>OY728130.1:1724115122-1724740122 GCA_963277665.1 Viscum album | reverse complement strand
ACCTCGTATAGAAATAAAAGATTCCTTAAATACCATGTATTAAAAGTCAAAAATGGGTAAAAAGGACATTAAAAATACATAAGGACACTTTTAGAAAACATGGACATGGATGATAACAATAACCCCAGTAAATACTTAAGTATAAGAAATCTCAGATAAAAACTGAGATTTGAAAAATTATCCCTTACCTTAGGTCTGATATGCTTTGTATGGATCCGAACCTCTTGTATAATGATTTAAATAATTTCATTGACTTATTACATAATTATATTTATTGTTATGATATCATATATGTTTCACTTATGACTTTATAATACCGGTTCTTTTATAAATTCCATGTTTAAGCAGCGTTTTGGTTAAAATCATTTTATTTATCGTATGTGTTTCGACGTGTAGTTCTTGATATTATTACTTATATACTTATTTACATAATTCCATAATGTAAAACATGATTTATATGTAATATATATTCAGTATATACATATATATTATAGATCGATTAAAGGAATGAATTACACCATTCATGGAGACGGTAGGCCGTACGTACGCATGAACGCTGTTTTCGTTTCCTTATTGAATTGAATGAAACTAAATAGATGACATACATATATATATACATAATTTCAGTAGAATTATTATTTCATATATTTCATTATTATTAATTTTATAAACTTTATGATCATTCATGTATGGTTAACATGGAGAATGAATCGCATCGGGTCGTGGAGACGGTAGTCCGTACGTACACACGAGCGATGATATCATTCCCATAATTATTTAATAGAATTGGAGTGGGTGGTATAATATATCAGAATCCGTATCATGTTATAATAACCATATTTAGTTATTATTTACACCATTATAACCATCCACGTAAAGTGTTGTTGGAAAAATAGATTAGACCACGGCGTGGAGACGGTATTCCATACGTACGCACGCGCGGTGATTTTGTTTTCCATAGGATAGATAGATGGTGAAATTGGTTTGTTTCATATTTATAATAACATATCAGAATATTAGGGAAACTGATGTTATTACATTATAATTAAACAACTAAATAAGAAGAAGTTGAAGAAGAAATAATCTTGAAAGAATCTGTAGAAGAAATTACCTCTTCTTCGACGCACCTCCTTTAAACTTCTTCTTAGGGCACTAGGGTTGGTCATATGAGAAGACCAGTACCTCTATAAGGTTTCTAGGGAAGTGTGGAAGTGAAATAGGCAGAAGATGGACGAGCTTCAAGGATCAAAATTGTGTGAGGAAGAGGGGGAGGAGGTACCCTTTTATAAGGGAGGAGAGGGGAACCTTTGGAAACCTCAAAAATATTAGTTTAATATAAATTCAAACCCCAAATAAAAACCTACATAAATGACTCAATTAGAAAGATAGATGAGATAGGGTTGTAATGTCTTCAACCAATAAAATTTATACATGTAGGGAATTTAATTTAAACTTTATCAACTTGATTTATCCTTATTTAATCTATTAAATTTTATTTGTGGTAATAAGATTCTAAATTTTAAATTATTATAAATAATTACTTATGTGTTGTGAATTATCCATAATTAGATAAATTATTACATTATCGAATATTTAAATTTGAATTTATAATTTTTAAATATTTTTTTGATTTTTAAACAATTTAATAATATGTTATTTTTATAAAATTACAATAGTGTCAATTTTGACACTATTAATTTAATTGAATTTAAATTAAATACACACAAAGGATATATTAAAACTAAAATATTTAATAGGTTTCTAACATATCATAGTAATCTAGAAAGTTAGTGTAGTATATTCAATAGTTCATATAGTATTTATTTTAATATTTTTAAAACCATTTATTTGGTATATCTCTTAATAAAATAATTAATACAACATTTTTGTATAATTATTTAATATACTTATTTGTTGCATAAAAATTAAAAATAAAATCCTTTGATGAAGATAAAAATAAAATATTTTATAACATTATTTTTACTCTAATTTATCATGTTAAAATAACAACATGTAAATTGTTATCTTTATTAAAGTATGAAGGTGACAACTTTGGAATCATTTAAAATAAACTTTTATAAGTGTCACAATCGCCTTAATTAGGATCCATATGGTCAATATTTATTCCAGTGGATGATTAGGGTTTATATATACACTAATAATAAGTTCGTGGCAGATTTTTGGGGCTTTTTATATGTATTACTATTTCATAAATACTATATTATTGTTTTTTCACTAAATAAATAATTTCTGAATTATTAATATATAAGATAATAATGTAATTAAATAACCCATAAAAATTATAAATAAATTACAATGATAAATAAAAACATTTTATCTTTCAAATTATTATTTATAACCGAATTTATATTCTTTATAGACTTATATTAAAAATACTTTAATTATTAAAGTTTAGTGAGACATATTTCACTTTCCTTTAAATAAAATAAACTAATGGTCTTAATCACCTCCAAGAGGGTTCCAATGGATTCCATTTCGACAAAAATATTCTTTAGGACGGAATATAAGCATCCAATTATATTATTACATGTTTTAGGGTAATTTTATAATATTATATTTACCCTTAATTGCCCGATTTACATTTTACTGTTGTAAATAAAATTTACCGTAGTTACTATTCATAATGCCCAAAAATAAAAATTAGATTATTAACATAATTTGGAACCCCTAATTCAAATGATTGAGTCCATTTTTCTAAATTCAATACACAAATGTTCCAGAAATTAAATTAAAATTAATCCCGTTGTCGAAAGAAAATGAGTTTTTGTTTAAAACATTGCAAAAGATTGAATTTATTTAACCTGTGAATTCAATGTAAAATCAATGCTAAGGACATACATTATATTAAATGGTAAAAATATATTCTATGTGTACTTTAAAACCATTAAACATTATAATTTAACAAAATAAATTATTACGATGAAAAAAGTTTTTTTTAATTAAAATATAACGTGTTTTTACTATTCCTTAAAATATGAAAGTTATCAGAATAATATGAAAATTTTATCCAATGTAAAATTTTATATCCTTATTCCAAGTAATAAATTTATTTTGTAAAATTAGACTTATAAACATGTCAAAAACTATATTTAAATTGGGTGCTCCATCAAAAGGCGGAAAAACTGCATTTTTTTTTGAAAAATACTTATTTTACCCGAAAAATTTAGTTTGTTCTTATACCATGTTCTAGAAAATGTGTATGATGAATAATAATGTTATAAAATTAAAAATTTTGTTAATATTATTCATAACGGATAGTTCATAATAATATTATAATAATATATCATTGTTTAGTAAAACCTGGTATTGGGTACAACACACGATATCGAGGAGGGTCGTGATTGCGTGTAATGCAAGACAAGTCAGGGTTGCGTGTAGTGAAATACTCCTTTGTTATTTCGTATAACAAAATACATTGAATATATAAATATATACTCAATGTTTCATAGAATAACTACTATCAAACAAACATGAAATTGTGTATAAAACTATCCAAGATTAATGTTGTGTATATTACAAGCTAATGTGGTGTTGCGTATAGTACAAGATAATCTTGGTGTAGTGTTTAATAGAAGATCAAATAAATTAAAAATAATATATCTCATAATGTCTTGGGGGTGTTACAATGAAAATCAAATTAAGTCTAATAATAATTTATTTCATAACCTATAAAATTTTAATTTCATGCATTATTATATTTTAATGTTCATTTATTTTATTTTTTATGATATATAACATTCAATTTCATGGATCCAGGCCCATTCAATTTCATGGTATTCATGATTGGTTTACAGGTATACATTTATGAAAGATCATGTTAAATGGGAAAAGTAATAAAAAATTGAAAATACAAGTCATCAATAAATAAAAATAAGATTAAATGATATTATATATAATTTTTTATATATATGGATGATTTATTTGATAAAAAATTAATGATATCTGTTTTGTGTATTTTTTTAATTTCTTCAATCATCACAAATTTTTTTTGAAGTTAATATTATTTATATACACATTTTCAAGAATCATAAATAATATATGATATATATTTTAAAATATTTCTTAACTATTGTAATTTTTTATTACTATTGATTAAGGTGTTATTGGAAAATGGAAATGTATCATCCACGATGGCGGTAAATCGACACATCACAGATGATGATTTCATATTTTCAATAAAATAAAGTGGGAAGATATTATCTAATGGATTATTCTATTAAATAAATATTATTATAGTATATAAATTATACTAGATTTTTCATTCCACTATTGTTTTAGTTTTTTAAGAGGGTATCATAAAATAAAATAACATTAAAAGAAAATAAATGAGACAGGATTTTATAACTTCGACTTATTCCCCTTGAGAACCACCTAATGGAAATTATATTTGGGTATTTTTTTGAAAAAAGTATTAATAAATAATAGGAATATCAATGGAAAGAGTATTTGGTAGAATATGGGTAGGATTACATGATTTTGAGGTTCATGGAAATGTTGTCATGAATGGAGGTATTTATAACATATTAGAAGGGAATTGTGTGATTATTTTACACATTCGTTTATTTTTTCCAGAAGAAAAAGTTTAAAAGTGTCAATTAATTTGAATAATTTCAATAATAGGATGAGTATAGTTCTATATAATTTTTCTTATATAATCTATACATCAACTAAGGCCCCAACATTTTGGTATTTAGATTGTTTATTAAATTATCGTATTTCACTATTAAAAAAATTAAAAACTTTTAGAAAAACAAAAAAATCTATCATTACGATTTTTTGATATATATAATTTAAAAATAGACACTATTATATAATAAAATTTTAAATTCAAAAATTTTAATATTGATATTTAAATCATCTTTTAGTAAAAAAAATATCAATATATAATATATAAATAATTTTATTTAAATTTGAAAAATTAATTCAGGTATCATTAAACTCATCTATAATTATAAAAATAAATTTATTATTTATGAATATATTATATGGAAATAATTTTTTTTAAATAATTATATTAATTATTAAATTATAATTAAACTTTTATTTCTCACCAAAATACATGTACTTAATTAACCATTTTTAAAACATTTATTAACTTATTCTATGATTAAAATATATTTCATTTTCATTTAAAAGATACATAATTTAATCTTATAATTTCATATAGTAATTTATTATTCTATATCATGTATTATCATTACTATAGCTCATTTTACAATTCCAACAGTCATGTTACTCTTCCACCGGTATAAGTTTCTTGATTTCATGAAATACCTTGTATTTCATTCATTATTTACTTATAAAGTATTTATTATGTTTTCTTTTTGATATTATTTGATTCATATGATATGAAATAATTCTAAGAGGTTAATTTCTATTTTAAAATTTTGGGTCATTATAGATCTGGGGTTATGTTGTTTAATGAGAGAATGAAAAAAGATATAGGTTCATCATATATGACATGCTAGTAGTATTTTATATAGTAGTACCACATTTTTTGTTATGTTAGGAAATATGTATCTTATAATGGTCATTAATTAATGGTATTTATATATTTCCTTTATTAATGTGATATATAAATAATCATATGGTTTCATTTTATGAATTGGATGCCTATTGATGGAGGAATTCGATAAAGGAATTCATGAGAGATATTTGAGTCGGAATGCATTTCTTTTAATATGTGGACACTCATGTAAGAGTTCATAAAAATACTATGGGATTCATAATTCTTTTTATATTAACCATATCCTTTCATATATTATCATTAGATAATATCTTCGGAATACTCAAAAGCTTTCACAAACAAAAACTCAATGATTGTTCTAGTATAGTTCATTTGAAAACTTGTACTCATAAACACCTATACATAATTGAGATACATTATCTCCCAGTAGGTTCATAATGACTATAACTCTTCTTATAAACATCAGTAACAATACATATCTCCATATCATCTATAAAGGAAAATAAAAATAAGAGATATCAAATTCACAGTAAGGGTAAAAATGGAATACATGTATGAATAAACATGAGCATTGGGGTACACAAACATGATAATAAATATAAAAGATCATATCCTACATATCATAAGATCAGTAAAATGAATCATAGAATAAATCCTGATAGTTCATAAGAAATGAATTATAATAAAAAACTAATATAATCCATGAAAAAATATCAAATAGATCATACATAAAATTATGGAATATATAATCTTGTCATATCATTACCTATTAGACAAAATTCATAACTAGAACATTTGAAGGAACATCATGTGAATGTCAACTAGTAAGAGGTATAATCCATCTTAACCCGTCACAGTTTCTACCTAGAAAGGTATCGAGTTTCAACATCATCCCATAGTGGATCGGGTTTTATCATCTTGGATCTTCATGGAGACTACACCTACTGGGCGGGACATACCACCTCACAGAGTTAATATCCTTTTCTTGGGTTGTGTTCTGTTTACCTATCATCCCATTGTAGATAATTTCTATAAACTTCATTCACATAATTATATCATGAGTCATTAATCCTTACAAAATGCATTGAAGGGAGATATAGGTCCCACCCATCTCAAAATAAAATCATTCATTGATGTTCGACAAGATGGTAAAACATTCTCCATATAATGACCCATATAAATATAAGTAATTTATTAAAATAATATCATAATACCATGAAATAAATTAGTAAACAATAAATTTTCATCAAATCATAATATATAGAAAATAGATACATTTTATAATCAATTCCTCAAAGTTGAAACTTTGAAATGAAGCATGTTTCAAAACAATATAACACGTAGAAGTGAAATTGGTTTCATAAGAATCATTCAATAAAAACCATTAAGGAAAAAATTTTATTAGAAGCACTAGATTATTTCATTTAAGGGAATGTGTAACATCATAAAATGCCATCTTAGATTGGAAATATCATTGAATTATATTTTGAAAACATTCGTTCAAAAAATATAATTTCATCATTGAAAATAATATTTAAATGGTAATTTTTTTAATAAAATTGTAATTATAATAATCATGAATGATTATAAAAAAATAATTGATAATTTATTTGAAACCATTTTCTTTGAAAACATATAAATATTGTTGAAATTTTTTTGAAAACCATATTCCTTTGAAATTTATAAAAGAATTATTAAAATGACTTGAAACCCCATTTCACTGAAAATAATTTGGAACATTTAATTGAATTACAAATAAAATAAAAAAATTAGATTCTTTTTTCCATGAAATAGATATTATATTATCATCATTTAAAACATAATGGAAAACGTGGTTCTTGATGTTTATGGAATGTGTCTCAAAGAATCTAAACTAAGACAACAATACTTTTCCAATTTGGTAACCCTCGAAAATTAAACCCCAAGAAATAGAGAACATAAAATGTATATATAAATACCAATAAAATTAATTATATCAATTATATAATATATTCATAGTTAGTATAATCACCACACAATAGATATGATTTGTGTAGAAGTTGTAAATATTACAAAAACTAAAAGTGACACTAGAAATAACATTACATAGTTTCTTGAATCTCATCTACCCATACAAACCTCATATATAATAAATATTAGCTTCTTATACATAATAGAATTATTATATATAAAACCATGTATCATTTTATTATGACATTATATTACTAATTTTTTTACAATTCAATCTTATGTGTTTCCATCAATAAATATATACTTTGTCCATTGCTTGTGTCTTAAGTTATTATATATTTGGTCCTTATACATATATCATGATTTCCAGAATGTAAAAAATTATATAAATATCAATTATATTCATCATATATATATATTATAATAATCCAAAAAATATATAAGTATAAAATGGATGACTCTATTCATGGAGACGGTAAGACGTACGTATGCATGAATGGAGTTTCCATTTTATTGTAGTAATGAAAGAAAAAAATGAAATGAAATTTATGTATATATGTATATGAATCATTATTCAAGTATAATTATTATAATATATATATATATCATATAAGTTCAATAAATACACCTTTGATACATTTCATTTAGTCTGTGAATAACTTGTATCATTTTGAGATTATTATAGTCTACACTTACTCAAACGAAATTATCATATATACACCAATTTAAAAGTATATAGATATGTGTTATAAAAATATTAAGTAAAAATAAATACAGAATAAAGAAACTATATCACATATATAAATAGTGTTACCAACATAATGTCCACCACAAGTTGAGGTAATGGAAAAATAAAAAATCAACTTTTCTTAAGGCATTAGTTTGTCATAGACCTAAACAATATTTCATTTACCTATTAGAAAGAAGTGAGTATATGTGTTGGATTACCTATTAGAAAAAAAAAATAAGTCAGTAAATTGTTTATTTTTGTTTTTCTGTAAAGGAAAAGAATAATGGGATTTTATGGTGTGGGGAAAGAAAATAAATTAAAGGAGCTTCAGTGAGGGTGTTTCCTCATGATCAGGTAATTCATTTTGGCTTGCACTAAAAAGCTTCCATGGAAGGAATCCAGATCAGAGGAGTGATTAAATAATTAATTGTGGGATTTTTAGGATTTTATTGGTTATATATAGGTTGAACCTCAGTGAATATAGTGGTTTGATGAATTGGTTTTATATGAGGTGTTTTTATATCAGAGGAAGAGTGTTCTCCTGTAAATATATAATGAGAGAATTCCAAACATTCTTGTCATGATGAAAGTCGATATGATAATGGGATAATGTAGACACATGGGTGGATATAGTTGAAATATTTCCAACCAATTTCTCTTGGACAAATGTCTTGGTAATTTTAGCCATTAATTTAAGGTTTATTCTATTAATAGCCTTACCTTTACCATAATAACACTAATTAATTTTAATAGTATTCACTAATATCGTTTTAAAAAACTATTAGGAACTTATTATAAAATTTATATTATTATAATTCCAAATATAGTATCTATTTTTAAAATTTTTAAATTAATGACTGCAGACATAAATTTAAACATAATGCCACAAACTGGATGAAAACATATGTTTTTAAATATAAATCATCCAAAATTTTAATTTCATTATATATAGAATTTAAAATTGAAATTGTTTCTAATGAACTAAATTGGATTAATTGATAATAATATTATATTCATAAACATTTAAATAAATTTAAAATATAATTTTACCTTCTAAATAAATAATATGAAAAAGCAGGTTTCAAATAAAATTTAGTATTTTTCATTATCAATATGTTCTATTTATATAAAAATTCAATAAAAAATATTTTAAAAATAGTTATTAATATTTATATTACAAATTTTATTGAATAGGTTATAACTATCATATTTAAATAATTATATATATAATATTTTGTCTCACTTAATCTCATTGTTGTCTATTACATATGAAAAGTAATTTTTTGGTGTAGTGAAAGACAAGATGGTGTTGTGTTATATCAGTTTTTTGGCTTAGTGAAATATAATACATCAATGTAAAATAATAATTTTGAAAAAAAGCCCTTAAAAACTTTTGGTGTTAATTATACAACACTTAAATTGAATTTCAACAACAAAATTTTATATTCTGGTACAAATAAATGTGTCTTAGTATTATTCATCATATTACCATATAAATTTATATAACTAGATATTTCTCCTCATAACATTGCCCATGTTTGTGGTATTGTTTCGTATATATTATTTTTATGATCAAAAATTACACCAGGTTGTTTCTTTTAATAAATATCCTAGTCTTGTGATATTACCTTTGAGTTCAACAAATGTGACTGATATTGTGTGTACTTAAATATGACATATACTTGGAATATATTCTGGAATTGAATATGTTTTTGGAGGCTATTCAATGTTATAGTGTACCATCCTGGTATGATCAATAATTTTAAAAGGACTAATATAAATATGTCTTAATTTTAATTTCATAACAAATCCCAGAACTTTTGTCAAGGTTTGCATTCATAAAAAATACATTTTAAAAACATAAATTTATAGATTAATCTGTCTATATTCATCATACATTTTTTTCCAATTTATAGATTCCTTGAATTGTCTATCAATGGTTCTAACCTTCTAGGGAATTTCTTCACCCATCTCAGGTCCCAATAAATTTATTTACATAACCTAATAGGAACATGATGGAACACAAAAATTCTATCCTTATCTGGATTAATAAGGTTCTATATGAATTATTTATTGAAATATAATTTTCAAGACCCCCTCACACCAGAGATGCCCCTCCTGAGCTGGCAATGGTGAAACATAGATAATGACCCCCGAGTCCCACCTCCAGTAGGCCAGGGGTGGTGACTAGCACCAAGGGTATGAGTTTTCACAAATATGGGAGGCATTACCCTTTTTATCTTTAAAGATCGGGAAATAGGACAAGTCAACCACAAAAAAGGAAAAGAACCAGTGTATATAAATAAACCCAAACAAATCCCACATGCATGATTAAATAATTTTATAACAAGGTACAAGTACAAGAAAGCTCAAAGTACAATACCAAAACAAAAAAAAGGTACAACAACAGCAACAACTCCAACTGTCCGACTAGTAGGGTCCCGCATGGCCCTGGTAGTCCTCCTGGAAACCTGAAAGTAAACGTAGGGTGAGCATACAAGTATACTCAGTAGGGAAACCTAATGTTCTCGTGCCCAAGTGGGGAGACATCCTAATGTCCCGTGAGAATAACAGAAGGAACCTAGCAAGGAATTCTATCCACCCTACCTCACCAGCCACAGTCACGAAAACACATGAACAACAGGTAGTAGTGTATAAGAAACAAGAGTATTGGGTACCTCGCACTAGTTCCCTTTAGTTAGCTGCTCTTCCTAACGATGAACTTCCTCACGCTACCACACTCTCCCTGCCCGCACACACCTGGGCATCACCACCACGTATCCCACCCGCACACACCTGGGCCTCACCACCACGTATCCCGCCCACACACACATGGGCCTCACAACCATGTATCCCACCCGCACACACCTGGGCCTCACAACCACGTAACCCGCCTTCACACACCTGGGCCTCATCCCAAAGATTCTTGGGAAATAGTAGAACCTGGCCGAGGATTCATGGGATAAAACCACCCCAATCGAAACCTACCTGAAGAGTCTTAGGTGTAAGGTCACCTCAAGCCATCACAGCCTAGGGGAGAATGAGTAGGAAGGAGCTAGTAACTAAGGGAAAAACACCCTCTCCCATAAAATGGTAGTGTTTGTCACTATGTTCTCAACATGGGTGGGGTGTGATAAAACACTACAGATACAGATATATATATATATACCAACCACACAGCCCAACCTATGTCTTCTATAAAGATGAACTGTGCACGTGCCTCAGCACTGCTATTACGAAGCATGCATTCAACAAAAAAACCCAACCCCTTATAGGTTTTCACATTTTTGTAGAAATAGTTATCTAGTTCCTTAACTACTGCGCAACTATCCACAACCAACCACATCAATCATTCTTAAAACATATCCCTGCCATCCATAAATCAAGTTAAGAAAACACAAGCAACACAACTAATCCCTTCTTATCAACCAACCATTCCCATTGATTATTAACTCCGTTCCATTACCATGACCCACCATTTATTAACTCTTGCACCTTAATTTAATATTGACAACCCATAGTCCGTTCACATTTAAACCCAGCCCTGTAGCCCCGCTTCCAACTACAATAACCACAATCGTACCGTACATCATTTCCCCTTTAATACTATATATCGCAACCCCACTACCCGTTACCAACATAACATTCACACCAACCCATAACCAATCCAACCACAGCCCCGCTGCTCACCCAAAACACAACAACCAACAAAACACCCCCCATCACATGCCACGTATCCAATCCAACACCCACATGTTCATTATTCCATTTTTTTTAACCGGTGTGATCACACAAGGGTTACAAATTTTCATTTAATCATCCAACTTTACGTGATTAACCAAATTACACACTCCACAAAAACGGTCTAGAAAAGATAGGGAAACATTTAATTGTGCAAGAAAAGGCCCCCAACAACCATGATTTTCAGTAAACAGCAGCTCATTAAATTCACAACATTATATCACAGGATGTAAAGTAATAGCAATCACAAACCTCCCAACCCTGTTGTTTGACCAGCTATTATTTTATTTAATGGTTCAACTGATTCTCATGAAAAAAAGAGGATACCCACCTTGCATGATGCACAAATTATAGAGATGAATGTAAAATTCCTTCCTCAACAGGTTCTGATCACAGCGCTCCTCCGGATCAACTTAAGAAGAAGTCTGTCGGCGTCCGTCACTTCTGTCGGGTCCCGGAAAAACCTCCATGGGAGGATGTCAGAAAGGAAAGTCCGAAGGAAAGGAAAAGGATCCAAGCTTGGAAGTTCTGCCTCGTCGTCACGATCCCGTGGCTGCTGACGGATCGTAAATCGGAGCTTGGACGAAGAAGTTATGGAAGGAAGAGCCTTTGAGTCTCTCAAGATAGCTCTGCTCAGAGGAGAGGGGAGGAGAGGTGTGAGTTGAAAGGAAAAGGGGACCCCTCCTTTTATAGGCGTGAAAGGAAAAAGTACACGGCATGTACTTTATGGTACACAGCGTGTACTCGGTTCTTTCACACGGTCCCCACGCAACATCCAACACGGTTCTACGGCCGTTGACTGGTCAACACACGGTTTGAGGGTAACACATATGTGGGGAGGGACTACAAGACATGTAGTTTAGACACACGGTGTGTACTAATTCATTGCACAGGGAAAGGACATGGATCCAACACCGTACAATGCCGTTGACTGGTAATGCGTACACAGGGAAGGACTGCACGATGTGTAGAACTGGTCACACAGCGTGCACCCATTATTCCACACAGCAAGGACACGGCTTGCAACATGGGGTATACCCGGAAAGGGGGTACACAACGTGTACTCAAACTACACGGCGTGTAGTTTCAAAATTCCGGAAAGTGTGGGAATGGTCCATCTTACCCTCTAGAGCACTTCTTAACCTTATTTCTGACAAAGGAAAGGGTGGGAGAGGTCTGGGCCATTACATCAGATACCTCTTAAAACATTCTCGTCCCCGAGAATTCAAAAACCAACCCAGAGGAACACAACAAGATATTTATTAGGGTTCTCGATATAACAGGAACCCAACCAACAACCCTAATCATATGTGTTAGGAATTCCTTCTCCTATGTCGAGATATTATCCGCTTTAAGTGGCACTAACTCGCCTTCATGAGTTTAATCGCATCCTCATCAATATGTCTTGATAAAGAATTGGGTCTTCCCACTTTCATAAATTAAGATTTTTCAACTCACACTAAACCCAACACCACACAACCAACACAATACCCAAACACGTGGGTTTGGGAAATTCCTTCACCTATATCGTGATATTATCTGCTTTAGGCGGCACTGACTCGCCCGCACAGGTTCAATCACATCTGCATTAATGCGTCTCAATTAAGGGTCAGGTTTTTCCATTTCCCACACATTCGGACGAGTTAGACATTACCAGGGAACAAAGAAACAAAAGGTCTCTCAACTGACAAGCCAAGCATTCCATATAACAAGGGTACAGAGTAAAACATCAACAGAATCTCAGAAGAACAAGGGAAAACACAATTCAAAACAACTCTGGGTACTAAGTGTGCATCTGGGTCTCCCGCTCCCAATTGCTCTCCTCGAGGCTGCCATGCCTCCACAACACACGAACCAAGGGAATGGTTTGTCCACGAAGCACCTTCTCTTTACGATCCTCGATTCCGACTGGTCATTCCTTGAAGGTCGCGTCTTCTCCCATATCTAACTCTCCCCAGTAAATAACGTGGGAGTCATCGTGTAGGTACCAACGAATCTGGGAAATGTAGAAGAATTCATGAACTTTCTCCAACTGAGGTGGTTGGGCTAGCTGATATGCCACCTCTCCAACTCACCTCAACACCTCAAAAGGTCCGATGAAACAAGGTGAGAGCTTTCTCCCCTTCCCAAACCTCTGTTGCCCCCGTCGAGGGGAAACCTTCAAGAACACATGATCCCTCACCTTGAACTCCAAGGGCCTCCTCCGATGATCAGCATAAGACTTCTGTCGGTCTGGATCCGCTTTCATCCTCTCACGTACAATATGGAATTTCTATGTGCTGCTCTGCACTACCTCTGGCCCAAGAGCACTTGTCTCACCAGCCTCTGCCTATCAAATGGGTGAACGACATGGCCTTCCATACAAATCCTCAAACAGTGCCATGTCAATAGTAGAGTGGAAGCTATTGTTGTAGGCAAACTCTACTAAAGGCAATTTTCGTACCCATGATCCTCTGAAATCCAGAATGCATGCTCGCAGGATGTCCTCTAACATATGGATAGTCCACTCTGTCTTCACATCGGTCTAGGGGTGGAAAGTAGTGCTAAGGCATAGCTAGGTTCCAAAATCATGTTGTAGCCCCCTCCAGATTCGTGAGGTAAACCGAGTATCCCGATCCTAGATGATAGTCTTTAGGACTCCATGAAAACACACCACCTCGTCTATGTACCTCTGTGCTAAGGTACTCACCGGGCCCGACTCCTTGATTGCTACGAAGTGAGCCGATTTCGTCAGTCGATCCAAAACCACCCAGATAGCATCATAACCACCTTGAGCTCTGGGTAGTCATGTGACGAAGTCCATTGATATGTCATCCCTGTTCCACTCAAGGACATCTAAAGGATGCACCAAACCACTGGGAACACGGTGTCCAACCTTCACTTGCTGACACACTAGGCATTTAGCCACAAACTCCGCCACTGCACGTTTCACCCCGGGCCACCAAAACTGATCCCTCAGGCCTCGGTACATATTTGAAACTACTGGATGTACCTCCAAGGTTGAGCTATGGAATTCACGGAGAACTCCCTCATGCATCGCCTCCGGAAGAAACAACCTTCTATAGAAAAGCATCTGATGTCGGCTGTCCTCTGACAATCCTTCTAGAGATTTCCCCTGATCGACATGATCCTGCATCACTTCTACCTCGGAGTCCCCCCACTGAGACTCTTCCACATACTGCAACAAGGAGGATTGCACCATCATCTGAAACAAACAGCCTCTAACACCTTCTACCCTCGCATCCAAGTGAAAGGCAGCCAATGCTCCCATCGTCTTCCAAGCATCAAGAGATTATTGAACCACTTCCTAATGTGACTTCCTACTCATGGAATCAGCCACAACGTTGCCCTTACCTTCAGTGTAAGAGATATTGAAGTCATAGTCTTGGAGAAACTCGACCCATATCCACTACCGTAAGTTCAGGTCACGCTGGGAGAAGATATAATGCAGGATCTTGTGATCTGAGAAGACCACAAAGCGCTCCCCAAAGAGGTAATGTCACAACAACTTCAGTGCAAACACTACTGCTGCAAGCTCCAGGTCATGGCTGGCATAGTTACGCTCGTGAGGGCACAGCTTCCAAGACCCATAATAAATCACTCCCTTCTTCTGCATCAGCACGCACCCCAGAAGAAGGCCAGAAGCATCAAAAAACACCTCATACAACAACCCTTCTTCTAGAATCCTGAGTACGGGAGCACTGACCAACTTCTCCTTCAGGTAGTCAAAAGCCTTCAGGCACTGCTCGCTCCATAGGAAGAACTGGTTCTTCCTCGTCAAAGCTATCAAAGGAGCAGCAACTCGAGAGAAGTCTGAAACGAACCTCCGATAGTAACCTGCTAACCCCAAGAAACTACGAACTTCTTCCACACTCTTGGGTGCTGTCCAAGAAACAACTTCCTCCACCATTGATGGGTCCACTAACACTCCATGCTGAGACACCATGTGCCCAAGGAAGTGTACTTCTTGTGTCATGAACTTACACATCGACAATTTCTCATAAAGCTGGTGGTTTTGAAGGACTTCCAAGACTGCCCTATGATGCTCAACGTGCTCCTCCTCTGACCTTTAGTAGATCAGGATGTCATCGATAAACACAACGACGAACTGGTCCAGAAACTCTCGGAAGAAAAAGTCCATAAGTCCCATGAACACAGCCGGTGCATTCATAACTCCAAACGACATCACTACAAACTCGAAGTGCCCATACCTACACCTGAAAGCCATCTTCAAGATGTCACTATCCTTCACCCTCAGCTGATGATATCTTGATCGTAGATCAATCGTAGAGAACCAACATGCTCCCCTTAGCTGGTCGAAGAGATCATCTATCCTTGGGTGGGGGTAATGGTTCTTGACCATTACCTAGTTCAACCTTCAGTAGTCTATGCATAGCCTAAGACCACCATATGCCTTCTTCACGAACAAAACTGGAGCACCCCATGGCGACATGCTGGGTCAAACAATACCCTTCTCCATCAGATCATCAATCTGAATCCGCAACTCCTGCAACTCCGAAGGTGCCATCCGATAAGGGGCCATAGAAATCGGACGAGCACTAGGTTGTATGTCTATCATGAACTCAACATCACGTCGGGGAGGGGGGGGGGTAGAGTCACAACCTCCTCAGGGAAAACATTGAGGAACTCCCCAACAACTTCCGAGACATCCATCATCTCTGTATCAGCTAGAACCACTGATAACCCACCTAACAAGGAAAGGAGAGGCTCTACATGCCGGCTTCCCACCTGATATCTCCTCTCACCAACAAAAGATATGCGCTCCCATCCACGTCAGAGAACACTACTCTTCTCTGGAAGCAGTCGATAACGGCAGTAATAGAAAACAACCAGTAGATGCCTTGGATGACATCGTATGGCTGCATCTGTAATAGGAGAAGTTCCCCACTAGATCGATGTGGTCCCAACGTCATCCCACATCCCCAGAAAACACAAGATACACTGTTCTGGCCTCCAACTGTTGTAATCAGCACCAGTGGTACGTAAATTTTCTCTACATCTAGTCCCAAATCATGGGCTAGACAAGGTGCAACAAAGGAGTGCGAGGCTCCTGAATCGAACAAAGCAGAAACAAGAGTGCTGAACAAACAAATCGTACCTCGCACCACCTCTGGTCCTGCTGAAGATGTCAACTCTGCTGTGTGCAAATGTCTACACCCAGCTCCTCTGCCTCTCTGATGTTGTCCACCTCCCCGACCACACCCTGGTTGAGGTCCCTAAAGGGAACCCTAAGGTCGGACTCCTCCTGCAATGTTTTCCCTTGGAGGAGCATGGTCCTGCTGCTGTTGGAAGGGCCTCGCTGGCAACTGGTGCTGGTGAGGTGGGCGCTAAACCTGCCAACCTCCATTGTACTGAGCTCGGGTAGGGCACTGACTTTGAATGTGCCCGAAACCTCCCCAAGAAAAACACCTCGGACCTGGGCTCGTGAAAAATGGACGAGGACCCGAAGATCTAAACAACTGGGGCCTGCTCCCCACTGTACTGAACCTGGAAGGTCCCGTCGTAGGAGACCTATTGCTGACTGCCTTCCCCTTCGAGAAACCTGGCTGGATCCCCTCTCGGGGTGCCCCTCCCAGTGAGTTCATCCTCTCTACAACCACTTCCTTCTTCTGTACTTCCATGTACGTTAGAAAGGTGAAGGGGGTGACAATATACTGGATCGAAGGAAGAAGTGCCTCCTCCAAATGTCTCGCCTGAGACTGCTCATCCGAAAAGAGATCCAGAGCAAATCGCAGGAGATCCTTGAACTTGATCCCCATCTCTCGTACCGACATACTCCCATGATGAAGGGAGAGTAACTCCTGCTGATTCTCTGCCTTGATCATGGAAGAAAGGAATTCCTCTAAGAATTCCATCTCAAAGTCGGCCCATGGAACCTCTGCCTCTATCCTCTATATGTGGTAGAGAGTCCACCACTGTTGCGCTGCACCTCTCAGCTGAATTACTACTAGGGGAACTCAGTAATCCTTCAGAGCATGGATCAAGGAAAAAGTGATCCCTATCTCCTCAAGCCACCCCTCCATATCCGTATACGAAGTACTACCTGCGTACTTCTTGAGGGTCTGCCACTGGAAAGAACGGAGAGCCTTCTACCACTGGGTATCTTCTTCCTCTCGATCAATCCTTAACTAATCGGCTGCCTGAATCTCCTTGGCCTCAGCCATATGAGCCACCCGAGGATGACGTCCAGGTGCCATTGTTGTACAGTAAACAATGATCGCCTAATCCCAAGTAGTAAGGAAAAACTCAAGGTTTCATTTTATCATTTTATTTTAATTTCTTTCCCAGAACACCCAAATCAAGTAAAACACAATCATGATGATGCATGTACCTTCCCTAGGGTCTCTACCCTGCAATAAATGTAGTCTCACTTTGTCATTCGGTAGGCTCAGAGTCCTTACATCAGATCACGGGGGGCCCTAAAATCCCATGTCCTAGCTGGTCTTACCTGGCCTATTTCACGCACCAAGATTGACAAACACTGTTTCCCTACCATCCCATGCAATCCTCACTGTGCCTAACTCCAGACTCCATCCTATCTCTCAACCATAACATCTGATACCATTCTGTCACGACCCCCTCCCACCAAAGATGCCCCTCCTAAGCTGGAAATTGTGAAAGGGAGATAATGACCCCCGAGTCCCGCCTCCAGTAAGCCCTGGGGTGGCGACTAGCACCAAGGGTATGAGTTTTCACAAATATGGGAGGCATTACCCTTTTAATTTTTAAAGATCAGGAAATAGGTCAAGTCAACCACCATAAAGGAAAATAAACAGTGTATATAAATAAACCCAAACCAAGCCCACATGAATGTTTAAATAATTTTATAACAAGATACAAGTACATGAAAGCTCAAAGTACAATACCGAAAGAAAAAAAAGAAAAAAACTACTCCAACTGTCCAATTAGTAGGGTCCCGCACGACCCTGGTAGTCCTCCTGGAAACCAGAAAGTAAACATAGGGTGAGCATATAAGTATACTCATAAGGGAAACCTAAATCTCTCGTGCACAAGTGGGGAGACATCCTAATGTCCTGTGAGAACAACAGAAGGAACATAGCAACTAATTCTATCCACACAACCTCACTAGCCACAATCACCAAAACACAAGCACAACAGGTAGTAGTATATAAGAAACAAGAGTATTGGGTACCCCGCACCAGTTCCCATTAGTTAGCCGCTCTTCCTAATGACGAACGCCCCAACGCTACCACAGTCTCCCCGCCTGCACACACATGGGCCTCACCACCACGTATCCCGCCCGCACACACCTAGGCCTCACCACTATGTATCCTGCCCGCACACACCTGGGCCTCACAATCACGTATCCCGCCCCCACACACCTGGGCCTCACAACCACGTATCCCGCCTGCACACACCTAGGCCTCATCCTTAAGATTCTTGGGAAACAATAGAACATACCCGAAGAGTCTTGGGCTAAAACCACACCAATCGAAATCTACCCAAAGAGTCTTAGGTGTAAGGTTGCCTCAAGCCATCACAGCCTAGCGGAGAAGGAGCAGGAAGCAGCTAGTAACTAAGGGAAAAGACCCTCTCCCATAAAATGGGAGTGTTCGGCACTAAGTGCTCAACATGGGTGGGGTGCGATAAAACACAACAGATACATATATATATATATATATATATATATATATATATATACCAACCACACTACCCAACCTATGGCTTCTAAAGAGAGAAACTGATCACGTGCCTTAGCACTGCTACTACGAAGCATGCATACAACAAACAATCCCAACCCCCTTTATGTTTTCACATTTCAGTAGAAATAGGTATCTAGTTCCTTAGCTACTGGGAAACTATCCACAACCATCCACATCGATTATTCGTAAAACAAATCCCTGCCATCCACAAATCAAGTTAGGAAAACACAAGCAATGCAACAAAGCCCTTCTTATCAACCAAGCAGCCCCATTGATTATTGACTCCATTCCATTACCACGCCCCAACATTTATTAACACTTCCACTTTAATTTAATATTCACAACCCATATCCCATTCACATTTAAACCCATCCCTGTATCCCCGCTGCAAACCACCATCACCAAAACTATGCCATACATCATTTCCCCTTTATTACCATTTATCGTAGTCCCACTGCCTGTTACCAACATAACATTCACACCAACCCATAACCAATCACACTGCAGCTCCACTGCTCACCCAAACCACAACAACCCACAAAACACCCTCATCACATGCCACGTATCCAAACCAACACCCACATGTTCATTATTCCATTTTTGTTTAACCGGGGTGATCACACAAGGGTTCCGGATTTTCATTTAATCAGCCAACATTACGTGATTAACCAAATTACACATTCCACAAAAACAGTCTAGAAAAGATAGGGAAACATTTAATTGCACAATAAAAGGCCCCCAATGACTGTGATTTTTCGTAAGCAGCATCTCATTCAATTCACAACATAATATCAGAAGATGTAAAGTAACAGTAATCACAAACTTCCCAACCCTGTTGTTTGACCAGTTATTATCTTTATTTAATGGTTCAACTGTTTCTCATGAAAAAAAGAGGATACCCACCCCGCATGATGCACAAATTAGAGTGACAAAGGTAAAATACCTACCTCAACTGGTTCTAATCACATTGCTCCTCTGGATCAACTTTAGAAGAAGTCCGTCGGCGTCCATCACTTCTATCGGGTCCCGACAAAACCTCCTCGAGTGGATGTTGGAAAGGAAAGGCTGAAGGAAAGTCAACAGATCTAAGCTTGGAAGTTCCACCTCATTTTCACGATCCCGCGGCCACTGACGGATCATAAATCGGAGCTCGGATGAAGAATTTATGGAAGGAAGATCCTTCGAGTCTCTTACGAGAGCTTTGCTCAGAGGAGAGGGGAGGAGAGGTGTGAGTTGAAAGGAGGAGGGGACCCCTCCGTTTATAGGAATGAAAAGAAAAAGTACATGGCATGTAATTTATGGTACAACATGTACTCGGTTCTTTCACACGGTCTCCACGGGGCTTACAACACGGCTCTGCGGCCGTTGACTGGTCAACACACTGTTTGAGGGTAATGCATATGCGGGGAGGGACTACACATCATGTAGTTTAGACACACGGCCTATACTAATTCATTGTACATGGCAAGGACCCGGATCCCACATGGTACACGACCGTTGACTGGTAACACGTATGCGGGGAAGGACTACACGGCGTGTTGAACTGGTCACAAGGTATGCATCCATTATTCCACACAGCAAGGACACGGATTGGAACACGAGGTATACCTGGAAAGGGGGTACATAGCGTGTACTCAAACTACATGGCATGTAGTTTAAAAATTCTGGAAAGTGTGGGAAAGGTCCATCTTACCCTATAGAACACTTCTTGACCTTCTTTTTGACAAAGTAAAGGGCCGGAGAGGTCCGGGCCATTACAATTTTGTTATATGAATAATAAACTTAATGAACGGATTGATCCCAAATACCATTTGAATCTTGAGAAAAAGATCTCAAAATATACTATAGGGTTTGAAGTGGTCTTATAGAATGTCCATCTATTTAAGGATGATAATTAGCGGTAAAACTCAATTTTTGTATCATGTGGATGCTGAGTACATCTCTAGAACATGGAGATGAGCCTCATATCACGATATGATACAATATAATATTGTACTCCATGCAACCATACCACTTCGATAATTTAAATCACAGAAAGACAATCTTGAGAGAACTCCTCGATGCTAGTTATGAAGTGGGATGACTTAGTAAGGAAATTGACTTCCATAAATATAAAATTAACCCCTTTAGTTTTTTTGGATAGTCCAATGTAAAAATCCATTATTATGTTCTTCCATTTTATTCTAGAATAGTTAATAGATTAAATAACCCCTATGAGTTTTGTATTTTATCATTACCTTGTTGGCATACCAAGAGTAATGTTACACACTCTATGATATCTATCTTCGTGTAATTCCACCATATGTTTTCTTTCAAATCCCTATAAATCATCGTACTTATAGTATGAATAGAAATTGAATAAATATGAGAACCATCAATCAACTCCTTCTTCAAATCTGGATGGAGGGATCACTTACCTGGCTCTTGAACCATATCATTCAATATTTATCATGTCTAAACTCAAAAAAATTTATAAATTTCATTTGTAGCTCTTTGTCTTCCTTCTTCAAATACTGAATATTTACATGGATATAGTGATGCAAATTTATTTTGGAATGATTTCACTTTCCCCCATATATTATGATTTATAGATCAATTGATTTTTTATCCATATATATTAGATTTTTTAATCTAATAATAGATAATCTAGCATGAACCTTCTGACTCAAAGGATCAGCCACATTATTTTCTTTCATTGGATGGTAATGTATTTTTCACACATAATAATTTTACAACTCTAACCATCATCTTTGGATTATGTTAAACTTATTAAACGATAATATATATTTCAAAATTTTATGATCTATATATATATATACCTCACATTAATCCATATAAATAATGCAACCATATCAATAATGCAGAAATTAACAATTATAACTCAGAATATTGAGTTGGATAATTTTTCTCTTGAATATTCAACTGCTCAATGTTATAAATGATATGCATGTTATTCGTCATAATAAAACATCCCAACCCCAACTGGGATGCATCAACATATATTAAAAACGCTTCTCTACTTTAGGGTAATTTAAAAATAGGTTCTCTAACAAACCTTCTCTTTAGTTCCATGAATGTTTCCTCACGTTTATCTATCCCAAGGAACTTAATTCCATTCTGGGTTAACTTTTTCATATGATAAGATTGTATTGAAAATTTATCCTTAAACCTTCAATGTTATATAGGTATACCACAAAAACCCTGGATCTATATAATTGTGGTTGGTCTGGCCCATCATTTATTTTCCTTTATCAGTGATGGTTCTACTTTTATACGGTATCTTGATATTATTGGCCACTAAATTGAAAATTTTCTATCCACATTTAACACTCTTCAAATTATTAATATGAATTCCCATTCCATGGGGATACTAGTAAAATTATCATGCATTATTCATTCTATTACAGTAATTTTTAATAGATAATAATATCATCTACAAAGACTACCAAAAATTGATTGACATAGTATCTAAAAACTCTATTCATTGAATCAATGAAGACATCAGTTCGTTATTATTAAAAAAAGTCAATACTATAAATTCATTCTATCCATTCATTGTACTTAATTCCATATTGGGTATATCTCCATAAATTACCATTAATTGATGACATAAAGAATGAATATAAATCATGGAAAAGTATTTATATCTTTACATTTGATCAATGAATTCATTAATACATGGAAGTGGATACTTGTTCTTTATTGCAATATTTTACAGTACATACTATACAATGTAGAGTAACACTAATAAATCAATATAAATCACTAAAATAACAGCTGCACCTCAAGGTGACACACTTGAAAAAATGAATACCTTAACATTGTTTTCAGGGAGATTCTTCATCAATTAGTTCAACTCAATTGGTTAAATTCTATAAATATTCTATGAAATTGGAGTGGAAACACACATAATATATTTTGACAACTTAATTTCATGTTTTTGGAAGGCTTTGAAACTTTTTCCCCAAATAGATCCAAAAATTTGAAAACAATATGCATATCATCGATTCCAATTTTTTCACCAACCAAATATGATATACAACCATTTTGAATTAGAATAATGACCCTTATTCTAGATTTAATATCCATAGTAAGTTCATGATTTTCTTCCCATTGATGGATTATCATAGAAGTATTTGAAATACAAAACTCAAATTCCCTTCTATGAAAATTTATTTGGGATTTATGAAGACAAATCTAGTCCATTCATAAGATGACATCACATTCAAATATAGAAATAATGATAATATTTAATGCATACACATATCCACAAACATCAACTTGAGAAATATCATAGACATGAGATAAAATTAATGTACCATTAGTGGTTTGAAATTCTAATTACACAACAAATTATAATGTTTGAATGAAAAAAATATTATAAAAGTGATTATATATAAAATAGTGGGTAGATTCATAATCAAATATTAAATTATCTGTTCTAGATTATATGATAAGTGTACCACTCATCATGTGATTATCACACAACCATTTTTAGAAACAGTGATTCCATGATATTTCCACTTGTCCCTTGGAATAAGTAGTTATTGAAATCAATCCTCATCACCAGCCCTTGTGTTTTGGAAGTATTTATAAAAATTTTGATTCACCATACAGATGGAGAACTAAAATGGGTAGGTTAATTCTATGACAATTTTTCTCCATTATAAATTTCAGAAATATTTCCCATGACATTGAATATAAATTTCACGATGACATTTATTTCTTCAAAAATCAATTTACTAGACACTTATAAAACTTATTCCATGATTTTCCACATTTAGAGAATAAATGAATACTTATCTTCTTATCTCCATGGTTTTTAGAGTTTCCATAGAACTCTATATTACATTTCATTTCAAAATCATGTGATTGATATATGATTCTAACCTCAATTTCAACCAGTAATATATAATGAAATATATCTTCGTATATATTAATTTATCATATGGAAAAAACACTTTATGTGACTTGGATTTATTCCAATGAATAATGCATAAAATTTAAATTACTGTTGAATGATAATTCCTATACCATAACTTTCATGTCTTGTGAAATTATCCTAATTTTTACCAAAAATATCACCATCCATTTTCTTAAACTCAATGAACTATATGTACAGCTTAGTATGAACAATTCATGGAATATAATTATTGGAAATTGTGTCATTGAACTCATCCCAATCTATGGATTCAATCTCATCTTAATGTATTATATTCTTATTTAGAGTTCACCACTGGTCTACATCTCCTTATAAATCATAAATAGATAGAATAACATTGTCATTCTATAAACACTGAAAAACAAGGAATATTTTATTAGATGTACTAGTATTTTATTCATAAATAATAGGATCAAAAGATTCTATGATGGAAGGGGTATGATTCCTCATGATGCACTCAAAAAATTATGTGTCCACCTTCCCCCATTTGGAATTAAACCATTATTAGCATAATAAGAATGTTTTATGGGAACACCATTGAGGTTCCAAATTCCAACTCCCTTAGAATTTGGTTTATCAAGAGGAAAAGCATTTCATTTTCCACTAAAATCACCATTAAAATGGTTCCTTTAGGTTCCATCCATTTACTAAAAAAAGTATATAGTAAGAAACAATTATCATGTTAAAGAACTACATAATCATGAAAAATCACTTATAAAATGCCTATATATTGACAGCTTACCTAATCTATGAATATATAGGTTTATACTAGGTTATTTATAGCCATCTTAGTTTTAAATATTTTATTATAGGCCACAAATCGTTTTTGAATTTTCAAAGAATATCATCTAGGAGTGTCAAACCAGGTGTGTAGAAAGTCTCATTGGAATTTACCTATTTACCGTAAGTGAGGCCCAAAATATATCCTCAATGTTGTTTCCACTAGAAACAAATATTATATAGCCACATTGACTTATAGTATCAATATAAGGATTAATTTCTAGGAAACCAATAACTTTATCCTTTACCAAAATTCCAAGACAGTTTTCCTATTCTTTTTTATAATTAGACTTATCCCAAGACATATCCTTAGGGTTTTCAGATAGTTTTTTAATCCTTTCTTCAAATGGATTACTAAACTATTACTCTAATAAAATATATACTAACCTATAATTTTTTTACATTAACAATACATAACAACTAAGGAATATATAAACCATTACACAATCATATTCCCAAAAACTATAATATTCTACTTCTATTGGAAACATGGATGCATAAACACTCATACATAAGTGATAAACATTATCTCCTACTAGGTTCTCATTTACTAACACCCTTCTTATACACATAAAACCTAATTCACATCTTCATTACCTGGGGAAGAAAACATAAAAAGGGGTGATCACAAATATTCAGTAAGGGTAAAAAAGAAAGACATTTAAACATAAAATAATAATTGGGGTATTAGAATATTATCAAATCATTAGAAGATAATACCGAACATATCATAAAATTGGAAAAATAAAACATTCCATAAAGCATGGTTGTTTATAATACATGAATCATAAGGAATATAAGTATATAATCCACAAATTAAATTCATTGTAATAAGACATGTAATTCTATCATATATAAATATATGATATCGTTATTTAAAATCCAAGATGCATTGCTAAAATTTATTAAGGAACTTCATAGGAACTGCACCAACAAGATGAGAAGCACCACCATCCACAATCATAGTATATTCATTTTAAGGGATATGGTATCCCAATCTTCCCATATTAGGTTTTGTTTTCCCATTTTCCACCTTTATGGGGACTTCACCTACTAGGGAAGACATACTTCCATCCCTAGTTAACATCCTTTAATTGTGGGGGATCCAGTTTCCCAATATTACCATAGGGGTTCATTATAATTGAATTAATTTAATTCATTATATAATAGGATTTAAATATGTACAAAATTCATTTGAGAGAGATATAGAGTCAAACCATCTCATAATTAAATCACACATACATGTTCCATAAGATAATAAAACCTTAACCATATCTTGAAAAAAAATATGTGGGTTTCAGAAACATCCTATCAATATCCCATGAAATTAAATGGTTATCAATAAATTTTCTTCATATCATATCATATGAAAAATATATAGGATTAATAATGATTTCATAAAATCATAACACAAGAATAGAATCATGTTTCAAAAGCATGTAGTATATGGAATTGAAATTTGTTTCATAAAAAAAATCCATCAAAACATATACCATTCATGAAATTATACGAATGAAAAAATTATACAATTAATATAAGGTCATTAGTAACATAAATGGAAGTAATCTTGTAGGGAAAATAACATGGAAATTTATTTTGGAAAAAATTCTTGTGGAAAATAGTATTTTTTTTCTTTAATAATGGATATTTTAAACATAAAACCGGTTGTAAAAACATTTTAATGATAAAAAATTAAAAATTTTAAAAAAATACTTGAAAAACATTTTTTATACATTTGCTTCGAAAAAATATAATGAGGGTTATAATAATTTTGAATACCATTTTCATTGAAAACATTTAAAAAATATTGAAAACATATTGAATTACTATTTGTTTGAAAAATACTTCTTATTTTTTTAAAGGAATCATGAAGAACATAAATAATTTTTAGTATCCTATTTCATTGGATATTTTCTTAAAATATCATCTTTTAAAAACATTTATGAATCGTGGTTCCCAAAGTTAATATTATGTTTATCGAAGTATGAAAATTGAGAAAACAAATACTCTTTCTATTTGGTATCTCTGGAATCATAAATGTAAAATCCCAGGTAAGTAAAGAATATGAAATTTTTATATTTATTAATATTACATTAAATGGGATGTTATGTTCAATGGCGTACCTAATATGGAACAGTGAGTATCATTACAATCTTACGTTTCACACTAATAATATAATAATATTATTATAAATGGTAGTAAATGCCTAGCTATTGTAATGGATGGAATGAATCGAAAAAATACAAAATGATTATATATTTTTGTTAAATATTTTAACAATTACCCAATAAATGACAGAGGATTAAAATTCGAATGAATCCAATTTTATGCATAAATATTCTAGTATTTTTTAAAAGGTACATTAGCCGCCTTTTGATGGAAAACCTTTTTTAAATATAATTTTTTTTAACTTTTATATATTATATTTGAAAAAATTAAATCCTTCTATAGAATCAAGACATCAAAATTTACTTTGTATAAATTTTTGGTATGATTCCGATAAAGTTCATTTTTTAATGAATAGTGAAAAATGTTGTCTTTTAATTCAAATCCTCCTTAATAATCAAATTTATTTATATGGATAGATTATATTTTTAATTTGTTTTAATGTTTTATTAGAATATATATTTACCATTTAATCAAATTGTGGTCACTAGAATTAATTTCACTTTGAAAATGAACATAAACAATATCAATCTTTTGATAAATATTGTTTCATTAAAACAAGCTATTTGTATTGACAGTGGGAATTAACTTTATAATTTATTAATGAAACATCTATGTTTTTAATGTGTTAAAATGGAAACAATATTTGAATTTGTAATATCAAATATATCTCAGGGTGATTTTTTGGTATTTTTCTGATAATATTCATTTTTTAATGAATTGTGATAAATACAACATTTTAATTCAAAATTGCATGTTCATAAAATTTATTTATATAGATATATTGTAATTTCAATTAGTTTTAAGGTGTAATTTAATTATTTTTTTTATCATTTAATAAAATTTTGTTCATTGGATGTAATTTTACTTTTTAATTGGATGCAAAAACAAATCAATCTTTTGATGTATTTCACATCTTAAAAACCCGTCTTTGGTTTTGACAACTTCCATTATTTTTAAATTATTTACTTCAATTTCTGTATTTGGAATTTGGTAAAATGGATTCCATATTTGAATCACAAGGTCCAAATTATGTAATTAATACTCTTGTATTTGGACATTATGAATAGTAACGACAACAATTATATTCAATTATCTGGATTTATTAGTAATCGGGTAGTTAAGGGTAATAAAATAATATCATAATAATATAAAATGACCCCAATATGTGTCCAAATCCTTTTTTTGAGTCATTTCCGAACAAGATTATTTTTATACAAAACTTGAGGGCCCATGGTGTCACATGGGTGTGATAGTGACATTTATGACATTATTTTTAAAAAAGAAGAGAAATATAACAATGGTTTGTATATCCAAAGTAAACAATTTTAATTTTGTTTACAGAAATGATATATTAGACTATAAATAGTCATTGTAAAGGTAAATATATTTCCTAAATCTTTTTATTTTTTTTAATTTTTATGCATTTAATAAATAAATTTATTTATGACACCATGGTGATGCAGTGATTACCTCATTAATGAACGATTTAAATAAAATGAAAAGATAAGGTAAAATATAAGAGATAAATTTATCTTAAACCTATTAGATCGATGGATTTATAACCCTTATCACATTACCCTCATAATATATTATTTTGGGACCATTAAAATCCAAAAATCATTTTATAATAAAGTAACATTTCAAGACTTTCCAAAAGTGACCCTCCTCCCTCTTATAAAATGCCCCCACATCTACCACCATACCCACACATCTCAAGCCCTTGGATCTTCCAAACTCTGATAATATTATCTCTCCACATCCCTATATTACTTCTAGAAGCCTCACATTTGGCATAATTATTTCTAATGAAGCCTTTGGCTCAAATCAAAAAGAGTTACCAGATTTTGACGTAATGTCTTCTATCAAGATTCTTTCATTTATTTTCCTTCTTCACACACCACAATCCTGTTATTAATTGATCACATAATGAAAACAATATCCTAAATATACTATGATGTTGTTATGATAAGTATTCTACATAAACTTACACACACCTCCATTTAATACTTAAAAAATATAATATTTCTGTGGGTGGCGAATTACAGCATCATGAAATGATGATTATTCAATATTCATCTAACACCTCTCATGGTGTCCATTGTAAAGACCCGTAAAATTCAAGGGAAATTTTTTCTTAATTTTCTTTGGGATTTTAAAAGAACACAGTTTTTTGACGGCACCTGATTCCAAGGCTCGGTGTGCCCGGAATTTCTATGCTAAGTTTAGCTCGGGTACGTTCAGGGAACGAACGGGTGGGTTTTCCTAACTTTTGAACCGGTTCACATAACTGAATTCTAAGGGCACTGATGGATTCGCAGCACCAGTAATTGCTTAGGAACACTTCTTCCGGAGTTGCGTTTACACGAGAGAAGTTGATAAAATTTGTGGAAGGTAAAATAAAATTGACCATCAATTTTTATTTTTCTCTGAGTTGTTAAGACCATTGAGTGGAAGTTGGGGTAACCAACAAACTTATCATGGGAGGTTATGAGAGTGGTGGTTCCCACACGAACCCCACCAATTCATCTTCCCTAACCTTCCATAACCCTCCATTTATTAAGAATACTTGAGTTAATTAATTGAGTGGATTAATTAAAATTTTGAATTTGAAACAAAAGTCATGTTAATAATATAAGTGAAGCACTTATTTTATTTGGGTTAAATATTGTTGTGTGAGTCTTGAAAAGGATTTGGAGAAAATATATATAGCTTGAGGATATTCTTCTTCATCGATGTAGAACGCGAAGAACATCGACCTCTGACGAAGGTCGACAAGAACGCTGGATCCTCGGAGATCGACGACGCAACACTGATGAATCATTTCTCTGCGACGCGACTATCTCCTTCCGTGACGTCGTCTTCCATGACGGTAATTTCCATGACGAACCCTCACTCAACGAATTAGATGAGGTAGGGGTTTATTGTATTTTTTTTCATGAATTTATTCCATCATCATTCCTCATACAATTGGACCACTTGTTATCAGATAACGGGAGGGGACGAGACCACACAAACACGACCGACCCTCCTCCCCTTTTTCTCTTGTCTACCATGTGGTGGAATGGAACGAGGATGGCACGGTGCCATCGCACCACGCGGGGTCATGTAGCAAGGAATGTGTGGCGTCATCGCGATGCGCTGTTGAATTGAGAAAGATCGTGGCGCCGTCGCGCCACGCTGGAGAACCTCGAAGGCACCGCGGCTGGAGCGGGGCCACGGTGGAGGGGTGCGGCGCCATCGCGCCCCGCCAGGAGAACTAAGCCCGCGGAAATTGGCCACGGCAGAGTAGGGACCGACGACAGGTTTTGGGCCGCCGACATCGGAGTAGGGGGAACGGCCATCGCCGGTCCCATGGCGGTAACAGCCGGCCGGCCGGAGCGGGTCGGTCGGACAGGGGAAGAGCCAAGAGTTATGACCCCCGGCTGGCCAGCATGAGTAGCCCCCCATCATGGGGGCAGTGGTTATGAAACAGGGGGCATGCCCCCCCCCCCATCCGCTCGGCCAAAACGGCTGAGTCACCCTGCTAGTGACAGCACGCTGGGCCAGCTGCCCAGGCCGGACCGCCCGGCCGGGCCGCGCCCAGGCCGGGCCGGTCCAAACCTAAGCGGGCCAGACCTATTCCTGGGAGGGGTCGACCCAGTTCTGGCCGACCCAGAGGGTAGCGAGCCAGGTCGGATAGGGCCCGAACCCCCTTATACCAGACCCCTCACAGTCTTTTTCCCATAACATGGGCTGCGGACCTCCGATCGACACACCTCTAGCTACGATGCGATCCTTTGATCGAGAAGGACGTTTCAGTATATTACACTCAAGGTTTCGGAGTACATTGGGTCCGGCCGGGTAGGTTCGTACACGAAACCAACCGGGCCCTCAGAGCGTAAATTCTTATAACTTGATCTCTGGATGTCCAATTGACGTGCTACCAACTTTGATGGATTCCTCTTTGTGAGACGAATCTTTTGGCTTACTCCGCTCGAGGTTTGGATGCAGTTGGAGTATGTTCGGGTTGGTTTTGACTTAAAAACCCACCGGGCCCCTGGAACGAAAATGCCAAAAACTCTCAGACCGGTCATCCGATTGACGCGTCGTCTGTCACGTTTAATTCCTGACGACGATATGGAACTTTTTGATACATCAACTCCGGTCTCTTTGTCAGTTGATGTATCAGCCCTCGGCTCGTGGATTGGACCCTCCTCGGACAAGCTTTCTATGTGAGGGAACCCTATAGTTGGCTGTGACTACGAGGATAATGACAACTCTACAGAAATCCTCTATGGATTCGACAACGACGACTACAACACTCAGCGATCCTACGTGGATCAATGCTACCGGTCCTATGTGGTTCAAATCCTGTGTGGGTCAGCACTGAGCGGTCTTGTGTGGGTCAGCACCAACAGATCCTTTTTGGGTCCGATCCTATGTGGGTCATTGCAGGGGTTAGTTACCTATCGATCCTTTGTGGGTCATTACAGGGGTTAGTACCTATCGATCATGTGTGGGTCCGATGACGTAGATGAATTAGTGGCTACAACTGATCATCTCTATCGTCATACGAAGAAGTATACCTGTGTGAGTTGAATCATGACTTTCAATCCTTATCTTCAATAAGATTGACTTGATATCCTTTGTGGATTAGGTTATGCTTTTCTGTGTGGACCGGGTTGTGATTTCCTTTGTGGACTGGGTTGTACTTGAGCTCGGATATTGGAGCCGAACAAGAATTGAAGACTTAGGTATATGTATGGGCATATACCTAAGTAATGTCGGATGTTACTTCGTGAGTGTATCTTTTCTTTTTGGATTATCCTTTGTAGATTTCGGGAGACCTTCGGGGGTCTCGGGGTCCCTACTGAGTAGCTTATACTCACCTCTGCACGGGCTATGCCCATACTACGTTGTGTTGGTTGCAGATGACGGACATCACTGATCATAGTAGAGGCACGAGGAGTAGGTCGGTACCCGGAGGTCGACCACTGGGCGGGGCGTACTCGGAGCGGATGGCTGGACCCGAGGAGCTGTGGAGGCTATCTATACCCACCCTTCAGGTGGGACTACTAGTGGATGGCTCGACGTTGCGGCTTTACTTTTTAGTTGTTGTACTCTCTTTCATTTGTACTTTACTTTCAGTTTGGGTTTGTATTCTGGACCACTTAATTTCCTCACTTACTGTTGTACCCAGTTTTTACATAGTGTTTAATTATTCTTGTTTGCTCTGTGGTGTTTGTTTACTTTACAAAGGAAATGCCTTCCCTTTTTACTGTGAATTACGCCTTGGTGCTAGTTTCCAGCCCCTGGCCTATGGAAGGCGGGCTTGGGGTAGTCACGGCACGGGCCTTGAGGACGGGTCGTGAAAAATTGGTATCATAGGAGTTTAGTTCTACTGCATAACTCCGGACTCTGATATTTTTCTATGTGAAGCAATAGTGTTAAGAGTATTGAGTGTGGTTATCAGTCCAGGGAGTCCAGTGTTGGTGCATCGGCCGACGTATCTATACACTAGGACCCTGACTTCTGATTTCTGACTTAATGCATGAAAAAATTGATTGCATGTGTGTTTCATGTTTTCATTGTGAATACTTTGTGTCAGTTCACTAGGTATACTGTTTTACCATGGCGCACCTGGTTCTTTTCAGGATGGCCCGCTGATTGCAGCCAGCTGGGGTTCCGAGAGTTGTGTGTCACGACATCCCACCAAGCGAAGAGGCCTCGGTATAGGGCCCTTTGACAGCAGAGGCACCGGAGGTACCTCTACCCACCGAGCCACCGATGCTACCAGCCCCAGCCGCTGACGATGCATGTCGCCTTAGTTCACTGCACGAGTTTCAGCGTCAGTGACCGACCAGGTTCCATAGGGAGATAGACCCTCATGCAGCTGAGGATTGGCTGGAGGCAGTTGTACGGGTTTTTAGGTTAGTGAGGACACCAGCAGACCTCATGGTGATCCTCGCAGTGAGCCTACTGCACCCGGCACCAGGAATATGGTGGATCTTGATGCTCCAGGTGCACGACGAGGCATCTCTCCTCTAGATGGACTTTGAGAGACTCTTCCGCTCGGAGTTCATCCCAGCCATCCTCCATGCGGTGCGCATCCAGGAGACTCTTCAGTTGCGGTAGGGCAGCTTGATGGTCGCTCAGTACTAGGCGAGATTTACCGATCTCTCGCACTATTCGACGGACATGGTAAGGGACCCATTCTTCCGGGCCCGGAACTTCAAGAAGGGATTGAGGTAGGAGATCAGGGCATCACTGATCTCCCTCAGCATTCCGACACAGGCAGGGGTAGTTGAGCAAGACATTCTGATCAAGAGCTTCCTTGCTAAGCCTACATCAGTAGCGAGACCTTCCGCAGGGCGGCACATAGCAGAGTCATCTGCAGCAGGCAGTTGACGGATGACTCATGGGTCTAGGCAGACCAGACCCTCTGGCAGATGACCTCAGGACACTGGCTGAGCAGTGCTAGGCACACAGCACGGAGCCAGTCTTTTGGGAGAAAGACAGTGATACGCATGCGGTGGGTAGGGCCACATGGCTCGTCACTGTCCGACCCGCCATGAAGAGGAGCAGTAGACGGTTGAGGGACCACCCAAGAAGAGTCATAGGGTCGACCGCGGTGGTCCGCAGGGAGTAGGCAGACGAGGCAGAGGAGCTGGCCGAGTAGCAGGTGGTGGGCGATGCTTTGAGGCTCTACCACCACCACCACCAGGAGGCCCACCCTGACCACAAGGAGCTGGTGGGTAGAGACAGGCACCACTTCATGCAGTGGAGTCCTACGACCACGGCGCGCTCGAGATGATTCAAGATACTATTTGTGTCTATTCCACCCTTGCTGCAGTTCTTATAGACACAGGATTGAGTGATTCTTTCATAGTAGCTACCCTTGTTTGGAGCTCGGAGATTCCGATAGAGCGGTTGGCTCGATCCTTATGGCTAGAGTCTCCTACAGGACAGACTTGATGATTACGAACTGGTTCCGGCAGTGTGATCTTACTCTAGGAGGCGAGAGCTTCATCTGGGATCTTCTTGTAGCGGCGTCGAGGACTTACGACGTCATCTTGGGCATGGATTGGTTATCTACAATCCATGTTCAGATCGACTGTATTAGGTGCAAGGTGCGGTGTGTACGCACCGACGGGAGTAGGTTCACCTTCACCAGCGAGAAGGGAGCCTTCGCAGCACAGGATGGACTCACACAGAGGAGAGTACAACCCATCAATCATCATTTGCCTAGCCTCATCCTAGGAGCATTTGACATGCAGAGTCCTGGTTTTCCTGCAGTGGTGGATCAGTTTGCGGACATTTTTCCTGATGACGTTCCAGGACTACCTCCTTGCAAAGATGTAGAATTTTATATTGACATGTACCCCAGGATAGCCCTGATTTCCACTCCAGCATATCGGATGGCCCCAACTGAGCTTTGAGAGATACGGGTATAGTTGGAGTACTTTCATGGCAAGGGATTAATCTGACCCATTTTTTCACCCTGGGCTTCCCGGATATTGTTTGCCAATAAGGCGGACGGGAGCTTCTGACTTTGTGTCGACAATCGTCACCTAAACCAGGTGACTGTGAAGAACAATTATCAGCTACCGAGGATTGACGACCTCTTTAATTATCTCAAGGGAGCACGATGGTTCTCGAAGATAGATCTCAGGTCAGGCTATCACCAGCTCGGAGTTCGGGATGAGGACGTGCAAAAAACATCCTTCAGGTGTCGGTATGGCCACTATGAGTTCTTGGTTATGCCGTTTGGCATAACCAATGCTCCAGCAGTGTTCATGGCCCTCATGAACATGATCTTTCAGCCATACCTCGATCGATTTTTCATAGTCTTCATCGACGACATTTTGATATACCCGACCACTGAGGAGGAGAACACCTACCACTTGCAGGTTGTAATAGACACACTTCGAGAGCACCAACATTATGGAAAGCTCTGGAAGTGTCAGTTCTAGATACATGAGGTCCACTTCATGGGACATGTCATATTTTAGGTAGGAGTTGTGATGGATCCTGCAATGATCAAGGTAGTGATAGCATGGGAGCCACCTAGGAGCTTGACGGAGGTGCGGAGTTTCTTGGGACATGTTGGGTACTACCGGAGATTTGTGCCAGACTTCTCCATAGTTGCAGAACCACTCTTAGCCTTGAAGAAGAAGGGGAAACCCTTTCTGTGGTCAGAACAATGTCATTAGAGAATCCAGGAGACGAGACAGAGATTGACCAGTGCACCTATCTTGAGCCTACTAGAGAAGGGAGTGGGATACGTAGTTTACTGCGATGCATCAGGGACCAGACTCGGATGTGTCCTGATGTAGGAGCGGGCTTTGATCACCTATGGATCATGTTAATTGAGGCAGCATGAGCAGAACTACGCTACCCATGACCTGGAGTTAGCTGCAGTGGTCTTCGCTCTGAAGATGTGGGGACACTATCTGATGGACGAGCACTTTACAGTCTATTCTGACCACCAGAGTCTCAGGTACATCTTCTCACAGAAGGACCTGAACCTGAGGCAAAGACGATGGCTCAAGTTCCTCCAGGACTATGATTTTGATATAGTCTATACTCCTGGAAAGGGGAATGTTGTATCCGATGCTCTCAGCAGCAGGAGGAGCATTCAACAACTTGGGGAGGCGACAGAGTAACTTGCCGCTTTGCAGATATCCATCGTGGATTGAGATGGAGCAACAATTCTTCAATCACTCATAGTCACTCCTCTACTACTACAGTTGGTCATAGAGGCACAACATGGGGAAACTAACTATGAGACGTGGCATGCGCAGATATTCTTAGTACAAGAAACTGAGGGATTCTCCATGGTAGGGGAGCACAATATCCTTTTTAGAGGACGTACCTTGGTACCAGTTGCTTTACGGGATGAGGTGCTGAGAGTGTTTCACACTTCCCCTTTGGTGGTACATCCTGGAGTGGTGAAGATGTACCAGGAACTCAGACAACAGCCCTAGTTTCCGGGAATGAAGAAGGCTATGGCGTGGTTCGTTTCTCGATGCCTCACCTGCGAGCAGGTGACGACAGAGCACCAGGTACCAGCAGGATTGGTGCATCCCTTGGATGTCCCAGAGTGGAAGTGGGATGGGATATCAATGGACTTAGTGACTGGACTTCCACGCACTTCCAAAGGACACGACTCCATTTGGGTGATTGTCAACCGACTCACCAAGTCGGCTCACTTCTTACCCATCAGAGAGTAGGGATCAATGGAGATCTTGGAACGTCTCTACGTTCAGGAGATTGTACGGCTTCATGGTGTTCCATCATCTATCTTCTTTGATCGAGATGCTCACTTTACTTCCCTGCTTTGGAAGGGGTTTCTGGAGGCATTCGGGACACAGTTATGTCTGAGCACCGCCTTTCACCCTCAGACAGATGGTCGGACGGAGAGGACCATTCAGACTCTCGAGGACATGTTCGGTGCATGTGTCCTCGACTTTGGTCGCAGCTGGGAGGACCACCTACCTTTTCTGGAGTTCGCTTAAAACAATAGCTACCACTCCACCATCGGGATGACACCATACGAGGCATTGTACGACCGACCTTACAGATCTCCTCTATGCTGGACAGACCCTAGGGAGTCAGCACTTGTGGGACTGGAGATGGTCCAGGCCACGAAAAATAATTTCCAGATCATCCCGGAGCGGATGAGGACAGCTCAGAGCCGGCAGAAGTCTTATGCTGACAAGAGGCGGAGGCCACTAGAGTTCGAGGATGTCGACCACGTCTTCTAGTGGGTCTGACCTCGACGTGGATTACAGAGATTTGGCCGATGCGGCAAGTTGACTCCACGCTTCATCGGACTATTCCAGTTCCTTAGTAGGATTAACAAGGTGGCTTATCTCCTGCCTCTACCACCTCAGTTGCACCGAGTGGACGAAGTTTTCCACGTATCCCAGGTGAGGAGATATGTGCATGACCCGATACATATCATCGACCATGGGGAGTTGGACATTGATGATGGAGCGACTTTTGCAGAGGTCCCGATGGAGATCGAGGATCGATAGGAGCGTGCCCTACGTGGATGGTCGATACCTCTAGTGCACATCAGATGGCAGCACGGGAACCTCCAGGAGAGCACTTGGGATTGGGAGGCTCAGATGTGTGCACAATACCCACATTTGTTCCCCTAGTTTTTGATGTATCTTTACGGGGACGTAAAGCCCTAAGGTGGGAGTAATGTAAAGACCCGTAAAAATCAAGGGATATTTTTTCTTAATTTTCTTTGGGATTTTACAAGAACGCGGTTTCTGACGGCACCTGATTCCAAGGCCCAGTGTGCCTGGAATTTCTATCCGAAGTTTAGCTCGGGTACATTCAGTGAACGAAAGAGCGGGTTATTCTAACTATTGAACAGGTGCTCGGAATCGAATTCTGAGGGCATCGATGGACTCACAGCGCCAGTAATTTCTTAGGAACACTTCTTTCGGAGTTGCGTTTACACGAGAGAAGTTGTTAAAAATTGTGGATGGTAAAATAAAATTGAGCATCAATTTTTATTTTTCTCTACGTGGTTAAAACCTTTGAGTAGAAGTTGGGGTAACCACCCAACTTCCCATGGGAGGCTATGAGAGTGGTGGGGCCCATACGAACCCCACCCCGTCATCTTCCCTAACCATCCATAACCCTCTATTTATTAAGACAACTTGAGTTAATTAATTGAGTAGATTAATTGAACTTTTGAATTTCAAACATAAGTCATGTTAATAAAATAAGTGAAGGACTTATTTTATTTGGGATGAATATTGTTGTGTGAGTCTTTGGGAGGATTTTGAGAAAATCTATAGAGCTTGAGGATATTCTTCTTCAGCAACGAAGAACGCGAAGAACGCCGACCTCCGACGATGGTCGACAAGAACACCAGATCCTCAGAGATCGATGACACAACCCTGACGAATCATTTCTCCACGACACGACTCTCTCCTTCCATGACGTCCTCTTCCGCGATGGTTATTTCCGTGACGAACACTCGCTCAACAAATTCGATGAGGTAGGGGTTTATTTTATTTGTTTGTTCATGAATTTCTTGCTTCATCCTTCCTCGTACAATTGGACAAATTGTTATAAGATAAAGGGAGGTGGAAGGACCGAACAAACACGGCCGGCCCTCCTCCCCTTTTTCTCTTCTCTACCTTGTGGTGGAATGGAACAATGATGGAACGGTGCCGTCGCACCACGTAGGGTCATGTGGCAAGGAATGTGCAGCACCGTCACGCCGCGCTATTGAATCGAGAAAGATAATGGCGCCGTCGTGCCACGCTGGAGAACTCCGAAGGCACCGCTGCCAGAACGGGGCCGCGGCGGAGGGGCGTGACAGAGCAGGGACCGGCGGCCGGTTCTGGGCTGCCGGCATCGGAGCATGGGGACCGGCCATCGCTGGTCCCATGGCTGCAACAGCCGGCCGGCCGGAGCGGGCTGGTCGGATAGGGGAAGAGCCATTGGTTATGACCCCCGGCAGGCCAACATGAGCGGCCCCCCATCATGGGGGTCGTGATTACAAAACATGGGGCAGGCGCCCCCCCCCCCCCCCCATCCGCTCGGCCGAAACGGCCGAGCCACCCAACTCGTGCCAGCACACCGGGCCGGCTGCCCAGGCAGGGCCGCGCCAGCGGGGCCGGGCCGCCCCTAAGCAGGCCAGACCCAGACCCGGGACGGGTCAACCCAGTTCGGGCTGAACCAGAGGGTATCATTCCGGGTTGGACCAGGCCCAAACCCCTTAATACCGGACCCCTCAAGGTCTTTTGCCCATAACTTGGGCTGCTGACCTCTGATCGACGCACCGCCAGCTGCGATGCGATCATTGGATCGAGACGGACGTTTTGGTATATTACAATCAAGGTTTCAGAGTACTTTTGGTTCGGCCGGGTTGGTTTTTACATGAAACTAGCCGGGCCCTCTAGGCGGAAACGCTTATAACTTGAGCTCTGGACGTCCAATTGACGTGTCGTCGACTTTGATGGATTCCCTTTTTTGAGACGAATCTTTTAGCTTACTCTGCTCAAGGTCTGGATGCAGTTGGAATATGGTAGGGTTGATTTTGACTTAAAAACCAACCGGGCCACTCGGACAAAAAAGCCAATAACTATCAGACCGGACGTCTGATTGACGCGCCATCTGTCACGTTGAGTTCCTGTTGACAATACGGAACTTTTGGATACATCAACTCCGAACTTTGTGTCAGTTGATGTATCAGCCATCGGCTCATGGAGCGGACCCTCCTCGGATGAGCTTGTTGTGTGCAAGAACCCTAGAGCAGGCTGCGACTGTGACGACGATGATAACTGCACATAAATATTACGTGGATTTGATGGTGACGACTACATCACTCAGTTATCCTACGTGGATCAGTGCTATCGATCATGTGTGGGTCAGATCATGTGTCGGTCATCGCTCAGCGGTCCTGTGCGGGCCAGCGCCTACAGATCTTGTGTGGGTCTGATCCTGTGTTGTCACATACATAGATTATTTTAAATGTATTTTAATTTTAATTTCCATTAATGTTTTGTTTTGGGGGGTTTCCAATGTTTTTATGGAGAATAGGTGAGTTTTCATGAATTGGGCCAAACCGTGAGCCCAATTCCTGATTTAAAAATAAATTTTGTTTCTTTTATTACATATTCATTTTTTAATATTTTTCACTCATTACAACTCATAAATGTCCTACCATGATATATTAACACCAAAATTAAAATTTTGAGCCTTTGGAAATCCATAACCAAGGTGTATATGGGTTTTTATTTAAGGGATTGGTCTTGCCCGAAAGCCCAATTACAGTTTTAAAAATAAAATTTGATTATTTAATAACTTATTCATTTTAAGGGTTTTTCGGGATTCAAATCCCCAAACACGCACCTTGAACCCAGCCATGCGTCCAATATTCTCCCACCCTTTTTTCAGCTAATTTCTATCACGGTTTATGTCGAAACTTCTGAAGAACTAAAATTTCGGGCAGATTTATAAAGGTAATTTGTTTCCATCATAACTCTTTCGATTCTTACTGTTTTCCCCCATTCAAATTCCTAAATGTTATACCATTCCATTTTAGAACCTCCCTTGAAGGTTTGAGTATTTTCAAAATCATATACTGGTATTTTTGGGGGTGATTTATACAAGATATTTTATGTAAGTTGTTCTTCTCCTTTCTTCTTTCAAATTGTTTAGGGTTACATCCAATGTACTTAGGGTTTCTTCCATTATCTTTGAGGTTCATAATGTCAAGGAAGTAGGGTATAAAAATTAGGGTTTTATACTGTATTTCATGGTCTGAAATTATGGTTCTAGGTCTGGATTACCTTCCTTGAGGTGCGGCGGTGGTGCGTTTGAGTTTTCGCATAAAGGATTCAAGGGTTTCCTTGGTTTTGGTAGGTGATTCCATTGTGTATGAAATCTTTGTGAAATGGCTGCTATTTTTATGGTATTTTATTTCTTATTCAATTTTATTAATTCTGAAAAATATAGTTTTAGTGGTGTTTGTATTTAAAATGAATCCTAAATGCAAATTTCATGTGAAATTGGGGGTTTTTCATAGAAATGTTTTATTAGTTTAATTGGGGATACCGTATAAGTAACTAGTTGATTTTATTGAACTATAATAGGGATTGAAATACTGTTTTTAATGATTTTCCCTGTGTTTATTGCTGAAAAACCTTGTTTTAATGGTGTTTGTGAACCACATGAAATTCTAAGAGTTGTGTTGTGTAAAAATGGATACTTTGCAAGGATGTAATTTCTTGAACCATATGGGGCTTCCCTAAAAATGATTTTGTGTTTTCACTAAAATGTAGTAGGATTCCCTTTATGTTTTCGAAACTTAAAAATATGCACATAGTATGCAAGTGAGGTTTATAAGGAGTTTTGTGTCTGAAACACTACGACATTTTGAGGAATTGTTTTATGAAAAATATAAGTGTTTTGTTGCGTGTTTTAAAGGGTATAAAATGTGATAGATACTGTATTGGTTGTTCTTGACCAGTAATAATGTTTTATATGAAAATTTATTTATGTTTCATTCTGAAATTGATTAAGCACAAAAGGGGAATCCCGAGTACCTTGGTGGAGCGGATTTGTACTAGTACGGCCAGTGGACCGGATGGGTTTTGTCCCTATTTCACTTAGCATTTAGATAACTACAACTCTAACTAAACTATGTGGATGATTATTGGGGACCACTATTTTATGGGTATGTTCCCTACTAGTGGCTCGTGCACGAGAAAGGATTTTGCTATGGTTACTTTACACCGAGGTACGAGGTACATAGGCCCCAAGACAACCTAGTGCCTAGGGGTGTTCCCAATGTTGTAGCTCATTGGATTTGTAGTATTTACCCATATATTTGGTTGTGTTTCGAAGTAAATTACAGTATCTAAAATTTATATTTTAATGTGTTAATATTCTGAAAATTTTGGACTGAAAACTTTTTTCAATTTGAGGTTTCATTTCTTGAAATTTTAACACTACTTTTCCTTGCATTTGAAAACTGCTTGCTTTTTCATATTGTATTTCTTACTCTTTGGAATCATTGGGTGGTATCCTACTGGGCTTAGGCTAACACCCTACATACACCCCTTGGGTGTATGTAGACATGGTTATGTTTGATTCAGGTAAATGAAAGGCTAAGGGTGATGGCGGTTCATGGTGTTAGTTCCCATCCTTGGTGCGGAGTTGTAGAGATAGCTTGGGGGAGATGACCCCTAGTCGTGTGGAGTCCTTGGAGCTATCTCGATTCTATAATTATTTTTATTTGGACCAGTTGTATTATCTTTAAACCAATGTACTTAGTTCTGGTTTTTTACTTGAGTCTTTTTTGGCTCAAAAATTTGAGATTTATATTATGGATTATTTTTAATGTTTTATGCTTTCATACTCTGGTAAATCGTTCCGAAACCTAAATTAATGATACCCGGGCACTTGTTCCTGTCCGTGGGGATAGGGAACGCCCTTTGGGTCATGTCACGGGATGGGTTTGGTGCCGGTTTTGGAGGTGACCAGATTCGGTTCGTGACAAAATGGTATCAGAGGAGGTTCGCTCCTTGGGTCGTGTTATTTGGGGTAGAGTCAGCATAGTCTGGAGCTAGGATTTTTGGGACTTGAAATTTCTGTCATGCGTAGTGTGCTTGGCAAGCACACCTCATGACGGGATTCAAGTCACCTTGGGATGTATGGATTTATCTAAGTCCTTTGGTTTTCTTCATTTAATGATGACTATGGGAAATGAAAAGAGAGTTGGGCAAATAATCTCAGTGAGCTTGCAGGGCCTGGCAAGCCATGTGGAGCAATGGATATTTCCCTAGAATACTCTCTGTGATGGAGAAGTGATTGGAATATGGCTTCCAACCATATGTCCAAGTCACCCACTGAAACTAGTTTCCTCTCACATTGTCTTGTGTCTCTTTATTTTGGAATCTTGGAAACATGTTTTTTAAGCAAAAAAATGACTTCACTTTAAGGAGAGTGAATTTTTTTGAATTTATTTTTTAGTAAAGTGAAAATGGTTTTATTTTTTTATGCCTATAAATGAAATTTCAGAATTATTTCAAAAGGGTAACTTATGTGTTTACACCTCTTTTGAAAGAATGAACTATGTTAATTGGGGTTTTGAAAATATGTTTCTAGTGGAATTTTTTTCAAACCATGGAAAAGTGTTTTGGATTGAATTAAGTGTTCTATAATTTTTTTGTGGGGGTTGAAGATGGATTTTGGGTTTGGTGACTACTGAACCAAAAAAAATATAAACTTTTAGAACCTTGTCTTGAAATGAGAAGAGTTGAGTTCTTAATCAAATGGAGATTTATGAAATGGTGTTTTTCATGAAATTTGAAGTGTTTTGAAATGGGTTGAAATGTTTTGAAATGATTGGGAAAGGCATGAATATTTTATTTTATTGAATTATGGATTCTTTTCAAAATGGTTGTGTCTTTATGAAATGTTTTGTAAGATGTGAATTGGGATTTTGATCTCACTGTTAGCAGTTTTGAGGAAAAGATTGTGTTGGTCGACCATTTTGTTTTTGAAAAGTGGAAGGAAGTTTTGTTTTACCCTTTGGTATTTCCATGAGTGACCACATGCATGGGGTTATATGGGATGATTGATGGTTGATGGCATGACTGGATGAGTGCTGGGATGGATATGAGGAGGGTGCCCGGTGTGGCACAAAAACATGAATGTGTGAGGCCCATGGGGTACCATTGGTGGATACACTTACTACTAAACCATTTTTTTTTTCAAATAATTGGTTTTAAAGAAAAACATGATGTCTTGATGAATAGTTTGGTATGGTTTGTATTATGGGTTTTTGAAAATGTTGATGTTGTGGGATGTTTTGAGTTCAAGAACCCCTTCTGTTTGAATTGTTTTTTGGGTTTGTGTTTGGTCGGTAAGCTATGTTGTAGGGACGGTTAGTGTTCTCTTTTGAAAAAAAATTTGGGATGCCTTTACGGTGGTTCCATTCATCTATTTGGATCAGGTTTGTGGCATGTTTTGACCAATGGACCAGCTTGGTTGGGTCATTGGGTTCTCTCATGGATAAGGTACGCCCCTATTAAGGGTTAATGCACAACTGAAGTGAAACCCGTTTTGTTTCGCCATTGGAAAATCCTCCGGTTGATCAATATAAAGAATATTTTATCGAACATTTTTTTTATTGAGTCTACACCCATTCATTTCGCTGATTTGTGGATCCTCTTGTAGTGGGATAGTTCTTGTGGAAGGTTGAAAGAGACCTTAGTTTCTTAAGTTTCATGATTCATCAAAGGTGTGAGTGTTCTTTCATTGTTAGTATGGATGAGTGTCTTGATGGTGTCTAAGAGGGTCTCTGGGTTCTTTATAGTTTCTTTGAAGAAAGAGTTATTTTTAAACCACCAATTTTGAGATTTCGGTCATGATAGGATATTGTGTCCACTTTCTGGACTTATCTTTTGTTTAGGGACTTTCAATATGGTCTCGTTCCATGTATTGTTTCTATCAATCGCATGGATCATGTTCGGTGACGCATTGTGATGTTGTGTGCTCTTTTGACCATAAAGGTGAAGGCCACATAATCCTCTAAGGTTCTATGTTATGTTGGGATTATGTCTCCCTTGGGTAAAACATCAAATCCTCAATCATAGAGTAAGGTGTTTATACATGTCTTTCCCTTCTGTTGTTTCTCACCCAAAGAAACAAGGTGCGATGTGTATGCATCTTCTGATCCCTTGTTTTTGTGAAATGTTTATTTTTTTAAAGTGGGTTACGAAGTGTGTTATGTCATGATGAACCCATCAGGGTATGAGGTGTAGTTGTTTGTGTCACCAAAAGAAGAAGTTCTACATATGGGTTTCAATATCCTAACTGTGTGGCCGAAGATGATTCAATATTTTAAGCTCCAGCCATAGGTCCCAGGGAGAAGCAGGCGCATAGTCAGGGGAAACACCAGTGTTGTTTAAACCCTTGTACAATATCATATCCTCAATTTGAAACATAGAAAGTGTTTAATCCTATGGTTTCATCATCTTCCACTTGTTGTTCTCGTTCGTTGGAAATAGGTAGAGGGCCTTGTACCCATGTCATCGCCTAATGTCTTTCCCTCCCACGTTGGTTTCCATTGAGTCATTGTAGAACGGTTGGAAATTTGGCTAGAATGTTTGAGCACACATTTTTTGCACGATTATTAGTGAATGTGTGGTAGGAATCCACGTGGAATGAATGATTAGCATAGTTAGGGCACGGTTTCCCAAACCATGCGGACTGACCCTGCACCCATCCCAAATCCTAAAAAATGGGACTTTTTGTGTCGGTCCATACTGGTCAGTTAAGATGGTTGGTTCTTGTGGTGGGAAGACCCACTATGGGTATCATGTATATTATTTTGTAAATTTCTAATTTATGTATACCCCTTGTACTAGGGAGTCTGTTTGGGCCTCCCCTTATTAGTGTCTTTATTCTGTCTCAAAAAAAATTAAGTTGTCTCTTACGGTGGGGAGCCCATTTGTGTCTCGTCATACGAGTAACTCATATTTTTTCCTTGGTTTTGTATGGGATGTATGTATTATCATTCGGAGATATCTAACTACCTACATATTACTTTGGTAATTAGTGATATTGGAGAGTGAAAAATGGTTTAGTTATAGTAGGGAAAGTGTAACCTTGTTCGATGTTGTTGTTTATTTGGGTAAATTGATTGAGTATTGTTCAGATTGTGTTTAAGGAGTTTTCATTTGTGATAAAGCCTGAATGTGCTTGATTATTTCAAGAAAGTGGTGTAAGTCAGGTTTGTGAGAGTATTCCTTCCTTCATTGATCACTGGAGGGTTTATGGCCTTGGGGGGAGAAACCTGGCAAGAGAGTACCTCTTGGATTCTCAGTTGGGTTTGGTTGTTGCTTTGGCCTTACTGTGACATTCCGGGGTGGACAGTTTTCATGGTGGGGAGAATTTTCACATACATATCTTTTTTTAAATGTATTTTTATTTTAATTTCCATTAATTTTATGTCTTGGGGGTTTTCAAAAGTTTTTATGGAGAATATGTGAGTTTTAATGAATTGAGCCAAACCGTGAGCCCAATTCCTGATTTAAAAATAAATTTTGTTTCTTTTATAACATATTCATTTTTAATATTTTTCACTAATTCCAACTCTTAAATGTACTCCCCTGATATATTAACACCAAAATTAAAATTTTGAGCCTTTGGACATCCATAACCAAGGTGTATATGGGTTTTTATTTAAGGGATTGGGTCTGCCCGAAAGCCCAATTCCAGTTTTAAAAATAAAATTTGATTAATTAATAACATATTCATTTTTAAGGGTTTTTCAGTGATTCAAAGTCCAAAACACGCCCCTTGAACCCATACGCGCATCCAATATCCTCCCACCCTTTTCGCAGCTCATTTTCATCGCGGTTTAGGTCGAAACCTCTGAAGAACCCAAATTTCGGGCAGATTTATAAAGGTAATTTGATTCCTTCATAACTCTTTCGATTCTTACTCTTTTTCCCCCATTAAAATTCATAAATGATCTACCTATCCTTTTTATAACCTCCCTTGAAGGATTGAGTATTTTTAATATCATATACTGGTATTTTTGGGGGCGATTTCTACAAGATAGTTTAAGTAAGTTGTTCTCATCCTTTCTTCTTTCAATTTGTTTGGGGTTACATCCAATGTACTTAGGGTTTCTTCCATTATCTTTTAGGTTCCTAATTTCAAGGAAATAGGGTATAAAAATTAGGGTTTTATCTTGTGTTTAATGGTCTGAAATTATGTTTTTAGGTCTCATTTACCTTCCTTGAGGTGCGGCGGTGGTGCGTTTGAGTTTTCGCACAAAGGATTCAAGGGTATCCTTGGTTTTGGTAGGTGATTCCATCATGTATGAAATCTTTGTGAATTGGATACTGTTTTTATGGTATTTTCATGCTTATTAAATTTTATTATTTCTGAAAAATATATTTTTAGTGGTGTTTGTATTTAAAATGAATCCTAAATGCCAATTTCATGTGAAATTTGGGGTTTTTCATAGAAATGTTTTATTAGTTTAATTGGGGCTACACTAGAAGAAACTAGATGATTTTATTGAAATATAATAGGGATAAAAATACTGTTTTTAATGATTTTCCCTTGTGATTATTGTTAAAAAACCTGGTTTTAATGGTGTTTGTGAACCACATGAAATTCTAAGAGTTGTGTTGTGTAAAAATTGACACTTTGCAAAGATGTCGTTTCTTGAACCATATGGGGCTGCCCTAAAAATGATTTTGCGTTTTCACTGAAATGTAGTAGGATTCCCTTAAAGTTTTGGAAACATAAATATGTGCACATAGTATGAAAGTGAGTTTTGTAAGGAGTTTTGTGTCCGAAACACTATGAGATTTTGAGGAATTGTTTTATGAAAAATATAAGTGTTATGTTGCATGTTTTAAATGATATAAAATGTGATAGATACAGTATTGGTTGTTCTTGACTAGTAATGGTGTTTTATATGAAAATTTATTTATGTTGCATGCTGGAATTGATTTAGCACAAAAGGGGAAGCCCAGGTACCTAGGTGGAGCATATTTGTACTAGTACGGCTAGTGGACCGGATGGGTTTTGTCCCCGTTTCACATAGCATTTGGATAACGAAAACTCTAAATAAACTATGTGGGTGATTATTTGGGACCAATTGGTTATGGGTATGTTCCCTACTAGTGGCTCGTGCATGGGAAAGGATTTTGATATGGTTACTTTACATCGAGGTAAGAGGTACATAGGGCCCAAGACAACCTAGTCCTTAGGGGTGTTGCCAATGTTGTTTCTCATTGGATTTGTAGTATTTAACCATGTATTAGGGTGTGTCTGGAAGTAAATTATAGTATCTAACATTTCTATTTTAACGTGTTAATATTCTGAAAATTTTGTATTGAAAACTATTTTCAATTTGAGGTTTCATTTCTTGAAATTTTAACACTACTTTTCCTTGCGTTTGAAAACTGCTTGCTTTTTCACATTGTATTTCTTACTCTTTGGAATCATTGGGTGGTATCCTACTAGGCTAAAGCTCAAACCCTACATATAACCATTGGGTGTAGGTAGACTTGGTTATGTTTTATTCAGGTAAAGGAAAGGCTAAGGGTGATGGCAGTTCGTGGTGTTAGTTCCCATCCTTGGTGCGGAGTTGTGGAGATAGCTTGGGGGCGATGACCCCTAGTCATGTTGAGTCCTTGGGGCTATCTTGATGCAATAATTATTTTTATTTGGACCACTTGTATTATCTTTAAACCAATGTACTGAGTTCTGGTTTTTACTTGAGTCTTGTTTGGCTCAAAAATTTCAGATTTATATTATGGATTGTTTTTAATGTTTTATGCTTTCATACTCGGTTAAATCGTTCCCAAATGTAAATTAATGAAACCCGGGAACTTATGCTAGCCCGTGGAGATGGGGAACGCCCTTCAGGTCATGTCACGGGCTGGGTTTGGTGTCGGTTTTGGTGGTGACCAGATTCGGTTCATGACATGTGTGGGTCATTGTGGGGGTTAGTTACCTATTGATCCTTTGTGGGTCATTGCAGGGGTTAGTACCTATTGATCCTGTGTGGGTCCGATGGATTAGATGAATCAGTGGATACAACTGATCATCTCTATCATCATACGAAGAAGTATACATGTGTGAGATGAATCATGACTTTCAATCCTTATCTTCATTAAGATTGACTTGATATCCTGTGTTGATTACGTTATGCTTTCCAGTGTAGACTGGGTTTTGATTTCATGTGTGTATTGGGTTGTACTTGAGCTCGGATATTGGAGTCGAATGAGAATTGAAGACTTAGGTATATGTATAGGCATATACCTAAGTAATGTCGGATGTTACTTCGTGATTGTATATTTCATTTGTGAATTATCCTTTGTGGATTCTGGGAGACCTTAGGGTGTCTCGGGGTCCTTACTGAGTAGCTTATACTCACCCCTGCACGGGCTATGACCGCACTACGTTGTGTTGGTTGCAGACGACAGAAAGCGCTAATCGTGGTAGAGGCACGAGGAGCAGGTCGGTACCCGGAGGTGGACCTCTAGGCAGGGAGTACTCGGAGCAGACGGCTAGACCCAAGGAGCTGTGGAGGCTATCTGTACCCACCCTTCAGGTGGGACTACCAGTGGACGGATCGATCCTGCAGCATTACGTTTCAGTTGCTGTACTCTCATTCAGTTGTAATTTACATTTAGTTTGGGTTTGTATTTTGGCCCACATACTTTCCACACTTACTGTTGTACCCAGTTCTTTCTTAGTGTTTACTTCTTCTTGCTTTCTCTGTGGTATTTGTTTACTTTACAAAGGCAATTCCTTCCATTTTTACCTGGAATTACGCCTTGGTGCTAGTCGCCAGCCCCTGGCCTATGGAAGGCTAGCTTGGGGTAGTCACGGCACGGGCCCCGAGGATGGGTCGTGACAGCCATTATGATGGAACTATATCTATATATGATATTTATGATGTTTATGTCCTCTATATGCTTCTGTATTTTATATTTAAAGCATACCTTTATGCTTTTCATGTTGCACCAATGCGATAATTTCATATGAGGAAGTGTGGACAACTGCCTCCTCAAGTGATGTGATTCGTTCATGACAAACACATAATTCATAATGAATATAATTAATGAACTTAGGTTACCTATATAACATATATATTATACTTTATTTATAGTATATCGATGTATCATTTAGTTTTAAAGTCCATTAATATGACAAATAAATAATGTAGCGTTCATGCGTACGTACGACATACCGTCTCCATGAACGGTACATTTCATTTCTTATCTCAAAACATTATGGAATATTATCAAATACATATATAATGGTTTTATATGATATTTAAATCATGAAATCCATTCTGGAGATGATGTACTTATAACTACATGTGCAGTTCATTTCAAACTAGGTCATTTTTGACTCATGTACTGAATATCGACAAAACGTATGATATAAACTCACATAATTAACTAATTATTATTACATTATAATATGTGATATGATTTTAATAATAAAATTTACATGAAGGCCTTAATAAATTATAAATTGACCAAGGTTTATTTTTCAGGAATATAACGAAATGAACAAGACATGTCAAACATGAGGTAAGGGGATTTTTTATCTCACTTTTAATTCCGTGAGATTTCTATTGTTCACCAATTTTTTATTGCATGTGTTGTATTGTGTACTTAAATTTGATATATATTATCATGTTTTTATTTATTTTCATGTTATTCTGGGATTCATTTGGTTCTTATTATCTTTTGTTCATATGACTCAATTTATTACAATGAGGTAAGGGGTTTTTATCTCAGTTTTTTTACCGTGAGATTCATTCTATGTTTTTCACTATCTCCTTTGAGTGGTGTATGTAATACACATTATTCTACTATTCGTGTAATTTAATTTATATAGTGGGTATTTAAATCTTCATTGTATGATCCTTCTTTCATTGGGTGTATGTTTTTAATGTTACCGAAATCGGTAAGGGAACCATTCACCCTATTCTTTTTAAAACACTTCTTTATTGTTATGTATTTTAATATACATATTATTATGTTGGGATATGTTTATCTATATCTTTATTGACTTAAATTTTATTTCCAAGTGATGAGATACCCCTTTTATCTCTCATCAACTCATCTTATTAATTTTAAAGTGACGCTATTAGGCTATCGAATTTTTGTAAGGGAACTACTTAACCCAATTTCAATTCTTTGTGTTAAACCTCTACTTCTTGATTATGTTATGCTATGAATATGTTTGGATGACCTCTGATTTTATTACACTTAATATACTCTTATATTGTGTGTATTTATATTTTTTACACATAATTATGTAATTGATTTATGCTTAATCTAAGGATACCGTCTTTGTACGGGACTTCGTATCAATATCCTTTCATTGAGGCATACTTCAATTTCTATACGACCGTATTTTATTTGTTGTATAATAAACCCTTTTGAATTTTAATTTCATTCAAAATGAATCTTTTTACATGAAGCGTTTTACTAAACAACAAAAGGAATATTTTTGTCTTACGTATACGACGACAATGACTTCTCCGCCACCATGACCATTATTTGAGTATCAGCTTCCTATACAATCCATAACTTTTTTAAATGAGAAATAAATACCATGTTTTACTTTTCTTTTATTTTGGTATTGAAAATGGTGCTGATAATGTTATGATTATATCAATATGTTGTATTGATATCTTATGACTGAAATGTGGAAATGTTATGTTTCCTTTATGCATGTTTTATGTGATATGATTATATGATGGTTATTGGGAATTGTTGATGAAGCCAGATGGTTATATGATAAACTAATCACGGTTGAGTCCGAGATAGATCGCCAATGCACTGGGTAACATGAAGGAGTTAAACTCTAAGGCTTCTCCTAAATGATTTAGGGAATATACTGGGATGGGTTTTCCAAACATAACCATGAAGGCTACTACCTACGTAAGAATGTTATGAATGCCTCAAGTTAACTTTTTGTATTATTATTTTTATGTGTTATTAATAAATATTATGATTTCCTGAGGTATTTTAAGAAGCTTATGTTATGTATGTATTGATGAAATAATGTTCTCTTTCTTTTTTTATAAGACTTATTGATCTTTTTATGCTTATCCCATGTTTTTGAAATGTTTCCCACATGATATATAGATGAATAAGGTCAAGGATGGGATAATTGAAAGACATTTTGTCTAAAACATGGAACTAGACATCTTTGTTTTTAAGAGTTTTTATTTTATGAAAAACATGGAAACTGAGTAGAAGTGTCAACTTTATAATCTTTTGTGATGTAATAGTTATATCCAAATTCTCTAAAACACTAAACCTGAAAATATCCTCAATGATATTTATTCATTTAATTTAATACTATTTAATGTTTTATGGATGATTCCTTATAGTTGGTATCAGAGGTCGGTTAAGATAACTTTATAGGTTAGGGTATTGTTTAAGCCTAAGTGACATTACCATAATGGTTAGTATTTCAGAAAGATTCATAGCTTTTTTAGATTAAGTGAATGTGTTTAAGATAACATGAATAATTATATATTATTATTATATGATGATTTTACTAATATACTCACACTTGCCTCTTTGGTTTTAGTAAATGGTTGGATCTAGAAGCCACCAAAGTAATAGTGGATGTGAATAAAATTGTGGTTGTTTTATGAAAGAGCAACTAAATGATATGAGATCTACAATGAGAACTCATGTGGTTATTCTCAAACAACTATCTGGAGTTATGATTAACCACTTGAACCTTAGTGATTTTTTAAGGCATTATATATGCGAGAAAAAAACCTCTACAGTGGATCAGGTAGTAATCATAAAGGTAAGTATGTTCAAAAACCTATTTGTCAATGATGTGGAAAGAAACACATAGGAAAATGTTTCCAGGGGATAGAAAGATGTTATAGATGTGGAAATGAAGTTCATAAAGTGAGAACCTTCAATGGAAAATGGAATCATCTAGTTGACTCTATGAAAGGAGAATAAGTACATTCTAAAGGATCAATTGAATGTTTTAAATGTGGTTTTCATGGTCATTATGCAAACACATTTCCTATGAAGAAGTTTTGTGAATGGAATCACTATGGCCATAAAAATATTTGTTTACCAATACCTAATTCCATTCTGATTGAGGATGAAGAAACTTACAATGGCCAATGAAAGGTATGAATTATTTCTTAACATATTTTTTCTTATTATTGAAATCATATGATATGATTCATGATTTTGTTTGTAGGAATGAATTATTTTTGAATAAATTATAAAGGAATGGTTAATGGATCATGAATAATGTTGAATGAGTAAGAAGTCAACATATAATGGATTCAAGAGTTATGGTAGATTTTAGGATGGTGAAATTCTTAAAAGTATTAAGGTTCTTTTGATGATGGTATTACATTAGAACCATTTTTTTAGTATGTATAACCATTTTTTTTGATATATGAAAATTTTATTCAAGGAATAATTATCTTTTCTTTTTTGGATATAGTTATATAGAACCATTTTGGTTTATATGATCCTTGAAATTGAGGAAATTACCTATTAATACATTTTTGGATGAAAAATTAATGTTATTATATAAAATTTGTGGTTAAAATATGTTATGTTTATTTTTGATGAATTTATATCTTTTGGGGATGTTATAAAATTATATAGTTTTTGAAAAAGGACAACACGCAGACCATGTGACAACCCATATCGCCGGACAAAGCTGTGGGAATCGAACCCACAACCAAAGTGCAACTTGTATTTATCGCCTACCACTGGACTACATGAAGTCCCTGGTTAGTAAAAAAAATTATTTTTAGTTACATGAATATATGAATCATGAATATGTTGATTTTGGGTTATATCTGGAAATTATTGACCTATCATGGAGGCTATGTGATTAGGTTAATTAATTTTCAATATGAAACTTTTAGAGTAACAGATGTTATTTAGAGATAAATGTTAAGATTTATCTTGGATGACAATGTGATTAAATCCTTCAGATATTTGGGTGTCAATTTTAGTTTGGATTATTTGATGAATTTAATGGATAAGTGTTTATTTAATGGTCTTTCTTGAACCTAAGGGTCTTTTGTTGAACATTGGAGATTAAGAGTAGTATTTCTTTTTGTAAAGGACTATACTTTTGGGGATTATCTGATCTTGTACTAACAATTATGGTTTTGGATATGTTCTAAAGTCATGGGAAATATATAGTTCATCTTTTGGGGGTTATGTGATTCTCATGTAGTTTATTATATCTCTATTAATGTGAACAAGGCATCCTAAATACTCATCTTTTGGAGAAAATAATATTTCGTGTAAGAAATCTAGTAAGATATGAAAGTTTAAATGACAAGTAAGTTTGTTTCCTTATGTTTTAGTTAAGCTCATAAATAAATTACTCAATGAAAATTTACTTAAAACTATAACATTGTCTATTAATGTTTCTTACTGGTGAATCAAATACCTTTTAACCCATCCCAATTTTGTGATTTTTTAGTGATTAACATTCTCCTAGACATATTTTCTCTCAGTCTCCATTAGAACGTGATGGTTTGTTTTATCCTCCATTTCCATGTTTTCTTGTAATCCTAGTATCTGTTGTCTCTGGTGATCTTTGTACTTCTCTTTCTTTATTTTAAAGTGATGGCTTTACTTGCTCTTTTTCTGATGTAGGACATTCAATGAATTTTTCGAGCCCAATTTTAAAACTGCGTTAACGCAATTCCCAAATGTGAGGATGGATGTAACATCCCATGTAAATAAAGAATATGAAATTTTCATAATTATTAATATTACTTTAATGGGGATGCTATGATCGATGGCGTACCCAATATGCAACAACGATTTTCTTTTAAATCTTAAGTAGCACACTACTAATATAATATTATTATTTTAAATGGTTGTAAACATATAGCCATTGTAATGTTGGGAATGAATAGAATTAACTAAAAAAAATTTATATGTTTGTTAAATATTTTAACATTTACCCAATAAATTATAAAGGCTTAAAATGTGAATGAAACCAATATTAAGCATAAATATTCTAATATTCTTTAAAAGGTCGATTAACTGGCTTTTGATGGAAAACACTTTTTAAATATACTTTTTTTCACTTTTATATGTTATATGTGTCAAAATAAATTCCTTATTTAGAATCAAGACATCAAAATTTACATTGTGTAAATTTTTGGTATTTTTCTGTTAACATTCAATTTTTAATGAATAGTGAAAAATGATGTATTTTAATTCATTGTCTCCTTTCAAATAAAATTTATTTATATGGGTAGATTATATTATTAATTGGTTTTAAAGTGTAATCAGAATATATTTTTACCATTTAGTCCAATGGTGGTATTTATAGTTAATTTCTCTTTGAAAATGGACATAAACTAGTATCAATCTTTTGATAGATATTGTTTAATAAAAACAAACTATTTGTTTTGACAACAGGAATTAAATATATAATTTATTTATAAGACAGATATGTTTTGAATTTGGTAAAATAGACATCATTTTTAAATTTGGAATATCAAATATAGCTTAGGGTTAATTTTTGGGATTCTTTTGATAATGTTCATTTTTTAATGAATAGTGAGAAAATACAGCATTTTCATTCAAAATTGTCATTTCATCCAATATATATACATAGTTAGATTGTCATTTTAATTGGTTTTAAGTTGTAATTTAATTAATTTTTTATCATTTAAATCAATTTTGGTAACTGTATGTAATTTCACTTTTAAATTGGATATAAAAACAAATCAATCTTTTGATAGATTTTCCATCGTTAAAACTCGTCTTTGGTTTTGACAACGGGTATTATTTTTAAATTTATTACATCAATTTATGTTTTTGGAATTTGGTAATATGGATTACATATTTGGAATTATAAGGTCCAAATTATGTATTTAATACTCTTTTGTTTTGAGACATTATCAATAGTAACGATGACAATTATCTTTAATTTTCGTTATTCATTAGTAATCGAGTAGTTAACGGTAATAAAAAAATATCATAATAATATAAAATGACCCCAAAATGTGTCAAAATACTATTTTTTGAGTCATGTTAGACCATGGTATTCTTTATACCAAACATGTGGGCCCATGGAGTTACATGGGTGTGATAGTGACATTTATGACATTATTTTTAAAAAAGAAGTGAAATATAACTATGGTTTATATAACCTAAGTAAATCAATTTAAATTCTGTTTAAATAAATGATATCTTAGAATATAAATATTCATTGCAAATATAATTATATTTCATACATCTTGGTATTTTTTTTATAATTTTTAGACATTAAATAAGATAATTTATTTATGACACCATGATGATGTAGTGATTACATCATTAATGAATGATTTAAATAAAATGAAAAGATAAGGTAAAATATAAGAAATAAACTTGTATAAACCTATTGTATGGAAGTATTTTGAACCCTTATCACCTTATCCGCAAAATATATTATTGTAGGACCATTTAAAATCAGAAAATCTTTTTATAATAAAGTAGCATTTCAAGACTTTCCAAAAGTGACCCTCCTCCCTCTTATAAAAGTTCCCCACCTCTACCAACTTACCCACACCTCTCAAGCCCTTGAATCGTCCACAATATGCTCATATTATCTCTCCACATCCCTATCTTACTCATAGAAGCCTTACTTTGGGAAGAAGTCTTTCCGTGGAAGCCTTTGGCTCAAATCAAAAAGAGTTACCCGATATAGAGGTAATGTATTTTCGCGAGTTTCTTTCTTTAATTTTCCTTTTCCACTCACCAATATCTTCTTATTATTTGATACCATAATAACAAAAGTATCTTAAATATACTTGTATTTCGTTATGATAAGGATTCTTCCTACACATACACACACCTCTGTCTAATGGTTAAAGAAAATACCGTTTCCATGGGTGGCAGATTACTGCATCATGAAATGATGATTGTTCAATCTTCTTTTAACACCTCTCATGGTGGCCATTATAATGTAAATATATTTATATATGATATTTTTTATATTTATTTCCTCTCTAGGCTTCTGTATTTTATATTTCAAACATACCTTTATGCTTTTCATGTTGTGCAAATCCGATAATTTCATATGGGGAAGTACAGACAACCGCCCCCTCAAATGATGTGACTCGTTCATGCCAAACATGGAATTCATAAATAATGTAATTAATTTATATTTTTCACCTATATAAAATTTATATTATACTTTAATTATAATATATCTATGTCTCATTTAGTTTTAAATTCCATTAATATGACAAAAAAGTAATGTAGCGTTCATGCGTACGTACAGCCTACCATCTCCATGAATGGTTCATTTCATTTCATATCTCCAAACATTATGGAATTTTATTAAATAAATATATACTTGATATATATGATATTTAAATCATTTACACCATTCTGGAGTTGATGTACATATAACTACATGGTTAATTATTTTCAAACAATTTCATTTTTGACTCATGTATTGATCATCGACAAAACGTATGATATGAACTCACATAATTAACTAATTATTATAACATTATAACATGTGATATTAATTGAATAATAAGAATTAATGTAAATCCTTAAGAAATTATAAATTGACCGAATTTTATTATTCAAGAATATAAATAAACGAATAATACAAGTCGGACTTGAGGTTAGGGGATTTCTTATCTCACTTTTAATTCCGTGAGATTTACATTGTTCGCCAATTATTTAATGAATGTGGTGTATTGTGTACATAAATTTGATATATATTATCATGGTTCTATTTATATTCATGGTATTATACGATTCATTTGGTTCTAATTCTCTTTTGGTCATACGACTCAATTTATTTCAATGATGCAAGGGGTTTTTATCTCACTTTTTATTCCTGTGAGATTCATGCTATGTTTTTCACTATCTCATTTGAGTGGTGTATGTACTACCAATTATTATACTCTATGTGTAATTTAATTTCATTTATGGTTTTTTACATCTTCATTGTGTGATCCTTTTTTCATGGGGTGTACATTTCGAAAGATACCCAAATCGGTAAGGGAACCATTAACCCTCCTCTTTTTAAAAAAATTCTTTTTGTTATGTTTTTTAATATACAACTTATTATGTTCGGATATGTTAATAATTATCCTTATTGACGTAAATTTTATGTCCAAGTGATGAGATACCCTTTTTATCTATCATCAACTCATTTTCTGAATTTGAAAGTGACGACGTTAGGCTGTCGAATTTCTGTAAGGGGACTTCTTAACCCAATTTGAATTCATTGGGTTAAACCTCTAATTCTTGATTATGTCATTCTATGAATATGTGTGGATGACCTCTGATTTCATTACAGTTAATATCCACTTATATTGAGTGTATTTATATTTGTCACACATAATTATTTAATTGATTTATCTTTAATCTAAGGATACCATCATTGTACGTGACTTCGTCTCAATCTCCATTCGTTGAGGCATTCTTCAATTTATATACGACCTTCTTCTATTAGTTGTATAATAAACCCTTATGACATTAAATTTCATTAAAAAGTAATCATGGTGAAATTTACTAAATGAATAAAGGAATGTTTTTGACTTACGTATGCGGCGATAATGACTTCACTGCTGTCGGGACCATTATTTGAGTTTCATCTTCCTCTACAAGCCATAAATTTTTTTAATGAAAAAAATACCGTGTTTTAATTTTCTTCTATTTTGGTATTGATAATGGTTCTGATAATGATTTGATTATATAAATATGTTGAATTGATATCTTGTGATTAAATAATGGAAATTTTATGTTTCCTTTTGCATGTTTTATGTGATACGATTATGTTATGGTTCTTGGGCATTGTTTATGAAGTCGGGTGGTTCTGTGATAAACTAAGGGCATGTGAGCCTGAGATAGCTCTCCAACACATTGGGTAACATGAAGGAGTTAAACTCTATAGTTTACCTAAATATATTTAGGGAATATACTCTGATGGGTATTCCAAATGTAACCATCAGGGATACTCCCTACGTAAGAATGTTATGAATGCCTCAAGTTACCTTAATATCTTATGATTTCTATGTGTTATTCATAAATCTTATGTTATCAAGAGGTATGTTAAAAATCGTATGTTATGTATGTATTGATGAACTAATGTTCTCTTTATCTATTTTATAAAACATACTGATCTTTTTATGCTCATACCAAGTGTTTGAAATGTTTCCAACAAGACTTAAAGATGAATGGGGCCAAGGATGGGATCAAGGAAAGACATGTTTTCTAAAACCTGGAACTTGACATCTTTCTTTTTAAGTGTTTTTATTTTATGAAAAAAATGGAAACTGAGTAGAAGTGTCTACATTGTAATCATTTAAGGTGTAATAGTTGTGTCCTTATTCTCTAAGTCTCTAAACCTGATAATATCCTCAATGATAATTATTCATTTATTTCAAGACTGTGTAATGTTTTAGGGACGGGTCCTTATAATAAACCCCATGCAAGGGAGGTAATAAAATTTTTATTTAAACACCCATAAATTTAATTATTACAATAATAGAATACATTAATGGGATGTATAATCACCACCCAAAATAGATGAGAGTTAAATAAGGGTTAAATCGAAATGAAATAATAGTATGACTATAAATCTCTTTACCTTAAGTATTGAAACTATTAATACTCATTCAAAACAAAAAAATTATAAAAATATGTTTATTATTGAGAATCATATTATTATGTATAATAGAGTATATGATTTTATTATGACATTATATAACCCTCTTGTGAACAATTAAATATTAAGATCTCACTTTGGGTAATATCTGATTCGTTCTATACATGTTTCTTAGTATGTTTTATCATTGGTCCTTGTAATTATATAATGATATAAAAAATTTAAAAATGATATAAGATTAATATTTATTCATTATATGTGTATTATATTATTCAATATAATATAGAAGTAAAAAATGGAATTTTCCATTCCTGGATATGGTATCGCATACATAAGTATGATCACATTTTCCATTTTAATATCATATTAAAAGAAAGAAAGAATGAAAATGACAAATATTTATATATTTATATATATAATTATTAAAGAAGAATTATTATATACTATATAAAATATCATTTCAATAATCACAACCATAATATATTCTATGTAGTGGGTGAACAAATCAGACCGCTTTGAAGGGGTGGTAATCACACTTTGGTAAACGAAAATATCATTTTTACAAAAATTAAAGGTATATAGGTATGTGTTTTAAAATGATTTAATAAGTTTAAATAAATATTAAATATAATATATTAACTACTTAAATATATATTCCTTCATAATTTCTTCTATGAGATTTGGTAAAGGAGAAATGAACAATCAATATTTCATGTGGAGATACTTGGATGTAAATAGAAATAGTGTTTCTATTACATAGTAGATTGATGTGTCTTTCATTTATGTTCAACAATGTAGAATAAAAAACTCTTATTATATTTATTATGTTTTTTTGTATATTAATTTAATAATGGGTGTTTATGTGGTTGAGAATGAAAATAAATGAAATGATCTTGAGGGATTGGGTTACATCATAATATGGTAAATACATTAGGTTTCCATCAATGGGATTTCATTGAAGGATTTATGACCAAAGGGATGTTTAAATGATTAATTGAGGTATTTTTATGAGTGTATTCAGTAGATATTTATTGATATTTTTTTGAGAGATGTGAGTATGTGGGAGGAGAGGAGGATATTTAATTGTGGAAGATCAGTGGCACTATGGACAATATATTAAGAGAAAATCCCACCCCTATTTTTCATGTTGAAAGTTTATCAAATATTATGAAAATATAGATTAAATGGATGTTATGGTTGGAATATGGCCAGAAAATGGCTATTGGACAAGTGTGTAGGTCATTTGTGCCCTTAAATTTATGCTTTATTCCACTGTTAGTCATAAATTCACTTTAATTACTATAATTAAATTTTACTGTACTCACTAATATTTTTTTCCTATAAATATAATTATAAGATATTTTAAATTTAAAATTATACTTATTACAAATATATAATACATTTTTCCAAATTTCAAAACTATAAGTGGTTGAAAATATTTTAAAATTAATCTCATAGAAGGGATGACTATGTGTGTTTTTAAAAACAAAATACCAAAGAATTGCTAATATTTTATATGAAATTTCAATGTGAAATTGAATATAATATACTAAATTGCATTAATTGATAAATATAAAATCTAACTGTAAATTTAATTGAATTTTAAATATAAATTATCCTAAAAAAATAATTTAGATGAAAATTAACTTTTGAATTAAAATGAAACATTTTTCGTTATCAAAATAACATATTTATATAAAACTATTATATCAAAATTTTAAAAGGTGTTATTACTATTTAAATCAATATGTTTAAATGATAGGTTTTAACGTTATCATTTGAATAGTTAATACTATAAGATGATATTTTATAGAAACTTACTATATCATGGAATTTAGGCCAAGTTAGTGTTGTCTGTAGTGTAACCCAAGTCAGTGTCATGTGAAAGGAATGAATCAAATAGTGAAATGTAATACATAAATGAAAAATATTTCATTTGTGAAAAAATACATAAAAACAATGGGTGTTGCACATTTGATACCTAATGAGCATTTAACACATTAACATAGAGATATGATTTTAGAGGAAAGGGTCTGTATGATTCATAAAACTATGGATAATTATTAAAAATAGTTAGATATATAATGTATATACTTTGTATGGATGATTATAATATTAGAATGATTCCATGGATTAAGGGGATCATAATGTAAGCTTTATAATTATTATTTTTTATCATGATTGTGGAAATAATGGAATCTTTAATGATATTACATATATGATATTAACATGCAAGACATGAATGGTAAGTTTTTTTCATGTGATTATATGATTGATGGGGTGAGAATAATTATATCACGATTCTCGTTTTCTGATGGGTTATTATGTGAGAATATAAATATTGGATTTGGATAAGATAAAGATGGATAGTTGGTAACAACCTATGAGAGGATTTCAGGAGGATGACTCTACATTGTAAAATTGGTGTGGGGGTTTTCATATCATTTCATAATAAATCCATGATGTGTGGTTGAATTTTTGTTCTAGTTTTATATAGTGACTATTTACATTCATTTAATGTTTGGTGGATATTTCTTGGTTAGGGATGAATGGATTTAATGATATTTTAGTAATTATGGCTTCCATTAGTTTTGATGGAACTCAGAGGTGTCCATGATTAATGAAAATATACATAAAAGATGGGTTTCAGTACCATTGTGTGGTTAATCAGATCATGTTCATTGATAATTGTGGATTTGGATGCGATGATCATGGCCTCATAAAAGTTATATGAAAGGGATAGTGGAACAAATCAAATATTTCACTATAGGAGATGTATAATGGAATACATGTGGTATGGAGAACCCCAGTGGTTGTTGATGGATTTGACCAGCATTGTACGTCATTTTCATTTAATATGTTGGATGAAATTCCATGTAAGAAAGAAAGTTGTGTTGATTTATGTTCCAAATTTTCTATATTATATGAGTTCAGAAGTTATATCCAACTACATTATACATAAATGGATGTGAAATAGATATGATGGATAAATAATTTGTTGAGAGAAACAATAATGATATGCATATGATGTGGATAAATGGTTGGTCCATGGATGCATAAACTATGTGTTTATATGTTAGGAATTTAGTGAATTGGTTTGTTGAGAATTGAGATCGAAACATGATATTCATTGGAAAACGAATATGATATTAACCTGATCTATAGAGGATACCAAATTTGGGATTCATATATTGTGTTGGATGGGGTGTAATTGTATTTCATTATAACAAACAACAAATTTATAAATTAAATCTTCCTTTTATATGAATTTATATCCCATTTTTATCTATTAAACTAAATAATACACTCCCTATGTAATTATAATTAACAATACTTTTTTAAAAGAAATAGAATATAGTTGTCAAATATTTTGGCCATCAAAAATAAAAAATGATTGTTACATAAACATTATAAAGATACATTTATGATTAATATATATATATATATATATATATTGTAACGTTGTGGATCCAGGTGCGACTCAATGGGTGCCTTGAGACCAGTTGGTCAAATGACCTCAAGTGCATTTCCTCAAATGCTAGAGGATGCTAACTAGCTGCGAGGGTCCAATTCTGATAGTGGGGACACTATGCCCTAATTTGCAAAAGTGTAGCGTAGTGGAGAAGATAAATGCACAGCAGAAGCAGTAAACAACATTCAACTGAAATGTAAAATTAACATAAAAGAGAACTAGCAGGTATATATATAAAGATGCAGCATGTCACTAATTCTATAGATGAATCTAGAAAAGGATACACTGAAATACAATAATATACAACTCAATGTGCATGGTACATCTAAACAAAACAATGAAAAGTAAAGAGAATGCAACAGAATCACCAAGCCTAAGCTCTGTCCCATGCTCTCCTACTCCTCTGCTATAATCATGTACCTGTAGAGGGAACCTTTCTCTTATCGATACCTGTAGAAATATAATCAGTTTGGGCTGAATACATGACCTAAAAAGTGTGTGAGAAATAAATCCCAGTAGGAAACCCCCAAAGGTCCATGCCCAACTGTCAGTGAAATTGTACAACAACAGTGTGCAAAAGTAAGTGCAATAAATTAAGAAGTACTAAAAAGTAACTAACTCTACCAGTCATATTTTCATTTTAATATTCATTTAACCATTCCAAGCTTGTGATTTAACTAGGTAGGTATAACATATAGAAATCACCATGGTGAATCTTCGTGATAACACTATCCTCAGACATACAATCCTTACCATTAGGTAATCAGAATCAAAACCCATAGGTGTCTTCCCACAGGAATAATGAGTATTTCCCATAGGAGTAAGAGGTGTCGGCCATAGGCACAGAAACTACTGCCCACAGGCACAGAAATTACTGCCCACAGGCATGAGAATGGTTTCCCATAGGCTAAACGAACACTGTCCTCAGGCTATACAAGTAACAGGGCCGATACCAACACATGAGAAATAAATTTATACACAATTACTCTCAAGGAAATTTAAATCATGATAAAATTTTCAGTATACACACATGTATTCTGGACAAGTGGATAAACAGAGAAACACACCCCTGGGGTGGGCCTGGATCGAAGCAGTGATCCCAAACAGCAGTTTTAACTTATCAAAGGTTTATCTATGAAATTCTAGATAACTTTCAGCAAAGGACACACCCATACGACACCCCGATCATGGGTTCGTAGAAAAAGGGTACACAAATTCATCTCAATAGTTTGAAATAAAAACCAGACCACCAACCTCGATCAACCCTGATCAATATACGTGAATGTTGCTTCCTGAAACGCCTGTGAATGATGTAGATATAGGATAAATGTTCACACATTCAACCTCAAAAAACATTCCCTCAGAAAATAATTTGTGAGAACTGACCAATGATAAGGGTGGGCTTACCCGCGCATTCCCAATGTGATCGACAGAGGTAGAATCAGATTCCCAGTGGGTGATCGGATGATCCTCCAATGTTTGGCCATCCACCCAAGCTCCAAATGGCAGTTATGCCTCCTCCTACAAAAGAGGAGGCTACTGCCCATCTTAAGCAAAAAAAATCATACTACACGACATGTACTCTCATGTACACATCATTTAATTTTCATTTTTTAATTGTTCCTCTTGCGGCTTATTTCCACCACGACAATGTTCGTATGTCAACTTGAGTATATAGCATGTATTTATTAATACACTGTGTGTACTATCGCTCATCAGGTAGCTTCCTCTGTCGCCTTACTATTCAACTACCGACTTACTATATGTCGTGAAATAACTAGTACACGACGTGTAGTCAGTTTTTACACCCTTCATCGCTGATAGGTCTACACGCCCTTTGTACTCATCCTAGATGGCCAAAGTACATGGCACGTGGAAAAGTACATGATGTGTACCCATAAATTTTTTGATTTTTCCCAATTATCCTCATTATCTCAAAAACACATAATGAAAGAGGAATAGAAGATACACAATCCTCAAGAATAAGAACTAGGTTCTTACAAACATACCCCCTTAAAACAATTCGTCCCCGAATTTTCCTTCCAAGGGTGGTGAAGATAAATATGTGATCAACTCCGGCCACTGAGCAAGTACCTTGGTCTCCCGCTCCTAGGTTTCATCTTTCACATGGCCATGATGCCATAACACATGTACGAGAGTAACTGACCGGCCTCAGAGAACCTTCATGCTCTTATCGACAATAAGAATTGGATGCTCTTCAAAGGAAGCATCAACCTGAAGCTCAACCTCATCAGGCATAAAAACGTGAGATGGGACTGAGTGATAATGGCGCAGTTGAGATACATGGAAGTCGTTGTGCATGGACCGGTACCTATGTTGTAATTGTAACTAATAGGAAACCATCCTGAATCTCTCCAGACTCGAAAACTGCCCCACATACCTCGCTGATAGTTTACCATGCATCATGTTCCGCCTGTGTCCCAACCTCGGTGAAGCACGCAAGAAAACCTACTCCCCAACCACGAACTCTAAGGGTCGTCTGTGGGGATCAGCAATAGATTTCTGATGAGACTGTGGAGTATCCATCTTCTTATGAATCAACTAGACCAGCTCTATAATCTGATGAATGAGACATGATCCTGTTAATGCTGCCTCACATGCCTCTATCTATCAAAGAGGTGATCAGCGTGACCTAACATATAAAGTCTCGTATGGTGCCATCTCAGTTGTTGCCTGAAACTGTTATTATAGGAAAACTCAACCAGGGGTATGTGCTTCTCCTAAGAGCCCCCAAAGTCTATGACGCATGCACGCAGCTTGTCCTCTAGCACCTGTATCATATGCTCTGACTAGCCATCGGTCTGAGGGTGGTAAACTGTGTTCAGAAGAACCTATGTACTAAGTGCCCTCAGAAAGCCCTTCCAGAAATGAGACGTAAAATGGGAATCCCTCTCAGAAATTATATAATGATGGACCCCATGTAACTTACTACCTCTTAGAAATAAAACTTTTGGATATCTTTAACACTGAAGGTCTCATTGATCGTCAAAAAGTGAGCTACCTACGTAATTCTGTCCATAACAACCCACACATCAACATTGCCCCGATGTGACCACAAAAACTAGTCATGAAATCCATCGTGAAATCATCCCATTTCCAATCCTAAAGGGGTAACTACTATAACAGTCCAGCGGGCCTCTGATGCTCTACCTTCACCTACTAACAGGTGGAACATCTTGTAACAAAACTAGGTACTTCTATTTTCATACTCGGCCACCAATACGAACGTCTCAAGTCACGATACATTTTGGTAACCCCATGACGAACTACCCAAGATGAAGCATGAAACTCCCACATCAGCTCATTGTGTATTTCCTTTGGAACCCACACTCGTCCATGGAAACACAGTACCTCATCATCGCCTATCATCCTCCAAGAGGAGGATCCTCATTTTCCACACACTACCGTAGAACCAGGCCTTCTAAATCTGATAGTTGTCTCATCATCACTCTATCCAGGATGGTATAATTCATAGATAAGCAAGTGAGATAGGTTTTCCCCTGACTATCCTGAACTTCCAAATGCATCTCAGTGATCAAAGCCAAAAAATTTCACTCACTACTGGCCTCCTGCACTGCCTTTGTCGGACTATTCTAACTCCGTACATCAGCTACTACATTACACATACCAGGTGTATAGGCAAGCTCAATGATGAAGGACTGAAGGCATTCAACCCACCTTCACTGTCTCAGATTCAGGTCATGTTGGCTAAAGATATATTTGAGAATTTTTTGGTCCGCAAACACCAAAAAATGTTCTCCCATGAGATAATGTCTCCAACAGCATAATGCATGAACAACTCCGGCTAGATCGAGATCATGCGTTGGTTAATTTGTCTCAAGTGACCTTAACTACTGAGACCCATACACAACTACTCAATCTCACTGCATCAACACTACCCTCAACCCAATACATGATGCATCACAGTAAACTGTATAGCTCTTACCTTGTTCTGGGAGTATCAGGACTGGTGCTGATGTTAATATCCTCTCCAGATCCTGAAAGGATGTCTCACATGCTTCTAACCAAAAAAAATCACACACTTCTTATTCAAACCCGTCAATGTTGCAAATAAGAGGGAGAAGTCCTGTATAAAGTGCCTATAGTAGCCAGCCATCCCCAAGAATCTCTGTATCTCAAATGCTTTCATAGGTTGTTCCCCGGAAACTACTGCTCTAACATTCTCTTGGCCTACTGCACCTCATGCCTCTGAGATGATATGACCCAGGAAGTGTATCACATCCATCCAAAAGATAAACATTGAGAGATTATCATATAGATGATGCTCTCTCATTGTACTCAATATGATCTCCAGACGGGTGGCATGGTCGTGTCGATTGTGACAGTACACCAAGATATATTCCACGAAGACTACCACAAAAGAATCTACATGGAAGACATGATTCATCATTGCCATGAAAACTGCTGGAGAGTTCATGAGTCCGAATGGAATAACCAAGTACTTATATAATCCATATCTACTCTGAATGGCTACAAGTGGTATGTCTGATGGTCTTAAACGCAACTGATGATATCTGGATAAGAAGACCATCTTCAAGAACACTCGTGCACCTCAATGTTGATAAAAATGATCATCAATCCTTGGTAAGGGATATCAGTTCTTGACTGCCAGATATTTTAGCTTCTGATAATCCACACAAAGTCTGAGGGTACCATCTGCCTTCTTCGCAATGTGGATCGGAGAACCCCATTGAGAAGTACTGGGTCAGATGAAACCATTTTCTTATAAATTCTCTTACTGCCTATTGAGGTCTTTCAACTCAAATGTAGCCATCCTATATGGAGAAATGGACATGGGTGATGCTCCTAGAACAAGATAAATAAAGAAATCCACCTCTCGCTCCAGAGGAAGACAAAAAAAGTCATCCCGGAAGTCATCCCTAAAACAATCATCTATTTGAGAGAAATATTTCTGACAAGTCCCCTGATCATACAGATATAAACTGGAAATCTGGGCTATCACTCCACCTCGCCCATGATTCTCATGTCCATCTCAGCTCGCTTGGGCATCCCATTCGCCCTTGTACAGAAACTCTCTACCCTCTGGTGACTTGAAACTCACCCTGCAACAAAATCATTCAACAAAGGCTCTAAAGGGTACCAACCAGTCCATCCCGAGAATGACATCAAAGCTCGTCATCTCCAAGACATAGTGGTACCCTAGAAAGTGACACCCACAAACCTTTAGGGGGCACTCCCTACACTGATGCACACCAGTCATTCTAGTTCCCAACGGAGTGTCTAGCGTCATAAAATCATAAGAAGAAGAAACACCGAGCCTAATACTCTCCACAACGGGCACATATATAAAGCTATGTGTAGCACCGGTATCGAAAAATTATGAATATAAAACAGAAGAAACTAGAATAGTACCCATGATAGTAGAAGTTCAGGTATCCTGCTCTTGTTGGGTCTATTGCACTTCATATGCCTGCCTAGTGCAGCGGCCCAGTGACACAGCCTGGCTACCCTGAGTTGTCCTGCCCTGCAGTCTCTGAGATCCCGGTGTATGGCTACCATGGACACGACCACCATCTCCACCTGCAGCCCAGACGTATTCCAATTTCCCGACTAGTAGGATGCAGCTTGTCCTGCTCCTGCATGCATAGTCTGTATAGAACCCCTCTCACTATCCTCTGGTTGAAACGTCCTGAAAAAATACTGAAGATGACTCCTCCTGCTGCAAGATCGACACTCCATTTGGTCAAGTGGATATTGTGGTATCTTGTACCCCTCTTTACCACACTGGTAACGCATGACCTGTCCACCTGATGTATTCTTCTGGCTAGTACTGCCACCATGATTCTTCTTAACGGTAGAAATAGTACCAGAAATAGGTGTTGAACCACCCTGGTCCACACCACTAGCTTCTCATAGGTTTCTCTCAATAATTAATGTCTTTTTCCCAATAGCATGCACTGTAGGAAACCTAAAAACATTCACCAGTGTTGAGATTTCGTATCGAAGGTCATCCTCAAAGCATCTAGCCCTCAACATATCATCACCCACCAGAACAGGTGAAAAATGCGGATGCTCAGTGAAGCGAGCAGTGTAATCCATCACTAACGTGGTTCCCTCATACAGATTCATGAACTCTCAAGCTCAATATTCCCTCAGCATCTCTGGGAATAAGAAGTCGTAGAAATGTTCCTGAAAATCCCCCCATGCCATGTCTCGGTGATGCTCAGTCTGGGTGGTAATTTCCCACCACCTCTTGGCGTAATCACGCAGCATGTATGCAGCAAGATTGACCCTTATCCTTGGAGGTGTCTCTAAATGCTTGAAGATAGTCTCCAATGAGTCCATCCATGACTCCTCAATCTATGGCTTTCCATCCCCTAAAGATGTAGGCAGATGCTTCTGCAGGAATAGACATGTCACCTCTTCCATAAATGTTGTAGCTGATGGGGCTCCCTGGAAGGTCTTCATAAATGCATGAAGCCTTCACGTAACTGCACATCCTCCCTGATGTCTGTAATAACAGCTGGTGTCACATCAGACACTGCTGGAGGTTCCATCAGTAGCCAAGGCCAACCATCTCTAGAGAATAATTGTTGTCTCTATCATGGTGAAAAACTCGTGGTCGTCTCGGCCGTATGACTCTACAAGGTCAAACACACGCCTGAGATTTAGATCATCAAGGAATACAAACAAGGAGTGTTAGAAGGGAACATGAGAAATAAAACATTCTTGTTTTACAAAATGATACAACACAACATGTATAATAACTACATGGCTTGTTCCCTTATGTCCTTTACATGGGTGTGTAATTCTGCCAGAACTGGTCATGTAACACCCCAAACACATGTCGTGTTGTCAACATATATGACATGTACTTGATTTATCTTCCCATAACCGAGTCTTTCGACATGGTTAATCCACAAATCTCACCTAAACAAGATGACACGACATTTCCCACGGGAACACAACATGTACTCGACAAGCTTTCTCCTGCCCGTGTTGTTCGCGACACGATATGTATACTCAGGTCACACAACACGGTGTATTCCAAGAAAACACAGTGTGTTCAAAGAAGCCCCAGACTGACCCGTTTTTCTCAATACTCGGCTAGCTACATGGCTGACACTACACGGCGTGTCCTAGGCGGACACGGCCTGTACAAGGAAAGATAACACTGACTTGTGTTGTTCGTGACACGGCCGAGTACATGGGTCAAACAACACGGCATGTTCAAATTAGACACTGCATGTATGTCTTAAGGTATCTTCTATCCATGTTGTTCATTCCATGGACGAACACTGGGTCAAAACTATATGGAATGTACAACCTATACACGATGTGTTTTCCCAAGACATTTCCTACCCCGTGTCCCTACCCACACAGATTATGACATGGGTAGAAACTACACAGCGTGTACATACTATAAACAGAGTGTACATGAAAAGTATTCATTTCATTTCGAATAGAAGAACACAAGGAATGTGTCAATAGAACTAAATGGAGTGTGTCACGGATTTTCTAGATAGAAAGACTCAGAAACTTATCCGGAATCCAGAAAAACAATAAAACAACCACTTAAGTGCCAAATTCTGATCTGTGAGGGCCCATACTCCCCGAGAATCAATGATTGGCATCTTATACATGTTATAAAAAAGTAACTGTCAATGAACCACCAAATTTCGGTCAATAATGGCCCACACACCACAAGAACCAAAGTTTGGAATTAAATCTATAAAAATCACACAAAACAATACCCTATTAAATAGAAGGTATTTATTAAAGTAGCTATTACAACTTAATGATTTTCTAGGACAACAACTATCACAACAACATGAAATATCTAATTTACCAACATGGCATGGAAATAATGTTCGACATGTGATTTCTAGCTTGTTCATAAATTATACATGAAATGGAATAGTCTCATCTTATCTGGTTGCAAATACCAATTCTGTTCTATCTCTGACTATGGGATCGAAACAGTAAGTCAAAAAAAAGAAACTCCTTTGATACCACTTTGTAATGTCCTTTATCTGGGTTCCACTCAACGGGTGCCCCGATCCCAGTTGGTCACATGACCTCAAGCGCACATCCCCAATTGTTAGAGGCTGCCGACTAGTAGCAAGGGTCGAAGTCTGATAGTAGGGAAACTATGCCCTCATTTGTCAAAGTGTAGCACATCGGAGAACATAAATAACATACAACAACAGAAGCAGTAAACCATATACAACTGAAAAGGAAAACTGAAGTAAAAGAGAACCAGCAGTCATATATATAGAGATGCATCATTTCACTAATTCTATGGAAGAAACCATAACAGGATAAACTACAATTCAATACAATACAATAGAAAGTACAAGGTACAACAAAACAAAACAAAGCAGAGTAAACGGAACGCCGCAGCATCGCAAGCCTAATCTCAGTCCCATGATCTCCTAATCCTTTGCTATATCCATGTACCTATATAGGGACCCTTTCCCCTATCGCCGACTTTAGAAATATTATCTATTTAGTCTGAAGACATCACCCAAATAGGGTGTGAAAAATAAATTTCAGTAGACAACCACCAAAGGCATGTGGCCAACTATCAGTGAAAATGTGCAACAGTAGTGAGAAAAAGTAAAATGAAATAAACAAAGAAGTACTTATAAGTAACTAACTCTATCAGTTATATTACAATTTTAATATTCATTTAACCATGTCATGCCTGTGCTTTAACTGGGATGGTATAACATATGGAAATCACCACAGTGGATCTTCATGATAACACTGTCCTTAGACATACAATCCTTACCCTCAGGTAATCAGAATCAAAACCCATAGGTGTCTTCCCATAGGCATAATGAATATTGCAGACAGGCATAAGTGGTGTCGCCCATAGGAACATAAACTACTTCCCACTGGCATAGAAACTACAGTCCACATGCATTAGAATGTTTTCATGTAGGCTAAAAGAAAACGACCCTTAGGCTATACAAGTAACCAGGCCGAGCCCAACATATAACAAGAAATTTATACACAATACCTCTCAAGGAAATTTAAATCATGTTAAATTTTTCAGTATACCCACAGGTATTCCGACCAAACTGCTAAACAGAGGAACACACTCTTGGGGTGGTCCTGGGTCCAAGCAGTGATCCAAAACAGAATTTTTAACTTATTAAAAGTTTATCTATGAAATTATAGACAACATTCAGCAATGTCCATAGCCATACAACACCCCGATCATGGGTTCATTTCACAATGGTACACATATTCAAATCAACAGTTAGAAATAAACACCAGACCATCTACCTCGATCGCCCCCGATCGATATACGAGAACAACACTTCCTGAAACACCCGTGAACGACATAGATCTGTGATAAACGTTCATGGATTCAACCTTAAATAACATTCCCTCGAAAATGAGTTTGTAAGAAATACCAAAGGAGAAGTAAGGGCTTACCTGTGCGGTTCCAATATGATCGATGGACGTGAAATCAGATTCTCGGTGCATGATCGGGTGATCCTCCAATGTATAGCCATCCTCCTTAGCTCCAAATGGCGGTTCTGGATCCTCTGCCAAAAGGGGAGGCTACTGCTAGTCATAACAAAAAAGATAGACAAAACAACATGTACTCTCATGCACATGGTGTGTACATTTTATTTTTGAACTGTTCTGCTGGTGGGTTATTTCCACCACAGCATTATTCATCTATAGACATGTGTACACGATGTGTATTCCTAAATACACAGCGTGTATTGTCTCTCAGCTGGCAGCTTCCTCCACCTCATTACTATTCTCCTGCTGACTGCTTACAGGGCGTGTAAATACATAGTACACGGCATGTAGTTGTTTTTTACACCCTTCATCACCAACATACCTACACACCCTGGGTACTCATCCCAAACAGCCAAAGTACACGACGTGTCGAAAAGTACATGGCGTGTACCCATAAAATTTAGGACATTACCCATTGTCCTAATTTTCTAAAAAACACATAAGCAAAGAGGAAAAGAACAAACACGTACCTCAATAATAAAAACTGCATTCTTACATATATATATATATATTAATAATACTATATATTTTAAATATATTGATGATGCGATGAATTCAAAAAATATGATCAAAATAGAAAAGGATCATTTATCTGAGATTCCAAGGGAGATTGAATCATTAGGGTGTATCCTTGACTAATCCTATGTCATGATTCAACAACTAAGACATGAACATAATCAATCATTATAGAAGTCAAATCTTATATATTTCAAAACACAATCAAATTTAACTAAACCACCTCATGAATGTAGAACCACTCCCCACCATACACATTAAGAATATGTTTTTGTATTAAGTTGTTATTATCTAGACCTTCATTATATAATGGTCAAAAAAATTATTTTATAAATGAAATAATGGTTTCATAGATCCCATTTAAGTTATTATATTATTTAAAAATAATTGGAGATGAATATATGATGAATATTTTAAATAAGTTTTTAGATACAATGAAAACATTATTTAATTTTCAAAACTATATAAATAAAAATAAATTAATAATTTATTATGGGATTTAGAATTTCAAAATGTTTTTATTTCCATGAGATGGTATTATATTAAAACAATTATTTAAATATAAATGGTATTATAACATTATAAACTGCCGGGTAAATTTTATGTGGCTTTAAAAGTAGAATAAGTCTTAAAACATCTATTTTTTGTAATAAATCGTAGTTTTATATAAATATTAAATCCATCATAATTATAAAATCATTATGATAATATAAATGTCAGTTTTGAAATATATATGTCAAATTATATAGTATTATTTTTTATACATATTTAAGATAGTTTATTTTTTGGGAAAAATAGAAATAGACGATAAATATATCTACATATTAGGAAAAAATAATTAATTTAAAACAATGTAAATAATATTATTGATATTTTATTCAACAATAAAATAAATTATTCATTAAAGTAATTTATTAAAACAAGAAAATAATAATTATCAAGACCTCCAAAACATAAATTATCTCTTAATGGTTTTAAATTTAATTATATAGGAAAATGAATCCATTCTAGTTCTAAAAAAACTATTAATTAAATATTTATATACATAAATAAATTGAAATATTAAAAATGAAATCCCCTTTCTAAATACCGTGTCAAAAATACAGTTAATGGACAATGGTTTTACATTTCTAAACAAGTAAATGTCCAAATATAATTAGTAAAATTTAAAAATGAATTTACCCACTTTTTTATAAATTTCCACACATTCCACCATTCCACATCACTCCCACTATTCTGAGCATGATGTTCATCTCATTTTCTCTCACAAGAACCTTCTTTAAAAACATTTTAGATATATGGATGTTATAACAATATTTAATTGGGTAGAAAATTATCGTAAGGGGTGACTCAATCATATTTTTCATTTAATTACATCCATAATAATAATTTTTTTGATTCTGATGCGATTATGTTTTTTTTGTACATTACATTTAAATAAATATTATACTTTAGTAATAAGATACTATCATTAATTATCATTAATTATTGAAAAAATTTGTTTATATATACCGATTATTATATCTAAATTATATCATTATTTTTATATTCTATAAATAATGTGTTATAAAAACACAACAATATTTTATTTAAAGGTTATTAACCAAGATATAATTATCTCTATTTATTCATGATATCCTTTTTTACCCACATTTCTAAAGAATTGGATTAAAATGATGAAATATGTACTTGTTTTATATGATCGATGTTGAACACATAAAGTTACTAATTTCAAGGGTGTGCTTTCATAACACATCAATAAACTGTGATATATTTTCTTCTCAAAAGATTCCATGTATGGTGCAGGGGAAATTATCTTAGGTAAACTATAACAATTTCATAGAGATTATCCTTGAATTCTTCTTAGGATTACATGCATCATGTTTGATGAACATTCATTTTATTCCATTTAATATGATATCATATTTCTAATTGCATGATTAAGTGTTAGCATTTTCTTTTATGTATTCATGATTACATTTTTTCAAATATATATCATTTTTACTCTGATAGATGCCTCACTAGACTTTAAGTCTCATCCCTTTCTTATGTTTTCCTAACAATATCTTCATATGTATTAAGAGTTCATCAAAATCAAGTATAATATTCAAGATATTAAATATTTTGATGTTGTTTTTATATTTCCATGTTGATGGTATCTGTATCTAATTTAAAAAATTCCATAAGAATTTTGATGTTTATTTATCATATTATAAAATGATTTGTCATATATTACATGAAATAAAATGGATTAGAAATATTGGTTGTAATAATTTTCATCACAGTATGGTCCGATTGTTTTTTGGGACTGTGATTTGGGATCATTTTTAAAAACTATTAGAATATGTCTAGATATTGTAATACTAACAATATTTCGGTAAATTAAAGATTTTTTGGTCTCCTAAGGATGTCTTCCTTTTCTAGACACAAACTAGTTGATACCAGCTCATGAATATTTTCATATAGGGAATATAACAAAGAAAATGTTGGTTGGGTATTTTATTGATCATCAAGTATTTCACATAAAAGAAACATATATACCCATGTATTTTGACACTTCTAGGGGTATTATTTTGATATTTAATGTAATATTTATAAACCATTATAATGTTTTTGAATATAAATCTATGTTATATAACTTAATATGAAATTGAAAATGAATAACATAGATTATAACATTATAATTCAAAATATATTATATATATTAAATTTATGATTTATTAAATGTAATTTAATAGTTTCAACTTTATATTCTATTTATTTTCAATAAGTTCTTCACTATGATTAACTTTACTTTATCTAGTGATTGGAAGCAGAAGGTGTCATGCCAAAAACTAATGTAAGATTAAATTTGATGATGTCCAAAATTGATTCCAAACATATTTGGGGGAGTAGTTGATAAATATATGGAATTAATTTCAAAATACTAAGAAGTTTTGAGAAATAACATGATTCATGTTGAATTACCTCCTTCTCATATAAAGGTTCATTTCATGGTTGAGTCCTTTAGGCATCAAAGTCCAATGAAAATTAGTGGATGTCAAGATCCCTTAATCACAAAACAATTGATGATCTGTATTTAGATGATATTATTTATCCTAAAATAATAGGGGAAATTGAAATTTAAATGTATCATTATCCCTTAAAGAGAGAAGATAATCATGGTTGGTAATTGATTAAGAATATTAATCCAAAGGAAGAAATTGAAAAAATATAGTTTGAAGGAATTATGATTTCATTCAATAAATTCTATCTACATTATACTCATCAAAATATGTTGATGGAGTTCATTAGACTTAAATAAAATAAGGATGAATAAATTTGGGAACACCACGAAAATATTAAAAAAAATTATAATATGAATTCCTATTTTTAATTTACATCTAATGTAATGTTAACCAAAATTTTAATACAAGAATGCTCATTCAATTATAGGATTTATAGAATCATGTCATTGATAATAATTGGATAATTTTCCATTATGACCTTAAATTCAAAATGTAAATTGTTTATTCTAAATATTCTAAAGGGGATCAATATATAGGGAGAAAAATTAATTATAAATACGTTGGAGTAATGAATAATTCTATAGAAAAATAGAAAATAAATTCCCCCCATTAAAATTTATGGGATTAAATTTGATGGAAATATTATCAAGGAAATAATGATATAATATATTTATTGAAATGAGGGGATTGAGAAGAATTAATGTTGAAGTGGAAAAAATAAGACTAATTATGTGATGAAAGAAAATAATGTTCCAGTTAATGGTTGTCATATGGTCCAATATTTCAATAGAGTTGAACATAGACACTGCAAAAACCATTTCTTTAAACTATATGTATTTAATGGAAATAGTTGAAAATACTCTAAATTCAAGGTGGAATGTGTGGGATTATGCTAACAGTGCATTTAATATACTTCATAGTTACTTTGAAATGACATTTATTCTAGTTATCCATTGAATAATTTGAAACATATAACTTGATTCAAGTTATAGGAATTCTTTCAAATCATGCATGTTTAGAAAAACAAAGTAAACACTAGTGATAAATTTATTTCCATTTATCAATGAAAATTGTAATGATAGTGATTATTTCATTTCAAGAATTTAACTCATTCGTAGTAAATATTTTATGTTATTTATCTCAGTATATATTATCATGATCCCTTTATAGAATTTATTTATCTTGATAGTATGCATTTCGTACAATTATGTAGATCCAAAATCAATTTTATTGAGAATAAAATCAACATATATATCTTAAACAATATTTGGAATAAATAGATGTTTAAGGAGAATGATGATTCACCTATATAAACATCTTTTCAAGAATGAAAATTATTTCTGTATGATTAATATTATATTATAAATATGAATTATATAATGGAATTAGAAAACATTGTTGACTTGAATATAGTTGGAGAATATAATGATATATTCCCCAAAAGTAATACCTACTATTTATATTAATGAAGTGTTTGAGATATTAATTTAACATAAACATATACCTCTTCAAATTTCTTATACCCCCTAGAGAATGGCCAATAATGAACTGTTAGAAATGATGAAACACATAATTGATAAAAATAGAAGGTATTTGTAAAATTTTTTGCATCACTTTGTAGAAACAAATCATCCTTATCAAGAAGCAGTATGTGTTAATTCATCTCCACCTTTATATTCAGATTCTCAATAGTATCAATATAAATAAATGTATCACCTTCAAGGGGTTTATGACTTATTCTATTAGATATATAGAATCTATAATTTCTGTAATGTGGGCCTTCAGTTTGGGTAACATCATTTAATGTTAAGTGAAGTGTATTTACCCAAAAACGCATTCTATTAATGGTATTGACTTAATGATTTCATAGTGATGTCCTTTGGTCTCTAAAAATATCAATCAATAAACGTTAATGTGTTGAATAGTTTTATAAGAGAAAAATCAACCAATATTTGGTATCATTTACAGTTTAAATAGTAATCTAACCTAAAATCATGGAAGAACTTAAGGAAATGTTAGTTAAAAAGCCAATGACATAAAAAAATTTATTTTAAGTGATATGTTTTTAAAATTCTTGTTTTATTGGTAAATATTAACATCATTGGGTTATGTTTTCAATAATAAAATAATGTCAATGGATATTTCAAAGGAAGAGGTGATTACAGAATGAAATATAAAAATATTAGAAATGGAAAACTATATTTCCCTCCAATATTCTTTGTACTAATAATAATTTTATTGAAAACTCCAATAATTGTAAATCCCACTGACCAAGCTAATGTGGATGAGAGTGATGTTTCAATGAAAAAAATTAATAAAAATAGAGCTTCACAGTATTATGTAAGAGGATAATCATTGTACATATAATCACTCTACCTAATATAAGGGTAGAATTGTTTTTCAATATTTATGGGTCTAAAAAATTATTAGGTTGTATAAACATTAGAAATGATAAAATAATACCCCATGCCATTCAAAAATGGGATATCTATAAAAAAATTTAAGATGAAAGATAAAAAATACTATATATAAATATTTACATTGGGAATCAATTTGAATTGTCAATATTGGGGGATTTATGACATATATATTGTTCACAAGATCCTCATGTATATAATCACACAAAATTTATTTAAAATATTTCAATGAACGTGGTTATAGATGTTCAATTATTATGACCAACCAATCCATTTCCATCATAGGAAGGTAAATAATGTTCTTCATCATTTGAGTATAATGTATCGATTGAAATAATCCATGATTTGGATTTATTTTTATCAAATATACTTAGATATACATTGAATGGATATGAATATAATGAATATAGGAACAAAATCATACCATTAAAAATAATCATCAACCATCAATCCATGTAAGTATCAATGATTCATAGAGAGATGCTATTGAGATACAATGAAAGGTATAAAATATTCTAATGAATATGTATTATAATGATAGAGTTATAAGTTTTAGTACCTAGATATTAATCTCATCAAAACAGTCACTAAATAGTAAAATTTTCAACACCTAACATATATCATCCTCCTCAATTCATCCATGGATCACATTAATGTATAGATTAATAAATCCAAAATTATAATTGGATAAAATTATGGGGTTGAATGTAGAAATTTTATATTGACATTTTTTATGACAATAATTTATGGGTGAATAGGAAATTTATAATGTTAAGATGATAAAATTAATAATACCTATATGGAAATGATAAAATATGAACTTTTATTTTATTTTATGAATACTCATGACAATTAATGTGAATAAAAAAATGGGGTTTTAGTCTATCGCTTGAATTAGTTGTACAATTTCAATTCCATAACAGAATATTTATCTCTAGACAAAATGTATATATATACATAGGTGAAGTGGTAAGGATACATATTTTAACAATATAAATTGTACCAAATTTACATATATGTTTTACCTCATGGGAATGGTTAAGACATAATTAATACTTGAATATAAATATGTATTTTTTTATTTATCACCATTAATAGATTGTCTTTTAAAATGAACCATTAAAAATCTAAAATATATGATGTGATAATTTCCAGTAATTATAATAGGAAGAAATTATCAATACCTTATGGTGTTCTAGTACTAATAAAATAATTTTTTTAGTCAAGCATTCAATTTTATCCTTATGTATCTCTATTTGGGAAAAGGTGTTGAGACTTAATATGTTGGGATAACATTGGAGAAATGGAGCTAATAATATATGATATTTGAGAGTAAATAATTGATAATATTCTAAAAATTTTACACTATATGAAATAAAAACAATAATAGAATGGATAAATAAAAAATATTCAATAAAATATATAGATTGGGTATAGAAAATGGGGTTCTTTTTTTATATCTTTAGGATTTAAAGTCATTTGTTTTTGGAAGAAGGTAAATTTAGATCTGATATACATCAGACCTTATGATATTATTGATCACATGGTATATGTGTCCTATAGTATTTCACTTCCATTAAACATATCTTATGTACCTGATGTGTTCCCTATGACACTTTTGAGCATGTACATACCAAATCCAAAAAATGTAGAAAACCCAAAGGAGTTCAGTGGGACATAAATATAACTAGTGTGTAGAAACTAGATACAATATTGTATCATATATATAATATTAAATAGAATAATAAAAATCATATATATGAAATACTATGGTGGAACTGTATGTATGATGAGTTAATATAAAAACCATATGATAAAATGGAACATTAGTACATACATGTGTCTTAATATATTAAATCAAATTCTTATTTACAAATATATAACAGGGGGAATAATGTAAGGACCAAAAAATTTATAAAATAAATTCCACTATAAATGAATATATTACACATTAAGTAATATATTTTATATAGAACACAAATGTAGACATCATGTATTGAAAATAAAAAAACATTATAAAAAATCTATAATATGATTGTTAACCACTATGATCACACAACATCCCAACTATAGGTAATAAAACTTCATCAGACAAACCATTAATATTAATATATAGATAATAATGGAAAATTATAATTTAGACATAAATATGAAGTCATGAAAACCAATAGTAGTTCAATACCATATAAATATATTTTAGAAGATAATTTGAGGGAGATAACATCAATATGATTCTTTATTACCCATGTGAAAGATAAAATTACACAAGAGGGACTTGTTAATAGCCAATTGTAGTTGAATTTTGTGATTATATAATTCACCACCCAATCAATGTTCACTAAACCATAAAATAAAAATACTTCCATCACAAAACAAATCCATATGGAATTTACCATTGTAAGACAGTATTATGTATAATGACCATTGTACTGTAAAGTTGTAATGTTTTTGGGAAATGAAATTGTTCATTATTTAATTAAATTTCTATCATTATTTTATTTAATATAAAATAAACATGAATATAATATAGACATAGAAAATATATTTATTTATAAAAATAATATATAATTTTATTTCTTGAAAATATATAATTTTAATTATTACAGACATCTATAATAACATAACTAATTTTAAATATTTTTCATTTAATGGACTTATAAGTGACTGTCTATTTAAATTAAAATTAAAATATAATTTTATGAGACCCCCATTAATTTTATAATTGGTCAAAATTTTTATGAAATTTAAAAACTATTATTTTTTAGTAAATAATATTTTTAATTAAAAATAATATGTAACAAATTTATATATTTTTTATAAAATACATTTCATTTCATGAATTCTCCCATTAGAATGAAACATTTTTGATTTATTTATAATTTTCCTAAATAATATAATTTTTTTAAAGAAAACATATATGATGTGTATCATAATTTAAAATTAAATTATTTTTTTTTATAAATATTTAGAAAAGATTTACAGACCAAAAATAATATATTTCATTAAATTAAGGTATTTAAAAGTGATAGAATTATTTTTCTAAACCTAGAATGAATCATCAGAAACATAATTTATATATTAATCTTTATAAGAATAACAATTTTTGAAAATAAAACCCTTCCTCCTCCAGAAATATTTATTAAATAATTTTGGTACATAAGATATTCATATTTAATGAAACACTTCCCATTAGAATATAATATGGAAAAAACCCATAAAGTACTAATGGTATTTTCAATTTTATTACTATATAAAGAAACCGATTTGGTTAGATTTTAATAATTAGTTCCCTTATTTTTCTATTATTACCAACCCATTTTCCCATTACCCTTTACAAAAAATAATTTTATAATGATTTTACTATAATTTCATCCATATATGACACTCTCAATAGGTTTGTATGAATCCATAATATTCCTACGATGATTTATGCACCTACAATGTAGGTTATTTAGTTCTCACCCACTTCTTTCCCCTTCATGCACTTCATATTAAATATGAATTATGATTCGCAATGTATTATGTTATCTTTTGTTTATGAAAATTTAATTAATGTCTGAATCATTCTCTAACATTTAGATTCCATCATATTATCTCCTTAATATATAAAATAAAATTTTATCTATAACATTATTACCACTAGTATAATCCCTATATTATTCGATGCCATAACATTTGTGTTGAAAATACTAAACCGCGCTTTCAATCATGAGTATTCTTCTAGATATAACTATTACTATTTTATTTGAAGCTTTTATTTATGAAACAAACATTCCAAAATTGGGGTATTGAGATAATGAAATAAATTCTTATGATTTATGATCGATGTGGAACATGTAAAGTTCGAAATTTAATTATTCCACCCTAGTAGTTCTCTAATGCATTATATAGTTTTTTAATGTCCTAATATCATGTTTTAAAAAAAATCCCCAATTTTATACTTCTTTTTGTATTTTTAATATTCATTTTTGTATAATATTCATCATACCTACTTTGAATGATCCCAAAATGAGATTTATAGCTTACCCCTTTCTTAGGATATCAACATTTTCCAAATGTATTATTAGGACTTCAAGAAAATATATGATAAAAATATAGAGATTTGATATGATGATGTCATTTTTTCTATAATGATGGAAAACTCTATCAAATTTTTCAATGAAAATATATATAGTATTTTTTAGGATTCTATTATATGAATCTAAATATTATAATTCATGATGTAAAATTTATTATAAATATGTTCTATTATAGAAACAAGGATATGTTTATATTTATTTGATTTTAGGGTGAATACGATTAGATGTGAACCATTTCATAGGGAGATATTTTTATTGATGGTGTTGGTGGTTGAGTACCGATTGTAGAATTTCACAAAGTCTGCTGATTTAAATTATGTCTGTTTATTTATATTATCTTGGTAAGTCTATTAGAATTACGGAATCATGATCATATTATTGGATGGATACTCAGTGAATGTTTTAATTTATTTTCAAGATAGGTTTTCTAAAATACTAATCAATGGTTTTTTTCTTTTATTTAGAAATGGTGAGTTGAAAATTACATTGAGTTAATTTATGGATCATATGAATTGAATTTTTTTATAGTATATTAGAATTTTGTAGAGAACATGTACTGAAATTAACCATTAGGAGTGGATAATTATGTTATGGATCCTGATTATAATGTTGTGAGTAGTTTTGTTACACTTATGCGTCTCATGATAAATGGGTTTGGACAAGTTTTATATCATTTTATGATGATCGTTTTTAATGGGTAGCTCGAACCATCATAAATTGTATATATTGATGTTAGGATTTCTCATTTGATGTTCATTTAAAATTCTAGGATAGAAAATGATTGGTAATCAATGAATTGATGATAGAGGTGTGCCTCAAATGATTGATGAGGACCAGAAAGCATTCTAATCAATAATAGTTATTATAGTGTGGGATTTTAATTTTGTTTTTATTAATTTTTTGTGAAAAAATTAATGGATAATTGAAATTTTTTTGTTCTAGAGTGGAAGATGTTTTTATTTTTGGAACCCTTATTTAGATTCAGAGGTTTATAACAACTCAAAAATGCGTTATTGAATATGTTAGGATTCTCAGAATATGTTTTGGTTTCTTGATTGAATTTTAGAGTGGGAATAGGTTAACCCCAATAATAATTTTTTTTATAAATTTTTCTTTTGGTTATGATATGGAAATGTCGTATCATAATGATAGATTTATGATTAGTAAGTCTATATTTATTTAAGGCACAATATTTTCAACGATATAGTTATTTTCAAGATCAAAGGGTGTCATGATGTCGTATATTTTTTTGTGGGTTTTGGTAATGTGAAATATATTACATATGGTTGTTACCAAATAGACAAGGGTTCCATTTTGTCACTTGTACCACATATAAAATCATAGAATAAAAAAATATTGACTTTGTGATATTACAATTATAATGTTTGGGATCCCCATGACCTGTATTTCATATCACAAATCCTTACCATGTGGACTTGTGAATGTGTTTGATCTGAGGACCAAGACATGAAGGCTCTGTCCAAGAGAATTTATTTCTTCCTAAGGGTGGTCCCACACCATGCTATGAGGGGTCACATAATGAGGGGTATACCAAATTGTATTTGGTTATATTTTAGAGAGCTATGTGACACAATATCACAAGAGAGAAAATAATGATAGGTGACCTTGATATAGAGTCATGTTTTGAGGGGTCAATTTTGAAGTATTAAAATTGATAGAATACATAACTTTTACATGATTCCTACATCGAAATTAGAGGAAATTACGCATCGTGATTGGGAAATGATAGCTAGATATTCTATTATTTAACACTAATTATATCCCCCATAATGATAGGTTATTATTGGTTATATATGTAATGTATTTAGTTCTATTTCTTCCCACTATTTCATTTTTTTTTGTTTCCTCTTTAATTATCAGATGATTTTAGTGTCATCAAGTTGGGGTTCATGGATCATTTCACCAGACCATGGTTGAAATTATCTAGATCAATGGGTGTTTCTAAAGGATTTCCCCAATTAGTTCATAAATCGATAAACACATAGTTTTTTTATTTATCTATGATGTGTTTTCGGGATGATTTGTTTGATAACTATTCCTCATTGATTTAAATTAAATAGTTAATTATTAATAATACTAATTAATTATTTTTTATTATTTGGATCAATATAGATGATCAGAGGTTCCTATGATATTAGAAGAGGTATTGATTGGAATAAAAGGATTATAAATGCTCGATGATGGTGGAACCACTGTCTTGGAGGTAGTTGGTACCTTTAATACAAAATCTTCTATTGTTTATATAGGATCATTACATAAACATTGAATTTACAGGACTGAGTAAATGAATATTGATTTAGAGAACCCTTGATAGTGAAATATTATGTAATTGACCCTCCTAATTTTGAAACAAGTGAAAATTTTTAATTTTTGTAGTTTGAGGTCAATTGAAAAATTTCCCAAGGGGGGGAAGTTTCTAGATTATGTTATGGTAGGGTCGAAATAGGTACATCGGATAGATACAATATATGGATATACTGGGATTGTTTCCAATAGTTATTTGTTAAATCATGATAGGCGTAGGATTTGTGGTGATTGGGGAGATGAAAATACATATGATACGTGATAGGTAATACACTATTGTTGGTGGATTGGATCATTATATTGGCACTCAAGTGGTATATATTCTCATGGGTTTAAAATATTCAAACAAATATGGTTTCCTCTTAATGTAGGGTTTTAAAATCTCTATGGAAGAATTTAATATCTGGCATATGTGATGATTGTTAAAATTATTGGGTGACAAGAATTTTGAATTCCTAGGGGTTTAGTGTGCGATATAATTCCATAGTAATTAGTTAAAAATGAACCAAGTTTCAATGAGAAATTTGAAGAGTATTGAATCAACCTATTATAGTTAGGGATGTATATAGAATTTGGGATAATATAATTCCATGGGTGGTGGATATACCTTTATTTTAATTAGTTAATATTTTGATGGGTCTAATTACCAAAGTCTATTCCATTATAATAGATATGAGAAGGTCAATATGTTCAAAATGATTTTATTATGTGAAACGGGCAGTCTTTAATATATTGTCTTATAATGATAGATGGATTACGAGGTGTTCTTTGAGATGTGAGGTTAGGCCATGAGTGAATATAACCATGATGATTAAACCATGATCTTATGGGATGGGATGTGTAGATCTAGTTTTTATCATACAAGTCTTCACCATCCATACTCTCGATGATGATAGTTGGTGTATGGACATAGCCTGAGGTGGAATGAGTTTTTTGAGACTATATTGAATGAGAAGTGATTTTCCTATGTAATATTCTGGTATCTGACCCCCAATAGTTGAATGGTTGTGATGATTTTTTCTCTCCACTATATGATAGGATTTGGTTCAATATTTAATTCTTTAGCTAAATTGAGTTATAGGGTATGTTTCACAATTTATTATGATACCTAACATTATTGATAGGGGATGGTTCAAAATATCATATGAATTCTACCATGAGTGAGAGAGGATAGATTAATATTCTATTTGATATATACATTATGTGCATGATGAAAGTTTGTGATTTTATTTGTTATGTCACCTAAGTGAGAGGATATGGTTCTTGATATGATGTGAAAAATCCCTTGTGTGAGGATAGTCATGTATTTGATGTGAGAAAAGCCTTTAGTGAGACGATATGGTTCTAGATTTGATTAGTGACCTCCGTATGGCTACAGAGAATTAATTGGGATTTCATGTGAGACCTAACCTTAGGGGGGGGTGGTGGATGCGTATCACATGTGTGACCACCTTGAGTAAGTGGGGATGGTTTTTTAGTGGATATGTGACCCACCAAATATGTTTTGTTACAAATCATGATATAGTTATGGGACCATACCATGATGGAAATGGTATATGCTGACACTCAAAAAGAAACTCTTATTGGTTACACACTAAGATAAGGTTATATACAATATTATGATATACCCTGGTTATATACATAGATTTTCATTTGATGAATATTTTCACGAACCGTCCCCCAGGGCCCGTGTTGTGACTACCTCCAGCCCACCTTCCATAGGCAAGGGGTTGGCGACTAGAACTGAAGGAGTATTTCCCCAAAACTGGGAAGGCATGGAATTTATAACCTGTAAACACACACAAAAGAGCACACAATTGGATAAAAACACTAAGTAAACTATACAAAAAGAGTGTTGTAAAGTAAAAGGGACCGGAAATACAAGACCAACTATAAATCACAAAGAAATGGGTGTACAAAAATAGACGAAGAAAGGAAAAATAGCTTTTGGGTCATCCTCCTAAATTCTTACTTGAAGGGTAGGTACAGATAGCCTCCTCAGCACCCCACCTCTGTCAGTCTACTCAATGTACTGACTCATCGTAAGGTCTACCTCCAGGTACCATCCAGTCCTGGTACTCTTAGGCTCAGTCAGCGCTTTCCGCCATCTGTATCTAACACAATGAGGTGCAGGTATATCTAGTGCAGGGGTCAGTATAACGATACTCTGTATAGACCTCGAGACCCTCAAGGTATCACTAAATCCACCAAGTATAAACCACAAAGAATAAAATCAACATATAACTCCAATTAAGTATATCCCAATACATATACCTAAGTTATCAAGTAATCCATCTCAATCATGAGGAAAACACTAAATTATTAATTCAGATCAAACACAGATTTATTCTAGGGGTAAAACATTTCAAACCCTCAGCTGATTGAGTACTCCTCCTTTATCGAGTACAGTGGGTCTGCGGCCACAACCAGGCACTTCCCACTAACTTTGAACTAATTAGGTACTCCTCCTATTGAGTACTGGGGGTCTTCTGCATCATACATAGGTGCTCCCCACCGTGGGTCTACCTCAATATCATGCGCTCCCCCTCGTATCTTGCAAAGGTACTCCTCCTGTCGAGTACCGTGGGTCTGTCGCGACAGAAAGCACTCCCCTGTCATGGGGTTTCCACCACAACCAGGCTCTCCCCACATAGGATAGTTGAGTCACTCCGAGTCAAACGGTCAACATATTTCAAGTCTCAACCAACTACTAGGTTCCCACAAAAATGCTCTCTCGTCTTCAGAAGATCCACCCAACAAGCTACCGGTCAATTCTCCACTTCTAAAATGTCCCAAGAAGAATTATCCCAAAGTTCCTCCACGTCATAGGGGTATCAATGCAACTAACAATGTGTCAATCAGATGCTCGGTCTGTGAGTTATTAGCAATATATTCATGGAGGGCTCGGTTGGATTCTTGCACGATCCAACATTACCTTTTCTCAATTATACCCCAAAATCTAGTGGAATATACTCAATGGATTGCCACACTGAAATATTACCAATGCTAATGATAGTTCATAAAACGGACGTCCGGTTCCAAAGATATGGCCAAAGAAAGTAAAGGGGTCGTAGTGGGCCCGAGTTTGGTCCAACCCAGTTGGACCGACCTAGTTCGGGTCGAACTGGGATCACCCGTTGGGTTAGGCCTGGCCGGTTTGGCTGGCCAGACCATTGGGTTCTGCCCAGCCCATGGGGCCTGGCCCAGCAGGTAGAGAGTGTGCAGAGAGCCGCCAGCGCGTGGGGTAGCTCGGCCTGGCCCGGGGTGTCTCATCCCGGAGGGGCACCATGAGGGGCCGGTTCGGCCGAGGTGTTGCGGCCATCGGCGCGGCGCTGCCGGGACATGGGGGCCAGTTCGGCAGGCGACCAGAAATCCACGGGGTAAGAACGGGTCACGCTAGCCGTGGATGGTATCATCGTCACCTTCATCAACTTTGTCGCCTTCTATCATCACAAGGAACACCAGAAAGAAGAATGTTGGAGGGGTCGGGCCATGTTAGTTTGACATGTACCCTCCACATTTAGTGAGGTAGAAAAAATGGTTCTTCAAGAACATAAACAAAGAACAAGAATGGATGATAACATAAAAAATAAATTTTCATAATCCCTTGTTTAACAACATATCCCCAACCCACAATTAAAAACATCCACGGATCAACATGATAATATGTAGGTATGCATTCATTGTTTTAGAAGGAATGAATCGAGGGAATACTATCATACTTAAATAAAATCCCTAACATGTTTGTTGTTCACCGACGGAGTCGCGGGGAAGAAGACGGGTCGTTGGGAAAAGACGGATGTCGGTGTCATCAGCATCTTCCTTAATCGCCCGTGTTGTGACTACCTACATGGTATATAGACCTTCCTCATATTAACCAGAACAAGTATGAACTTAAATATGACATTTAGTGGCTGAAAGATACTTTATAAAGGCATGGGATGGAATTTATTTGGTGCCCACTATGAAAAATAACCACTAGGCATAATTTGTTCATTCCTGGGAATGTAAGGAAAATGATATCTATAGGAAAAATGGCTCAATAAAGGTAACAAGAACACTACATTAATCAATTTATGCATAAGGTCGAATGAAAACACTAACAAACCCAATATTACTCTTGTATATGGTCTATAAACCAACGATAGAGATTAATTTCGGGGTATAGCACTTACATTATTCAATGATCTCCTTTAACACCGAAACAAAAACACACCCAATAGATTTCTGGAAGTGGGTGAAATGTTTTGGATATATATTCCCATCCTTATATCTAATCGGGGTATTAAATTAATGAAAAATATTCTTAAGGAGGAACAGATTCATGAATCCATGTTGAATTTAAATTTTGAGAGTGTTTTTTGTCCTAACAGCATCCCTAGATCATCCTATAGTGGATCTTGGGAGGTTTTCAATTGATACATTATCCCATATATATATTAATTGTTTTTGTTATAAATCCTTATATGGGTAGAATGTGCTATGACCATATTGATCACACTAAGGAGAATGATCCATCCCAACACCTTTGTCATAGACATGCGTGTATGTTAAATTTACATACAAGATTCTGGTGAGTATATTATATTAGAGGATTTATATCCATCTTCCCTAGTGAATATGCCTCGATAAATGTTGATTTTTGAATGGTATATCAATTTATGGAGAGATATCCCTGTCAAAATAAATGTCGAGAGACATAAACACAAAGACTTCTAGATCAAATATAGCCATAAATATGGACTTGAAAAATTAATATGATAGAATCGAATGAGATTTCATTAATAGAATACATGTTAGAATGTTTCTTTATTCCTGGACCTACAACCTCATCTTTAGATGTTATATATCCTCACAGTTAGATGATTCATTTATCGTGATAACTCATTTATTCATCAGGGTGACTTGAGGTATAATTAAAGGAAACCTTATATCCTAAATAATTGTCATCCTAATTATGTTTACTCTTTGTGTCTTTATCATCAAAAAAATTCCCAATACAGATATACATTTATATCGAAGGAAATTGAACCTCTATTTCACTTCTCATTTTATGTTTTTAGATGACACTATAATCTTCACAAATTCTAGTAGGGGAACTGTGTGAGGTATCAATAAGATTCTTGTAGTGTATTTACATAGAGTGGCATGGTTAAAAATAAGGATATGTATAATTTATAAATATAAAATAAATTTTCTTCAAGTTGGTATATTTATCTTTGTAATAGATTGAGTATATAGTGAGGCTCCTTCCCAATGTAATATCCCATAACTATTATCACCTTAGAAAAAATGTGAATCCTTGACATTGATAATGTTGTGAGCAGTTTTAAAATTCTAGTATCCAATTGGAGAAGACATAATTATCAATTAGGGGCCAGTTCACCGTGTTTAACAGTTTCTTGACACCCATACCAGTCCATGATTTTGATTTCAACAATCAGGCCGAAAGGTGTCATCAAATCCATTGAAATTGGTTTGGAGTGTTTCATCTAAGATACTCCCTCAAAGGGTAAAAGGAGAAAGGATTCATGTGAAAAGATTGAATGGAACGTACACAATGTAGTGATTAATGTAATGAGTTTTTCTGAATATATTCACTACATACATGCAAAACATGGTCGTGCGGTAGTTAAAGAACATATGATGTGGGGGAATATTTTTTCTAGAAAAAATGGTGAAACTATGAATGCTTCAACTATAGATTGATCTCTCTTTTTGGTCCATGATATGTACCCTTATCTCAGACCTCCAATGGATCATGCAATGGATAGTAGGGGAGGGTATCTTTTTATCTACTATCAGAACTAGGTAGGCAACGTGATTCGTTATCTATGGATCCTTTTCCCTACCATCTCTTTTAAAAATGGGAGTCTTCATTCGGTGTTCAATAATTCATCCCTAGACAAGAATCATCATGATATATTTGAATAAATTTTCATCAACTCAGATGTAGAGAATTGTGTCCTCTCTTCTTCCAAATCATGGAAGTTGAATTAAAAGGAATATTTAAGGCCATACAAACGTTTATGTCAACATGAGATATGGAATAAAATATCATGCTTCAACAACATCACAAAAAAATTAATCATCCATATATAGACAATCAAAAACCATGATTTACCATTACATGAAAATATCAAAAAGGTTGAAATCATCCAGGCTTATAGCTTCTACTATTTCATGAAAAATTAGTTGTAGTGTAGAAGCAGCCTTATCATTGTAGGTGATTGGGACCATAATGTGTGGGGTTTCTTTGAAGAGTTTACATCATAATCCTTTCTAGAAAATAAAAAATTATCATACATGGAGTAATAGTTTAAGGGGACATATGATAGAAGACTGTAAAAAATGGAGAGATACCTCGTTCATAATTCAGATGATGGTGCGTTTGGAGAGACATAAATTAGGATAGATAAGAGGGTTTTATACCTACAAGGATGTCTAATATTGCGAGAAAAAGGAGTCTATTTGTTAACAAGGTAAATCTCATTAGTACCTTGAAGTATGTTCTCTATATACATTCGATTCATGTTACCTATTTAGTGTTGAAACCCCCATCAATAGGCTATAATTATAATGTGTATAGTGGATCCATCCAACAAATGGTTTCCCACTTAATACAGATGGATCATGAATCTTATGTCACTTGTGGGGAGGATGAGTCATTCTAGATTACTGGGTGGTGTTATTCTATCCTTTATGGTGGACTATGGTAGTGGAAATTCTCTATAGGTAGATTCTATAGTATTTTCAACTAGATTCAACATTTGTATCCAATATAATTCCCACCACTCCCATGTAGAAACTCACTCAATGATCCTACATGGCTCTTTTTTTGGAAAATGATCTCCTCCTTTGTCGATATATTACATCATCATGAAATGAACAGATCACTTCCACAACAACATAAATGTAACAGACACCTGTTGAGGGGGTAACAATATATCAGATCACCTTTATTCTCTGGTGGATAAAGGTTCTAATGTTACTTTATTCGATAACAAAAGTTAATTTAATCATGAGGGGTGAATTTGATTCTAGGATATTCCCTTGGTATTCATTATTTTAGTCCCCATATGCCTTCTCTTCCTTGTTCCATTTGATTCTCTCAAAGTTGAATAAAAATGATAATGCTGATGATGATGATATGGTATTTTCTCTTGTTGTAATATTTCTTGATGAAATTCATTCCCAAATTAATTTTTTTACATTAAATATAATAATGGCCATTTATTCAATGGATTTTTTCATCAATCGTAATTTATTCCTTTCTTATAATTTTTTCCTCTCATTTTTGGAATTATTAAATGCATTATTTTTTGGAAAACTAAAAATAATCATTGAATATTTTCCATAGTAAAATATAGTACAATTTTTATGATGTAGGATCTTGATGCGGGTATTTGAAAAAAATTAAAAAGGTTTTCCATCGTTTCAAAATCATATTTTTTTATCTTCAACTAAATTTGTTCTTTATAAATCGTTTATTTATTTTCAAATGATACATTATTAGGTATTATATAATATAATAATTAATTTATATATAAAATTTTCCAATCCTTTTAAAAAAACTATTAAACAAAATGGTTCTTTTTTACTCTAAGCCTTTCCATATAAAAATAAAAAAAATTATTATCTTTTTACAACATTTTCAATAGAATAGATTTTGAATAATTAATAATTTTTTTTCCAATAATTCACATTTTAAAAAATTATATAATTTCCCCATTACTCTATAAGTATTATTTATGTTACTTTTCATTTAAATATTTTATATTTATCAATCTTTTCAATGTAAAATTCTACAACTATTATAAAATTATAATTCATCTAATATTTTCTTATTTATCCATGTTTTCAAAAGTGATAAATTTAATGTCTATATAAGAGAAATTATCCATAAATTCCAAGTTCGTTAATAATTATTATCAATTTAATAAGATAATTTTACTTCCATTTTCATTCTATGTGAAGAACCTCTTTTTGATTCCATTGATAAAAGGATGTTCACCTATATGTCATACATACACTATGTGGGGAAAATATTTAATTAAACTTATGAAAATAATAGATATGGTGTAAATAACATATGATTTATTATATTTATTGAATGGAATTTACATAAAATGATACATAATATCATTGCACACTGATTTATTTTCTCTGGTTTTATCAAGTTATAATTATTAGTGTAATTAAAAATTATTTCCCTTTGTGAATCCAATTGAAAATGATATAAACCCCATTTTATCTTATATTCCATTATGTGATCAATGAAATAGATTTTTTACCAGGGGTGCATTATGACATGAAGGATCAAATGATATATTGTGGATGTCACATGTTTTTATAATAATGGGAAGTGTCATATATCACCCTCTACTGCATCAGATAATGTTTTATAACTCATGATACAATATAGTTTTCTCTTTATTATACATTCTAACAATTTATATGGTTTTCATTCCTAGATATGAAAAAAAATTATCCATGTGGATTATTCGATATGCTCATAAAAATAATAAATCTTATCAGATAATATCACAGAAAAAAGATTTATGTATGTGTGAAAATTTTATGACTAATGTCATCATTATATTATTCTCTCATGTATCATGATTATTTAATCATGTTTCAAAAAAAATAATCATGTAATGTGTAATTAAAATCCCTATTCTATGATTTATTATTTTTTACTTATTAGGTATAAAAATATGATATATCTTGATTATACCCATAATCTTATATTATACTCACTTATGATATTTGAATGTTATTTGTCTATGTTTACTCTTAAAATGTATCTGAAATCAACAAATTCATACATTTACATTTCTATTGGATATTTTGATGTAGTAATAAATTTTATGTTGTAGGAAGTGTACATTCTGTGGTATATATTTTGGATATATTGATGGATTTTTATGTATTGTTTAGCTTCTTATATAGTATAACAAATTTTCATTTGGTTCAAAAAACATGGTTTATAGTAGTTAAATATATTTCATATATCTCAAAATCACTAAACCTAAAATGTTCATTATAATGTAAAGGTTACATTATTTTTTATGATATTGCAATTAGGGATGTCGATTAAATATGTACTATAACGAATGTTATTTAACATATGATATTATACTATGGGTCTGATAAGCCTAATTTTCCTCTAAATTGTTTAAGGTGAAATGTTATTTTATGTCAATAAATTCTATACATTCCAAAAATAAAATATTATGAAATAATTTAATTGGAATCTTGTTATCATAAAAAACATAACACCGTCCAAAATCCTTCTAAGAACCAAAAACATGTTTGTCGAATTTTCCAGTTCCACCCCTTATAGTATTTAAACTACAAACATATCTTCTATTATGGGAAAAGATACATTTCAATATATTCAAGACATCTAACTAATTGTAATTCCTCTATGGATAAATGATCCCCTTTAGAGTCCATCTCAGAATTTGAATCCCCAATATAAATAGTATCAATGTTACCTCACAATAGATCATCCATCCAAAAGATCTATATATTTTATTTATCCCATAATGTATCAAATGATCCATTTAATAGCCTCTTAGTGTTCCATTAAAATATTTTACATTATTTGGGTCACAAATCTCATTGTAAATTAAATTTTTTGATCAGTACATATGATAGGGTATATAAAAGTTTAAAGAACTAGTGGAAATTGAACATTCATTATGTGGGTGACCTCATCTTTTAATTTTATCACATTATCCAAATACAACATGAAATGTTTGAACCAAGGATCTGATACTCTATTTATTTGTTTCATTCCAAATCCCATTATTTCCTCTAGTATATAGACCCTTCCAGATATCAAGAATGTCTCATATTCCTAATATCTATCAATCATAATTCACAATATCGTTTTATCAAGACCATGATCTTTCTTCTTAGATATTACATATAGATTATAATTCATCTCAAAAATCATTTTGAATATTTATAAAAGATGGAATTATTTCATCCATATAATTCATAAGTATGACGAATAATGCATCATTACAAACCCTATAAGAACAACATTAATATGTTTTTCAATGTGTTGAATCATCCAGAAATATTAATGACAAGACTTTCATGTTGGAGTCCCATGGTGAGTATTTCAAACTCTAAAGGAATTTATTCAATTTGTAAATAAAAAATATTTCCACTGATAAAAAAACCCACTGCATGGTTCATACAAATCTCTTTATCAATGTGAACATGAAGAAAAGTTATCATTACATAAATATAGCCAACATGTTTATTATTGGAATCTAATGGTATCAACACCAACCATAAGAAGTATAATTAATTACATGTGATAAAATTTATAAGATTTATATTTCATCCTAATACTGATATCCCATCATTACCAATCATGCCATGTAAATATTCCTTTCAAAAATTTTATCCATGAAATAGAAAAACCTCTTATTCTCATGTTTTCTTATTCTATATGTTCACACAATCAACTTCCACATTAAATTTTTATCAAATGAAAAAAATTCTTCATACATTAATGAATCAAACAAGTTAAATGCACTAATACTTTAATCATCTCCTAAGCCTTCAGGTACTCTATCATCTATTAAAACTAAGAATTTCATGTCAACTCCAAACCTCTTACCTAATAACCCACCCTAAAAGACCCTATATTTTTTATATGTAACTCTTCTATATTATGATTTTCATTTTAAAACTATATAACATATATAGTTTCAACTTTTTATTACCAAAATTTTTTATCATTCCCATGAGGATCATGATTCATGGAAAATTCAATCATATGATTAACATTTAAAATAATCAGACTTACTATAATAACATTTGAACACTCTGAAAGTGATTCCATTATAGTTCCCCATTTATATTAATAGGGAATTTGGTAGTTAATCCATTATTCTCCACATACAATTTTTCAATTTTTTCCATCTATATATCATTCTCATTGAGGATAAAATATTTATTTCTAATTAATTTTTATTAATCCTAATCCAATAGTATAAATATAAATCATTTATCTATATATTCATTATGGAATCATGACATGATTTTACATCATGTTTGTCTAAATAAAAAACATCCTTATAGTGATAAAAATCACTACCAATTTTCTTGATAAAAAAAATATTGTTATATTCCATAAAAATGATATTCGAGAACATCATATCACTTTATATGGTAGAAAATCAAGTTCAATGTCATTCTAACTATTTCTGGTCAAATTCACATGGGAATATTTGACTGTACTCATATAATTAAATCCACTCAGGTTAATGTAAGATTCATTTATGCTACAAAATCAATAAACTATTTGGTATTGATAAATATTCTCTCTATTGGGAACCATTCTTCTGATAGATATTCCAAAATTTCATTCCATTATATTAACCACTAATATTTAACCATATTCATTTAGCTTATGACCAATTTAAATATCCACCATTGAATTTTTTAGTTTAATTACATAATGATTTCAAAATTATTTTTCAATAATTATGCTCTAAAATTCCTCATAACATCACCAATTAATGTCAAATAGTGATGGGACCCACTGTGATATTGGACTAGGGTTAGTCCCCAACTGTCTGAGTGAACCATTTCTTACATTCAAGATCTTGGATGAAATATTTTCAAGTAAAATGAAAACATATCCTTCTTACCAATAAAAAAATATCACAATAATAAATAAAAATATGATCAAATATCAATATGTTTTTTCCATTAATAATATATATATTATTCTCATTGAGATGATTTAAAAAGAAATTACATTACCCCAGACTATTAGGAATTTTTACTTTGATAATTACCACTTCATATTATTTTCTATATAGATATAGGGACACATAATTGACTCCTCATGAGACAATAATGAATCCTTAAGTCACATTCCAAACACCATTACAAAATCTAATTCTATAGCAACCCTCGTCAATATTTTGTATAGAACATAGGTTCTTTCATAGTCATGGGATTTTTATGACTTCCTCCAATAAAAAGATTGTCCCATTATGTATCCAAAAACTATAATCACCTTTCCCTATAGCTATTAAAACATCAATATCAATCAAGATTACCTTTCTGAATCATTCACAGAATAATTCACCGTGAATCCCAACACTTCCATTTTGTGGAATGATTTTCCATATTTCATAACACATAACACTAACAAGATGTTGAATCATAGAAAAACATTTCTACACCCCACACATATATGAATAAAATTTAATCTTCATGATGTTCATATTATAGATGTTTCCTTCGGATTTTTTCAATCGAACATGACGTGCCCACTTTTCCAACATTTCTATCATATTTTTTCAATTGTGAATGGTTCTTGTTATTTTATTTTAATGATTACATAATTCTACATAAAATTCATGACATCCTCTAACACCATGGTAGTTTTCCATTACAATGACTAACTAACATTAACATCAAATCCCATGACAATAAAATTTACAAATAGAATGTAATATCCCTTAAACAATCCAATATAATAACCATCATTAATTTTATATTCACTCAAATTATATTGATTTCATTCATGTGATCTTTCACATGCACGATTTTTAATAGCCTCATCGTGAACATAATTCACATAAAAATGCATTTTTATGTTACATTTAATTAATGAATATTTTTTCCATGTTATATAGGAGCACAAAAATGGTATTCAGTTTCTTGATGATATAGCTCACATTACAAGATAATTATATCCTGACCAGATATGAAACATTCTTATGTAGACATTACCATCCTTCATTTTCCCTATTCTTCAAATAAACCACAATTATTGGAATATCATTTTCCTTTTGAATAATATTATCCAAAAAATTCAATGTCTATATAAAATTATTATATATTGACTATATTACCCTAAAACATTCCATTATTAAAATACTTAACATAAAATGACTCTAGAGACCCATTGAATTAAATAAACATGACGGTATGATTGATAGTCAATTTGGAACCATTAGAGTGTGTCGATGAGTGATTATTGTCCCAAAAAACAGGTAACATTTTGTTGGATTCAATATCACCATATAATTACCAAATGACGTCCAATGGAATAAACACAAATTAATGTATATATTAAAAAATTCAACTACAATATGGTATATTTAATGATAGTATGGTTTCATGCCTTACTCAGCACAACATGTATCCCTCATACAGTCATAACAAAGGAGTACCACATTAATATTCCACAACAAGTAGAAATTAAAAAAAGGATAAAAAATATATTTTTTATTAATAAAATGATAGTATTTACTATTTAAATAATATAAAAAGGTTTAAATTCTATTTGAGTTGAAATATAAAATAAATATTGTCTATTTTTAAAATGGAATAAATTGGATAACTAATAAAAATAAACTAAAATTATATCAAACACATTTACACACACCTAATTGTGGTCACACTTATTTATAATATTTTTTTAGTAGATCATATTTTTACAAAAACCTATAGAAATAATATATTCCCAACCATTAACCCATGTTGACTATTGATTTCCTGTAGCAGTCAACACCAAAATTTTGCAGTTAGTGACCACTGGATGTTAGTCTTCCTCTTTATCATTATACATCATGAACATTCCTATAAGTTCTAAACACAATTTTTTAGTTCACTTCACATGCCTATTAGACATAAACCCAATAAAATCAACCCTACCACCAGTGATTTTTTCATTTTTTTTACAGAATAACACTAACATATCATATATATTTTCACCTTTTTTTATACACAATTTTTGTTAAAATAATGCTAGAATCATCTCTTAGATAAGTATTCCAAAAATTATCATTAAAATAATGGAAAAAAATATATCAAATTATAAGAAGATAAATATTCTATATAATTAAATAGTTATGGATTAAATATTCATATTATTTATATTAAATTTCTAATGAAAAAAAAGAAAATACTTAAATAATTATATGGGATTCCTTTCAAATAAAATTCATTCCAATGACTCATCCATGTAACTGGGTAAATTCACAATAAATTTGGGTGACCATATATTTTCTTATATATATGTAATGGTGTGTGTGGTTAATCCAATGGGGTTTAAACAACATATTGATGTATTTTTTGGGTGACACATTGTTGAAAAATCCTTAGATTTAGTATACCAAAATATTATTTTTTGGGTTTATTTCCCTAATATTGACTAGGTATAGGGTAGTACTTGAAACTATCCTAGAATCATAAATGTAATTATTATTATGATTTAGTACATAAAAAATTGAAATGTATAATACCAAATAAAGGGTCTTTTAATTGAAATATGGATCTTGTCTCAACAAATGGATATGATGTATGGTGTAATAATTTTTATTAGGTGTAATTTTGGTAAATTTCATTGATGAAAGGATATATGACACGATATTCCCAAATAGATATTCATTTTTATCAATTATATATTACATAATGGTAATAATTTTGTCTCCCTTCTAAATATTTACAATGAAATAATATCATATTAGTATATATTATTGATAGGTTATCTCAAAGGGATTAATTGTTTTCATCTAAATGTGAATATTATATAAATAAATTTCTACAACATTAACATATTGTTAATGAATACAAGATTCACATGAATCATTCTTTCTAATTAAAAAAACTCAGTGTTAAAAGACTATTGAAAAAAGATGATATATATATTCATATACGCAATATTGAAGGAGTTTCTACATTAGATGGAAACACTTATGATACCAATCTACCAGGTCGAGTAGTTTTATGTGTAGAGATAGGTTCTTATGATCCAGATATCAAAGGAATTTTAATATCTATATCATCTTTGGAATGTTTGATTTTTCAGTAATTATTATGAACATTAGTTGTTCTATATATTACAATAAGATAATTTATATCTTTATGAATATGTTAAATTTTGTGTAATTTTAGATTATGGATAATATTATCTATTATATTTGGAATTATAATGACTATTTTACTTGTAGTAAAATTTACCATTGGAATTGATAACATTGACTTATAAATGAGATATATATTCATAGACTCTAAAGATATGGATTTGAGATACTAAATGATTATGAATAATTTGATAGATGAAAATATTTCATATTTATAAGTTTGACCAAATATTAATTTAGTTGGGAAGGAGAAGGGTCACAACATTGTTAGATATCACACAAAGTGATATATATATACCAATGTTTATCATCCATGTATTTGGTTAAAATAATTAGTTACATTAATCGATGAATATATTCAGTATGGTTATGTTATTCTAATTACATAAAAGTATACAAATGTTGAAAAATTTAATTTCATTAAGAATAAAGTAAAAAATAAACAATGAAAAAATATTATAATTATATAATCAGCTCATTTTGATGAATGCAGGATCCATGAATTTACTAATTTTTTAAAATATTGTGGAATTATTACTAAACTAACTCCAATAAGAAAAGGAAAAAAAATTCTTTTATGTGAATTAATCATTCAAATTTTGAAATGATTATATAAATTATTAATAAATTGGACCTTTATATATTATTATGGTGTTATACTATGGGTACTTATTTATTACAACTTTATCAAATTCCATTTAAAGTTTATATAATGAACACTTTTGATATATGTAATGTGGCATTTCCTATTATTTATTTAATGGGGATTTGATGTTGGGAACAACACATTTGATGATTTTATTTGGATTAGTATATCCTTAAGTGTGAAAAATGATTTCTATTTGTTATCAAAATGTAAAAATGTTTTTATTTCTAAAAATATACTTAATAAAAAGTTATTCTGGATCAATATAGAGTTCTAATTGATATATATATAAATTTAATTTAGATGTTAGGGGAATGAAATTTTTTTAGAAGTTGAGGATAAAAATATTAGATGTTATCCTATGATAGATGTTAATCTACTGGAATATATTAATATGGATTAAGAAACATTTAAAATTAAAAAAGAACTTCATATGCATCAAAATACAAATTAAGAAATAATAAGATGTGTATTTTAAATATAAATTCCTGATGAGGTAATGTTTACATATTTTGATCCTACTACCTAGTGAGAGGCCATTTAGAGTTTTGATTCCAAGAATATTTTAAAATATGTGGAATCTAAAATGGCCAAAAAATACACTAAAAAACATATAATTTAGTCGATGTAATTGAATTAGAAAAATCCATAGCATGTATGTGGGTTTTCCAAAAGAATTATTACATGGATGATATAGATTCTACCTTTAAATATTTTTGTTTCATAGGGGTTGCCAAGATTAATTCAAGGTATTAAATGTGATGAATCCATTTCAACCATTATGATGATTAATTCCATTAAACAATCTAATGACAATACTGTAACACCCCAACCAATGTTAGACAACGTCGGTTCATTATTACATAACATTATCATGATCGTTAGAGATTAATTTTTGAAAGACTGATTAGTTTAGTAGCCGTGGAAGTAATAGATAGATACATAATTTTTTCATTACATCATGATATAAAAAAAATTATGTCCCATTTGAACACACTTATATCCCTTATACTATCCCAACAAGTCAGTCATAATATACAACTTCACATCAGAGGAAAAGTAGACATAAGAAAGGGGTGAGGTTAAATGATTAGTAAGGATAACAATATAGCAAAAAATACAAAAAATAAGCATAAACATTTAAGGAGATGTGTAAGACTAAAACAAAATCATTTTAAACAAAAACATTAGCATAATATGGCATTGATAAATCAAATAATTTCATTTAATATTAAAATGGACATTCTAATAGTCGACTAATAACATGTAAATTAAATTGCTAATTTCAAAATGAAGGAATGCATAATGTCGGACATCATAACCACATAATTGAGGCCATGTGTTAGGAATAAAAATAATATTTTTTTCAAGGCCTTGTGCGAAGACAATATATTGCCTCCACAGACCTACCGATGCATCGAGGATCTATAGCACGCTTAACCCATCACTTACAAATTCCAATTCATTCTTAATATAAAAGGTTTAACCATCATATAAACATTAGTATTAAAAATAGAATATAAAATGTAAATAATTTTACCATAAACCATAAATTTTATAGAAGTAACATAACCACAATCAACCATATCAAAAAAACTTCATTATAATATTAATGATTGTATCATAATAAATCACCTTCAAAAAACGTAAAATCCAATGAAGAATGTTGACATAGATGAAATTAATCCAAAAAATATTTTTGTAAAATATGTCTTTCTACATTGAAATAATTTAAATGTCAATAAATAATTTATTTTTAAAATAATCATATAATCTTGTAAGGGAATCATCTAAGGTGTTATAATGGTGGAAAATAACCACACATGTTGTATAAGTAAAAACAATTCATTCGTTAATTTTTCCACAAGGTTATAATGTACCCTGTTATGAAAGAGACCAAAAGATTTATTTTCAAACTATTTTTTAAAAAGTCAAAAAATGGTATAAATGACTCTAAACCATAGTCTAGTAAATAGTAAAAATGGTTTAAATGCATTTTTAAGAAGCATGGATGTGTATCATAAAGAGGTTACAGTAGATACTCATGTATGAACAACCTCAGATAATAAAGAGATTGTAAAATTAACCATTACCTTGTAATTTTCTAGGGAAGAGGGTATGTTAACCCCTTGTATAATAGTTGAATCATTTTTATTAAATTATAAAATAATTAAATCCATAAATATTATATCATCTATAATCCTCTACTATTTCTTTTTTTATAATATTTCAGTAGTATGATTGTTTTAGAAGTTAAACGATTTGTTTTACTTTATATGTTTCATTATGAAAGTCATGTTTTTTATGGATATGATGTACTTGATTTGTATCAATAATTATATTATGTTCTTAAACATTATATCTAATCAAAAAATTAAATTTATTCTTTAATGGTTATGATGGGGAAGAATCTCATCGTGTTTGTGGAGACAACAATCTGTACGTACACACGAGCGACAATATCATTCTACTGATGGTGAAATTATATGTAATTTGATGGTATATTTCATATATAAAATAATTAACATGTTATATTGATTATTTAAATCTATTATACTCATTATTATACCCATCCAAATAATGATGTTTTGAAAAACAAACTACCCCATGACATGGAGATGGTAAGCCGTACATACGCACGTATGGTGACATTGTAATTCACTGGTTAGATAAAATAATGAATTTAATTGTACCTTATTTATAATAACATCACATTATGTATAAGTTACTGGAGTTATTATTTTGGTACATGAATAAAAAATGAAGAGTAAGTGGAATAAGAAAAGAACGTGAAAGAGGGGACGAAAGAATTAACTCTTTTCCGGTGCATGCATTGGATTTCAACAAAAGGGCACTTCAAGTTGGCTTTATGATCAAACTAAGGCCTTTAGGATTCTTTTAGAGTAGTTTGGAGGTTATTTGATCAGGTTTTGGCAGAGCCAAATTACATTGTATGTGTGAAATTAAGAGAAGGGAAGTACCCTTTTATAAGGGAGGTGAGGGTCACTTTAGGAAAAGCATGAAATATTATTTTATTATAAAGTCATTTTCTATTTATAATGGATCCAAATTGATTTATTTTGAGTATAAGGTGGTTATGAGTTGAAATATTATAATCCAATAGGTTTTAGACATGTTTAAGTCATTATAATAACATTATATTTCAATTTTATCTCTTAGAAAAATAGTTTAACTTTTACCATGTCTTCTTGTATTATTATAATAAATGGTTAATAAAAATACAATAAAAATAAAATAGAACCCCAAGTAGTTAATTATTAACATATATAACCATATGAAATTCTTTTCCCAGAACCATATATTTTTATGAATATTATATATTTTAATAAAACATTATTTGTTTTAATAACTCATTTATGTCATTTTTGACAGTATTTAGTATTTGGTTTTTATGAAATCCAGATAAACTATATCAATTAAAATATTATTTAAACATCCCTAAAATGTCATATTATCCTTAAAAATTTATGTATTGCATCAAAATTATCAATTTAAATTTATTTTAATATTTATAATATCAATTATTTTAGTCATTTATTAATAAGGTATTTACAACATCTTCATTGTGTCATAAATATATTTAATTATTTAATGTAAAAAATAACAAATAATGTACCATGATGTATGAAATTATTTAATATTTATAATTAATATTAATTGTCGAATTTATCTTATGTATATCCCAATATTAAAAATTTACTAGTTATTAAATGTAGAATTTAATCTTCCTAACTCTTCTTTAAATAAAATAATATTAAATGTCTAAATCTAATCCTAGTGGGTCAAAAAGGAGTGTTTTATTTTTCTGAGGTTTATTTAGGTCTAAATACACTTATCTAAAAGAATTAGGACATGTGTTTGGGTAATTATAATATCATTTTTATCATTAATTACCCTATTTACTTTTAAACGTGTTAAATGAAATTCAAAAGTAACTATTCACTAAAAAGTATTTTCATCATATTGCAATAGCTTTATCTTACTGCTGTGAACTGTGTTTCTTGGATTTTTGAAATTCAATACACAAAAATAATAAATTAAATTTTATAAATGTTTGTAAATGTGCCTAGCAGCTGGGTAAAAGACGTTAAAAAGTTCAATAAAATTATATATATAATCATATTATAAAATGACTCAAATGAATTAAATTGGAGTAATATAGGTATTATGTATCTATTTTGACTTATAATATATTTAAATAAAATAAATAATTATATAAATAAAAAGTCAGTTTTAAACAAAAAGGGAGTGCTTTCATTATTCATAAAAACCTGACCTTTTTCATAAAATTACCAAAAATTTACTTAAAGATATTTTTGATATTTTGAATCCAAAAACGATTTCTATTTTGAAATAAAAAATTCATAAAATTTAAAAAACAGGGTATTATTATTTTTAACTTTTTTTAAATGGTTAGTTTAATAGGTTGTGGTGTGTTGGAACATGAAGATACGTACAACGCAATCTATTGTATTATTCCAAGAGAATCCTAACGTGAAATATTGGAGTGTTACATTGTTCGACAATTCAAATAATTTTTTCCATGAAATTTCTATAATATTATTTTATAAAAATACTTGCGTGGTTCTTCATTATATGTTTCTCATGTTTCCACATTACCTATTACATTTTATGGTTTCTACAATAACTTTTACCAGATGAGTCATCTGGTTTCTCAAAACTTGTTCTCTGGTATCAAGAATATTGATAGGCTCTTCCCAATAAGATAGATCGGTTTCCATTTCCAATTTATCACAGGTGAGTACATGCATTGGGTATGTCATGTATTTTCTCAATACTAATATGTGGAACACATCATGATCTTTTGATATACATGTGGTTACTTCCAAATGATACGATACAACTCCAATTCGTTCTAGAAATTTGAATGGTCTCATTTCGATGGGATACAATTTACCCTTCATTCCAAATAGAATAACACCCTTCCATAGAGATACCTTCAAGAATACATTATCTCACACTAGAAATTACAAATCCTACATTCGGTTATCAGCATAACCCTTTTTCCTACATTGTGCTACTTTGATGTGGGTTTGGATAATCATCATCTTTTACATTGTTTCATAAACATGGGATGGTACTACAAGTTTTATTTCACCAACATCATCCCAATAACTACATGTTCGACATATCTATACATATAACGCTTCATATGTTCCCATAAAAATACTTGAATAGAAGCTATTGTTATAGGAAAATTCTACCTGTGGTAAATATTGATCCCACATACATTGAAAGTCAAGTGGGAAAGATCTCAAAATGTCTTCTATGGTTCGAATAGTCCATTCCGATTTTCCATGAGTTTGAGGGTAATATGCAGTTCTCAAATGATATTCAGTATATTGGTATTTTTTAGGACATTTTCTAAATCCACATGTAAAACATGGATCACTCTCAAAAACAATCGATAGGATACAATATGAAGTCTTATAACTTCATTAATATATATTTTTTCTAAACGTTTAATAGATAAATCTTTTTTATAGAAAAAAAATGTGCTAACTTGGTTAGACGATCAATAGTGACCCACATTGCTTCATTCCTTCTAGGAGCCTTTGGTAGACCCATGACATAGTCCATTATAATATCATCCCATTTTCACTTAGGTATGGGAATATGTTTCATGACTCTTATTGGATGTCGTCTTCTAGCCTTCACTTGTTGACAAACCATTCAACTTGACACATAATCATCAATATCCCTCTTCATGTTGTCCCACAAAAAAAAATTTCCTTAAAATATTTATACATAATAGTGATACCAATGTTTATAAAAAAATCGGAGCTATGATAATCATCCAATCATTTACTTTTTAGATCAGGTATATCGTGAACACAAAGCCTCTTACCAAATTTCAAATTTTTATCTTCATAAAAAAATTCAATAAATATCTCATCATTAACGACTTTAATTTTCTATTGAAACTCTTCATCATATGTCTAAAAACTTTATATCCTTTCTATTAATGATGGTTTTTAACCATTTGAATGATTATTGATGTTTCACCTTCCATTATTATTCCCCTAGACATTATTACTAGATCCATGAGCATAGGATCCCTTTCATCTCTCATCTTGTTTATAACTCTGTGATCCTTTATAATAAATGCATATTCCACCTTATTTACCTTCCCCAGGTGGTACTGTAGAGTGAAATCATAATCCTTAAGTAGTTAAACCCATCTACATTGCCTCATGTTGAGTTCTTTTTGTTAGAAAATAGACTTAAAACTATTGTGACCAATATAAATATCTAAATTTTCGCCATATAGATAGTGTCTCCATATATTCATATCAAAGATTATAGCTTCTAACTCAAGCTCATGAGCGGGATAGTTCAATTCATGATTTTTTAGCTTCTGTGTTGAATATGATATAACTCTATCATTCAACACAAGTACACAACCACGTCTTTTGTTTGAAGCATCACTATATATTACCAACACATCATTCCTTGATGGTATTTTCACGATAGAAGCATTGAATAATATTCTCTCCAATTCTTCAAAACATTCTTCACGCAGTTTTTCCCAAATAAATTTAACCCCTTTGCATGAGATCTTATATAATGGGTTAGTCAATCAGGAACGATTATGAATGAAATGCCGATAGTATCCTACTAAACCTATAAAACATTTTACCTCAGTTATAATCATTTTTGTTGGCCATTTCTAGATTTCCACTCTCTTCAAATGATAAATTGATTTTTCATTCATAATGACAATATGGCCAAGAAATTAAATCACCAGGATCCGGAATTCACACTTTGTTAACTTTCCAAATAATTAATTTCTTCTAATTGTCATTAGAATATTGAATAAGTGATTTTATTGATCTTCGTAGCTTTAGGAGTATATCAAGATATCATCAATAAATACCACAAAAAATTCATCATGATATTCCATGATAACTATATTAATTAGATCCTTGAAAAAAGAGGGTGAATTATTCATCCCAAAAGGAATTATTGTAAAATCATAATGCACATACCTAGTTTGAAATGTTGCCTTTTTAATGCATACCTTCTTCACGCACAATTGATGATATCCATATCAAAGATCAATCATTAAAAAATAATGATCTACGTGATGATAATCTGATAAATCCTCAATGTGAGGTTGGTTATACTTGTTATTTATTATTAGAGCATTGATATCCCTATAGTCAACGCTAAACCTCATAGATACATCCTTTTTCATAACCGAAAGAACACGGGACCCCCAAGGAGAAACACCTAGGGGAATAAATCCATTATTACTAAAATCCTCTCATTGTTTTTATAGTTCCACTAATTCCATAGTGTCCATTATAAAAGGGGTCTTCGATATGGTCCTTAAACATGGATTTAAATTAATAGAAAACTAAAATTTTCATTCTGGAGGATGTCACGGTATATCCTCTAGAAGAAAATAATCACATTCTTTTAAATTATGTAAAAAATCTATTTCAATATTTCATTCATGAACAATAGTTATTCCACTATCTTCCTCAAAAATAATTGAATTTAGTAGAGATACTGGTGGCTGATCTAGATAAGAATCAGATGATGACATATCTGATCTAATGATAAGGCATTCTTAATCATCATAAAAAATTATAACCTCCATATTCTAACAATAAATTTTTACATCATGGTCTGAAAGACAATCCATTGAGAAAATTATATCAAATTCAATCATGGATATGACATTAAAATCAGAAAATAAATCATGTTTATATTCCATAAAGGTTACTAATTGACAGAAAATTATTGAAATGATACTTCCATTATGAGTATTTACGGATAACTCCCTTGTTATGTTGAATTGAAAATATCAAATTTTCTTGTCAAACTGGGAAGATATGAAGCAATGTGATGATCTAGAATCAAATAACTAATTTCTTAATTTTGAATAAATGATTAATTTTCCGGCCACCACGTCATTCAGATCTTCAATCGTAGTAATAGTGATCACATAAGCTTTTTCATGCTCCCTTGGCATTTTCTGAGGTATGTTTCCTTGGCGCTTAGGTCGTTTTTTGTATAATTCTCCATTTCTCTACAATTTTAGCCTTCAACATTGACCACCTCTTTCTCACCATAGAAATCTCAAGATTGGTGGCCTATTTCTCAACACTTGAAGTAGACTCACATTTACATCAGGCAAGTACTGTGGTGTTTCTTCCCACATATATTTATGAATTAAATTCTACTTTTCCCTTAATCTCTTTATTTCCATTTCTAGAGTGTTTAACATATCAATAATTCTCTTTCTTTACATTTAAGTCATATGACGCAGAGAATACCTTTTCTATCTTGATAGAACAAGAGACTATAACATCGTAATATGAGAAGGATTATTAGACTAATTCTCGATGGGTAATTATTTTAACCTTTATAATAATTGATTAATCATACTCCTTGGGTTTCATATATAATCTATAGTATTCCTTGCTAACCTCGTAAATATAGCCTCATACATTGAAACATTCCAATCCTTCTATTACCTCAGACTCAGAAATTGTCTTTCTGTATCTTCTTAATTAACACGAGGTAATTATTTTTTCTAAGAAAATCCCTTTAAACTACCTCCATTTAATATTTGATACTTCATCATCTTCATTTATATTTTAAATCAATGACAACCATTGATTTACATCTCTTGTGAGGTGATAAACTGCCATGAAAACCTTTTTCATTTCGCTACTCCCCAAAGTATGAAATATTTTCTCTGAGGAAGATATTAACTTCATAGCTAAAATGGATTTGTATGCCCATTGAATGTTGGTTCTTGTTACCTCATGAAGAGGTCTAACATTGATCCTCAATTTTGTGGATTGGGGTTCTCCATACTGGTAAGGATATTATACATAACCTGAGTGAGTTTTCCCAGTATAGTTATAAGCTCGTCAGCACCAGTTTCATCACCAGCTCAACTATAATTATCTTGATTAGTATGGTAATCCCTATATGGATTATGTCTATTGATAAGGTTTCAATTTCTTTTACTAGGCACCATTTCTAATAAATTTCACACATTGTGTCAATTTATGAATTGCAATGCATAATTCCAAACATGTAAAATACATAACATCAATTGAAATATTTATACATATAATCCATAAGGATAAAAATATTATTTCTTGTAGGAACAATGTACTCATAAATCCTTCATAATATTCTATAAAGAAAAATTAAATTATCCTAAGCATATCACATAGGAGTTTTGTAACAAACAGTGCAACAAGGACTATTGTCGTGCACTAGTTCACATTCGAGTCTAACACAAAGCAATGTTTTTGTGTGTTACCCCAAGATATATTTATTCCAAATCCACCACTACCTGCTTGTATACATATAGGGATTTATTCCTTGGAAAATACACAAAATATGTGCATTACCACAATTATAAGAAGTTATTCTATACTAATCCTCAACGTTTATCATAGGGTAATGTTCTCTAATCAGAGTATTTCATAATCTAGTTTCCAAGGTTTCTACTAATATTTCATTGATACCAACTATAATTTTACAAATCTAGATACATATGGTATATGAATTATAACATAGCACTATCATGATAACAAGATATCATGTCTTGAAATACTGATTAGTTTAGTAGGCTTGGAAGTACTATATACATATATTTGACTGACAATAAATCATGAAATTAAAAAAACCACATTTTTCCCCTATGAACACAACTATATACCTTAGCCAATTCCTTCTCCTCGTTATTAATAAACATATTCACATCTTGCGAAAAGAATGCATAAGAAATGTGTGAACTCCAATGCTTAGTAAGGATGATAATGTAGTGGAAACTATCATAAATAATCATAATAATTTAAGGAAATGATTAAGAATAAAACAAAATCCTTTTAAATGTAAAATTCAGAGTAATATGGAAAAGTTAAATCAAATAATTTAATTTACATACTCAGATGTATATTCTACAATTCAAATAATCAAATGTAATTTCAATAGCCAATTTCATAATGATAGAATTCATAATTTTGGACATCATAACAACAATTTCAAGGCATAATTCCATGTCTACAAATAATATTTTGTCATGGAATTGTTCCAAGACACTATTTTGTCTCATGAGACATAAATATTCATCGAGGAGCTATAGTGGGCTCAACATGTCACTTTCTATGTTCAATGCATTCCTCATATGAAAAGGTGGAAACATAATATATATATTCATATTAAAAATGTCATATTAAATGTCAATACATTAACCATAACCCATGAATGGTATAAAAAGATCATATCTATAGTCAAACATAACACAAAAACGTCAATAAAATATGGAATATTTTATCATAATAAATCATCTTCACACATATGTAAAATCTAACAAAAAATGTTGACAAAGATGAAATTAATCCCAAAATTATTTTAGTTAAATATATATTTTTTCGTTGAAATCAATCAATGTGATGAAAATATTTATTTTCAAAATATTATGATAATATTGTATGGTTAGATACGAAGGTGTTATAATGGTGGAAGATAACTACACCCTCCGTATAAGTAAAAAAACATTCTTTCCATAACTTGTCAAAATGGTCATAAATTACCTTGTTCTGAAAGCGATGGGATGATTCATTTCAAAACATTTTATAATGACATAAACAAGGGTATAAATAAAATTAAACCATTTCTTTGAAAATAAAAAAAATGTTTTGAAATACATTTTTAAGAAACAAATATGTTGATGATACAAATGTCCCAGTAGATACTTGCGTATAAACAACCTCAGCTAATAAATATATTGTAAAATTTACCCATACTTTCTACTTTTACTTGGTTGAGGGTATGTTAACCTTCTGTATACTTGTTAAATCATTGGTATTAATTTATACAAAAACCATATACGTAAATTAGATATCATATATGATCCTCTAATATTGCTTTATTACCAATATTTTAGGTATATCATTGTTTTGGTTGTTAACTGATTTTATTCCTTTATATTTTTTGTTACATAAGCTATTCTTTTTATGGATATGTTGTATTTGATTCATATACATAATTATATTATGTTCTTATGCATTATATTTAATAATAATACTAAAATTATTCTTGACTTGTGATGATGGAGAATAAAGCTCATTGTGTTCATGGAGATGGTAATTCGTATGTACGCACGAGCGACAATATCATTCTATTTTTCGTTAAATCATTTGTAATTGTATGGTATATTACATATATAAAATCATAAAAATGATATATTTATTATTTATAACAATTATACTCATTATTTTACCCATCCATATAATGAAGTGTTGAATAACAAACTACACGATGACATGGAGAGTGTAAGTCCACCATACACACGTATAGTGAATATTCATTCATATGATGGATTGAATAATGAATATTCTTATACCATATTTATAAAAACATCGTAGTATGTATAAGGTACTATAGTTATTATTCTGGTATGGGAATAACAGGGAAGTTGGAAGTGGAAGAAGAAAGAAACATGAAAGAGATGATGAAATAATTACCAATTCTTTGGGTGTATCCTTTTCATTTGGAAAAAATGGATCTATAAGTTGTCTTTATGATCACATTATGGCCTATATATTTAATTTATTATTGTTGGGAGGATATTATAGCAGTGATTGGCTGAGATAAATTTCTAGGGAGGTGTAAAATTAAGAGAAGTGGATGTACCATTTTATAAAGGAGGTGAAGGTTACTTTAAGAAAATTTACAATATTATTTTATTATAAAATTATTTTCAGTTTATAATGGATCCAAATAAATATATTTCTATTATAATGTGGGTATTGGTATAAATATTCCCAACCAATTGGTTTTAGGCATGTTTAGGTCACCATATTAACCTTATCTTTTACTGTCAACTCATAGATAAATATTTTAACAGTTACCATGTTTTCTTGTATAATTATAATAAATGGTTAATAAACATACTATAAAAGCGATGATAATCCCATTTGGTTTAGTATTAACATATATAACCTTATTTAATTCCATTGTATGAACCATAGATGTTTCAAAATGTTATAGCATTTAATAAAATAGTATTTTTTTTTAAAATTCAATTATTTCAATTTTGATACTATTTATTATTTGGTTTTTGTGAAAGTCATAAGAATTTTATCACTTCAACAAATATATATCAAGTAAACCCTTAAATATCATTTTATCCTTGATAATTTTTGAAAGGCATCTAAAGTTTCAATTTACATTTCTTTTAACATTTATAATATTAATTATTTTAATCTTTCATTGATAAGGTAGTTACTGTATCATCATTGGGTCATAAATAAATTTAATTATTTAATGTATAATAATATTAAATAAACATCCATGATTTATAAAATATTATTATCATTCTAATGAATATTTAGAGTCAAATTTATCTTATGTTTATCCCTATATTAAAAATGGTTTAGTTATTAAATGTTTAATTAAACACTTTTAACTCTTCTTTCAATAAAATAATATTAAATTTCCTAATCCAATACATGTGTATTGAAAATGATCATATATTCTTCCAATGGTTTATTTAGGTTGAAAATACAAAAATATAAAATAATTAGTACATGCTTTAGGGTAATTATTATATCATTATTTTCTTTAATTATCCTATTTACTTTTAAGCGAGGTTAATAAAATTCAAAAGAAACTATTCACAAAAATATCATCCTACTTAACCACATTTTACTTAAATATTTTAACCATGTATCTCAGATTTTTGAAATTCAATTCATAGAAATGGAAAATTTACGTCTTATGCAAATTTTTAAATGTCCATATCAGCTGGGTAAATGACATTACAAGGATCAATAAAATTTTATATATATAATATTATTATAAAATGTCTCTAATTAATTACATTGGACTAATATAGGTATTATGTATATATTTTTACTTAAAATAAATTTAAATAATATAAATAATTATTTAAATAAAAATTCGATTTTAAACAAAAAGGTAGTGTTTTTCACTATTCATCAAAAACTGAATGTTTTTATAAAAATAAAAATAATTCACCGAAATCTAATTTTGATATACCAAATCAAAAAACAATGTCCAATTTGAAAAATAAAATTTATAAAATTTCAAAAAGTGGGTTGTACTATTCAGAAATACTTTATAAACGGTCAGTTTGAATGGTCGTTGTGTCCTATAACTCAATGTTGCCTACAAAAAAAGCTATTGCATTATTCAAAGAGAAGTGTACCATAGAAGATTGGGGTGTTACAATATCAGCTCAATTTCATTAGAAGATATATAAAATGAATGTCCAAAAAATTCATTAATTAACAACATATCATGGAATGGAAAATGACCCATTCTATAGTTTTAAATGTCCTAAATGAGTTTTTTATTTTATGAATGTTCAAACGGACCATTTAATTCTTAAATAAATCTTCTTATATCAGAATATCTAGTATCAAGATACAATTAAAAAATTTAGTTTCTATAAAATCATAGATGTTTTCTTTATATATATTTGTATTTTTTGGATTATTTTAGAATATTTGGTATTTTATTTAAATTGATATTTCCCAATCCTAGTTCTCTATGACCAGTAATCAGAAGGATGGTCATCATTTGATATCAGGAACACATCCCCATAATTCAAAAAAATCCAAATTGTAGTGGGATTGTATGTTGTAAATATATAGACTATATACCCCATATCAGAGTGTATAATAATATAAAAATATTCGTCAAAAATATTGAATCATAAACTAGTGTATATAGATGTAATAAAATATAAGAAGATATTACAAATGTTAATGTCGAAGAAAATTATAATACAAAATCGTGGTAATTCATAGAATTAGTTGACTGGTAAATCATTATTCTTATCAAAAAAATATTAAAATTTGGGTGGTTGTATTACATATGTGAGTTATATCTGAAAATATTCTCATAATTATATATGAGTTATCATACTCAATGCTACTTCAAGTCTCTATCCAACATATTCCTACAATCAGTGAAGGTATTACCAAGTAACAAAGATCCACCTCAGCTCAGCTCATCTCACACTTTCAAAAAAAGAGTTCATCACATCTTAGGATCATCATTGGTCGACTATAGTGGCTCGCTTCAGGGGTATACGACCATCGGTGGATGCTTTTGACAGATTTTTTTTGACTCATGGGTGCTTCAAGATCGTGTGGTGGTGGGTGTGCTTGATTGGCACAACATGATGTCCTGTTTTTCCTTAGAGGATGATCTAAAGTTCATCTGGTCTAGTACCCCTCATGTTTTCATCAGTTGTGGTTTTCACCTCCTTCAATGTTCCTTTGAGTTCAGCATGAATTGGGATGCGACTTCGACAGTGATTTGGGTAATCTTCCCTTACTTGCCTATCCCTTTTTAGAATGCTTCGATTATTTGTATGATGGGTAATCTTGTCAGAAGGTATTTGTATTATGATATCCACACCTCTATATTTTTTAATCCAATCACCCCTCGTATATGTGTTGAGGTAGACGTCTCGAAGGCTCTAACAGAATGCATATGGATATCATTTGGTGAAGAGTTTAGATGGAAGCAAATGGTGGTCTTTGATTCATGGATACGTTCTACCAAGCGTGCGATCGATTAGGCAATTTGGTCTCTGGTATCCACCTCGATATCAGAGGTGGGCACATCACAACTCCAGTGGTATGTCTTGATGAGGAGAATAAAGTTGAGGTAGAACCCGTAGTCTAACATGCCTAGGATAATACTGGCATGCCCGAGCGTGAGGAGTTTAGCGGGTCTATTCCAAAGGTAGTGGAATCAGTCATGAATTAGGAATATATAAGAGTGGAGTATAGATCCCATGAGGATCAGTTAACTTTGGTTCCCTCAGAGATAGTGATGTGTGTGAAGTAGAAGGTGGCAGAGCCGCAGGTAGCATATGTTTTCGCCCGCTTCAAAGAGGATTTGGGAATTACTCTCGTACAGGAGGATGAAATGGAGGCTGTGCAGGGAGGTGGAACACAAGTAAAGGCAGTGGATATACAAAATTCAAACAGTGTGAGAGAGTGGATTTTTGGTGATGCACAGGATACCTGTGGAACCCATGGTAATGGATGTGATGACACTAACAATCATCTGCTGTTCATGGGGAGAGGATATGAACAACACAATGGTTATGACAAGGTATAGAGACTGCCTTTCTGGTTGAATCAGAGACTAAATTTGGACAGGAGTGGCCAAAGGGAGTGACTGTATAGGGAAACTTAGACACTAACACACTCAGTGATAACCTGACACCTTAGTTAAAGGCTTTGAATGGGGGAAAGAATAATGGATGGGAGAACAATGTAGGAAATGGGGAGTCTCTGGGAAATCATAGGGGAATCAAAAAAGGTTCAGGGATTAAGATAGGGAACAGATTTGAGGGCATGGAGGTTCTACAACCCCCTTGACTCAAGAATAAGAATCATTAGAAGATGAAGTGTATAGTCAACTATCGGTGGATAGCATGGACCACATTCATGGGATATTGCCTCATACCCCTCTAAGGAAGAAGGCGAATAAGGATGTCGAGATTCAGTGAAATGTATAGTGGTTCTAGGGGAAAACCCAAAGGTACGTAAGTATTACTCCCATTTTCCAAAGCCGATGGAGATGAGGATGACCAAGAAGAATAGGAATAATGGATGAAAAGGCCTAATAAATGTGGAATGCGAAGAGTCTATGGTGTGTTAAAATTTGATTCTGAACCCAAAGGAATAAATGTTAGACAAAGTTGACTAACCCAAAGTCTCAGAAGAGGAGATAAAAATAATTTATGAAATAAGTTTGAAATTTGACGCCAATAAGGAGCAAGAGTTATGGATAGAAAAACAAGACCGAATACTGGCCTAGGGCATCAATCAGTGCATAATCAACTAAGACAAATTCATCCAGACAATAGAGAGTATGCTCACCCACCTTGAAGATCTTATTAGAGAGGAACTAGAAACATAGGTTAGTCCACTATAATGGAAAATTTATAGGGTAGCTAACATGAGTAATTTAAGGCTCGTGTTTAAAAATTTTTTGAGCACTTTTAGCACGTATTGGTCTTGTCTATTAACTATGGTTTCCCAGTTTTCCTCAAAATGGATTAATAATACAAGTTTAAATTTGGATGGACTATACCTTCATGGTCAGGTTTTTTAGTTTTTCTGATTACTAATATAAAATTAATGTTACCCAATTAAATTTCTATGAATTGTATAATTTAATATTGAATAAGAGCATAAATCAAAGTGAAAAAACATGTGACAACAAATCAATTTTTTTGCATACAATATATTATAAATAAACATATTTCAGAGTAAAAACCATCAATTTTTTAATGTTTTAAATTGATAGTATAATATATATATTTAATTTAAAAATTTCATTAAAAGATATTATTTTTGTTTAATATTATATAATTATGATCATTTGTATAATAATTCGTTTTGGAAAAATATAATTTTTCCAAAAAATATACTAATACCCAAAAAAGGATAATGATTATTCGTATTTTATTGGTTATAAAATTACCAATAAAATTAGTTTTATCTTAATTATAGATAAAATTTAAATATATTTTTACCTTTAACTAAAATTAAATCATAACTTTTACAAAAATTGTTATTTTCATTAATATTAACTGATAAACAAGTATTTCTTGAAAAATACTAAAAAATATTCATACGATATTGTTGAATAGTTTAACACAATATTAATATTAATTTGGTAAAATAATTTTTTTAATAATGGTTGAAAATAAATATAATTGTTAAAAAAATAATTTAAATTTTTTTTAATTAAATAATATTTTAAAACATGAAATTGATTTACTAAAAATTAAATACTTATATATTATGAATAAACTAATAAATTAAAATTATTTAAATATAATATACATATTTCTCATAATATGTTTCATAATATTTATAATGGATCTCTAATAATGTTTCTATAATTTTTTACACTATCGATGTTGAAAAAGAATAGGGGTTTCTTATAATCAAAGCTGCCGAATATAAAAATAATATTTAAAGAAAAATACATATAAAATGATGGGGTTTTATTTTCATTGTTCCTTTAAATTATGGGAATAAAAGATAATATGTGAGCATTCCTTGTTCCTAAGAATAATTAAATTGTAACCAATGTACGGAGTTGGTAATTCCAAATATTGGATTTGAATTATAAAGTATACTGTATAATATGACCGAGGATCCATTTAGGTCGATTCCATGTCATTAGAGGTAATGATGCTTTCAATATCCTTTTCTAAGTGTTTCTTCCACTCCCATTTCAAATTCATATTATATATAAAACAAGTAAAACTACAGTGAAATATGAAACATTTGAATAGATCACCCATAGTCGACCATTAAAGGGTTTGTTTAAGAAATAATGGGGTAAAGAGGATACTACATCATAATAGTTGAGCTAGTGCCTTGATATTAAAGAATCATTTTTATTATCTTGCTACAATACCATTAGCTTATTTTTTACAACCATGTCTTGAAATTGGGCCTCATGTAGAATTTTGGGAAATATATTTCTATATATGTTGTCATATAATGGATTTTCATGTTTTAGTGGACCAATTTCACCTCAGTGATCCATAAATTAGGGATTTTACTAAATTTGGTAGGATTAATACCTAATTTTATGTATAATTGGATGTAGATAACTTTTATTCCATTAAAATCTCCTCATACTTAGAGTTGGTGAACAATTACATAAATTTTAGAATCATGGTCCTCAACAGAAAAGGTTATAATAGATTTGTAATATTCATGTTGGGAAGAATATTTATATTGTCTAAAATGGTAACTACCACTGTTTTAAATTGTAAAGGGATCTTCAGGGCCTTAATTAATGCCTCATTTAACTCCCTTAAAAGGTGGATCACATCATGAATTGAGAGACATGTTAGTATATAAATATTTTCCATTTCTAATATATATTTAAAACAAATGTTAATATTAATTCATCCCAAAGCTATATCCTTGATATTATTCTTGATTAGAGTATTAGGTTTAGGTGATAAGTCTTGAAAGTTCTAAATAGTTTCCATCATTAATTGAATATCTTGGATTTATTGCTGGGAAGTTGAGAGAGGCGTTTTCTTACTACAGATGATCCATGGGTTATTATTTTTTCAATATGATCATCCAATAATATTATTCAAGGGTGTTATAGTTGATATGACCTATAATGAATTTTCATGCTAAAATTTAAATAACCCATTATATATATGTTCAGAAGAGTGAACTACCCATTATGCTATTTCGGTATGAGAATTTTCATTTGTATCATAATTACTTTGCTTCTTTTAATTGAACCATCTAGGGGTTCCCAAAAGGGACAAGGTACTTTCATAACAAATGTGTACTACTGTAATGCATATTTTTTCTGTTGTTTTATTTTTAGTAAATAATTAGTAAAATAATGGGACTGGACATTGAGAAAACGTGTTATTATGATGTTGTGTGTTCCTAATTTTTTTGAATAATGTTTTGTTTTTAATAAAGCATGTGTTTAGTTTATCTTTAAAAATAGAATAAAACGTAAAAGGTGTTAGGATCTGACATTTAAGGGCTCAGTTTCATTGATAACATACACGTTATATTAGGATATGCTGAAAATTTATTATCATGTGTTGAACATGAATTTTTACTTAGGGATGTAAATTTGATTAAAATATTTTATAAAAATATATTATTTTGACACAACATTACTTTTAATTTAAATATTTCATATTTTCAAGAATCTAGGGTTATCACCATATCCCTGGAATTACCTTGCGGTATAGAGAAGGTAGTTACCGCAAATGAAATAGCGAATCAGAGATCGGAACGTAGATCAGGCATCGATGAATCGACGAACGACGATGATGCCACTTCACCCTTCATCAACGACTGATCAAAACACTTGTTAGTGTTTTTTTTTTCATTTTTATTTATTTCCCATTAATTAATCGGATGAAAAATGTGGAAAAAAATAACATGTTGATCTAACATTTGATAAAGTTTAGGATTTTAAATTGGAACTATATATGTGTGAATGCTTCCTCTTCATTCTTCTTTCAAATAATAATAAATATAGGCTAACTGGAACAAAGTCCAAGATCTATTCTTCAGGAAACCATGTACTTTTATATTCATCCCCTCAATCCATCGTCTTCCTTATGTGTTCTCTGAATTCAAAAAACCTTTCTAGAAATCAACAGTTTATCCCTTAATCCATGGGGCAATGATTCGAGATCGATGTATTTGACCTCATGACGAAATTATGGAGGTGTGATAGAGGCATGGTATGATTCGGATGAGCATAAAATGGTGGTGGTGTTTGATGGTGGCTCAGGCCGGTTCAAGAAAGGATTCATCAATCCATGAATGATGGTGTCCCAGTAAGGCAAGATTACTAGTGGGATAGCTGACAATGTTAGAGCATGTTAGGGGGGGCGCATCGGGGTAGGCAGGCCGACATGACTGGGTCGTCGAAGGAGGTTGTAGAATTGACCAGGGGATGCAGCACTGGGAGGTTATATATTAAGAAGCTATCTAGAACATGTCATGGTTCTACATTGGAGGAGACTGTATCTATGAGGCTCTGGGGATGCCAGAGTGGCATTCTAACCATGTGAAATGCTACTCGGAAACGCATCCGCACGGGAGTTACGTAGTCGGTGTGGACAACATGTGGTGTAGAAAATTGGCTCATAGATCCGGACGAACCCATGATATCATGGTATCCCCAGTGGCCCATCATCCTGGACCCAGTAGGTCGAGAACATCGAGCCATGCTGATTTGGTCTTGACCACATCTGGAGGGGTTGTGCCAGGTCTGGAAGGTCGGGTAGAACCTAGAACATACCTTTGTCTGAATGTTTTATAAAAATGCTCGTAAAAATCAAACCACTGTTTGATTAGATATTTGAGGTTTTGGAACCCTAGTGACAAGATGGTCCTTTGGAGATACTCTAAGTTAGTTTTTTTGGAAGTTGGAATGTGAACAAATGGCTCGTGTTGTAGGTTATCCTAGAATGAGTACACTATGAGAGGAATCTTTTGGATGGGCATGAACAGGAGGTTGTGTGACCTAGAGGACGTGTGAACTAGATGTAGTGTGACCTAGAATCCTTTTTGTCCTAGAAGTAGTGTGACTTAGTTAATTTGTGTCATAGTGAGACTATGTGTCTTACCGGTACTGTGTGTCTTACCAAGACTATGTGTATTATCATGAATATGTGTCTTAATGATACTATGTGTCTTATAGAGACTATATGTCTCATATAGATGATGTTCCTTATCAGGTAATTTATATAGGGACATTCTTAGAATATAATTAATATATGTATACCTATATGAGATGACTATACTTTGTGCATCTCTTTGGTTATATAATGTATGTATTTTCCATTGTTTATTACTCTATGTATCTATTTGTGGTAAAATTTATTTACCACTTTTAGGTATAACATTGTGGTTTGGGGTGTTCTATTGAGTATTTTTTACTCACCCCTACATAGAATTTTCATGATCATGTCATTTGTTGTTTATATAGTCGTTACTTTGATGAAACTCCAGGTGGGTTGGGACCATGTGGTTCTTAAAGATATCATACAGATGAGGTGTGTTCCTAAAATTATAGTCAACCTTCCTACACATACCTTTCAGGTAGGATTTTTTATGGACAAGTTTTAGGAACTTGTGTGTTCACTTTTATAGACTCATTCATTGGGTGGTCTTGTATTCTAACCCTATTTACATTCAATATTTTTACATTCATACTCTATGGTTGGGATCTTAGTTTATGAATGCATGTATTTCTTGTGATTTTAATATTTCAAAATTTTTGGGCTTTGAGATGTGTGATTGTGTACATGTATTTAGAAAGATTCCACTCATTTTTTGGGATATGACTACTCTATGGTATTGACTAGACCCTAGCCTATTAGATGATAACTTGTGGTAGTAAAATCATGGGCCCTTTAGTAAATGTAGTGATTGAGTGGTATCAAATGTGGATGATTCTTCTTTTGGATCGGGCATCTGTGAGGTTTTTTTGGGAAAAAAGAGTTATTGGTCTCATTTTTGGCATTCAGAATAGGGAATCTAATATTGAGATGGTGACTAACATATCCATACACAGAGTCTCTAAATTCTTCTTTTCAATTTGGTACATGAAAACCCTAGTTGTAGTGAAAACAAAGGTGTATACATCATGTAGGATTTGGGGGGTATTCTCATGTACTTCTTGAGTCATATCACTATGTATACTCTATTTATCATGGTACATATTTTTCCATTTTATGATTCTTCCAAAAAGATAGAAAAATATGTTTCCATTGTATGACCATGGGGAAGATCTGCCTTGAGATGAGAAGTTAGTACATGGGCATGTACTAGTTATACCTTATGTACCTTTAATGGATCCTACCAGTGGTCTAACAACAATACCACCACCCGTTGAGAAATAGTTACTAACCACGATACATGTTGACAATGCATGTTGTCTGAGATTGTATCATGAGTTCTAGAGTTATAGAACTCCGAAGAGTCTTGGTGAGACACCCCCAGGAAGGTGATAATTGGATGCAATATGTTACATGTGTCTAATGCCTCATGAGGATGACTTCCAACTAGATTGATGTCTTAAAAACAAGTCTTCTTCTGAGCATAGTGGTGGGATGCTGGAGCTTAGTGACTAAGAAACATGTTGAGAAAACTCTCTCTTGGGAAAACATTGATTGTCAATTTCGGGAGGAGATATTTCTATCTATGTTGTGATTAGTGTGCATCTAGGAGCTTCATCATCTATAAAAGGGCATTCAAACTATGGTAGAGTACTCCATGGTGTTTACTGATCTTTCTCACTACACCATGGATATGGTCTACGACCCATTATTTAGGGATCAAAACATAGACAAGGGTATACCATAGGATATCATGGAATCTATGATATCCCATATAATTCATACATATGTTGGGGTATCAGATAGTTATCTACTAATGGGGAAAATTCTAGAGTAGTAGAAGCCAGTAGTGGGAGCTTCCGGCAGGTACTACGTAGCTGAATAAGAATTGATTGGTAGTCGAAATCAGTTATAGTGATGCAATAAGGAATGGAAATCCATTGGATGACCCTAGTACACATTATCAATAGTGTGGGGCTCCCATAGAAGATTTATTCAACCGAAAGATAGGTTATGGGACTCATGTGATGGTCTAGGTAATATGGAATGAGATTTATGAACACTCGATTTAGACGATCTAAAGATGGTGAAGGGACCACTGAGGATGCAATATCTGGATAGAGGTTAAACATATAACCACAACCACCCCATGTTGTCCACACCAGTCTTATATATCTGGTGGTTAGGGATGAGGATATCTACATGTGATAAATGTTTATGACCTCATGACTTTATGGTTTATTACCGGAACCATCAGTGACTATACCACCCTATCTGTAGTTTTGATAGAGATAGGTTAAATTCATTTCTTAATTCCTTGGACCTTGTTCGGTGGACAATGATTCTGGTTGAATCATTCACTTGACCCATACCCTTAAATACTCATTGAGGATGGGAAACAATGATCATAAAATATTGTCCACAGTGTGCGAATACTATTGGAGGCTAGAGTTTCAGTTGGGATCTCTTGGTCTCAACCTTGAGGCCTTATAACTTCATTTTCAATATGGACTAGTTTTCCATAGTCTTTTAATATATTCATTATTTTATACATAGAGTGTGGTGTGTCTGTAGTGATGGGACTAGGTTTTTCTTTATTGTTGAAAATTAAAACACATGATGTGAATGATGGAATTACTCATAAGAGGGTCCAACTAATTTACTAGCAGTTAACTAGCCACACCCTATGTGTAGTGGATGATGGGAGTTCTCTGTTTATCATTGTGGTGGTAGTGTTTCGGTAAGCCTTTCCTATGGATTTTCTTAGATTACATCCCTATTGGGATCTAGACATCAACATTGATCTATACCAATGGAGGACACTGAAATCTACTCCTTCATATCAGATGGATCTTGTAGATCTTCATGAGCTAATCATATAACTATAGGACACATAGAGGAATGTCTTCATGAGACCCATTATTTCACAATAGGTATCCCTCGTTTTGATTCCCATGAAGGAAGAAAACATATTGAGATTTTGTGTGGATACCGGCACTTGAATTGGGTGACCATGAATAACAAATATCCACTACTGAGGATCAATGACGTCTTCGATCAACTGAACGGAACATGGTCATTCTCGAAGATTGACCTTAGATCTTGATATCACCAGTTTTGTTTATTAGATGAGGTTGTATTGAAGGTATCCTTTAGATTTTGGTACAATGATTTTGAATAAAGTTTGATTCTATTAGGCAAAACGAATTCCCTAACAGTGTTCATGGGACTCATGAACATGATCCTCAATCCATACATAAACAGATTTGGGGTGGTATTCATTGATGAAATCATAGTGTACTCAACATCGGAGTTGAAGGACCACGAAACACCCTCGGAGGGGAGGAGTGAAACAAGGTATCAAATTTTTCTTTTTAATGTTTTAGATCTTGTTCCCTTGTTTGGAAGAACTTGGTTAATATGTCCATAAAATGAATGAAAATATATGACACATCACTTTTACCTGGTTCACCACAAAGGGAGACATCCAAGGAGGATACACTGACATTATATTGATAGTACCTAAATCCATTAATCATCACTTCTTATGGAGTACAATAGTTTTGTCAAGTAACTCTGTACCATGAGCAATTATCTTACAAAATATCATGGATGTGTCACTGAATCCCTTGGAACGCTACTGTAAAATCCCACTAGATCACTACTATGAGAGAAGTTTATCTTTGTTTATCAACATGAAGGTCACTTAAGGAGTTCTACATTGAAGACTTTTCCTCTTTCTCGCACGAGACACAATATCAAACAAATACCTGAGTAAATGCTCACTAAAATCCCTAACCACTCAGCACTGATTCCCAACAAATCCCATTTCAAATCCCCATCACAAAGGTCAACCCTTTATAGATCTCTCTACCGCACAAATCCCAACCCTTTGTAGAGCTCACTTCCTAGTAGAGTAACACACTTTGCAGATCTCAATGCCTCATAGGGAAACCTATATCACGAAGCTCACTTTTCCAATGAGGGATACCCAATCTTCACGAAAATATCCTAACGTAGAAGCATTGGCATCGTTCAATTCTTAAAAAGTCTCTTCAGGAAGCTCAATCATCTATAGAAAAATCATCATCATGGGGCACCCCTTTCATAGTGATGACAAACTGGTCCTATATTTTATCTCTTCAAATCATCAGGAATGAATAGGGATGGGGTCCTATTTATGGGCCCAATCAAATTACATTCTCTGATTATTAGGGTGAAAAATCTGGATCATCCAAAAACATCTTCGTGACGCTTCCCCCATCGATCATATCTCGGATGAAATTTCCTGTTCGCAATGATCATATTAACTACAAAGAAACAATATCTTAAATTTCAACGCTTCATTTCATAGAAATTATCACTCCAGTCTTTGTGAAATCCATGTATTTTATATTAAAATAAATTTTCATTCATGAAGAATACCTTTCATGAATCTCCATTATCAAAATATCATAATCGTAGAGAACACCGTCTATGTTCATCACATCCTTGTGAAACACAAATCCAGAAGAAGATCTCTGTATGACCCTTTTCCGTGCAATCTCCTTGATCATCCATGCGAGGATTTTCAATAAACAAACACCATGATACCTTTTCAGTAATGAACATCCTTAGTTTCAACAATCTCCCACTTTGGTATTGTTGTCAATGTCCAAATAAATTTAGCAGAGCACCAGCCATTATCAACACCTATTACACAAGAATCGACTCATCCAACACTCTAAGTCTATATGAGCAATGCTCGTTGTAGAAAACAACTGGTAAGAAATGAAATGTGTGTGTCCTCAAATGAGAGAACAAATGTTATAATTGTTTCGTCCTGAGACCAAATTATCACACAACAATCCTTACATCCTCGATATCTCTTCATTGAATATTTTCTGTTTTCCACCATTGGAAAGAAACCCAATGACCATTATTTAAACATTATAGAGCACAGAAAATAATCCCCCTGGAACGTATCTTCCCCATAAACCTGAAAACCCTCCACAAATAGATTAATACAGTTAAGACTATTGATGATAGGGGAAATTTTTATCCTCTTTATTCTTTTGGAGGTTGCTAAACATCGAGGTTCAACCAATGGTTTTTAAACACTGCCGCTGATAGAGGCTTGGTCATAATGACAACCACTTTCTCATCGGTTCCCATATAGTCCATTTTTATCACAGATTATTCTACTTTTTCCTTAAATAAGTGATATATTATCTCAATTTGTTTCATATTATAATGATAAACATGATTTTTCTTAAGACCGAGTGTGCTCTTGTTATCATAGTAAATCCCAATTAGGTTTTTCACCTCATCACCTATGTCAGTTAGTTGTTTCTTCATCCAATATAACTGAGTGTACTCCTTGGTAGTAGATATATATTCATCTTCAATAGTATTAAGATATGTACTTTACTATTTATTACTTAACCATCCCACACATTTCTTTTAAATATAGAATTCTACACAACTGGTAGAATTTATTTCCACTACATCTCCAACGCATGATCATCAGAAAATGCTAATAGTTCCTTATCTATTCCTGAAGCAATTTATAACCCATAACTTTTAGCACCTTGATAGTACCTCAATATTGTTCTCACTCCAACCATATGTTCCTCCTTTAGATTACTCTAACATCGAGCCACTAATCATGTTACAATGTCAATATCTGTTTGTTCATTTATAAGGTATTGTAGGATTCCTATGATTCTCTTATACATTGTGGGATCTACAGACATCACATCCTCATTATATATTAGGTTCATTCAAGCTTCATTCGGAGTCACCATTGGTTTTGAATATTTCATTTTAAATTTCTTTAGTATCTCTCTTGCATATGTTTCTTAAGAAATGAAATTGCAATACATCTTATATGCCACCAACAACCCTACAAATATGTTAGTCCACTAATCTTGGAAATATAATAATATGATTTCATGTGACAGGAAAATTCATCCACTAATCTGTTCCTACTTCCATTGAAAATTATATCATCCACATATACCAATACAATGAACTGATCCTTTTGATAATTCTTCACATAGTGATTGTGATCCAATCCTCCTCTTTTAAACTCAATCTTTCTCATATAAGAGTACAATCAACAGTACCACAAATATGGTTCCTTTTTCAATCCATAGTGTGATTTAATTAATTTTCAAACCATCAGTTCATCATTTCAATGAATGAACACTAATGGTTGTTTGATGTACTCTTATTCTTCTAATATTCCATTTAGAAATTTAATCATGACATCCATTTGGAAAACATTACAACCTCTTTGGATTTCAATGGAAGGAAATATTTATATTGAATAAAATATTTCTACACGAGAAAATGTATCTCCAACATCATTGTCTTTGATTTCTGAGTATCCTTCACAGACCACGTGTGTCGTGTTTCTGACCACATTTCCATGTTCATAAAAAAAATTCTTGAATATCCACATTGAACCAATCACATTATGACCATTCGGTCTCCAGACTAGGTCCCATGGATGATTCATTCAAATTTGATCAAACTCTTTATCATGGAATTCACTAATGATTCATCTGTTGCAACTTCTTCAATGGGGGTTTGTTCCACAACTAATATAAATACAGATTGGGTATTATTCCAAATTCTCCATGTTTGTGTGGGTGCAGTCAAATATCAAATATTGTTTTATTGATCAATTTCTTCTCTTTGATTCTACTTTTTAGATTCAAGTAAATTCTTTCTATCCATGGTTTACTCTTCAGATTCTTCTTCTATGTTAACATCATGATGTGGATCCTAAGATTTTTGTATACCTTCTTATATTTATGTATTTTAATTTTCAACATGATCACAGTCTCCCTCATCTTATATCATATTTACATATGAATTCCTTGAAGAATTTTCGGTTATTTCTTCAATGATCCTAATATAAAGATTTCCACAATTATACCCCACATGATTGATTACAAAAATGTAGGATTTATAGTTCATTGACTATCTATGGAAAATTCATTCATCTGTATTATCAATTTACATACCTCGATTTCCTTCATTGTTTTTGATGAAACATTTACATCTAAAAATAAGTACGTATTTCAATGAGGGGTTATTCTCATGAAACAATTCATATGGTATCTTCGTGTCAGCCCTATAAAGCCCTGTCAGATTTGAAATGTACACTACAGATTCAACGGCCTCTTTTTGGTAATATTTAGGAATAAGACTCTTAATCAACATAGTACTTTCCATGTTGTTCACCTATACATTTCTATTGTCAATAAATCCATTTTTGTGTGGAGTTATCGTAGTATCTACCTCATGTTTAATCTCATGCCTCTCAAGTAAATTTTTAAATTCAATGTACCTTAATTCCCCTCCATTTTCTAATTGCAGCACTTTGATTGTTCATCCGATATCATTATCAAGGATTCAATGATATGTTTTCATGCAGTCAATTAGAAGTTGTTTCTATTGTATAAAAGTTACACATTCCATTCTACAGTAATAATATATGAATAAGAAGAAGTACCTATCTCTATGAGTTTTGTAAACATTTATCAAGCCACATAGGTCAGTATAAATGAGATCAAGAATATGTGATATTCGTTTTTTATTTGGATGATATGAATAGAAAACATTCTTCCCCCAAATGAAAGCATCACACAAAATATCATGTTCACGCGTCATGTTAGGAATATCAATGAAAATCTTCAGTTATGATATCTTCTCTATGTCTTGATGATTGATTTTCCCCAATATTTTATGCCACAAGTTATTTTCTTATTCTATAGTTATTTATCAAGTGTTTTCCTTACTATCAACCTGATATAAGATGCATTCTTCTATACATCTGTTCATAAGTGAATTTTTGGTACATCCCACGATAGTGAAACCATTCTTATTAAAAGTAACTATAAGTCTTTAGTCACATAGTTGACTCATGCTGAGGAGATTATGACGTAGGCCATCCACATATAGGACTTCATTTTTCTTTAACTCCCCATTAGCTAGTTCAAAACATCCACTTCCTTTAATTTTGTAGATCCATCATTACCAACCTGTAATGTTCCATCAACCCTACTCTTGACATTCGTTAATAGGAATACATTACCTTACATATGAGATGAAAAATCTCTATCCAAAATCAGATGTTGTTACTTTTTGTTTATTTGAGGGATACCTCTGTAAGGGTGGATATCTCAATTTCCATATTTTCTTTCCATGAGACATTGGATTGTGTGTAGGACATTGATTCCATTTTTATTCTATCTTCCATTTTCATGGGTTCTTCCTAGTAAAAATATTTTTCTATAATAGAAAATCTATTTGAATAAGAAACACTATCGCGTTGATGGGCATTCACTTGTGTCAAGATTTGGTATGATGTGCCCATGTCACTCTTCTAGATATAATAAATTTCATTATGTCCAAAATTCGAACAATGAAAACAATATCCATAGTTGGTTTTTTTTCTAATTAAAAGGATATGAGGTTGTCTCCTCTATTGAAATCATATCTATCACACATTCTGATAGCTCCTTACTGCTTCACAATATGGCATAGTGTGACCTAGATATCCAAAAAACTGACAATTCGTGAGAGGAAATGTCTTCTCATTTCTATATTTCCTCATACCTTTTTCCTTGATAAAAATGTTTGACTGCCTTTCATTCGTAGTAGCTCAAGGATAGTATTATTTTCTTCTTTATGTTCTATTTAAAGGTATCTTTTTTAGATCTTTTGGTGATTTTTCAAAATGATCAACTTTCACCTTGCCTTTAGTGTATACCACTTTATTTGGAGCATTTGATGTTTCATCATCGAAACCTACACCATGGTTTCCTAGGTTTCCTAGTCTTTGATCACTCAAAATATTTTCAACTCTATGAGAACCTTGTTTTTCTCTCTCCAATAGCTCAGCGTCTAAAAATCTACAAAATGTTATTTTCATCATTACTTTATTTTTACTTGAATCACTTATGAGCACACTCTTAAGAGTAACAACTTGTTTGTAATTTCCACATATAGTTTGGACATCTCATATAATCTCGATGTAAGGTTATTTATGACCATTCCCTGTTCATAAATTTTGAGTGTTAGTTTCACTTCATCATCATCACTATCAAGGATTGATTACTATAATTTCACCATTTCTTCCAGTAATTAAATTTCATCTTCAAGCTGATCAGCATATTCTAATGATTCATGCAACATTTTTTTGCACCTATGGAATATCTTACACATATTCTCAAGCATAATAAATGATTCTTTAATTGGTAACATGGGATCGATATTATTTTTAATCTAGTTATCTCTAGCTTTATCTGTTGAGGGTTCTGAATTTTAAACGATATCCCTTATGGAAGAATAGTTTCTTGTTTTTAATTATTCTTCTTCATCATCATGTAATTACTTATCATCATATTCCTTTTCACAGAAAAAACTAATCATCTATAATTTCATTATATATTTTAAGTATAATTTTTTTAAATTTTTTTCTCGGGGTTCTCAACATATTCATCATCGCTTTCTTCATCTTTGAACATTCTTGAGCACTGATAGGTAATGTTCCCAAATTTTCCACAACAAAAGATGCCCTGAGGTAACATCCCTTTAAATTTCCATTATCCCTTTTGAAACTTCTTGGAAATGAATGAATCAATTTAATTTTCCACATATTGTTTACCACTACTAGCTTTGTAAATTTTCATATTTTCAATGAATTTGAACACAATTTACTTGCTCAGTCGAGTCGTATTATAATCAGGTTTGACTATCATTCCATATTTCACCAGTCTACTCAGGAGATCATCCATAGTGATTTTAGATTGATCTCATTCATTTTGGGATGAAAAAGTTGCATTCTACAGGGGTGGATGTTTTTTAATATTTTATTTAAAATATGAATCTCTTTGGTTTTTTTTCCTAGACCTCGAATTGCTACAACCACTTCAATTATTTTATTGAAGAAGCATTATACATTATCATCAAGATGGATCCTCAGATTATCAATACAATGGTGTAGGACTCATAGATTTTCCTCCTTCACTTATCTGTCGCTTTTATAAATATTTCCATGTTGATACAACATGGTAGTTTCTCAGGTGATTCTCATCACCTATAGATAGATATGATCAAAAAGCGACATGGTGAGTGTATTCTTCACTTTAGAATCATCATTCAGAATTTTCCTATCAACATTTAGTCATAGCAAGAACTGATCGATCGATAAATTATATTCCATAAAAAGTAGAAAATAGGAAATTAATTCCATGATATCTTAGATGAATCTCATTCTATTCATCAAAATATTAAAATGAATTCTATATATGAAGGGGACTCCCCTGAAAATTGTTGAATTCTACATATTGGATAAGACATATCAAACAACAGTAACCTAGCTCGGATACTACATGAAGGTCCCCGGAACACCCTAAGAGGGGAGGGGTGAATCAGGGAATCAACATTTTCTTTTTAAAGTTGTGGATATTGTTCACACATATGTGGGAACATATAAAATCATTCAAGCAAATGAAACCAAAGAGTTGAAATGACACTTTTACATGGTTCACCACAAAGTGCTACGTCTATGAATCATATGCCTATAGTATATCGCTCATACCTAAATCAACAAATCCACACTGGTTTCAGATTATAAGGGTTAGTTCACAATCACTATTTTCCTGAAACACTGCATATAAAAAAGTTCAATGATGCCTCAATGGTTCCCTCAGACTACATTTGTAAACTACCCCTAGCTCACTGCTCTAAGAGAAGTCTATATCAGTTTATCAACTTGAATGTCTCTTCAAGAGATTATCATTGATTTCTATCTCTCGGGTTGCACAAGAAAATTTTTTCATCAATAAAATTATTAGATTCTCACTGATATATCTTACCACTCAACACTGATACTCAAAACAACCCATTACAAATCCCATTTGTGAAGCTCAACCCTTGGCAGAGCACTCTGCCTTGCACACCAAAACCCTTTCCAGAACTCACTACCTCATTGAGAAACACCCTTCGTAGATCTCACAACCTTTTAGAGAAACCTACTTCTTGAAGCTCACTGATCCAATGTGAAACACCCTATCTTTGTGAAACTCTCTATACGTAAAATAATTGACATCATTAGAGATATTAAAAGATTATTCATGAAGAACAAGATCACATAGAAGACTATGATTCACGGAACACCCAATGATTTTTGAATTCAATGTGCTCCAAGATTTTCTCTCTTATAATCATAATGAATGAAGATGGGTAGAAACATAGTTAATTGCATGATCGAATGTGGAATTCTTCTTCTGACATCGTGAAATCTGGATCAGCCAAAATTGTCTTTGTAGTTCTTCCTCCATCTCACAAAGCTCTGTTGAAATTTTTAGTTCGCAGAGATCATCATAACCAGAATAAAATACCGTCTAAAAACTAAAAGAGTCATTTTTTCAAAATTATAATGCGAGTCTTCTAAAAAAACATGCCTTTTCCATAAAAAATAAATGATGATTATAGAATAATTCCATTCGAGAAGATAAAAGATAAAACCCTTGGAATCAAAGAGTACACTGTCCCAGTTATTTACATATTTCAAAAACCCAAAACATGAAGCCCATCTCTGTGAAACACTTATCCATATTTTTTTAAGGCCTCCAAGAAGAATCAATTATTATAATTCATTCCATTATCAAAAATTTTCAGAAAAAAATATGGCATACATTAGGAAATTATGTCACCTTTAAAACTGCATTCAGCTTGAAATATATGACCCCTATTGATGTAATCTAGTTGATCATCCAAGAGAGTATTGTAAAAAATACAAACCATGCACATTTTTCAATAATGAACAACCTTGGTTCGAACATAAGGAGGATAATGAGATACACAATAGGAAAGTATTAGAAAAACACTGAGAGATCCAACATGTTGGGATGATATCAAGGTTCTACTTCTAGCTTTGGGAGGTCCATTTCTAATGACACATAATTTTATAGGTTGGAGTCACAGTGGATCCCGTGAATGTTGATGTGGTCCTTTCATGGGAGCCACATAAAATTTTTACTAAGGTGTAGAGATTCTTAATTGAGTATGAGTATTATCAGAGTTTTTTAACATAATTTTGAAGAATAGAAGAACCCTTGATGGTATTGAAATGAAAATGGAATCCTTTTGTGTGGAAAAATAGTTTTGAGTAATGTTTTTTTGGATATGCGACAGATGATAAAGAGAAATACCATCATGAGATTACCATATGAGGGCATTAGGTATGTAGTTTTCTAAGATGCATTAGGGACCAAGAATGGTTGTGTCCTAATGAAGCAAAAAGTAGTGTTTGGCTATGGTTCACACTAGTTGAGACAACAAGAGAAGAACTATGTGTAATATGATCATAAGCAAAAAGTGGTAATCTTAAAATAGAATATGTTGTCACACTACCTAATGGAGATCAATTTATCATCTACTATGATCAACAGAGTCTAAATTATATCTTCTCTTAGAAGGATCTAAACATTATATAGATGAGATGGTTAGAGTTCTACCAAGACAATGAATTTAAGGTTGCATATACTCTTGGGAGGGGGAACATAGTGGTATAATCTATCAGTAAGAGATCCATCATTCATTTTCTGAGTAAGGCATTAGTGTAGTTGGTTGCATGGAATATAACCCTCATGGATCGAGGTTGATCGGCTTACATCTAGTTGATGCTTGTCACCCCTACACTCTTATAGTGAGTCGGGGTGGAAAATATTGGGGATACCGACTACAATATCTTACATGATTATATGTCTTTAGGGAATAACCTTGATGGATACTCAAAAGGTGTGAAGCATGACGTCCTTATAATCGGGTATACAGTGGTACTAGTGGCATTATAGGGGTTGTTCTTGATAGAGTTCCATACATCCCCATTGGTGGTATATATAGGTGTGGAAAAGTGATAGTTGCACCTATGATGCCAGCTATAGTGGTTGGGGATGAATAAGGGAGCAGAAGAGTTCATTTTTAGAGGCCTCAATTGTCAGAAAGTTATGTCTCAATAGCATGTTCCATCTAGATTGACCCAACTCATTGATGTGTGAGAGTGGAGATGGAATGGGATATCTCTGGACATTGTTATATGTTTACCATGAACTTCTAGGGTACACGATTCTATAGATGTGATCATTGACTGAATCACCATGGTATCCCAACATCTACCTATCTTGAAGAAGGGTTTAAGAAAAAAACATGGGACATTTCTTCGTTCAGGGGATAGTTTGGATTCAAGGATTTACATTTATGTTCATTTAGAATCATGATAATTGTTTCACATCCTGGTTGAGTAAGGGATCTCATGTGGTGTTTGGGACACATTTATTCAAGAGAATGAAATTTTATCCCAATACATATTTATAGATTGATAAAAAAATTGGGTTCAAGAGGATATGTTGATGTCCCACATCTTTTATATCAATCATAGTTGGGAGGGTCATCTATAATTGGTGGAGTTTGCATACAACAATAGATACCACTCCACCATTATTATTGAATAAAATGAGGCCTTGTTTCGGCGACCATGCAGGTCACCGCTTTGCTGAAATGACCATGAATATTCATTACTCATGGGTCAAGAGTTTCTTTGGGATACTATATCGAATGTGCAGATCATCCATGAGAGGATGAAGACTGCACAAAGCTAGAAGAATTTGTCTTATTATAGTATATGGAGATATAAAATGTTTATAAAAGGTTACCATGCATTCCTTCGGCTCCCAACTCGACACATATTACTGATATTTTCTTGTGTTGAAGGATATATCAAAAAATAAATTGGCCATTTTTATAATATGTGTAGAGTTGGTGAGGTGGAATAAGGCCTAGCTCTGCCAACACAATTTTGTAGAGAACATTTTTTATTCCAAGTGTCACATTTAATGAGGTATGTTCATGATCAATCACACATCATTGGGTGGTGAAATCTGAACATCGAAGATAGGGAAACATTTACACAGTACCCGGTGGAGATTTAGGATGGATAGGAGATGATCCTTATAGGTGGTTGATAACTCTGACATGTGTTTTGTGGAAGCATGAGAATCTCATCGAGAGAACATTAGAGCATGAGGCTCATATTCATTCTAATTAACCTCACCATTTGTTGACTAACTTCATTTTGGAAATCAGAGATGTAAATCTATAAGCTGGGGAGAATATAATTATTACGATTTTTCAATGTTTTATTTTGATAAATTCATTGTAAAAATTATGAGACAGGGTGCAATGATTCCATGTGATTCCAAGGGAAAGTGTTCCCAGAACAATTCATTGAATAATGTTATATTTCTAATAAATAGAGTGGGTGTTTTTTCAAAAAAAATGACAAGAAAAATAAATTGGTGTTTATATTATAAAAAAGAGGGCACATTGCATTCAAAAAAATGACTTTATCTTAGGTAGGGACTAAAATCAACTATCACAGGTCGACCATGACTGTTATATTTTGAACGTAAACGTAATTAAAATATGAAATAAAAGTATATTTTTGATGAGGTGTTAGCTTTCATTTAAATTTTTTCTTATTTTCTGGAATCTAGATTTATCATCACAATCCTCGAATTCCCCTGAGAGAAAGATAAGTAAGATCTCTCAATGGAAATGGTGGATCAGCGATTGAAACTCAGATTGAGCATTAATAAATTGATCAAAAATGATGAAGCAGCTTCATCCTTCATCAATGATCAATGGATACAATGGGAAGTGTGTTGTTTCTTTATGATTCAGTACCCGTTATTAAATTTGATAATGAACACGGAAAAACCCATGAATAAGTTGACCCATGGATTGATTTCTTATAATATTATTTTATGCTTGAGGTGGTTTAAATTGTAATTTTATATGAGTAATTAATTACAATTTATTATTCCTTATAATAAGAACGAATCAAGGTTGACTCAAATAGAGTCCATGATCTATTCTTTGGTCATTCATGTGATTTTATTTTCTCCCACGCAATCCCTCATGTTCTTCATGTGTTCCTTTCTGTGATACCCCTATGAGAACAATCAATTATTCCTCATCCGATATATGATTCTATGATATGTGATCAGTGGATTCACCCACATAATGAAATATCGGTGGTGCGATGGAGGTGTGGTATGATTCAGATGAGGTGGAGGATTAAGACAACCTAGGGAGTATGTGGCTTCAATAAATTTAGGTGAGGTGGCATGGGTCCATCGTGTAATGTGAGACAGTAGGGAATGGTCACTGGAGGGGTGACTAATAATGGATGAATACATAGGGGGTATGGTGGTACTAACATGGCTAGTGAGAGAGGTCCAAAATAGAAGGTTTTAATATTGACTGGTGGATGTTGTGAGTGGAAGCTGTGTACCGGAGGCTAGGAGGAACATTTCATGTTGCCTCATTAGAAGAGTTAGTGGTGGAAAAGTTTCAAAGATTAAGGTATGGTGTTTCAGCCACATGAGAATAGGTGGCACATAGTTGTGGTGGACCATGTGTTGATAAGTGAACCAGATCGCAGTCTGTGCTACACTAGGGCGAGCTAGGACACTCCAATGGCCTCGTGTGCTGGAAAAAACTACCCAGCAGGTCATTGTCTAGTTGGACCAACGTGCTATGTTCTAGGAGGCCTAGAAGGCATGGATGTTTAGGGTTGGAGTAGACTAGACCAGGTCAGGTAGGGTCTAGTGGGTCAGGTCAGACCTGGACTAGAACATAACTAGAAGCATTTATAAAAATGACCATAACATTCAAACCAAGTTTCTGGTTGATGATACTTCTGCAATGTTGGGTCATTTATAATGAGATGGTTCTTTTGAGATACTAAAAGTATGTTTCTGTGTATATTTCCATTAGACCTAATGGATGGAGGTGTAGGGTAATCTGGAATGAGCTTGCTATGAGGTTAATCCATTGGATGGGTGGGACCTAGAAGTCATGTGACCTAGAGTCTATCTGATATAAAACAAATGTGATCTTGAAGCATTGTGACATATAATATGTGTTGCCTAGAATTTATGAGACATAGATACTGTGTGTCTTATAGAGACTGTGTGTCTTCTGGGAATCTCTATCATTTAGAGATTATTTTTTTTATGGAGACTTTTTCTCTCAGTGATATGGTATGCCTCATCACATCGATTATATCATGATTTTTATATAATATATTTTCTAGATATATACCTATTTTAGATGACTATACATCCTATGTTCCATTGTTGGTATACTTTATGTATTTTCCTTTTTCTTGTAGATTATGTATCTCATTATGTTATACATAATTAATCACATTTTGGTATTCACTTTTGGTTTTGGGGTATCCTACTAAGTATTGTTTTACACACCACAACACGATGTTTTCCCACACGGTTCATGTCGTGTGTAAATGATCGATGATTTATTAGATCTCTTGGGGGGACAGGACCAGGTCTTTCATAGAGAGATCGAATATACAAGGTGTGATCCTATGGATTCAACCAACCTTCCTCCACCAACCATTCCTGTAGTGTTTTATATGGATGAGTTTTAGGAACTTGAGTGTTCTCTTTTACAAAATCCTTCTTTTGGTGGGCTTGTATTCTTTCCCTGATTACTTTCTTGTCTCATGCTATTGTACTCTATCATTGGGATTATAGTGAATGAATTCCTGTTTTACCTAGGGTTTTTAAATTTAATCATTTTGGTATTGGATATGCATGTGTGTGTTAACGTACTTAGAATAATTCATCCAATTTGTGGGATATGCCTACACTAAGTATGTCAGCAGCCTCTAGCCTATCAAAGGCGGGCCTGGGGTAGTCATGACATCGGCCCCTTTTGGAATGGTTCATGGAAACTACATAATTATCAACATTCTTAGAGGAATTAATATATTCATTATGACATACTTTATAATGGTTGTATTATTTTTCTAGATGGATTTTGGGGAATTATACAAATTAATGGGTATAAAATCACCGAGGGTGAAAAACATTATCAATTTTGGTATTGGATCATTATACTATTTATGTTTTCTTTGCTTGTTATTCTAATTCATGGATGGTTAAATTTGAATTGAGTAACTAGAGGATGATAGGTGAATGATGTTGTATCTACTGGTTTAAATGATCATGGATACTTCCAAAAGTGTACGCGGTTGACTTGAGGTCTATCCATCCATCATAATTTTGTACCATTCAACTAGAATCCTACAACCATATATCAAAATAAATAACTTCATATAATATCTTTCTGTATTCATATTTCACCTATGCTAGTGGATCACCAAACACAAACATCCCTAGATCTACTTGATCATAAATCCATTCTTGGAAAAAAATCACTCTTTTATATTGTGACTAAGAATCCTTATATAGAAATAGTAATCAGTGATATTCATTAATCCAGCCTCATACAAAAATTCATTATCTAGAAATTTTAAACGATATTTATCTATTACATATAGGATGAAACATATGAACTACGCAATCATAATTTAATAGACCCAATCCATTCATATTCTGAGGGGAATCCCAGGAAACTTTCAAAGATTTTGTTCATGAGCAATATACTCATGGTGAGTTACAACATGATAATCCATATTCATTAGAGTCACCTAAAGGTAGACTAGTTAAGAGGCTTGGGTTTCCATGTAGATAACTATATATAATCTCATTGTCCTACGAACCAGACTTGGAGTTGGTAATTGTAAAAACCATAGGATTCTCTACTATATGGAATCTTACAAAATTGAGTTATCTTAAATAATTCATGATTTTTTTGCACATGTCCTGGATATGAGGATAAGAATTAGCTCATCTTCATAGTCAAATATAAACATTCCCAATTGATTTTCCATGTGAACTTACACATCATGGTAATATATGAGTCCATTTCATTAGATAATGAATTCATAAAACATCATTATCCCAATTCTTGATTGTCACACTCGCATCTTTTAAATTATTTATTTTATCAATTTTTATTGAGCCTCGGGTGGTTGTGGTTGAAGCCCGAGTAAAAATTTTGAATTCTTATCTTAAAATGTGTGTTTTGACCTCGACTGCGTCCAGCGCGCTGCGGTCGAAGTCGTGCGGCCTCTCTTGGGTCGTCACACAACCCTGCCTGGTCACTACATGCATTGTCTATGTTCAATTAACGAAATGAGATGAATTAAAAATGGTTTTAATAATAGTAATTTTATTAATGTCACTTTAAAATTTTATTATCATTATCTCGAATAATAATTTAAGTGAGTATCATTTTTATTATCAGCATTTTATTAAGAACATTATTATATAGTTTACAATTTATTTTATTATGTTGTTATTATTAATATTATTATACAACTTATTTCTTTTATTTCTTATTTATTAATTATTATTATTATTATAGGTATTATTTTATTTTTATTTCTTTTTTTACTTGTTTTTTTTTTCTTCTTCTAGGGTTGGCTAGCGCGCCTCCCCCCACCTCGTTTTATTTTCTCCCTCATCGCGCCGCCGGGTTATCTTCTTCTGCAGGTCGCTGCCTTTCCCCTCTCCCAGCCGCATCGCGGTTCTTCCAACCTCCTCGTCCGCCCCTTTTCCCCCTCTATTGATGCTGCACTACCACCTTGCTACGCTTCCTCCTGATCCGCCGCACCGAACCTCCCAGTCCAGCCACCCACCTTGCGCACAGCCCCCTCCCTCACTGACATTCCCTTTCATCCCTCCATGCGGAGCCCCTGCCGGTGCACCCTCACCGCTCATCCCCTTCACCGTGCCTCCTTGAAGGCCTGTAGGTATCGCTCACTGGCACCCCCTCTCTTGACCTCACGCTGCTCTACAAACCTCCACACCTCCTTGATCACGTTGTCCGATGCCGCCCCCACGAACCCCCCTACGCCTGTTCGGCCGAGCCCCCTGGTGAAGCGACTCACTGAACCAACCCACATCATTTTTCCGGTAGCCCTGACCGCTGCCTTGTCTCCCTTTTCCGGTGACCCCGCTGACCGGCCAGCCTCCTTATCCTCTAGTTGATCATTTTTTTTCTTTTCCGGCATGACACAACACTGCAACGAATCCCCTGGTCGTGACTCCCTTGGTCGCGCCTTCATCCGGCATGGTTCCAGGTAGCGCGACACCTTCTGGAACTATACATCATGCTCGGATAGCTCTTCGGACCATTCCTATTGGTACGAAATACCTCTATTGGTAATTCATTCAATTTTGTTTAAGTTTTAGAAAGGGGTTTTTTGTTTATAATTTGGTTCAATTTTTTTGTAATTAGATTGATCTTTTGGTGTTAGTTTATTCGAGTTGATTGTGGCGATTTTGATGCACGTCTGATATTTGAGGTTTTTCGACGCTGAGGTAGGTGGTTCCATGTCTTTACGTCTTTTAGATAATTTAGTTTTGTTGTTTAATTATTTTAATATGTTCTATGATTAAATTGTATAATGTGAGCCATGTTTATAATGTTCTGGCATGCTCATCTAAGGAGATTGGATTTCTGAAATAGTAGGCTCTTGTTATTTATATGTGTGTTGTCATATAAATGATTGGTTGTTCTTTAAAAGCTGTGCGAAATGCATTTAAAAAAAATTGTTTGACATGCATGCATTATGAAAATTTCACTCCCTTTAGAAATGATCATGTTTTCTTCATTTTGAACTTGTTGGGGTAAGTCAAAAAATTGTTTAATCAATTTTTTATATGGTGCAAATGTGGTTTTAGAATATTTTAGTGTGAAATTGATTTTTTTAAAATGGTCTTTGCACGTAAAAATATGTGTTGTTTTGGTGAAATGTTTTCAAGTTGGGTTCTATGTGATGTTTGGTTGGTGCGAACATAGTTTTTATGGGTAATTGAGTTGTGTATGTCTAAATGTGGGTTTTTTATTTGCAGCGAATCATTTTAAGAGGTGTAGATGGTTCAGACAATTGTGTAGTTGGGTGAAAATAGTTTTAAGGACAATTTATTAAGCAAGTGGTTTGAACGACTCCCTTCTTTTTAATTGGGTGTGTTTATTTGTGTCGGCCCTTGTTGTGTTATTAATATAATGCTTCCTATGCTGTGAAAAATTTTTATGTTCTCTTTGAGCTTTTTCTTTTAAATGGGGTTTTTGCGAAACGATTAGGTAACAACAAATATATTTTTGGAAAGGTATTTTTGGCGTGCGTGAGTTTTTGAAATGTTGTTTGGGTGTGAAAATAGTGACTTGTGTGTAATGTATGGTTGGATCTGTGATATGGGAAAAAAAATATACCATGTGAATGTGAAACTTGATTGAGCACAAGGGAAAAACCTGGGTATCTAGGTGGGAGGACTAGAACTAGTGCGCTAATGAGCCAGATGGGTATCGTCCATGTCTCACATAGCTGGATTGACAATTGCAACACTAACTAAACATAATCTCTGAGGGTCGTGGCCTTCTAAGCCACATGTTCTGAGGTTCGTGGCCTTCAAAGACACGTTTTCTGAGGGTCTTGGCCTTCTAAGCCACGTTTCACCGAGACAAGAGGTTTCTAGGGTCCCACTCGAGCTAGATGATCCTTGGGGGTTTTACCCATAGTGCTCTGCCATCTATGATGTGGTACCTTCCATCGGCATATGGAGGACCACCTGGGAGTGAGTATGTGTGTGTGTGTGTGTGTGTGTGTGTGTGTGTGAGTATGGGTGTGTGTGTGTGTGTGTGAGTATGTGTGTGTGTTCCCATATTGAACTTTTCTCTTCCTCTTTAAAATCGTGTTTGTTAAACGAGTTCTTTTTAGTGTTTTTCTTTTAGCATTTAGCTTGTAAATGTTTTCTTTAAAATCATTTTTAAATTAAAATTTTGAATAAACACATTAAATTGTCTTTTTGATGTTGTGGCATGGAACCTTTTTATTGGGTGACGTCCTACTGGGCTTTTCGCTCACACCCTGCATACACCTTCGACTATATGTAAACCTTGTTTCTTGTGTATTCTAGGTTTTGCATCATGCTCAGAGATGGTGGTTTTGGTCATTGATGTTCTCTCCTACAGGTTGGTGTTGTGGCGTGCGCATTCTACACCACCCTTGTCGGTTGTAGGTTTGAGTTATAGTTTTTTTGTTTGACTCTTTTATTGTCATTTATGTTTGGATGTTGGGTCTAGTTGTAAACCTTTAAATGAGATTTCAGTTTAATGGTCTCTTTGGTTGTCGTTATCTAGTTTCATTTTCTATTATCTTGTTTGTGTTTGTGTATACTAGTTCAGGTAAACTGTTCCCACAGGTTACTCTTGATACCCGGGCACTTGTGCCAGCCCATGGGGATCGGGAACGCCCTTCGGGCCTTGCCGCGGACCGGGTCCGGCATCGGGTCGGATGGTGACCCGGCCTGGTTCGTGAAAAAATGGTATCAGAGGAGGTTTGATCTCTTGGGTCGTGTTCTTTCAGGTTAGATTCACGGTAGACATGAGTTAAGGTTGTCGGGACTCAACGTCTTGACTATGAGCAATGTGCCGGGCCAGCACACCTCGTGGCGGGACTCGAGTTACCAAAGCATGTTGAGGTTTGTCTGAGTTTTTGGTCCTTGCGGTTAATCTTGTCTTGGGGGTACGAAAAGGGAGTAAGATCAGTGGTCTTAATGAGCTCTCAGGGTCTGGAAAACCTTGTGGTTCCAGAGATACTATCCTAAAATGCTCTCTGTGGCTAGTGGTGTGATCGGCGTATGGCTGCCAACCATATGTTCCAATCATCTGCTGACCATAGTTTCCTCCTGCATTGTTTCTCGTCTCCTTGTTTTGGATTCGTGGGAATTTGGATTTTAAGTAAAAATGATTTGGTCTTGAAAAAAAATATTTTCAAATGAAACACTTTAAAAAGGAAATGTTGTGAAAGGTTTGGAAAGTGTGGGTTGAATGTTTTGGTTTTGAAAAAAAATGGAATGGTCTGGTTTTAATCCTTGGTGTTCTCATGGGCAACCACATGCATGAGTGTATAAGGGAAGAGAAAGGGTTAATGGAACGAGCATATGAGTGCCTGGATGGATACGAGGTGGGTGCCATTGTGGCATGAGAACATGCATGTGCGAGGCCCATGGGACACCATTGCTATTTTTGCAACCCACTGGTTTTCTTGTCTTCAAAATGTTTTGTTAAATGAAAATTTGGTGTTTTAGTAACCGGCGTTTTCGTGGTGTGTCCTTGTGTTTTTGAGATGTTGGATGTGTGGCATTTTGAGCTGAGTACTCTTTCTGAATGGTCTGTGTATTGAGTTTAAATTCTTATTTAGAAGTTGGTATGCATGCATGTAGCTAGTAAATTCTTTTGAAAATTACATCGGGGAGCCCTTGTAGTGGTTTCCCCTGCACGTTTGGTGTTCTCCTACAGTATGTATTGACCATTGGACCAGTTTGATTTGGGTCCATGTTTTTCTTTCTTGATTAGTGTATTCCCCCATAAAGTGTTGACAGGTGATTTAAGTATGGCCACGGGCAATTTTCCGTTGGTCGACCCTCCAGTTGATCAGAGGAATATCTTCTTGAATTCTAGAATTGAACCCACCTCTCCTTTTTACAACAAGTGGATCCCCCCATAGCGGGATGACAGATGCGAGGGGAGTTGAACAGGGTTTGGTTTCTTTATGTTGTTTGAGTCGTCAGATATGAAATTTGACGTCGTTGTATTTGAAGGTCCCCCTGGAAATGACGAAAGGAATTCCAATGGGGAAGGGTGAAGGCGGTTTGGAAATTCCAAGTGTTGACCAGTGTCTTGAAGGGATTTGTAGTACTTACATCAGCTACAAGGGTCATGTTAGTGATATCTTGCTGTGTGAGGTCCCTTTGATAGTCAACGGTGGTTTGGAAGCGGTAAAGGAGACTCCAGTGCGAAAAAGGTGGAAGCAACCCTATGTTCTGGTGTGATATATCGTTCTAAATGACCTCTGTTCTTTGGTTTGTTTCATTTAAGGAATGGTTCGTGTGAGGCTACTAGTTTGGCAGACCCAGTCGTATGAGGCTGCTATGGTCGTTTGCAAGAATCACATGATGTTTAAGACTCAGTTTGAAGTCCCTCTCCATATAATGTCCCTTTCTACATCAATGGTCGTGTTCCTATGACGATTTGTGGTGTCGTGTTGTCGTCCAGTGTGACAAAGGGTGATGCGCATCCACCATTAAAGCTCTTGTGTTGGTGAATGTTCAGTGTACGACCAGTTGGATGTCGTAATGTGTTGTGGTCGCTGGTTTTTCCTTGGTTACAGTGTGGTTGCGTGTGAAACCAAAAGGATAAACTCTGTTCGGGAGTCTCCCATGCCTGACTATGAGGCAGAAGATGCTTCAAACATCAGGGATCCAGCCATAGGCCTCAGAGTGAAGCTGGCGCATGGTCAGGAACACCGAGAGTGTATAAGATCCCGACTTTATTTCTGTCATAAGTGTTTGAAGTGAAAGCAGCTTAAATTGTTTTCTATGGTTGTTCTGCACCAAACGAACCATCCAGTTGCATAAGGTTTTCGTGACCATGTGGAGGCGTGTTCGTCTCGTTGCCTTAAAGTCTTGCGGGTTGCATCCCACTGGATGCCATCACTTTTAGTGGTCCTTGAGAGTCTTTTGGGGAAAAATCAGTCCCAAAATTTTATAATGCTCATCCCGGGATGTGAATGTGTTGGCCAGTTTATCTTGGGTCATGCTGTTGACGCCCCAGCGGTTGGGACCCTCCCTCCCCGCCCCTTGTGGTGGGGTGTTTGGTCACCGTTGAGAAGTTTTCGATGTTCTATACATTCTGTTAGTTCTAATGGTGGGGAGTCCTCCTGGAACTCCCTATGTTGGTTTTATGGTCTTGCCTTGGGCATTGGTAGGTTATTAATGGTGGGGAGACCCACATTGGGTCTCATAGGAATGTCTCTAGAATGAACCGGTGATGGTTTTTTCTTTAAGGGAGGGGGTCCACTCGAAACTCCCTGTGTTGGCTTTCTAGTCCCGTTTCGAGCGCAAGTAAGTTATTAATGGTGGGGAGCCCCTCGGGCCTCCCCATGATGATCTTTTGCTTCTGTTTCTAAATACAGCTTGGTAATAAGTGAACAGAGTGATCTATGGACGTGGTTTTTCATTCAATGGTGCTTGGTATGTTTTGGATTATGAAGTTAGATTCAGTGGGTGTGAGGGTTTCCCTTCCTTGATCAATTAACTAGAGGTGTTTTAGCTCTTTGGGGTGGGCGACACTCATCATAAAGTCTTTTTATGCGTTCTCGAGGTTGTCTTTTGAGTCACTTTCTCTAATCACGATACTTTTGCCTCCTTTTTCTTGATGTTTTTGGGGATCCCCTTTGAACCATGAGGAGGTTTCGTTCTTACTTTGACTCTTAGCCTTGGTTGTGGCTTTCCGGGGATGGAATGCTTTATGGTGGGGAGAATTGTCACACTCGCATCTTTTAAATTATTTATTTTATCAATTTTTCTTGAGCCTCGGGTGGTTAGGGTTGAAGCCCGAGTTAAAATTTTTGAATTCATATCTTAAAATGTGTATTTTGACCTCGACTGCGTCCAGCGTGCAGCTGTCGAAGTCATGCGGCCTCTCTTGGGTCATCACACAACCCTGCCTGGTCACTACATGCATTGTCGATGTTCAATTAACGAAATGAGATGAATTAAAAATGGTTTTAATAATAGTAATTTGATTAATGTCACTTTAAAATACTATTATCATTATCTCGAATAATAATTTAAGTGAGTATCGTTTTTATTATCATCATTTTATTAAGTAGATTATTATGTAGTTTACAATTTATTTTATTATGTTGTTATTATTAATATTATTATACCACTTATTTCTTTTATTTCTTATTTATTAATTATTATTATTATTATAGGTATTATTTTATTTTTATTGTTTTTTTTACTTGTTCTTTTTCATCTTCTAGGGTTGGCTAGCATGCCTCCCCCCCACCTCATTTTATTTTCTCCCTCATCGCGCCGCGGGGTTTTCTTCTTCAACAGGTCGCTACCTTTACCCTCTCCCAGCCGCGTCGCGGTTCCTGTATCCTCCTCGTCCGCCCCTTTGCCCACTATATTGATGCTGCACTACCACCTTGCTACGCTTCCTCCTGATCCGCCGAACCACACCTCCCAGTCCATCCACCCACCTTGCGCACAGCCCCCTCCCTCGCTGACTCTCCCTTTCTTCCCTCCATGCGGAGCCCCTTCCGGTTCACCCTCACAGCTCATCCCCTTCACCGTGCCTCCTTGAAGGCCTGCATGTATCGCTCACTGGCCCCCCCTCTCTTGACCTCACGCTGCTCTACAAACCTTCACACCTCCTTGCTCGCGCCGTCCGCTGCTGCCCCCATGAACCCCCCTACGCCTGTTCGGCCGAGCCCCCTGGTAAAGCGACGCACTGAACCAGCCCACATCCTCTTTCCGGTAGCCCTGACTGCTGCCTTGTCTCCCTTTTCCGGTGACCCCGCTGACCGGCCAGCCTCCTTATCCTCTAGTTGATCTTTTATTTTCTTTTCCGGCATGACACAACACTGCAATGAATCCCCTGGTCGTGACTCCCTTGGTCACGCCTTCATCCAGCATGGTTCCAGGCAGTGAAACACCTTCCAGCACTATACATCATGCTCGGATAGCACATCGGACCATTCTTATAGGTGCGAAATACCTCTATTGGTAATTCATTCAATTTTGTTTAAGTTGTATAAAGGGGTTTTTTTTAGAATTTGGTTCAATTTTTTTGTAATTAGCTTGATCTTTTGGTGTTAGTTTATTCGAGTTGATTGCGGCGATTTTGATGCACGTGTGATATTTGAGGTTTTTCGACGCTGAGGTAGGTGGTTCCATGTCTATACATCTTTTAGATAATTTAGTTTGGTTGTTTAATTAATTTAATATGTTTTATGATTTAATTGAATAATGCGATCCTCGTTTATAATGTTCTGGCATGCTCGTCTGAGGAGATTGGATTTCTAAAATAGTAGGCTCTTGTTGTTTATTTGTTTGTTGTCATATAAATGATTGGTTGTTCTTTAAAAGATGTGCAAAATGAATTTAAAAAAAATTGTTTGACATGCATGCATTATGAAAATTTCACTCTCTTTAGAAATTATCCTGTTTTCTTCATTTTGAACTTGTTGGGGTAAGTCCAAAAATTGTTTAATCAATTTTTTATATGGTGAAAATGTGGTTTTAGAATATTTGAGTGCGAAATTGATTTTTTTAAAATGGTCTTTGCACTTAAAAATATGTGTTGTTTTGGTGAAATGTTTTCATGTTGGGTTCTAGGTGATGTTTGGTTGGTGCGGACTTAGTTTTTATGGGTAATTGAGTTGTGTATGTCTAAATGTGGGTTTTTAATGTGTAGAGAATCATTTTAAGAGGTGCAGATGGTTCAGACAATTGTGTAGTTGGGTGAAACTAGTTTTAAGGACAATTTATTAAGCAAGTGGTTTGAACGACTCCCTTCTTTGTAATTGGGTGTGTTTATTTGTGTCGGCCCTTTTTGTGTTATTAAAATAATGCTTCCTATGCTATGCAAATTGTTTATGTTCTTTTTTGAGCGTTTTCTTTTAAATGGGGTTTTTCCGAAACGATTAGGTAACGACAAATATATTTTTGGAAAGGTATTTTTGGTGTGCGTGAGTTTTTGAAATTTTGTTTGGGTGTGAAAATAGTGACTTGTGTGTAATGTCTGGTTGGGTCTGTGATATAGAAAAAAACAATATACCATGTGAATGTGAAACTTGATTGAGCACAAGGGAAATCCCCGGGTATCTAGGTGGGAGGACTAGAACTAGTTCGCTAATGAGCCGGATGGGTATCTTCCCTGTCTCACTTAGCTGGATTGACGATTGAAACACTAACTAAACATGATATCTGAGGTTCATGGCCTTCTAAGCCACGTTTCACCGAGACACGAGGTTTCTAGGGTCCCACTCGAGCTAGATGATCCTTAGGGGTTTTACCCATAGTGCTCTACCATCTATGATGTGGTGCCTTCCTTCAGCATATGGAGGACCACCTGGGTGTGAGTATGTTTGTGTGTGTGTGTGTGAGTATGTGAGTGTGTGTGAGTGAGTATGGGTGTGTGTGTGTGTGTGTGAGTATGTGTGTGTGTTCCCATATTGAACTTTTCTCTTCCTCTTTAAAATCGTGTTTGTTAAACGAGTTCTTTTTAGTGTTTTTCTTTTAGAATTTATCTTGTAAATGTTTTCTTTAGAATCATTTCTAAATTAAAATTTTGAATAAACACATTAAATTGCCTTTTTGATGTTGTGGCATGGAACATTTTTATTGGGTGACGTCCTACTAGGCATTTCGCTCACACCCTGCATACACCGTCGGGTGTATGTAGACCTTGTTTCTTGTGTATTCCAGGTTGTGCGTCGTGCTCAGCGATGGTGGTTTTGGTCATTGATGGTCTCTCTTGCAGGTTGGTGTTGTGGCGTGCGGATGCTATACCACCCTTGTCGGTTGGAGGTTTGAGTTATAGTTTTTTTGTTTGTCTCTTTTGTTGTCGTTTATTTTTGGATGTTGGTTCTAATTGAAAACTTTTAAATTTGATTTCAGTTTAATGGTCTCATTGGTTGTCATTTTCTAGTTTCATTTTCTATTATCTTGTTAGTGTTTGTGTATACTAGTTCAGGTAAACCGTTCCCATAGGTTACTCTTGATACCTGGGCACTTGTGCTAGCCCGTGGGGATCGGGAACGCCCTTCGGGCCTTGCCGCGGACCGGGTCGGGCACTGGGTCGGATGGCGACTCGGCCTGGTTCGTGACATTGATTTAGTGAGGCTAACGACACTGGTTATATTCATGGTGGAGATAATCTGGTAAAGAGACGTCCAATAATGATATTCCATGACAGTCACTGAAAACAAGAATAACAAATAGGATCGAACAATGCATGTCCCTATATGGAATTTACTGAATGATGATCTTTGGTAAATTCCTATAGCTATAGGGAACCCAACATCATGCCAAACCAAGATGTAATTTGTGGAAGATGATTCTCTTGGTCACCTATATCATTGAATGAGGAAAATATCATGTTACTGATGTATGAGGGTGGATGAGCATTATCCAATCAAGGTGTTTACATATTACAATCATGATAGAGTGATTCTTATACCATTTTTAATTCTTCAATATTTGAAGTGTGTGAATCTATTATAACATAAAGGGGATGTTTTGTATACACTTAACCCATTATAGATTTGATATCCAAAGGACTATAATTACCATGTTTCATAGGTGGGGCATTAGGATAGTCAACTAGGTATGGAGAACAGTTGTATAATGGGTTGTGCCTTTGTTAGTTAGATCCTTCACACTCTATTCAATTATTAGTATGGGGGGGATATAACTAGATGGTGATATATATAGCTAACTAAGCTATATATATTTTAATTGTTCTACTAGGGGTGTGATGGGATTGCATCTTACATTCTGCATCATTGAGAACTATTCAATGAGATAATCAGTGGCATGCCTCTTGTAAATCTTAATCCCACAGATAATGTTTACCATTATTTCATTAGAAATAGTTATTAGAATGAACCATATCATACCAATGGGTTTTCCAATTCCATTACCCTTGTTATCATATCGATGAATAGGCGGCATTTCAACTGTTGGATAATTGAGACCAATTGTATATCTATATATTGGGTATGAATATATATAAAACATTCTTCATGATGTTGTTCTATCCCTCAAGGTGGATATCATCCTACATTATCCTCTAATTAATTTCAAAATCTTAGTTATTTGTAGGTCTGATCATCATAACATACACATCAATGATGTACGGGGAAAGAATTTCGTCATTTGTGGTAATATTTTACTTCTAGTCATCTTAGTTTTGTGAGATATAATTTAATTATATGGTATTATACAACCCCCAGTCTCTAATATATACATAAGCTGAATAATTTCATATGATCAGATGAATCACATTGACTGTCTTGATATTGGCTGTCAAATGATCTATCGATTCCCATTAAAATCATAGTTTTGAATAACAAGAATTTTTGTGAAGTAATAATTTTCAAAATAAAAAATGGAAATCATTTATGATTTTATAGATTTTGTATTATGTCGATTTATTTTCTCAAAGGCAGTTAAACATCACCAAAAGGTTTTGATGATGGAACCTTATGGGATTATCTAGAAGTAGTTTTGGGATAATAATGTGGTAAGATGTAGGTTTCAAAGACATGTTTTTTGACTTGTCATGGTCCAAAATCGTCAACAATAATTCTTCCTTATATTTCTTTCCATTGGGTATACATGTTATTATTCACATAGGATCATATAAAAAGTAGTTGGTTCACATGGGGTCAGATATTTAGAGATTATCTCAACTAAAATTTTTTAAACATGATGGATTTTGTGATCAAATACTCCCTCAAATGCAGAAATGTATTTATGGGACAGAAAGCATTTCATAACCATTTCCATATATGATGGGGTTTCTATACCTATTGATGTTTTGGAAGGTCATCATACAATGATTTATTTTTGTGGTGAAACCATCCATCTAAGGGTGATAAAATATACCTCAGTGTATCCCATACTTTTTGAGTGGTGGAAGATATAACGGATGCATATGGTGGTTTAGACGACTACATTTGGCTTTCTAAAAGATATCCAATACATCCTCTATCTCTAGTCACATACATAAGTATTTAGAGAACTCATTTTATTCATATTCCAGAATGATTATCATAAAAATTGGGCACATACCATCATTTCTTGTGAAGGATGTAAATTTGTTTCCCACGAGTCATTAGATGCCTAATATTTTTGAAGTTCAATGGTTTCATGACATTAATAATACAAGACCAACCTATGGTGTTATCCCTAGAACTCCACATAAATTAGAATTTGAGGGTCATTTGGGTTTCCTAAATACAAGTAACATATAGTGTCATAGATAGGGAATCCATTATTATAGGTTTTCCTTGTACACCATGGATAATATTAATGTCATTTTCTGTGATTTTAATTGCTATTTTTATATTTGTTTGTGGAATCAGAATGATGGCCTCTATGATGAAACTCATTTTCAAGTGGTTGTTCTAAAAAATGGTTTCTACTGTTTTCTAGGACAGCACGATTTAAACTATCCCACTTTGTTAGTGGATGGGGTCACAATATCGGCTGACTAGGATGTACCCTAATAAAGTGACATGGGAGGATGGTTATTCATTATCGAATGAAAAGGCCACATGTATTGTTGAAGAAAAAAATCATCTTGAAATATTTAGAACCTTTAAATGATGTAGTTACCATGTGTTATGTACCAAGAATAATGTAGTAGAAATTACATCATCCTTTTTATCAACATGCTCTGATGAAATATGTGGTTGGACACAACGATTGGTGAAATAACTCCTATGAGACTGACATGTTCTATTTTTAGTAGGTGTGACAAATGATGTACCTACCTCTATGGTTTTAGGTAGATATATGTAAAATATTCTCAATGAAACATTCCAAATAAATTTTTTCCAATGAAATTTTGTTATTACACTCTGCAAAATTCCAATAGTCGATGGCGTCGATGTGGAACTATAGAATATAGTTATTCATGGGTGATGTGTTATGTTGGGATAAATCCTTCCTATTTGAATCAAAAAACATGGGAATTTATAACCCACCACTATATTATAACTAAATTAGAGATGAGAAAATAGTTCCTATGAAGCTTGAGAGAGGTGTTTATCACACTAAAAGTGTGCTTGTGAAAGAATAAAACAAGACTGTACATTTCTTCCATAGGTCTATTTGTGGTAGTAGTTTGATCATTTACACTTTCTAGTGTCTTATGTGACATATGATGTAAAATGAGAATACATTTCTGGTGAGTGTGATGTAAAATATACAAAATTCCATTAATCATAAATAGAGAGAAGGAAAATAGATTCAAATCATATTTTCATAGGACCTATGATACCCAAAATTATTCATCCACCCCCAATCCTAGTTAGGATATTCATGTTGAATCCAATTTTATGTTTTTTGATGCGTTCTATAAGTCGTTATCTTATAATGTGATTTGCATCCTTTCACAGTTCATAGTCATGGACTTCTCACATACTTGGTTTCTAGAGGTGGGAATTCTCTACCACCATGGTTAATGATGTTGGTTCATTGATCATAGTTGAATGGTGGGATATCAATTTTTCCTTCCATGTATTCCTCCCAGGGGATTGTAACATTGTATAGATTAGTATTATAGGATTTAGACATGTTTATGAATGATGTTCCCAACACAATATTTTAGATGAAAATATATATTTATTCTATATGATTTTGTGATAGGTATAATATCTATTTTTGGTGTTAATGAATTATTTTGAAATTTGGGGAATCTATACAATTTAAATTTATATAAACTGGCTATATATTAATTTAATATATAATCAAATGATGTAATTATACAAAAATGACTTGAATTTGTATCTATATATTATTGTAGATCATATTTATCTATGGTGAGATTATTGAATTGGAGGATGATGGTATAATATGAAATTTCGTGGAATGTGAAGTGTCACTAGTGGGTATTCATGATATTTTTATACTACTGATGAATAATTTGTTGGTTTTTTCTCCAAGTTGAGTAATTTATTTTTTCAATATCAACCTCTATGATGTTTTAACAAATTTAAGGTAATTTAATTCTATCTAACTCTACATCATGAATATGGTTTTCTGTAGTATGAATCATATAGGATAATTTCATAAGATGTGATCATGGAGATTGATTGATTATAATTATCAAGGGAGAAGTGAAATGGGAAGATTCTTGATGATAATAGTTTTATGCTAGGCTAATGACTTTTCATGATATACATAATTTGGTTTTATTAAAACCTAGAGTTGGTGTTTTTAATTTTGGATGTTAAGGTTTGTTCCATATGGGAGCACGTGTGATCTCTCATAATTTATGCCCTCTCTTAAGACTCGAACAATGTACATAAGTCTAGGAGAGAGCTAGTAATCCTTTATGAATAATATATGGATACTATGCATGTGAGTTCCCATATATGGGAATATGTACACTATTATGGTTTTTGATCCTAGTTCGTATGTTCTTTATTTATGGAAGGAAAAATAGATTAGAACATTCATGGTCGATGCCATGGATGTGCAATCATGTTTATAGAAAACTCATTAGTGTTAATTGTGTAAAATATGAATGGTTCCCTACTATTTGATACATATAATGTATTTTAGTGTAGGTTAATTATATAAGGGTTTGACCATTTAATATCATCAACTTTGACCTTTTATTAACCATATCAATATAGAGATATCATGGGTAGATTCACATGAATTTCAAAAATACTAGATGTTGGATGTTTGTCTTTTTAGATATGCAATGTGAATTATGTTGATGTTTTGTATGAGAATATAATATATTTACATTTCTTGATGAATGAAAACTCAATGTATAATTGTTAGTAATTTTTCATATAAACCTATTTATGTGATTTATAACCCACAAGATCATGCTCATAGAATTAGTGATTAGGATAAATATGAGTCTAATATAGTTACGATTAACTGGGGATGACCATCCGTGTACTATTTATGTATGATTACATTTAATTATAGATTATGAAAAATAATTGTATGAATTGGGGTCCGATTTATTTTGATGTGATGGTTGTGTGATTTTGTTATTGAGGCTTGATGATGCAGAAAAATGCCCCTCTATAGAATATGAGGAATCACAAAATGAAACGGTAATTATTCATTGTTTGATATAAAATGATATTTTTCTCAAACTTTTGTGTAAGTGTAAATTCATGTGAGAAGATATTTTATGAGCATGTGTTGAAAGTAGTATAAAACATATGATAAGTATTAATCCAAGTCATCTTTTAACAGGATGTGAAATTTATTTGAAGGAATATGAAGGAGAGGAAACTATTGGATTCTAGAGAGTAGTGATCACTTTCTGAATCCAAATATGAATATTTCAATGGATTTCAATTCTAAGGTACATGATTGAGTGTTAAAAAAATAGGATTTATACTAATTTTTCTCAGGTTTCTCCATTTTTGGATACATTGGGAAAATATTTTATGTAATGGATAGAGAATTTGTCCATGATGTTTTGAAACTCAGCATTATAGCATCATAATAAGAAAAAAACATCAGTGGGGAATATGATATCGTTCATAGTGGTACAACCATTGAGTGGCTATGATTTTTGATGTATGGTACTGGATAATGCATAGTCATGTTTTAAATATAAAACAAATGTTTTGGAAAATATATTATGTAAATTTATTTTTTGTGGTTAATCGAGCCTGAATTATGGATATTCACTCATGCTTCAATTAAAGAGACCAAAGCATCATCAAATTGTTGAGAATAAATTATAAAGAAATATCACACTAGTTTCTTTGGTTGGATATTGATGAAATAAATTATTTTCTATTGGATTTTGGTTTTTAATTTGATTGGTTTTTTAGGATGATCTTGGGTTGCATATGGGACTTAAAATACCATGGTTATGTGTGTTAATAGTGCATCTCTGGTGAATACAAGTGTCTTTTAGTCAGTTGTGCATATTGAATTACATGATTCATTCTCATATATTATATGGTATGGAGGGACCAAAAACAGCATCATGTGATTCATTTTGGATATGATATAAATTTTTATGTTTTGATTTTAGCTACTTTCAAATTAATAAAATCATTTGGGTTTATGGGTTGGAGGTTTGAAATAAATTGGTTTCATTTTAAATATCAAATGAGGGTTAGTAGTAAGATTTTGACTTGTCCTATTAATGTGGAATTGAATGAATTGTGTTCTAAACTACATTGTAGAACATTAATTTATTATTTGAATGTGTTTTAGTAAGTAATTCCATTTTTGATAGGAACTGATGTTCATATTTCACTTTCATACATAAAATATTTTTACAGAAATCATCTGTCATATAATAGACAATTTGAAGAGGATTCCATGGGAGTATCAATATTTAATTTCTCATGTAATATTTCTCTCAATGTTTTGGTGAAAATGTGATCAGTGGTCCGTTTTCTAGTAGAATGAGTTCCATATCTTGAAATTGCACTCTCTAGGTTCATTTGGGATTGAAGGGGGAACAAGGCTATTAGGATTTGGATTTCTGACTATCATATATTTGGTGATGTATTAAATGAACCACACAGATATCTTTTGAATGTGATGTTTCATGTTGGGGAGTTTCTAATGACCTTTTCTATATAATTATTTCTAGTATTTATGTAACATTTATTTTAAATTTATGGTTGGGACATATTGTGAACTGAAATTGAAAATTAATTTTTATGAGTTTTCAAATGTAAAAATATATTTTATGTAATGGAATGGACCTCAAAAAGTGGAATGGGAGATCAAGAGACTGTTAGAGTTGGTTTCCTGAGACCCAACTGTTTGTAGTTTGATTAGGTGAATGTACACTTCTTATATATTGTTCATTGTTCTGCATGACTCTAATATAATAATGTATTGGAATATTTGTTGCATTAATATGGTGATGCAGATCCCTGGTATGATGAGAACATTAAAATCCCATAAAAAATTCATAAATAATGTTCCATTGTTGGATGTCATACTATGATAGGACACAAAGTATACAGACCATCCAGTGTGATTACTCGTAAGAAAAAGAGACTCTCTTTCATGGAGTTCACGCATCGTCATCTTCAAGATGGTTGATAATCATAATAGTCCCACTAGTAGTAATTTCTCATGTCTTGGTTTTATCGGACATTGATACCTACGAGCGTGTGTAATGGTCCTTATACTGGAAGGTTATCATTATCTCATGTCATGACTGGCACACGTAGATTTACTGTCGAAAACCATCATGAAGACAGTTGGCGGGAAGTAGGGTATGGTTGGTGCGTCACACATGACATGTTGTTAATGGATAAGTCGAGGAAGGTTTTTCCCTTCCATATTTATAGAAGTATATTTCCATGTCCCTTTGATTGAAATAAAAATATCACCCAAATTTCTTGGCCAAGGTGTAATGATGAGTTTATTTCTGGAAGTCAATGAATGACAGATAAAGCATATAGGTTTATGAAACTCCCATGAATTCTTCTTGATGATATATTGAGACAAATGGATTAAATTACACAATAATCATTCGTATGAGGTGACACGACAATTTGGTGTCATCTTCTTTCTACTGGGTGCCTTCACCCTTTGCTAGACAGTAATATTGGACTTTAGGCAAACCAACCTAATGCCAATGTGAAAGAGGCCTATAGGGTCACACACTAAGTGTATTCAAGTATCTTATGTAAAATAAAGATTATTCCCATCCGTAATTTAATAATTATTAAATTAAGACTAAATCATTTTAATGTTGGAGAAAGAATAAAATGAAAACAAGTACACATTGTGTATTAATGATTACACGTCTTGTAGTTTTTATTTTGAAAACAAGTACATACCGTGTATTAATGATTACATTCCATGTAGTTTCTATTTTGGAAAGGAAATGAAAAATATGTACATGTCATGTATTAATGATTACATGCCGTGTAGTTTTTTATGAAAAAAAGTACACTCCGTGTATTAATTATTACATGATGTGTAGTTTTTCCAGTCGGGATTTTTAGGATATAATATTGTTTTATTAAATGATATTTATTATAATCAGCATGGGCGCATGTCAAGGAATTAATTATTCAACATGGGGTTTTCAATAAGAGTTAATGAAATAAATAAAATGCTTAACAAGTTAATTTAATATCATAACTCTATAAGATCAATCTCGATTATAAATATCCTCACATCCCCAACACTTTTCCCCAATTTTTCTTCACAACAATTCTAGAGAATTCATTGAAGGTCGAAACAAATCCTTTCTCCAAGAACGCTCTCAAGACTGAGAGAGATCCTCCTCCATCGGATCAAGACGATCTAAGGTGGACAACGTAGGAAAAGGCTTCTCCATGCTAGAACCTGGAGATTCCTTTGGTGATGTCCTGATATACGGGGTGCATGTGTGGATCACCGCTATAAAAAGTATACACATTGATTCTATAACACAATGATGAATCGCATCAGAACGTGATCAGAAATATCAATGGAGAAAGAATGCCTTAAAAGGTACTTCTTTTCAATTAATTAAATTAATTATAATCAACCTGTGGTGATCATCATTTTTGGTTCTAGGACTATTCTTCTCCATTGTCTATTTCAGTGATTCGATCCATGGAGTCTGGCATTTATCGTCATATTGATCCTGGATTGATCATTTTTAATGAAAAAAAGCCATGTGGGAAAATCCACCCACAAGCTTCCGCTTAACCCGGAACCTTCAAATTGTATCAGAGGGAGTTTACAATGTTGATTATTGTTATTTAATTTTCATTGATAATTTTTGAATTTATATTTCATTCAATTAAAGATAAATTGTTCTATAAATCTGAATGATTGAGATCTGTTCTTCCTCATGTGTTTCTCGATTCACATCACAGAAAAAACCATTTTATTTTAATTTTGATTAAGAAAATATGAGGAAATCATCCATTGGAGCCACTCATTCTGTCTGTAAAACACAGGAATACATATCATATATTGAAATCTACACACTGTGTACTTAGATTCAACGAACGGATATTGGATTCCAAACCATGTTGGGTAAATTATGTATACCGAAGTATTTATGAAACTGTGTTGACAGGAAATGAACGGTTTGTGGAAACTGGAATACAAGACATGTAAGTTGAATCAACACGCCATGTAGTCCGATTCGGTCAAGGTGAAACTGTGTACAAGGAGAAGTCACATACTGCATACATGAGATTGCTAGGCCAGTAACTATGTAACAAAGATGTACATGTCGTGTTAGATAAGTCCACATGCCATGTACACCCAAATTTCCAATTTATAGAGATCACACAAAATCCCTAGTGTGTACTTTGGATAAAGGTCAAAATAAATAAACGTCGTGTAATATAGCCTGCATGCCGTGTACTTTCCAGAAATGGAATTTCACTGGGTTTCCTCCAATGTACAAAAACCCGTAGAAGTAATATAGATGAGAAGAATCGCGTGAAAATTCAGAATGGAATTTAAGAAAAATAATTGATTAATTACAAAGTCATAATAAATTTTATTCAAGAATGACTAATCGTGAATAAATAGAACGATTAAAATAATTTGAATACTAAATATGCATAAATTTCAATGCATGCTATGGATTATCATGAGCAAGACCAATGAATCATTGTGTGTGTATGGTTTCATTTAAATTTATTTAATTTAAATTCATTGGAATATGAGACTTCTTCCAATAATATGTAGGGCCTATGTTCCCATGGTTTCTTTAATATAAACCACATGTAATGGAGGATCTCCTAAGCCAGAGGAGATGGTTTAAAATCCGAAGCTGGGTATTGAGTCCTTCCTCCTACCCCCGACCATCGACATGGAGACGTTACCCATCTGATCTCCCTCCGTCGTGTGGATCCTCCCTACATCCTCTCCACAACTAACGAAGGTCATCATCACCCTTGTAACCAGAGGGGTGAAGGTAGACCTTTATCCACCCACACCGACCATGGAGGTCCTCTCCATGATCCTGCCAGTTCCAGCAGAGGTTTCACATGATTAGGTGCTGTTCATGGAGCTCATCCCCATGTCCCCTTCGACATTTTTCCTGGTTCTCATCGCACCCTAGATGTCTCAAGTGGAAACCCTCTCCGACCTGGTACCAGTGTCATCGAAGGACTACATGACATAAATCGACCCTGTCCTGAGGAGCCATCCAGGGGCAAGAAGGCGAGTCGTCACCACCACAAGAGAAATCATGGGAAGGACCAAATAAAGATCAAACCATTCCGCTTCTCAGACTCTGAAGCAGAGGGCGACTCAGCTCAAGATCCCTCCCCTTGCTCATCTGAATCAAGGGTCGGGGCAGGGATGAGATGCATTAGCCTGCTGCTTCCAAAATGTGAGGTCCACAAGATTCCTGCCTTCCTCATAGGTTTATCCAGAAGGATGAATATCTAGGAACTCCATAGGTTATGGTCATACAATCACCACCATCATCATCGAAAGCGATTTCTACCTCCACAAAAGATTACTGAGTGCTATTCTGGGGACCAATGGAAGGCGAGCAGCATCATGACCCACAACCAGCATCCCTGGTCCCTGAGCCCGGAACGGTGGCCGTCAGCCTATTCTATCACGACATAGCAGCCATGTCACTACACTCCTTGGAGGAAAGACCAATAACCGGTGGCCAGTCATCCCGTTCGCCATATTCTTCACCGTCCAACCTACCATCACAGCAGACTACCTCAATACCACATCCAGTTCCTCAACCACCCCCAGTTGGAAAGTGGGGAAATCAAGGGCAAGGCACTGAATTTGAGTAGAGGAGCTTCTGGAGATTCCTCGAAGCAGACCACTTTCCTGATATGTTCTGGCCTGCAGCAGCATGAGATTTTTGTATATCCAAGTCCCTCACCGCAGAGGAAGTTGAGTTTTTTTGCTACACCCTCTGGGTGCCGCATTTCAGTCTCTGTCATCATCGAATGGTATATCCAAGGAGCCATGAACATTTTGAAGACATCTGTGTGCAGTGTCGTCTAGTCACTCTAGTCACACTCCATATGGCCCAGCACCCGGAGTCACCAGGTCGTCGTGAGGCCCTCTAGCTGATATGAATTCAGGGTATCAAGGTACTCCACAAAATCATCAGGTAGGCTACCCCCGCGTGCAAGTCCATGGTTGGGGGCATTATGATGCCCTTCTCTTCAGCCCTATCCGATGGCAGCCCGACTCGCTATGCGATATTGAGGACATTCCACCGGGAACGGTCACAATCTACATGGCAGACATAGTGTACAAGGATGTAGAATTTGAGTTTCTCAATGGAGGCATACACACTGAGGGTGTTCCACTACCGTTGGACCCATCGATGAGGATTACCCGTCAGTAGAGGAACCTCCAAGGTCTCCCTAAGCCCACCGAGTCACTGGTACTCAGCCAGAATGTCAGTAAGAGAAAAGAGAATGTCAGAGATATCAATCACTACGACCCATCCACCTCATGTGCATAAGATGGAGGAAGACCCTGAGATGGCCGCATTGGGCCAAAAACTCACTAAGAAGAAGAGGTTGGTCAACAAACTCATGGCTGAACGCACTGTAGAGCGACAACCAAACTATGGTGATCCTGGGCCGAGGCAGAAGTGGTAGGAACAACTTCTCGCCAGTGAGATGGCTCCATGTAACCATGATCATGCCACTCCCACTGACAGAGTTGAAGACGGAAATCACTACAACAGGGTGTGGTATGTCTCACCAAACACTCTCGAACGGCATGACAATCCGAGAAATCCAGCCCGAGTTCCCCAAGCTACCCCACAGGCCATTCCACCAGTCGCTCCATGAGTGTCTTAACCCATCTACTATGTCGAAGATCCTGGAAATCAACTCGTGGTTAAGGATAACCATTAATATTGGGACCCCCGCCTGGATGGTCCTATGGTGGCACTCATAGACTGCCTTAGGGCATTGGAAATGCGAAAGGTGGAAATCCGAACAGATGGCAAGTCATACCCGGCCTGGGTGGATGCTTTTCCAGCACCTCTGGGTTTCGGAAATCCCACCTTCTACACCTTTAATGGGACGGGGGACCCACCACAGCATCTAGCTGACTTCAACTCAAGGTGCGGGCCCATGTGGAGAACTCCAGAGCAGCAAGAGGCCACCAAGATCCACTGTTTCGTTCAGACACTGGAGGGGCCTTCATTTTTCTGGTACAACCAGCTCCCCGTCAGATCTGTGACGAGGAGGGAGAACCTTTGGAGGAACCAATTCAGCTCTACCACCCAGAACACCAGCATCACAGACCTCTTCAAGTGAAAAAATGTTCGGATGAGCGAGTCGCAAACTTTATCACCTGGTGGAAGGGGCTCACATACTCCCTCGACATGCAACTGACTCAGAAGTAATTTCTGAAAATGTGCGTAATGAATGTCAAATTATAACTGGTTCCCTCCCTGATCACTCAGAACTATCCTGGAGGGTTCAGATACTTCTCAGAGAAGGCCCAGCACCTTAAAGTAGCTCTGCAACAGGCTAGTCAGGCACGTCTGTTGCCCACTATAATCCCAGCAAGGAGTGCTTCCAGAGCCGAGCCCACCATAGTGGCCCAAATAGAAGCCCCCAGGTAGCTAAAATTGATACCATTAGCACCAGCCCTGCTGCCTCGCAGTGGACCTCCACCATAGGCATAGACTCTGGATCGTCAACTTCCTTATAATTGACAGGCACCCCCATGGAATGCACCACCACCACCGAGGCGGGACAATCAGGGTCCACCTCCTCGACATGCCCCTCCGACTCCTCGTCAAGGCCAGGCTCCAAGGGTTCCATATCTGGAAACAAGACACTAGAGTCACACGTTTAGCAAATATCAGGTCCTCAGTTACTTCCGTGTTGGCCTAGATTAGGGGATTGTATGCTTGTCTTAGTGCATAAGGATGGAAGAGGCGAATCTCACCGATAGCCCCAACTACTACCCCTATCATTGGATTATGGGGTTCACGCTCAAGCAGTGCTATGTGTTTAAGGACTGGCTCCATGAACAGGTCTATAACAATATAGTCAGGTTGGGCCTGGCCCTTTCACAAATGGTGGGTGTCTTTGTAAAGTCATATAGCAGTAGCGACGGTGAAGGTGAGTGGCAGCAGGTTCCCAGCCGCAGATCCAAAAAATTACGATGACTGGATGGCTTGTAAAATGGTTGCTCATGCCCATGGGATCATTTATTCAAGCTTGAATTAGCCAGATCCTTTATAATCTGTGATCATCGCCTCTGAATCATCATCTCAACCAACCTCTTCCCAGAAGAGCAAGCATCAACAGCATAAGAAAAACCAATGTGCCCCACCAAATCCGTCATCGTCCCGCACTCTTAATGTCTTCCTGCCCCCTAGGATGGGGACCCCTCCCAGAATTCTCCCAATGGTGGATGATTCATCATGTGACATTCAAGGGTATGCTTCGGTTAACACTTTAGAGTTGGTAAACCCCTATATGTCTCTCGACGAGGGGGAACGCCAGGAAAACCTCTCCACTGTCCCCAGCCAATGCCAATGTCGGCAGAGCCATGGCCATATGCGTCATCGAGGTGCATTAGTCGGTACCACCAGCTAGGTCGTGCATGCCACTGAGACCAGACAACAAGCCCAGCGCAGAGCTCAGCACACACAACATCTTCATCTGGTGTTGTCAGGACCACCTCCACCACCCTTTGTGTTGCTGGATCAGGTAGAGACACTTCAGTCATATCGTTACTAGAATCGTCCTACTACAGGTCATCCTCAGTCATCCGTACCTCATCTGGAAGCTACTCTTCAGGATTCGACTAGTGGGCAGTGGGATATTCCCAGCACCAGCTAGTCACTAGTCCAACCGAAAGGCTCTGCCATGCCTTCAAACACAGAGCGACCTTCTGTATGAAGAATTTGGTGCCTGGAACGAAGACATGATGTTCTCAAGCACCTTTTCAGCATACAGGTGAGTGTTTACATCATCGAAGCCTTACGATTGTCTTGAGATATGTGTGAGGCCCTCCTTGAGGCATTAAGGAGCCCCCTTCAATTTAAGATGGAGGTAACAACTGTAGAAGCCTTTCATGCTGAAGTAGTTGAGACTTCTGAATGCCATGCCATCATTTAGTTCTCTAGAGAGGATGAAGGCACTCTTATATATGGGCACATCCACCCATTGTACATCACCGATCAATTTTACGGTGTGGAGGATCGCCGATATCTCGTTGACACCAGCTACTGGATCAACCATATCCCGACATGGAAACTACGGAAACTGGGTTATCTGAGGATGACTCGACTCCCTCCAATTTATGGATCCAGGGATATGACAGGACAGAGCAGACCCTAGTCGGCAAGATCCATTTGAAGACCTAGTTCGGTGGCCTAATTTCCAGTAATAAATTTATGGTCATCTCCCAAGAAAATGTGTACAATGCATTGATGGGTAGGCCATGGCTACACCTGCAGGTGGCAGTCCCCTCATCGTATCACCAGTGCCCCAATTACTCTCTTAATGGTCGAGTAGGAATACTCCAAGGTGATGCATCTCATTTCTACTCTTTTGAATCCCATAATCTGGACGCTGAGTATTACTAGAGTAATGATAACCAAATTTTCGAGATTGAGGTTGAACCCGCCCCGACCACAAGTAACCCATGGGCATGTCTGGATGACACATATTTCATCCCAATCCATCAATTGGAGGCCACGACCCCTGATGCGGGTCAATTCATTGTTGTCTCGGGTATAAGAGTGAGGCATATTCCAAAGTCCATGCAATGGCATAAAATCACCTCGTACTCCTACACAAACCAGGTTCAGGTCGTCCCGGAACCTCATACCCCAAAACTATATCAGGACGTTTGCCCCACGGAAACGGCATTATGTCATACATGTTTGTTTCGCCATGCTGGGATTAACAGGCTCAAGATGATGTCCCATTTTTTATTTGATATCATCATGTGTGGCCCCTTGGGTCGAAGGACAGATGGGATTGGATCTACTACCTTCATTGTTATGGTCTCAGCTGTTTGTGAATCTCCTGATTCACTGTCCACTGCTGTCCAGGATGGTACCAGCCTCTCGTTAGGTTCCGCTGACCAAGGGGATGCCTCACGCGCTGGGAATCCCTTCTCTGTAAGCGAATAAGAGGATACAGAGGATGCTCCCCCTGCCTTTGAAGAAGGCGTCTCTACCACAATCGATGAACTGGTACAGGTGAACCTTGGTAGTGAGTCAAATCCAAGATCAACATATATCAGTGCCCTATGTCCCTCGAGGACTAGCAGTGGTATGTGGACATCCTTAAATAGCACCATGATGTGTTTTCCTAGAGTTATGATGAGATGCCAGGACTATATCCCCAGGTAGTTGTCCACCGTCTCGGTCTCCCAACAAACTATCACGGGTTCAAGGTGCCTCCCAGAAAGATTCACCCTTATCATGGTGCCATGGTCGAGGCTGAATTTTAAAAACCCATCAGAGCCATCTTCGTCAAGGAGGTCCAATACCCCAAGTGTCTAGGTAACATTGTGCTAGTAAGAAAGTAGATCAGATAGATCAGAGTCTATATCGACTTTCGAGATCTCTACCATCACTGCTCGAGGGATGGTTTTCCCCTTCTGGTGACAGAATTGTCGATCGATGTTATGGCCGAGTTCTAATCCCTCTCCTTCATGGATGGTTACTCTGGATATAATCAAATCCGGATGTCCCCCGAGGATGAAGAGTCCACGTCTATCAGGGAACCCCAAGGTACTTTCTATTAATAGGTCATGATCTTCATCTTGAAGAATGCCAATGCCACCTATCAGAGGGCCATGCATCGCATATTCAAGCCAATCCTTGGGACATTGGTGGAATGATATGTGGATGATATAGTGACAAATCTTGCCAGCGCCAGGACAATCTCAAGGATCTTGACAAATTGTCTGGTTTCCTCTGTTCCCGCCACTTGATGTTGATCCTGTTGAAGTGTGCCTTCAAGGTCACTTCCTTGAAATGTCTTGGCATTGATTTATGGTATTGAGGAATCGAGATTGATCAAGAGAAGATCAAGGAAATATGCCAGATTCCTCCCCCGATAAATATCTAAGAGCTTTGAGGTTTCCAATGCCACTTAACCTATATACACCTATTCATTGAGAATCTGGCAGGAAAGTGTAAGCCCTTTTCCCAGCTCATGAAGAAGGGAAACGCTTATGAGTGGGATGAAGAGTGCCAGACTGCCTTTGATGAAATCAAGAAGTATCTTCTCTAGCCTTCGGTTTTGACTTCACCCATCTTTGGGAAGCCGCTAATCCTGTACGTGACTCCCCTAGACCGATCTCTCAGTGCACTTCTCGGCCTGTAGAATAATTAGGGGACATAGAACAATCTCTACTACCTCAGATGCATGCTTCTCGATACAGAGACCAGATACTCCCCCATTGAGAAGAGTTTCCTTGTGATAGTATTTACTGTGCAAGAAATTACGACATTACCTATAGCGCCATGTGGTACAACTGATCTCCCTGATAGACCAGCTGAAGTACATTCTAAATAGTACCATGTTGACTGGCTGTCTAACACGGTGGGCGGTAATCCTGCAGTAGTTCGACATCAGGTTCATGCCACAGAAGGCTATCAAGGGGCAGGCATTGGAAGACTTTCTAGATACGCATTCAAACTTCGTGGACCAATCCCTAAACACGGATTTTCCTGGCAAGAAAGTCCTCTCGGTTGATCAAGCTGCCCCATGTTGGAAAATTCACTTTGATGGTGCCTCCCAGAGCCCCACCAGTAGGAGGCTCAATGATCCTAGGCTCAACAGAGCGGGCCTAGGTATAATCATCTTTTCCCTGATGCAATCCATTCTACCGTAATCATTCCTATTGTTAGAAGGTTGCACCAATAACGAGGTAGAGTATCAGGATCTTAGTAGTAGCCTCGAGCTATCCCTCGAGATTGGTGTGCCCCATTTGCATTGAAAGTGGACTCTGAGCTAGTCATTAAACAAATAAACAGTGGCTATGTTGTCAGAAAGATAGAGCTCATACCATTGTTGGAGCACACCATCCATCTACTGGAAAAATTCACTTCTCGACTGGTGGTCACCCATATCCCTCAATCACAGAATGGTCGAGCGGACACTCTGGCCGGCTTAGCTACATCACTTACAAAGCCTGAGCAGAATGATCGGATTATACATGTGGCACAGCAGAGAGCCATTTCCCCCGTCACCCCAGAGTATGATGATGTCCTGCGAGTAAGACATCTTACCGCCGGATCCTCCATTTCATAACCTCTAGGCTCCTCAGATCAATTGGTTTAAGAGACTCCTGACTAGAGAGCCCCTTTTTCGAGTATCTCCAAAATGGTTACCTCAAGGATGATCGGGCCGAGCGTGAGCGAATCCGACACTACGCGCTACAGTTTACCCTCCAGATTGGTCTCATTCTTGAGCAGATCCTCTATAAGAATGATTTCAATTGATTTCTCCTTCGTTCTGTCCAAGGAGTCGAGATTCTATAGGTTATGCAAGTGGTTCATGTCAGCTCAGGTGGTTCCCACTAGACTGGGCCAAAGCTGTCCCATCAGATCCGGAGGCTGGGGTACTTCTGGCCCTCTATGATCCATGATTGTATCGAGTTTTTGAAGAGATATAACGCATTCCAAGTTCATGATAACTTCCAACATCAGCCGCTAGATCCTCTCCACTCCACCAAGTACTCTTGGGTATTCGCGGTTTGGGGAATCGATGGCGTGGGACCATATCCACAAGCGATAGCTCACCAATGTAGGTTCATCCTAATCACCACAGATTTTATTTCCAAGTGGGAAGAGGCAATTCAACTCAAGGAATCCAAGGCATGTTCCATCATTGACTTCATGATTTCCAATATCATCCACCGGTTTGGAGTCCCTCTCACTATCCTCACTGATAACGACACCAACTTCTGAGCATCAGAGCTGAAGAAATTGTACGCCAAGTACAATATCCGTTCGAACCATACCTCCCGCTATAACGCGCTGGAGAATGGACAGATTGAGGTATTCATCAAAACCCACTCTAACAGTTTGCAGAAAATGGTTAGCTAGAACAAGAATAGTTGGCCAGACAAGCTCCCCAACGCCCTCTGGGATAATCAGACGAAGACTCATTACTCTACCCAGGAGACCCCTTATTCCCTACTGTACGGGGCCGAGGATGTCCTCCCCATTGAGATCCAACTACCTTTTTTATGCACTGCAGTCTATGACCAACAAGCACCAGCTAGAGTGGAAGAAATCTGTCTAGTTGAATTTGGAGCACTTGACGAGAATATGATTTGTTCCCTGCACAATCTGAAGAGGCATCAGAATAAGATGGCTAGAGCCTTCAATAAGAAGGCTTGCCTCCACTCTTTTATACAAGGTGGCCTAGTATTGGGCCTCCGGGTGCCAATGATCTCTAGCAGGAAACAACCCAAGTTAGAGCCCAAATGGGAAGGACCTAATGTAGTCCATAGGGATTATACCAATAGAGCATACTCCTTGCTGACCATGGATGGTGAGATTATACTCTTCCCACAAATGCCAAATTCATCAAGCTATATTTTTCCTGATCCCCATGGTCCTGCATGACCTTAAACTGAATGGTACTGCACGACCATAAATTGGATGGTCTGGAATGTCCATAAACTATCTACTCTAGCAAGACTTTAAACTGTGCATCGTCTATCATGATGTTAAAATGCATTTTGAGAAATATGGGTGGCTTGATTCCCATCCGCATGAGAAATGTAGGAACGCTCAGATGCCACATCTTTAGCCCTGCTCCAAACTCTTATTCTCGACTATCCCCCCTAGGTATGGTTCTCTTGGAGGATCCTCGCATGATATGTTGTAGGCTTCCTTAGCGCCACTAATAACATAATTTTAATGGTCGCATCAAGTTCCCACTTCCATTCCTATATCCTCCCACATCTTCACCGCATGAATTTAAACTGCGTGGCCTTCAAAAACTATGTATGGATCGATTACCATCCTCATGGGATATGTTGGAAAGACTAGACATTTCATCTGTTGGCCTAGCCCAAAATGCCAGAATCCTCCCCCCATGCCATGACATATGGCAATGGTCAAAACTCTTTCCCCAATTCGCGTTGATATAACCATGATTCGGTTGTACTTCCCACTTCCTAGGTACGTTCTCCTCTTTTAGAGATGGGTACAGCTATGCTTTACCCACTCCTTGAATAGGATTCCCTCACCTTCCCTATCCGGAAGGGACCCTGAATGGTATGGATGCTAGGCCTAAGGGATGTCTTACCACTTCGGGCCAACACCCTTGAATATGTTGAGAAACAAACCAATACAAGTCAGGAGTTTTGAATATGGTCTGTTTTCGATGCTCATTTGTTCCTCCAATTTCAGGTCACTATAGGGATGTTGTGTTTCGAACATGGTAAATAGCTATTCGGGATTGTTAGGGCCACCCCATGATGTCCCAAACATCGAGTGTAGTGTTTCATTATGCCACGATGTATCTCCAAGCAATGAAATCCCTCCGGGCAATGCCGACAATTGATCCCCTTGGCCTTTTCAGGCCCCCATCCCAGGTTCTCTCTTATGGGAGTTTTCGGTGAGGTGCGGGATTATTTCCTCATTCACGTCGGGTTATTCATCGTGCCGTACACCTCCCTTATTTGGGGTATCCTAATCCCATCCTCATCCAAACTGTAAGACATTAAACTGAATGTTGGTCAGTCCTTCCTGACCGAGGCCCAGCCTCAGGCCCCTCGGCATTTTTTGGGCCCCCAACCCATGTTCTTACCCGGAGCGTACGGTGTGATGCGGGATTTTGTCTTCATTTACGTAGGGTTATTTGCAGTGATGAACACCCCCCTCATTAGGGTATTCTACCCCCATGGTATCTTCAATAACTACGCATGGCTAGATTCAAATCATTATGGGATACGTAGGACCACCTGAATGTCTAGACATTGGGTCCTGCCCAATCTCCGGGAAATCTACATTTCACCTTGGCCCCTTGGCCTACCCTTCCCCATAGATGAGATCACATGGTGTGGCTTGGGATTATGTCCTCATTCATGTCGGACATGTAATGAACATTCCATGTGCTTCTCCCTCCTAAACACATTTGTTATCCCTCTTTGGTGGTTCACCAATGTGCCTAAGGGTACTATGGTTTAGTACCCAGAATGTTGGACTCTTCTCAAACATGTCTCCACCCGCTTTTCAGACTTTTTGTTCCCCTTCATTAGGGAATAAATCTCCTTTAAACCCAAAGGGTACCTCAAGTTGAATGGATGCTAGGAATAAGGATCTCTTACCATTACGAGCCAACACCCACGATGGTCACGAACAACAAACCAATACAATTCCCGGGTTGTGAATATGGTCAGCAGTGGATGATCATTTGTTGTTCCCATTTTAGGATAACACAATATGGATACTTCATTTACGCCATGGTAAACAGTTATCCTACATCGCCATGCCAACCCCATTAAGCCCAAAATGTTCTTTACATGATTCACATCCTTCTCCACCTCATCATGTCCAAGTAGAACTTCGAAAACAATAGTATTATTCCTCAGTGCGCATCTGCACGTTAGGAGGACAAAAGTTGTGATAGGGGCTCTCCACCGATTTCCCTTTGGTGTGCATTCCATGTATTGCAATATACATCTTCCCCCTTGTTTCCCCCACATAGTTTAACACACGTGGGATTAGGTATTGAGTTGAGTTTTGTGCTTACTTGGATGGTTTTTTCTCCTCTACGGTCCAAGCTCTAAGACCGTAAACTATAATCTCATTAAAAACTATGTGTGTCTTGATTCCCATCCTTATAGGATATGTAGGACAACCCAAATTCCACTTTTCTGGTCCATATTAGCTGGGCGATACTTTCTCCTGCCTCTTTCCCTCTTACCCCTATTTGGACACCTTGGCCCAAGGTTCCCATCTCGAAATTTTGTATGGTGTGATATGGGATCATTTCCCCATTCACACCGGGTATGTTTCATTGCACCGTACACATTCCCCACCTAGAATCATTTCTATTATGTCTGCGCTGCATGAAGTTAAAATTCATGCATGTTCCTATCACATGACCTTAAACTGTGATATTATCCTCTTGGCCACACAATGAAAAATGGCACTGCATCGTGATTTTTTCACTCAAGGGGACACCATGTTTCGTATTGGGAACAGCCCATACAATTTTTCAAAATCTGCTACGACATGATTCTTGTGACGATGCCAGGGCTTGCTACCCTAGGCCTGTCAATTCAAAAAAAACCACTCACCATAAAGTACAAACAAGATTTATCAAATTATTCTTCCCTTGGTGCGAGGGCCACACCGACACACCCCTTTTTCCCTGGTACCAGTACCTTACTGTGCCACCTCCATAACTACATGCAGCTTAATCCCCATCCTCATGGAGTACATAGGAATGCCTTTTCACTTTTCCTTAGGCTCAGATCAAGTCTCGTTTTCGGTCCCTTGACCTAAAACCTCTACAAGGAACACGTGGTGGTTAGATCCCCCCGTTCCCATTGACCTCGGGATTTTGTAATTATCCCACCATGTGTCTCCCGCGATTTCGACCATCCATGGTCTGAGTTATATGAAACTAAAATAATATCACTCTATGGGTAGGGACTCGACTACCCCTATCTAATGGGTCTCGTTGCCGTATTCATATGTGTATTGACAATGAGCCCAATGTGTGGAATTATCATGGGGACATTCCCCCCGTTCCATGTCCAAGCATCATGAGATCTCTATTAGGATCCTCATCCTCTTACATATCCAGAGGGACCCCCTAACATCCTAGTCCCATGTCGCATCGGATCACCAACCTTCCAAGGCCAAATCCCCCAAGGATATTTGATGACATTTGGGACAGGTCCCGTGTTTCGAACATGGTCAACGGTCGACCATCAATTGTCTATCCCCATTCTAGGCTATCACAATGTGGATGCTGCATTTCCACCATGGATACTGGTCATCCTCCATCGTCACACCAGCATCATTGTATTCCAAATTCCGAGTGTCATGTTTCAAAAATCTCCACTTCTTCATGAACAAGTGGAATTCAGACATACTCTACTTTATCCCTTCATGCGTCTATGTGCACTACATAAACGAGTTAGCATTATTGGGTCAGTATTTACTGACTGTCCCTTCACCCTAACATGCCCCTTCCTATGTTTTTAAATTCCCACCACTACTTCTTGTTTCCCACATCAGGCACGACTCACGTGGGCTTAATAGTTTCGGTCGGATGTGTACCGACGCGGCCAGGATTCGCATTGTCCCGCATGATGTTAAACTACACTCTCATAACTACGTATTGCATGATTCCTATCCTCATGGGGTACTTAATAATGCCCGACCATTATGATTCGGGCCTTGCCTAATTCTATCTCTTGGTCCCTAAACCTGAAGAGTTTTCTCCGGGGATACATGGTGAGATTTGGACTCTATGTCCTCATTCACGTCGGTTTTATAGCTACCGCACCACATCCTCCCTAGGATCATCCCTTTCACTCCATGTCCTATCATATGATGTTAAAATACAGGAGTCCATATGTCCTCAACGCATGGCACTAAACTGCTGTTCTACCCTGAACAAGTTCAGGATGCCCCATGTTAGTCATTGGATACAGCAGATCCCCTGCCAGATGGGATTTCACCTGTTAGTGTGGGTTTATGATTACATTGTGATTCTAAAACTACACATGGCTTGATTCCCATCCTTATGAGACATGTAGATAAACCTAAGTATTTCACCTAGGGTCCAGCCACAAGAATCATAAATCATGTTCCTTTCCATTTTCGGCCCCCAGGCCTGACCCCATGTGGGGAACCATGCAACTGCAATTTTTCCCTGATCAAATTCGGGATGCCCCAAGGTGACATCAGGTAGAAATGAATCACTCTCCAGAGAGGCCCAGTCTAAAAGAATGCATGATCCATGATCAAACTGATTCAACCATCTAGTGTGATACCACAACGGTGGCGTTACTTCTAGGGTGTTGTATTTTATTCGAAAAAATCCTCACTCCACATTCTACACTTTTTGTTCCCCTTATTCGGACCCTTGTCCTCTTTAACATCTGGAGGAACCCCCTAACAGTATGGATTCTCGGACAATGGCCCGCCTATTGTACTAGGCAAATGTTCCATAAGACGAACGGATGAAATTTTTAGTCTGGTCCCGTGTTTCGATCATTTTCAATGATCGACCTTCATTTTCCATCCCTACTCTAGGCTAATGCGATACGAATTCTGTGTTTCGGATAAGGTCAACAGTTATTGTTTTTTGTCATGCCACCCCCACGATGTTTCAAATCCTAGGTATCGTGATTCACACCTCCCATTCCCATATGTTCGGATTGATTTCAGTGCCCCTGGTATTACCTTGTTCGTGCACAAGAGTGCGCTAGGAAAATAGTAATTTGGATGTTCTGAAATCCTAATTCTCTAGTAATTTCTCTCCCATTTCCTACCATAAATACAGTCCAGTTGTCCAAACCCAGGATTCCGAAAGCATGTTCTTGCACTCCTACGTTTGGATAAGGTAATAAAGTGGTCACCCTATGTTACTCACATAGGTCCTTACCCACTTGAGCTTAGGGAATGATCGTTGGATGCTTTGCGAACATTACGTGGATGCAGTAAACCAATGTGAACAACAGAACTCATTTGTGCTATGCAATTAAGGAAATGAAAGCATGAAAGTATGTTTAATGGTTTGTAATCATTACAGTACCTGGGGGTCAACTCCCCCCATGGACGGATTGACCTCATCAAAAGAGCGTAGAAGCTCCTCCACCCTATAGTTGGTGGCGTCAAGGAGTTACTGCCACTTGTTCATATCCTTGTCCTCCTCTTCTGTGAGAGGGCACAATTCGTTGGCCACAATCTGGGCCCGCTCCACGTCGGCCTGGATGGGAATAATCTCTCCAAAGGCTCACCTGAGGCTCTCTTCGGCTTCCGCCAGCTGGGCCTTCAATCGTGATATTAGCTCAGATTTCACATTGAGGGAGGTCAAGTGCTTGTCTACTGGATTCTGTAGCCACTATACCTCTTATTCATCCTTATGGAGCCTTTTTATGTTTATTGTATTCCTTGGATGCTATCCCACACCAAGGCCATGGTCATAATCCCAAATCATTTCTGTCATAAGATCTCTGAGGAGCATGTGAGGACACTGGGTGTAATTGATGAAGTGTTTGATCAGCTTCCATGATTGGGGATAGACTATATTTCTGTCCTTATCATCATAGGTTTTCTCATCCCAGTCTACATGATTGGACGACTTGTATGTAGGGAATGCCCCCAGGAACTCCTCAACCAGGTCCACGTCTGTCATCAGATCGGGTGTTGTGAGGCCTGAATCATCTGTTTTATTCTCATCATCGGATCCCACCTCAATAACCTTAGGCATAGTTCCACTGGCACCCCTTCCAGAAATTGGGAGTACTGCAGTTTGGTCAGGATGGACGTCCACCTCTACGACCATTAGCATGCCCCTGGGAAGGGCGCTACCAGAAGCCCCAAACCACTTCATTGTAGTAGCCCAGGACAATTAAATGATTGTACATTCCATGAAGGGGACTCAAATGTCAGCAAACATGATCATGGTATGGAATTTGTGAATTTGATAGAGAAGACTTACAGAGGTCAAATCCCTAGTCTCACTCTAGAGCTGTTGTCATCGGAACCCCAAGACCCGGCCCCCCGTACATGGTGGGAAGGTCTGGAGATTCAAAGGGAACTGCCTCGACTATCCAAGCCCCGCCAGACATGGGGGTTGATGCAGCCACAAGCATGGATCCAGAAGGCCTTGCGTCAGTGCCCACTGAGGGGAGAGAACGAGGTCTATGCACAAGGTCCTCCTGTAAATGGCAGACGCTAATAAGGAAACCAGAGAAACCTAAGGACAGACTCTGAAGAAGGAACATGGGATTTTACATCGAGGGACTCTAAAAAATCTTTGTGATCTGAGGATTGATCACCGACTTCACCCTCCTCTGGCGGACATTATCTACCAGCCTCGTGTCCCTAGGAGGGCTCGCCCGATTCGTCTGGATGGGAGAAGCACTCCCTCAGGTGAGTAGCTGACAGCTACGGAGGGACCATGTGACCTATAAGTAGAATGACTCGGTCTGGAATCAGGTGTAGGGCACCTCGGGAGTGGATGAAGTCTTCCATATTAGCTATGTATTTCTTCGCCTCTTCCTGGGATACGTCAAAACTAGACATAAAAGGGTCAATTCCCAACAAGTCCATCTCGAGGCGGTTAAGGTGCTTCTACAACCAGGATGGGCCGAGAAATTTCCGGTTGACCTCCCAGATATCCCAGGTCTTCGAGAAGACATAATTATTTGGCATGTCAATGTGGTGCAGCCGTTTCCCCAGGGCCTGAGTTGAAATCCTGTAGAATCCCCTTGGTGGCTGCCCCTCTAGATGACTCTGTTCTATTGGGACCACCGGCTCTGCTACGGCTAACGGATCCTCTACTGCTACTCTCACCTCAACTGATACTGGCGTCGCCGCTACAGAGGCCCAGCCACTGCGGGATGCCCTTGTGGCCTTCCAGCCTCAGCCCCAAGATTGAGGAATCTCACCCTCATAAACCAAGATAGGTGACCACTTCAGCATCTCCCCTGTATAGGCCACCTCCTAGCTCTGAGCATATTATTTTACCAGCCCATGGACAGCGATCGGTGGAGGTAGTACATTTCGCATATTCCCATCATCCCATGTGAACATGAGCCACATATTCCTCATCACACACTGGTTCTCCTCGTAGCGCACCCACTGGTTAATATGGGGTGAACCGCTATAGGAACTGGAATTTCCTTACAAACCGGTATGGGGTGTATTGCTCAAAGAGACATTTGTGGTCCACCCTGGCCACCAGGACTCCACCTCAAAAGGAAAGGCGATAGGCCTGATGCTCTTCTGTTCCCTGACCGTCATCAGTGAATGCCCCTTTCGGCAATGGGGATGGGTGGAAATTGAATTCCTCCACCCTCCACACCTTGTTTAGAACTGATGGTACGGTCAGATTGGTCAGAAAAGCTCCTCGTGACATTAAAGATCAAGGGATGGAATTTTGACACTGGTGGTGTGATGGGGTTTGGATACTCATAAATCTCCCGGATGTGCGCAACTATCCACCTGTATAGGAGGTGTAATAGCTCCCATATCCATTATGGCCTCTTCCCCTCGCTGATGTGCCATAACATTTTGTACAACTTGGCAAGCATCTGGATCCCCAAGTTGACCTGCACTCCTATTGCCAATGTGGATGCCATGCCAAAAGTGCTTGGCCGCACTCCCATGTTTTTATCCCTCACCAGTAGGATCCAACCACACGTGAGAGCTGCGATGAATGCCACCAGCCTAAATATTGGCCGTTGTTCAGTGCTGACACAGAACCCCCAAGTCTTCCACTGGCTTTCTCCAAAAGCCTCCAGTATGAGTTTTCCTTACTCCGAGAACCCTTCGGCCAAGTTCATGGCCTCGCCGGAAGCTGCCACTTTTCTGGGATGTTTAAAAACATCTCGATCTAGTTTTGATGTGGACATCCCTCACTACCTACTTACCCTCCCTGGGCATGAGCTCCATTAATTCCATCACCAGACGTGCCATCTGCTCCGGATCCTCCCACACACCCATAGCTGGGATGAATTCATTGTACATCACCCCTAGTATCGGGACCCCCAGGATCTGATTCATGTCCCATAGGGTGATGTCGACCTCCCCATGATACAGGTGGAAGGTATTGGTCCCTGGTTACCACCGGCTCAACAACTCTGGAATTAGCTGTTTCAGATGGTAAATATGGAACTGGGAAGCCCAGGCTGCCTCCTAAAGACCCACTCTTCTCATCTCCGCTCTGAAATCCTCACACAAAGCGCCTACCCAGTAGGCCCAATCCCAATCTTCCGTAATGTTTCTGCCCTAGAAAAGGTCCCATTCCCTGGACAACCCCTTCTTCGGGTTCCCTATCACTGCCTTAAGGATAGTTTGTTACAGGGGAGGGGACGTCTCTAGCTGCAATTCCTTCATGTTGTCATTTTTCAAGTGATTGTATAGGCAGTCAGTGATGACATGCATGAAATCCTCCCAGGCATGACCATTGGGCACCCTGAACCATCTGTGCTGACACGGCCTACTCTGAACCAGTAAGCTGGCTCATCTCTACCTGCTTCAGGGATGAAGACATCATCCCTCAACTCTAAACCATACTAGGTCAACCTCCTACATAGCAGCTAGTTCTTCTGGCTCTTTGAAAGTAGCTCCACCAAAGAACTATGGTCTGAGTGGATCCAGAATAACTCTCCTAGCCTCAGGTTGTTCACCCTTTCATCCCTCTGAGCGGAATCCAGAAGGTCCCCCTGGGCAGCTTTTTGGTGGGCAATTCATTCTAGAGCTATGATGTTTCTTTGGTTGGTTCTGGAATATCGTTCTCAAAGCACGTTTGTGAAGGACGTTCATCAAGACAGTTCGTGGGGCACTACCTCGGCGATCAAAGAGAGATCACGGAGTGCAAACGTGGAGTTGAGGACTCGTTATGCACCGCGATGACCCGATTCGTAGAGATGACTCACAGAGTACACAGAACTTCTAGAATCGAGATCGCAAGAATACAAGATCGTAAATAAGATAAAGGAAAAAAGGGATGGAAAGGACCCTATTTATAGGCGATGACCTTCGGAGTTTCACGGCGCGTCCAGTTCGCACGGAGCTTCGCGGTGCGCTCGGCCTGCGCATCCCCTAGCCGCCCAGTGAGCCCTCTTCGTGAGTCCATACTGCGAATGACCGGGGATTTTGGAAATTTCCCTCAAACTTAGACCCTTCATCTCTTAGTGGATCAATATCTGAGGGGAAGAATTTGTTGGCGTCAAAATTCGGGACAAAGAGAAGGCCCCAAGTGGGCCCCACATACTACCATGCAAAGCCAAATCGCGGAGTTACCCGGCACTGCGGAAACCCCGACACAAAGAATGAGGGAGGCTCTGCAAACACATTTGACATTCGTGAGCCTGCCATGAAGCAAATCATGGGGGACGCTCTATAAACGAATTTGATTTTCGTGACTCCACTGTGAATCAAAGGATACAGGGTGCTCCGCAAACGAATTTGACGTTCGTGACACCACCGCAAAGCAATGAGGCATGATGCTTGGCGACCCCATATTGACATTCGTGACCCACCATGAAGCCACCAAGACCCACATTGCACCACATGAGCTCTGCTTCGTAGAACCTCTTGCCTATAAATACTGGGCTCCCCCCATTGCTCTCAGGATAGAAAATACGACCTTTTGGCTTCCTAGATAACGAATAGCGAAGAAGTCTTCTGCACAGTGAACCATGAGCTGTGTGAGGTACTTCTGCTTCGCGAAGTGGCTCCCCATTGTCTTGTTTTATTCCCCTCTTCTGAGAGAGATTCCCTTCGAAAATACTAAGCGCTTTCACGAAGGAAGGGGATCCTCAAGGGGAACCGGGTCATCGCATAGCGTTTATGCTTCGTGAAACACCGTTCATGTACACATGATCCACATGATAAGGTAGGTTCACTGTACATCTGGTAGCACATTGCTTCTCGACACCGTGCTTCACGTGGAACCTTTGCTCTGGGAGGCTATGCTCCACAAATTCCCTTCCTCTTTTCCAATCACCTCCCATTTTTACCTCCACCTAATGCTATGTCTAAGGCACCCCACTTCGTGAAATCACATCACCTCACAGGTGCCCTCGGCCACGCGTAGCTACAGGGATCTACAAGACTCCTGCCTATAGACCCCACTGCTTGGCAATCCCTTTTCCTGTGCGACCCTCCATGTTTGCATGATGTGACTTCAAATTACCCTGGATGACACCACCCGTTGCATTTCTTCTCCTAATGCTTCTTCTCATAGGTACACTAATGGCTATTTCTTCTTCACATAGCCATGCTAATGTGGACCCCTAGATGGTTCGCTCCGTGACACCCCTTCACCCTAGATTTTCCAATGCCTTCCCTCCCACAAGGAGTAGTGGGTACCAGATATATATATCCTAGGGGTGCGGATCAAACCCACCTCTTCCGAGCTACAAGATGTTAAACTTCCAAACACCTTCATCCTGATCAAATGACATTAAACTGTGACCTCACCCCATGCCCCTCCCATAGGGTCCCCCCTCCTTGGGCATTCTCCATTCTCCCTAGTCTCTATAGGGGGTGATATCCTTTTTATTGGAGTGGAATTTTTCCACAGGGAAGGGCAACCACCTTGGTGTAAGCCGTTAGCTTTTCTTGCAGGAGGCATCACCCCTTCTCCTCCACACTTCCTCAGATCCAAGGCCATTGGAGGGAATGATAGGGAACGAGGCTCCTCCATTCTTTGGTCCCAAATCCCTCTCCTGCTACTCTTTGCTGTACTTGGGACTCTATCCTGGAGTAATCCCCAATATCTCACTCCTAGGGCCGTTCCATACGTAAGCACCACTCCACATCTCATGGATGCACATTTCGTGATGTGATTGTCGGTCCTTTTCTCCCTCTTGTTTCTCACACTGAGCTTGACTCACATGGGTTTAGAGTAAGCATCGACCATGGAAACACCCCCATCCCGCACAACGTTAAACTAGATTTCACCCTCACCCCGAATGACGCTAAACTGTACACCTGAAATACAGGGACTTTGATCCATGTCTAGGCATGGTACTTTGGAAGCCTCCACGATGTTCAAGACCACCAAAATCTGGTCGTTCTGACCCCCTTAACGTTGGTTCACCCCCCATCCTAAACTATGGGGACTTTGGTCCATGTCAAGGCATGGTACATTGAAATCCACTATGAGGTTCAACCCCACCACCACCTGGTCGATCCAACCTCCTTCACATCAGTTCGCCATCCTCTGGCATGACATTAAATTGTACACCCGAACAATGGGAACATTGATCCATGTCAAGGCATGGAACGTAGGAAACCTCCACGAGGATCAAGCCCCCCACCACTAGATCTCTGGGTCCACATTCCCGTCGGTTTTCTGAATACTCCCATCCTGAACGACGAAGACTTTGATCCATGTCAATGCATGGTAGGTAGGAAGCCTCCATGAGGGTCAATCCCACCACAACCTGATCGTTCCGACCCCATTCATGTCGGTTCACCCCAATCCAAAACTACAGGGACTTTGATCCATGTTAAGGCATGGTATATAGGAATACTCCATGAGGTTCAAGTCCATCACCCATCAGAACCCTGGTCCATCTTCATGTCGGTTCGCTGAAACAACCCATCCCGAACCATAGGGATTTTGATCCATTTCAAGGCATGGTACGTAGGAAGCCTCCATGAGGTTCAAGCCCACTATCCATTTGTCCTGACTACCCCACATTGGTGTACCAAGCCCCTTTCTCCCACCCGAACTATGAGGACTTTGATCCATGTCAAGGATTGGCACGTAAGAAGCCTCCACGAGGTTTAAGCCCACCACCCGGTCGTTCCAACCTCCTTCACGTCGGTTCGACCTCAATAAACAGTTAGCCATTGAAACCACATTCAATGGTAATCTGTTTTCTACCTCATTCGATGGTAAGTCATCACATGATGAACTACATGGAATTTGATTCCATGCAACATGGATATGTAGGAAGTCTCCTCGAGGCTCAATCCCAAATCCATCATTCATCCTGATGCCTACACGAGATTCCAAATTATAGTGAGATCCTGACACGTCATTTCCAATCACATCATTTGGGAATCCTCCCACATGATGGCCCCAACATTGGTGTTCCCTTCAGGGGTTCCTCAATCTGGTCCACTCTAATCAGTGTTCTAATTAGTCCGATCTGTCTCTTCTAGATGTTAACCTTGCACCATACCCTATGTTAAACATAGGAAGCTGATGAAAACCACAGATACATACCTACGACATATAATTCCCCACATTCTATGTTGGATTCCTTAGGATTATTTTCCCTCAAAGAATCCTTATAATAAGGGAAAAAAGAAATGAACACCAATCCCAAGTGTCCAGACAAGTCAGTGATGCCCAGCGTGACTACTCTGCTAACCGAAGGTTGCTGCCCTAACCCGACCCCATGGAATGTCCTGACAGAAGAAGCGTAATGAACTGATGTCCATGAGGATATGGTGTCTGTAAGTTTTTCAAGAACAACGTATTAAATATATGGGGGAGACCCAGACTAGGTGAAGAACTCTGAGGAGAAATCCATAGAAGGAAGAACAGACATCCCATCATCCCATTTCAGTCAAGGTATAGATGTTACTGAACATGAACGGATGCCGCTTACCTTTGGAAAGGGGTAATGTAGGGCAACAGCTATGCATCCTCGGTTGACAGATGCACGCGCCCCGGAAAAAGCGTCGAAAATAGAAATGGTGAACCCAACATGAAGATATTCTCCTCAATATGGAGTTTAGTAATGCTCGGGGCATCCATGGATTGACTTTTCACTAGATCCAGCTATCCTTCATCGAGTCCCACCATGAAATAACTGGGCATGGTGTGAAACTCACCATAATATGGGGAAGTAGAATGTTAGAAATTCTGTTCAGCGGCGTCGTCAGTGTGGATCCCTCTTATCGGTCACAGATGGAAGGATGGGGTTGGGGCATTGGTCATCATTTCCTATTTCCTTTTTGAACTGATGAGTCCATCTCTCTGCTTATCAGGAATCAGGTTGCTTCCACAGAAACACGATCACCGCCCGCCTGCCTACGCAGGGGCAGGGGCAATGCCATCACAACCCCTCTTCCTGGCTTTTCCGCTTCCGCAACAGCTTCTATGTCCACGACCGTGGGGCGCCAATACCCCATATCCCCATTGGAAGTTATACAACGAAGGGTAATTAACAACCACATATGTCGTTACGAGGAGAAGTGCATAATCACAACCCAGGATATGGCCTGCCTAGACCTGGAGGCGTCTAGGCCCCACCGTCAAAGCTGCCCCCGAGGGCTTCGTAGAGAGACACTACTGCCCACCCCAATATTCAATTGTTTCGGGAGCTTGTGCTTGGAGTGCTTGGATGAATCCCTTGCTTACGCTGATGAGGTGGGTGACGTTTGGCCCAGCCCAGTCCGAGTCTCAATTCAAGGGCTCCCAACAAGGGCCCCCACAGAGCCGTGTCAGCACTAACGCCCGATCTTGGTAGAGGTGATGGTAATCTATGCGCCTGCACCACCAGCACCCACTCGCCTGACCCGACACCATCGTCGGGCACGAGCTGAGGGAACACACTAAGGGGCGTCAACATCAATGGCTACTATGTCCCAAGCCACCGCTGATGCATATTAGCAAGTCTCTGCACACACTGAGCAGGGGAACTCCTATTCCCAACTGCGATTGAGGCCCCAACCGCCCCATGGGTAGGCTGGGTCAACTCTCCTAGTCACAGGAATGAGCAGAAGTCATCATGAACCAACCCGCAGCAATGAAACCCCGTATAGAGGTCCACACTATACCACCACCACCGAGAACATCGGTCTTCCCTACTTCAAGGCTCGTCATGGATGTCTGCCGCGTACCACCCCCAATCTGAATGATGGTCTGCCTCGTGGCGGTGATGTTCAGTACAACAGTCTCTCCCATGCCTATCACACTGGGTATGGATTACTTCTTCATGCCCCTGACCATCGACATGGAGAAGTTACCCATCCGATCTCCCTCTATCATGGTGATCCTCCCTACGTCCTCTCCGCAGCTGGTGAAGGTCCTCCTCGCCCCAAACAACCAGAGGGGTGAAGGCCAGCCCCGATCCACCCACACCGACCATGGAGGTACTCCCCATGTTCCCGACGGTTCCGGTTGAGGTTTTGACTGCTCAGTTGATGTTCATGGAGGCCCTCCCCATGTACCCTTTGACATTTGTCCCAGTGATCCTAGCACCCCGGCTGTCTCAAGTGCAAACCCTCTCCACCCTGGTACTAGCGCAGTCGAAGGACCACATGTCAGAAATCTGTTCGGTCTGAGGAGCCACCCAGGGGAAGAAAGGTGGGTCTTCGGTGCCACAAGAGAAATCCTGGGAAGGCCTGGACAAAGAACAAACCAGTCCACTTCTCATACTCGGATGTAGAGTGCGAATCAGCTTAGAAGCCCTCCCCTCGCTCATCCGAGTCATGGACCAGGGCAGGGACGAGGCGCATCAGGCTGGTGCTTTTAGAATGCGTGGTCCACAGGATTACCACCTCCCTCCGTAGGATTATCTAGGAGGATGAAGATCTGGAGACCCCACAGGTTATGGTCGTGCAGTCACCACCATCATCACCGAAAGATCTTTCTACCCCCACAAGAGATCAAAGAGAGTTATTCTAGGGACCAATGCTAGGGGAGCAGCATCGTGACCCACAACCAGCAGCCCCGACCCCTAATCCAAGAACGGTGGACATCAGCCCGTCCTATCGTTACGTAGTTTCCAGGCCACTACACTCCTCGAAGGACATCCCAAGAACCGGTGGCCATTCATCCCATTCGTCATATTCTTCACCGGCTAAACTGCCGTCCCAACATACTTCCTCAGTACCGCTGCCAGTTCCTTAACCACCCCCCATTGGTGAGTGGGGTAATCAAGGGCCAGACCTTGAATAGGAGCCAATCAGCTTCTAGAGAATCCTTGTAGCGGACCACTTCCTCGAGAAGTTCTAGCCCGCAGCAGCGCTGCATTTCTGCATACCAGAGTCCCTCACCCTAGAGGAAGTTGAGTGTCTTCACTACACCATCTGGGCTATGAATTTATGTCTCCATCCTCATCGTGTGGTATATAGAAGTGTCCAAGCGCAATTTGAAGACATCAAGGAGCAGTGTTGTCTAGTCGATCTGGCCACACTCCCTGTGGCCTAGCACCCCGAATCACCAGGCCGTCGTGAGGCCCTCTAGCAACAATATGTTCAGAGTATCAAGGTAATCCACAAAATCATTAGGGAGGATACCCCCTAGGTGCATGTCCATGGCAGAGGGCAGTATTCTACCCACTTCTTCAGTCCTATCTGAGAGCAACACGACTTGCTATGCGATATTGGGGACATGCCCCCGGAAAGGGTCACAGTATACTTGGATGACTAGTGAACAAGGATGAATATCTTGACATTCTCGATGTATAATTACCCCCTGAAGGCGTTCCACCATTGTTGGACCCATCGGGGAGGATTACCCATCAGTAAAGGAACCTCCTAGGTCTCCCTCTGCCCACCGAGTCACTAGTACTCAGTCGGAATGTCAGTAAGGTAAAAGAGCATGTCAGAGCTGTCATGCACTCCAACCCATCCGCCTTAGTGAAGAAGATGGAGGAAGACCCTGAGAAGGTCGTGTTGCAGCAAAAACTTGTTGAGAAGATGAGGTTGGTCGACGAATTCTTGTCTGAATGCACTGTAGATAAACGACCTGACTACAGTGATCCTAGGCAGGGGCAACAGGGGCAGGAATAAATTCTCCCTGGTGAGATGCCTCTGGGCAACCCTAATCATACCGCTCCCGCTGACAGGGGTGATGCTAGAACTCGTGGAAAGAGTGTGCGGTATGTCTCACCAAACCCTCTATAATGGGGTGTCAATTCGAGAAATCTGGCATGGGTTCCCCCAGCTACCCCGCAGGCCATTCAACCGTCGACCCACGAGCCGCTGAACCCATCTACCATGTCGAAGAGCCCAACAACGCAGTCGTGGTTAGGGATCCCTGTTAAGAAAGGGAACCCTGCTCAGATGATCCTATGGCAGCACTCATAGGCCACCTTGATGAATTGGAAACGCGACAGGCGGCAATCCCCCCAGATGGAAAGTCATACCCAGCCTGGGTGGATGATATGCCGACACCTCCAGGTTTCGGGAATCCCACATTCTACCCCTTTAATGGGATTGGGGTCTCGGTACAGTATATAGCCCACTCAACTAAAGGTGCAAGACCATGTTGGGGACTCCAGTGCAGAAGGAGGTTTCCAAGCTCTTCTGTTTCATTCAGACACTAGAGGGCCCGACATTCGTCTGCTATAGCCAGCTCCCCGTTAGATCCATGACCATCTGGGAGGAACTTCGCAGGTATTTCCTATACCAATTCAGCCCTACCAACCATAAGACCAGCATCCAAGACCTCTTCAAGTGCAAAAAATGCATGATTAGCGAGTCACAGACATTATTACCCGGTGAATGGTGGCCACATACTCCATCGACATGCCACTCACTAAGGATAAATTATTGACGATGTGCGTAGGGAATCTCAAGACAAAACTAGTTCCATCCCCGGTCACTCGTAACTTTATCGAAGGGTTCAGAGGCTTCTTAGATAAGGCCCCAAACCTCAATGATGCTCGGAAATAGGCTAGTAAGGCCCATGCATTGTCCCCTGTAATCCCAACAAGGAGAGCCTCCATAGCCAAGCCCACCATAGTGGCCCAAATAGAATCCCCTAGGCAGCTACAATTGCTACCAGTAGAACCGGCCCCATAGCCTCGTAGAGGCCCTCCACCTCAGGAACAGCCTCTGGCTCTATAGTGTACTCACAATTTTCAGGCTCCCCTGCGGAATGTGCCACCACCACCCAGGCGAGACAATCAGTGTCCACCTCCTTGACAGACCCCTCCAGCTCCTCGTCAAGGGCGGGCTCCAAGTGGTCCCTATTCATAAATATGACACCGGAATTACTCTTTCAGTGAGGATCAAGACCCCGGTTACTTCTTTAGCACCCTAGAGTAGGGGATTGTATGATTGGAAGAGTGCAGAAGGCCGGAAGAGGCTAATCTCACCGATCCCCCCAAATACTGCCCCTATCATTAGATTCTGGGGAATACACTCAAGCGATGCTATGTGTTTAAAGACTGGCTCCAATACCAGGTTGATAACTATATAGTCAGGCTGGGCTCGGCCCCAGAACAAGTGGTAGGTGTCTTTGTGAGGTCAGATAGCATTAGAGACGATGAAGGTGAGTGGAAGCAGGTTCCCAGCCACGGATCACAAAAGTATGATGACTGGATGGCTCATAAAATGGTTTCTCACACCCATGGAATCATTCGAGCATGCCATGATCACCTAGATCCTTTACAAGCTGTGACCACCACGTCTGCATCATCATATCAGATGACCTATTCCCAGAAGAGCAAGCATCGAAAGCGTAAGAAAAATAAACGTGCCCCGCCAATGTTTTCATCATCCCACACTATTGGAAACTTCATTCCCCCTGATATGGGGATCCCTCACAAAATCCACCTAGTAGTGGATGAATCATCAAGTGACAGTCAGGGGTACACTTTGGTTAACACTGTCGAGTTGGTAAACTCCTATATGACTTCCAAAGAGGTGGAACGGCAGGTGAACCTCCACAATGTCCCCAGCCGACACCAATGTCAGAGGAGCCATGACCAAAAAAGTCATCATGGCACATCAGTCGGCACCTCCAGCTAGGATGTGCATGCCACTCAGACCTAAAAACATGTGCAGTAAAGAGCTCAGCACTCACAGCCTCTTCATCCAGTGTCATCAGGACCACCTCTACCACCATTTGTGCTACTGGATCAGGCAGAGCCACTGTGGCCGTACCGCGACTAGATTCATCCCACTACAAGTCGACCTCAGTAATCTGAACCTCATCTGGAGGCTACTCTTTAGGATTTGACTAGTGAGCTGTGGGATATTCCCAGCACCAGCTAGTTACAGGTCCAGCCGACAGGGTCTGTCGTGCCTCCAAATGAAGAGTGGCCTCCTGTAAGAAAACGTTCATGCCTGGAAAGGATGTATTATGTTTTCAAGCACCCTTACAGCATCCCAGTGAGGCTTTCCATCCATGAAGCCCTCTTATTTTCATCAGATATGCACGAATCCCTCGCTGAGGCTTTAAAAAGCCCCCTCCAGTTTCAGATGGAGGTAGCATATGCAAAATCCATTCATGCTGAAGCAGTTGAGACTACCAAATTCCAAGCCATGATTTAATTCTCCTGAGAGGATGAAGGCTCTCCCATAAAAGGCCACATCTTCCCAATATACATCACCGACAAATTTAATGGCATGGAGGTTTGACGATGTATCGTTGACACTGGCTCCGAGATCAACCTTATCCCGACCGGATGCTACAGAAACTGGGTTTATCTGAGGATGACATGACTCCCTCTAATTTAAAGGTCTAGGGATATGATAGGACAGATCAGACCATGGTCGGAATGATCCATCTAAAGACCCAGTCTGGTGGCCTAGTTTCCAGTACTGAATTTATGGTCCTCTCATAGGACACAGCGTACAATGCATTGATGGGTAGGCCATGGCTCCACCTACATGCAGTATTCCCCTCATCGTATCACCATTTCCTCAAGTACTCCATTAATGGTCTATTAGGAATACTTTAAGGTGATGCATCTCCTTTAGCATCTAGTGAAGCCCATTATCTGGACACTGACTATTACAAGAGCAAGGATAATCAGATCCTGGAGAGTGAGGTTGAACCTACCCCGACCACAAGTTACCCCTGGGTAGGTCTGGATGATTCCTATGTCTTCCCAATCCATTGATTGGATGCCAGGACCCCCTACATGGGGAAATGATTTGTTGTCTTGGGTACAAGAGGAATTCATATTACCAAGTCCAAGTGACGGTATAAAATCTCCTCGTACTCCTAAAAAAACTAGGCTTCAGTGATCCTGGAACCTCCTACCCCCGTACGGTATCAGGACATCCACCCCATGGAAATGACATTACGTCATACGTGTCTATTTCGCCAGGTTGGGATTAACTAGCTCAAGCCGACACACCAGTATTGCTTTGATATCATCCAGCGTGGCCCCTTGGGCAGAAAGCTAGATGGGATTGGATTGACTACCTTCATCAATATGGTCTTAGCAGGGTTTGAATCTCCTGATGTATTGTACAATGTCGTCCAGGCTGGTACCAGCCTCTTTTCATGTTCTTCTGACCATGGGGAAGCCTCACCCGTTGCGAATCCCTCCTCCGCAAGCAAATAAAAGGATCTGGAGGATACTCCCCTCACTTTTGAAGAAGGAATCTCTACCATGGTCAATGAACTGGTACATGTGATCTTTGGTAGCAAGACAGATCTGAGACCCACGTTGATCAGTGCTGCTATGTCCCTCGGGGAGCAGCAGTAGTATGTGGACTTCTTTAAATAGCACCGTGACATGTTTTCCAGGAGTTACGATGTGATGCAAGGAATAGATCCTCAGGTATCATTCCACCATCTCAGTCTCCCAAAAAACCATCGCGGGTGCAACCAGCCTCCCAGAAATAAGCGCCATTATCACGGTTAAATGGTCGAGTCCAAATTTGACACGCTCGTCAGAGACAACATCATCAAGGAGGTCAAGTAACACAAGTTTCTAGCTAACATTATGCCAGTAAGAATGAATAATGAACAAATCAGAGTCTGTATCGACTACCGATATCTCAATCGTCACTATCTGAAGGATGATTATCCCCTTCTTGTGACACAATTTTTGATCGACTCTACGGCTGGGTTCCAAGCCCTCTCATTCATGTATGGTTACACTGAATATAATCAGATCTAGATGGCCCCCGATGATGAAGATTCCACAGCATTCAGGGCACCCCAACTTACATTCTGTTACCAGGTTATTCGCTTCGGCCTGAAGAATGCAGGTGCCACCAATCCGCGGGCCATGAATCGCATATTCAAGCCAATCCTCATGACATTGGTGGAATGATATGTAGAATATCTAGTGATCAAATATCACCAGTGTCAGGACCATCTCAAGGACCTTGGGAATGTGTTCGATTTCATCTGATCCCGCCACTTGAAGATGAACCCGTTCAAGTGTTCCATCGAGGTCACATCCAGGAAATTTATTGGATTTATTGTCAGGTACCGAGGCATCGACAGAGACCCAGAGAAGATCAAGGTAATCAGTTAGATGCCTCCCCCGAGCAATGAGGGGATGCTGTTAATCATGTATGTGACTGCCCTGGACCGATCTCCTGGTGCCCGTCTCGCCCAAAAGAATAATGAGGGGACAGAGACCACTCGTTACTACCTCAGCAGCATTCTTCTCGATACATAGGCCAGATAATCCCCCATCGAGAAAAGATGACTTCCTCTCCTATTTGTTATGAAGAAATTGAGACATTACCTACAACAACATGAGGTACAACTGGTCTCCCAGGTAGACCCGCTGAAGTACATTTGGAATCTCCCCATGTTGATCGACCGTCTAGCACGATGGGTGGTAATCCTCCAGCAGTTCGACATCCAGATTGTTCCTTAGAAGGATATAAAGGGGAAGGCATTGGATGACATTCTAGCTGCCCATCCAACCTTCACGGACCAGTACATGGACTTGGATTTTTCTAATGAGGAAATCCTCTCGGTAGATCATGTTGTCCCATGTTAGAAAATTCACATTGATGGTGCCTCCCAGATCCCCAATGGTAAGAGGCTCAATGATCATAGGCTCAACAGAGTGGGTATGGGTATTGTCTTCATTACCCCGGTGCAAGCCATTCTGCCATACTCAGTCCTATTGTCAGAATGATACACCAATGATGAGGTAGAGTATCGGGCTCTTGTTACTGGCATCGAGCTAGCCCTCAAGATCGATGTGCCCCATTTTCATGTTAAAGGGGATTCTGATCTAGTCATCAAGCAAGTAAACAGTGGCTATGTTGTTAGAAAACCAGATCATATAGAATTGTTGGAGCGCAACCTCGATCTAATGGTACACTTCCCTTCTCGACAGGAGGTTACACATGTCCCTCAGTCACATAATGGTCAAACATACATTCTGGCCAGCCTAGCTGCATCACATGCAGAGCCCGAGCATGATAATCTGATTATACATGTGGAACACCGGAGAGTCATTTCGCCCGTCACCCCAAAGGATGACGATGACCTAAGACTAAGCCATATTAACACCAAATCATCAACGTTAGGACCGCTTGGCCTATCAGATCCAGTGGTTGAAGTGATTCCAACTAGAGATCCCCTTTTGTTGAGTATCTCCAAAATGGTTGCCTCTTGGCTGATTGGGACAAGCAAGAGGGAATTCGATGCTGCCTGTTGTAATTTACCCTCTATATTGGTCCTAGTCTTGAGAAGATCCTCTATAAGTCTAGTTTCAATGGTGTTCTCTCCCATTTCATCCAAGGAGTCACGATTCCATAGGTCATGCAAGAGGTTCATGCCGGTTATTGAGGTGCCCACCTGACTATGCCAAAGCTGTCCCATCAGATCTGGAGACTAGGGTACTTCTGACCCTCTATGATCCACAATTGTATCTAGTTTTCCAAGAGATTTCACACGTGCCAAGTTCATGATAACTTTCTACATCGTCCAACAGAACCTCTCCACTCCACCATGTTCTCTTGGTCATTCGTGGTTTGGGGACTCAATGTCGTGGGACCATATCCACCAGTGACAGCTCCCTAATGCAGTTCATCCTGACCGTCGCATATTTCTTTTCCAAGTGGCAAGAGTAAATTCCGCTCAAGGAAGTCATGGCCCGTTCTATCATTGAATTTGTGAGTTCTAAAATCATCTACTGCTTTAGAGTCCATCACGCTGTCTTCATCGATAACAACACCAGCTTCCGACCAGCCGAGATGAAGAAATTGTAAGAAAAGTACAATATCCGTTCTAACCATACCTCCTGCTATCACGTGTAGGAAAATGACAAAATAGAGGAGTTCAACAAAACCCTCTCTAACATTTTTCATAAAATTGTTGGATAGAACAAGAAGAGTTGTCAGGAAAAGCTCTCCAATACCCTTTGGGATTATCAGACGACAACTCGTAACACCACCCAGGTGACCCCTTATTCCCTGGTGTACAAGGATGAGGCCATCCTGTGCATCGATATCCATCTGCCTTCATTACACACTGTGGTCTATGACCGGTAGGATCCAGATAGAGTGGCCAAAATCCATCTAGCTGAATTGGAAGCACATGATGAGAATATGCACTGTGCCCTGCCCAATCTAAAAAGGCATCAAAATAAGATGGATAGAGCCTTAAATAAGATGATTCGCCTCCTCTATTTTCTACAAGGTGATCTGGTATTGGCCATTTGAGCGCCAATGATCCCTAGAAAGAAACCACCCAAGTTGGAGCCCAAATGGGAAGGACCTCACATAGTCCACAAGGTTTACACCAATGGAGCATACTCCTTGGTAACCAAGGATGGTGAGTGCATAACGCCTCCCACCAATTCCAAATTCCTCAAGAAAAACATTTCCTAAGCCCCATGGTCCTGCATGACCTTAAACTGGATGGTCCTGCACGACCTTAAACCGGATGGTTTGGAACAACCTTAAAATATATAGTCCAGCATGATTTTAAACTATGCATCATCCATCATGATGTTAAACTGCATTTTGTTAATTATGTTTGGCTTGATTCCAATCCACATGGAATATGTAGGAATGCTCAGACGCCTCGTCTTGATCCTAGCCCCAAACAATTCTTCTCGACTATCCCCTATGGGTATAGTTCTCTCAAAGGATCCTCGCATGATACGATGTATGCTTCCTCAGCGCCACTCATACCAGGATTGTAATTTTCAGATCATGCTCCCACTCCCATTCCTCTATCCTCCCATGTCCTCACTGCACGACGTTAAACTGCATTTTCTTCAAGAACTATGCATGGATTGATTCCCATACTCATGGGATATGTAGGAATGCCAAAGCAATTCATCTGTTGGCCCATACCAAAACATTAGAATCTTCCTCTCGGGCCAAGACATATGGCAAGGGTGTGAAATTTTTCCCCAATTCATGTCGATCTAACCTTGATTAATTTGTACGCCTTGATTCCTAGAGATTTTCACCTCTTTTAGAGATGGGTAAAACTATGCTTCACCCACTCTTTGACTGGGATTCCATCACCTTCCTCATCCGGAATGGCCCTTAAATGGTATGGATGCTAGGACTAAGGGCTCTCTTACCACTTCGTGCCAAATCCCATGAGGAGTTAGAGCTACAAACAGATACAAGTCCCACGTTTCGAATATGGTCATCGGTCGATGATCATTTGTTTCTCCCATTTCAGGTCATTATAGGGACTTTGTGTTTCGAACATGGTCAACAACTGTCCTGGATCGTTAGGCCCACCATAAGATGTCCCCAACATCGAGTGTAGTGGTTCATTCTACCCCATTTTATCTCAATGTGATGAACTCCCTCTGTAAAATTCTGACTATTGGCCCCATGGACTTTTTAGGCCCCCTGCCCAGGTTCTCTATTATGGGAGTGTACGGTGTGGTGTGAGATTATGTTCTCATTCACATCGGGTTATTCATCATGTCGTACACCTCCCTTGTTTAGGGTATCCTACTACCCTACTCATCCTCACTGTATGATGTTAAAATGCATGTTGGTTAGGCCTTCCTGACCGATGGCCAGCCTCAGGCCCTTCGTCCTTTTTTGGGAACCCAGCCTAGGTTCTTACCCGGAGCGTATGGTATGATGTGTGATTTTCTCTTCATTCACGTCCATTTATTCTCCATGCCGTACACCCCACTCGTTTGGGTATCCTAACCCTGGGTATCTTCATGAACTACGTGTGGATTGATTCCAATCCACATGGGATACGTAGGGCCACATGAATTTCTAGACTTCGGGTCCAGCCCCATCTCTCAGAAATCTCCATTTAACCTTGGCCCCTTGGCCTACCCTTCCTTCGAGAGGAGATTATAAGGCATGGAATGGGATTATGTCCTCATTCACGTCAGGCTTGTAATGACCATGCTATGTGCCTCTCCCTATTGAACACCTTTTCAACCCTCTTCGACGGTTCACCAATGTGCCTAAGGGTACTCTGGTTTAGTACCCAGAATGTCGGACTCTGCTCGGACATGTCTCCACATGCTTTTTAGAATTTGTGTTCCCCATCATTAGGGATTTCATCACCATTCACACATTAAGGGACCCCCCAAGTGGCATGGATTCTCGGCCTAAGGGCTCTCCTACCATTACGGGCCAATTCCCCCAAGGGTTGTGGACAAAAAACTGATAAAATCATATGTTGCGTATATGGTCAGCGGTCGATACTCATTTGTTGTTCCCATTTTAGGCTAACACAATATGGATATTTCATTTCCTCCATGGACAACAGTTATCCTCCATCACCACACCAACCCCATTATGCCCAAAATGTCGGTTACATGATTCACATCCTTCTCCACCTCATCATGTCCAAGTAGAACTTTGAAACCCTTAGTAATATTCCTCAGTGCGCATCCGCGTGTTCGGATGACCAAAGACATGATAGGGGCTCCGCACCGATATTCCTTTAGAGTGCATTCCATGTATTTCAATAGACATCTTCCCACCTTGTTTCCCACATAGAGTTTAACTCAAATGGGCTTAGGGATCAAGTAGAGGACTAAACTTACTTGGAGGGTTTTTTTCCTTATACAGTCTGAGATCTACGACCATAAACTAAGATCTCATTTAGAACTACATGTGGCTTGATTCCCATCCTTATGGGTACATAGGACAACCTAGAATCCTCGTTTTCAGGTCCATCTCAGTTAGGATATATTTTCTCCTACACCTTTCCCTCTTACCACTATTTGGTTTCCTTGGCCCAAGGTTCCTTCTCGGAATTGCATACGGTTTGATATGGGATCATTTCCCCATTTATGTTGGGTATGTTTTATGCACCATACACATTCCCCACCTAGAATCTTCCCTACTAAGTATGCTCTACATTACGTTAAAATTAACGTCTTTTCCTATCACATGACCTTAAACTATTATATTATCATCCTGGATGCATGACGAAAAATGGCACTACATCTTGATGGTCTCACTCAAGGGGACACCATTTTTGGTATTGGGAACATGCTATACCATTTTTCAACACCTCATATGGCTTGAATCATATGGAGATGCTAGGGCCTGCTACACTAGGTCTGTTGCTTCACAAGAAAAAACCACTCACATTAAAGTACAAATAAAATTTATCAAATTCTGCTTCTCTTCGTAAGGGGGCCACGCCCGCATGCCCCTTTTTCCTTGGAAATGGTACCTTACTGTGCCACCTCCAAATCTACGAGCAGCATGATCCCCATCCTCATGGGGTATGTAGGAACACCTGTGAACTTTTCCTCATGCCCAGCTCAACTCTCATTTTCAGTCCCTCGACCTAAAACTTCTCTAAGGAACACGTTGTGGTCAGAACCCCCTGTTGCCATTCACCTGAGGGTTTTGTAATTACCCCACCATGTCTCTCCTGTGCTTTCTACCATCCATTGTATGAGTTATATGTCCCTAAATTAATATATCCATATGGTAAGGGACTCTACACCCCCTATATAATACAAATCGTTGCCATCTTCAGATGCATTTTGGAAAAGAGCACGAAGTGTGGGATTTTCATGGCGACATTCCCCCCATTCCTTTTCCAAGTTTCATGAGCTCTCAATTTGGATCCTCACACTCTTCCATATCTGAAGGGACCCCATAATTTCCTATTCTACTACCGCATCAGCTCACCTACCATCCTGGACCAACGTGCCCAAATATCATTGAATACATTTGCGACAGGTCCCGTGTTTCAAACATGGTCAAGAGTCGACCATCATCTGTTTGTCCCCAATCCAGGATAACGCTATGTGGATGCTACACTTCCACCATGGTTAATTGTAATCCTCCATCCTTATACCACTATCATTGTGGTTAAAATTCCGATCTTCATGATTCATAAATTTCCACTTCCTCATGTTCAAGTAGAATTTTGACATACTCGGCTTTATCTCCTCACGCGTCCAGGTGTGCTACCTGGATGGGTTAGATTCATTGGGTTAGTATTCACTGAGCGTCCCTTCGCCCTAACATGCCACTTCCTCTGTCGGTAATTTCCCACCACAATATCTTGTATCCCACATCGGCCACGACTCACGTGGGCATAGTAGTTTCGGTAGGATGTGTAGTGGCACGATCATGCTTCTCATCATCCCACATGACATTAAACTATGCTCTCAGAACTATGTATGGCTTTATTACCATCCTCATGGGGTACATAAGAACTCCCGACCACTCTGCTTCGGGCCCAGCCTAATTCCCACTCTTGGTCCCTCGACTTGAAGAGTTTCCACCAGAGATATGTGGTGTGACTTGGACTCCAAGTACTCATTCACATCAGTTTTATCGCTACCACACCACATAATCCTTGGGATCATCCCTTTCACTCCATGTAATATTGTATGATGTTAAAATATAGGAGTCCAAATGTTCTCAATGCATGACACTAAACTATAGTTCTACCCTGAACATGATCAGGATTCCCCATGTTAGTCATGTGATACAGAAGATCCCCTGCCAGAGAGGATTTCACCTATCAGTGTTGATCTATGATTACACTATGCTTCTAGAACTATGTATGGATTGATTCCCAAAATAATGGGATATCTAGGGACACCTTGTTATTTCGTCCAAGGTATAGCCACAAGAATCATAAATCATGTTCCTCACTTTTTTCGTCCCCCTATCCTGACACCTTGTGGGGCATCGTGCAACTGCCATTATTCCCTAAACATGTTTGGGATGCCCAAAGGTAACATTGGGAAGTGACGGATCCCTTGCTAGAGGGGCCCTGTCTGAAAGAAGGCATTATCCATTATCAAACTGATTCGACCATCTAGTGTGGTCACGCCACAGTGGCGTAACTTTGAGGGTGTGTGATTTTATTCAAACAATCCCTCACTCCACATTCCACACTTTGTGTGCTCCTAATTTGTACCCTTGTCCTATTTCACTTCTTGGGGAACCCCCTAACAGTATGGATGCTCATCCTATGGCATGCCTATTGTCCTGGGCCAATGTTCTTGAAGACTAACAGATGACATTTTGAGTCTGGTCCCATGTTTCGAACATGGGCAATGGTCAACCCTCATTTTCCATCCCCACTCCAGGATAATGCAATAAGAATGTTGTGTTTCAAATACGGTCAATAGTTAATCTTTATTGTCGCACCACCCCCACAATGTTCCAAATCCTAGGTATCGTGATTCACACCTCCCATTCCCATCTGTTCGGATCGATTTCAGATCCCCTGGTGTTACCCTATTCCTGCATAAGAGCACAGGAGGAAAATGGTAATTTGGCTGTTCTGAGAGCTTAATTCTCTAGTCAGGTATCCCCCATTTCCTCCCATAAATCCAGACCCGTTGTCCCAACCATGGATGCCTGAATCTTTGTCTGTTATCCTGCGTTTGGATAAGGTGATAATGTGGCCACCCTTTTTTTTCTCATATCGGGCCTAAAACACGTGAGCTTAGGGAATGATCACTGCACGCTTCGTGAACATCACGAGGATGTATTAAACCAATGTGAACAACGGAAATCATGCGTGCTATGGCATTTAGGAAATAAAAGCATGAATGTATGTTTAAGTGTTTTCAATCATTATAGTAACCAGGGGTCAACTCCCCCCATGGACAGATTGACATCATCGAAAGAGCGTAGAAGCTCTGACACCCCCTGGCTGGTGGTGTCCAGGAGTTTCTACTGCTTGTTCAGCTATCACTCCTCCTCAGTGGTGAGAGGGTGCAAGTCATTTTCCACAATCTGGGCCCACTCCACGTTGACCCGTATGACGATCATCTCCTTAGAGGTTTTCCTCAGTCCCTCTTTGGCTTCCGCCAGCTGGGCCTTCAATTGTGATATTAGCTCAGATTGCGCATTGAGGGAGGCCAAGTGCTCATCTGCCAGATTCTGCAGTCGCTGGACCTCGTCTTCAGCCTTCTAGAGCCATTTGAAGTTTATTGCCTTCCTCCACTGCTAGTCCATGCCAAGGCCACAATCGTACTCTTAAATATTTTCTCCCACAAGATCTTGAATGAGCATGTGAGGACGCTAGATAGACACTCCCCAACACACAGTTCATGAAATCATGAGTGAATTTTGTCCATCTCATCCAACCATAGTGCTTGGGGGTGTCATTGATCAAGTGAGTGATCAGCTTCCACTATCAGAGATAGACTATTTTAATGTACTTCTCGTCATAGGTCATCTCATCCTAGTTGGCTTGATTGGATTACTCATATGTAGGGAATGCCCCTAGGAACTCCTAGTCTGGGTCCACATCTGGCATCAGATCGGGTGTGGCGGGGCTTAAATCATCTGGCTGATCCTCATAATCATATCCCACCCCGATAACCTCGGGAACAGTTCCACTGGCACCCCCGCCAGTAATCGGGAGCACTACAGTTTGTTCAGGTTGGATGTCCACCTCCACGACCATAGGCATGCCCCTGGGAAGGGCATTACCAGAAGCCCCGACCCACTTCACCGCAGTAGCCCAAGCCAATTGAAGGACTGTACACACCAATAAGGGGACGCAAATATAAGATAACGAGGTCAGGGTTTGGAAGTTGTGAATTCGGTATAGAAGAATTACAGAGGTCAAATCCATAGTCTCACTCTTGGGATGATGTCATCAGAACCCCAAGACGTGGCCCCCCGTATATGGTTGGCAGGTCTGGAGATTCCAGGGTAGCTGCATTGACTGTCCCAGCCCTACCAGACATGGAGGTCGATGCAGCCACAGGCGCGGATCCAGAAGGTCCCATGTCAGTTCCAACTGAGGGGAGAGAATGAGTTCAATGCACATGGTCCTCCTGTACAATGCAGACGCTGATAAGGAACCCAGAGAAACCTATGAGAAGACTCTGAAGAAAGAATAAGGGATTTTACCTCGAGGGACTGCACAAAATCTTCGAGATCTGAGGATTGATTTCCAACTTCACCCTCCTCTAGTGGTCTTTCTCTTCCAGCCTCGTCTCCCCAGGAGGACTCACCTGATTCATCCGGCAGGGGGAAGCACTCACTCAGGTCAACATTTGACAGTTGCGGAGGGACCGTGCGACCCAGAAACACCATGACTCGGTCTGTCATTTGGTGAAGGGCTCCCTGGTAGTGGATGAAGTCTTCCAGCTCATCTATGTATTGCTCATCCTCAGCATGGGATACCGAAAAACCTGCCCTAAGAGGTCTAATTCTCGGCAAGTCCATCCCGAGGCCGTTAAGGTGCTTCCATAACATGGATGTGTCATGGAATTGGTGGATAACCTCCCATATGTCCTAGGCCTCCGGGAAGACAAAATTATCCGGCATGTCAATGTTGTGCAACCGTTTCCCCAGGGACTGAGTATAAATACTGCTGAATCCCCTCGGTGGCCACCCCTCTAGATGATTATGTTCTCTTGGGACTGCCAGCTCCAATGCTGCTACTGGATCCACAACTGATGCTCCCTCCTCAACTGATGCAGGCGTCATCGCTACAACAACCCCGCCACTACAGGATACCCTTGTCGCCTTCTAGCATTGGCCCTGAGATTGATGAATCTCACCCTCACTAAGAAAGATGGTTGGACTCTTCAGCATCTCCCCTTGATAGGCCGCCTCCCAGCTCTGGGCATATTATGTTACCATCCCAAGGTTGGTGGTCCGCGGAGGCTGTATGTTCCACATCTTCCCGTCTTCCTCTCTAAAAATGAGCCACATCTGCCTCATCACAAAAGGGTTCTCCTCATAGCGAACCCCAGATAGACCTGTGGGGTTAGCCGCTACATGCAGAAGAATTGTCTTGCAAACTGGTATGGGGTGTTTGGATGACAGAGCTGCTCATGGTCCACCCTGGCCATCATGAATCCACCTCGAAAGGCTAGCAGATTAGCCCGATGCTCTTCTGTTCCCCATAGTTCATCATTGAATGCCCCCGTCGGCATTGGGAATAGGTGTATATTGAATTCCTCCACCCTCCACATCCGGTTTAGAACCGATGGTGAGGTCATATTGGTCAGAAATATCCAAGTGGAATTTAAGATCGAGCGACGGAAGTTCGACACTAGTGCCGATATGGGGTTTGGATACTCATAAATCTCCGTGATGTGAGCCGCCATCACCTCATATAGGATGTGGAATGACCTGCATACCCTCTATGGACTCTTCTACTCGTTGATGTGCCACAACATTTTTTAAAACTTGGGGAGCATCGAGATCCCCATGTTGACCCGCCATCTCATTGCCAAAGTGGATTCCATGATGAACGTTCCTGTCCGCACTCCCATGTTTGTATCCCTCACTGGAAGGATCCAACCATCGATGAGAGCTGCGATGAATGCTGCCAGCCTGACTATTGGCTATTGTCTGGGGCTGACACTGAACCCCCAAGTCATCCCCTGAATATTCTCCAATATCCACCAGTATATGTTTTCTTTACTTCGGGCACCTTTCGGGAAAGTTTGAGGCCTCTTCGGGAACTGCCTGATTTTAGTGATGTTAAAAAACATCTTGAACCAGTTTATGAAGTGGACACCCCTCACCGCCTCTTTATCCTCCCCATGCATGATCTCCATTAATTTCATCACTAGACGTGTCATCTGCTCCAGATCATCCCATGCACCCATAGCCAGGAGGAATTCGTCGTACATCTCCCCGAGTATCGGGACCACCGAGATCTGATGTGAATCCCACATGCTGATGCTGACCTCCCCGTGATGCAGGTGGAAGATATTGGTTCCCAGTGACCACCGGATCAACAGCTCTGACATCAACTACTTTGGCTGGTAGATATAGAAATGGGAATCCCAAGATGCTTCATAAAGCCCCACTCTTCTCAGCACTTCTCCGAACTCCTCGCACGAATTGCCTACCCAGTAGCCCCAAGCTCAATGGTCCGTAATGTTACCACCCTGGTGTAAGTCCAATTCCTCAGTCCACCCCTTCTTCAGGCTCCCCACCGCCGGCTTAAGGATGGTTCAACAAAGGGGAGGGGACGTATCTAGTTTCAATGCCTTCCCATCGACATTTTTCAGATGATTGTATAGGTAGTCGGTAATGATAGGTGTGAAATCCTCTTGGGCATGAACATCAGGCGCCCTGAACTATTGGTGTTGACACAGAATGCTCCAGAACCAGTAAGCTTGAACATCTCTACCTGCTTCACGGACGAGGACATCATCCCTCAGCCTGAAGCCATACAAGGGAATCCTCCTATAGAGTGGGTAGTTATTCTGGCTCTCTAACAGTAGCTTCACCAAAGAAATATTGTTTGAGTGGCTCAAGACTAACTCTCATAGCCTTGGATAGTTTTCCATTTCATCCCTCCGAGTAGCATCTGCAAGTACCCCTGTGCAGCTTCTTGGTGGACAATTCGTTCTAGAGTTGTGGCGTACTTTAGCTGGTTCGCGAAGATTTTTTTCAAAGCGCGTTTACGAAGGCCATTCTCAAATACTGTTCGCGGGGCACTACCTCGTAGATCAAATCTGGATTGAGGAGCTCAAACATGGAGTCATGGACTCGCTATGCACCACGAAGACCTGATTCGCAGAGATGACTAATGGAGTACGAAGAGCATCAAAAATCGAGAGCACAAGAAGACAAGATCGCATAGAAGGGAAAGGAAAAAAGAGATGGCAGGGCCCCTATTTATAGGTGATGGCCTTCGGAGCTTCACGACGTGTCCAGCCCGCGCGGAGCTTCGTGGAGCGCTCGGCCCATGCGTCCCCTAACCGCCTCGCGAGCCCTCTTCATGATTCCACACCCTGAATGACCAAGGATTTTGGCGATTCCCCTCATACTTAGAACCTTGATCTCTCCACGGCTCCAAGTCTGAGGGGGGGAATTTTTTGGCACCAAAAATCATGACAAAGTGAAGGCCCCAAGATGGCTGCACAGACTAGCTTGCGAAGCCACATTGCAGAGTCCCCCCAGCACCACGGCCGATGGGAAGAAAAGAAGGCGGGAGGCTCTGCGAACGCATTTGCCGTTCGCGAGACCACCTCAAAGCAAAGGATGTGTGACACTCCACGAATGAATTTTTCATTCATGACACTACCACGAAGAAAATGATGCAGGACACTCCAGGAATGAATTTCACATTCGCGACGCCGCCAAGAAGCAATGAGGCGGGATGCTCGGCGACCCCATTTTTACGTTTGAGACCCGCTGCAAAGCCACCAATCCCCACATCGAGCCGTGTGATCTCCATATCATGCCGCCTCTTGCATATAAATACCAGGCTCCCCCTGAGCTATCAAGATGAACAATACAACCTTTCAGCTTCCAACCCTTGAATCGCGAAGCAATATTCCACTTAGAGAACCATGAGCTGTGAGAGGTACTTCTGCTTCACGAATTTCTTCCCCATTGTCTTGTTTTAATCCCCTCTTCTGAGAGGGATTCCCTTCGCGAGGCCTAAGGGATTTCACGAATGAAGGGGATCCCCAAGGGGACCCGGGTCATCATGGAGAATTTATGCTTCGCGAAACACTCTTCATGTACACATGATTCACATGGTATGGCATGGTCACTATACTTCGCGATGAATATTGATTCTCGAAACCTTGCTTCATGAGGCACCTTTAATCCGCAATGTTGTGCTCTGTGAATGCCCTTCCACTTCGCAATTCACCTCTCATTTGCACCTCTGCATCATGATAAGGCTAAGGAGCCCCACTTCGGGAAGAACACTCCTTTGCTGGTGCCCTCCGCCATGCGGAGCAATAGAGCTCTACAGGGACCCTGCCTATAGACCCCTCTAAATGGAAATACCTTTTCCCGTGCGACCCTCCAGGTTTACATGATGTGACATCAATGTCCCATGGACGATACCACCCGTTTCATTGCTTCACCTAGTTATTATTCGCATTGGAACGCTAATGGATACTGCTTCTTCTCATAGCCATGCTAACATGGACCCCTTGATGGTTCGCTCTGCGTCACCCCTTCACCATGGCATTGTTGCTGACTTACCTCCCACAAGGAGTAGAGGGTACCAGTTATGTTTGTCCTAGGGGTGCGGAGCAAACCCACCACTTCCGTTCTGTAGGCTATTAAAATGCCAAGCACCTTCGTCCTCAACACATGACGTTAAAATGTGACCTCGACCCATGCCCTACATGCAGGGTCCCCCCACCTTGGGAATTCTCCAAACCCCCTAGCCTTGACAGGGGATGATATCCTCCATCTTGGAGTGGAGTTGTTCTATGAGGAAGGGTAGCCACCTTGGTGTAAGCCCCTAGATTTTCATGCAGGAGGCAGCACCCCTGCTCTACCTCACTTCCTCAGTGCCAAGTCCAGTGGAGGGCGTGATAGGGAATGTTGCTCCTCACTTCATCGGTCCTGATCCATCTCCTACTGCACATTGTCTCCCTTGGGCCTCCATCCTGGAGTAAACCACAGTCTCTCTCTCCCTAGGCCGCTCCATACGTAAGTCCCACTCCACATCTCACAGACACACCTTTCACGACGTGTTCGTCAATCCTTTGCTCCATCTTGTTTCTCATACCGAGCATGACTCATGTGAGCTTAGAGTAAGTATCAAACATGGAAACGACCCCGTCTAGAATGACATTAAACTGTATTTCACTCTCATCCTACATGATGCTAAACTGTTCACCCAAACTACAAGGACATTGATCCATGTCAAGGTATGGTACGTAGGAAGCATCCATAACGTTCATTCCCACCACCACCTGGTCATTCCAACCCCCTTCACCTCAGTTCACCCTATGTCCCGAACTACGGGGACATTGATCCATGTCAAGGCATGATACGTAGTAATCCTCCACGAGGTTCAAGCCCACCACCACCTGGTCATTCCGACCCCCTTCACATCAGTTCACTCTCATCCTGCATGACGTTAAACTGTACAGCCAAACTATGGGGACATTGATCTATGTCAAGGCATGGTACGTAGGAAGCCTTCCTGAGGTTAAATCCCAACACCAGTTGATCCCCTGGTCCACATTAACATCAGTTCACTTACAACACCCATCCCGAACTATGAGGAACTTGATCCATTTCAAAGCATGGAATGTAGGAAGCCTCCACAAGGTTCATGCCCACCACCACCAGTTCATTCTGACCCCCATCACATCGGTTCACCCCCCATCTCAAGGTATGGGAATTCTGATCCATGTCAAGGCATGGTATGTAGGAATCCTCCACAAGGTTCATTCCCATCACCCATCGGACCCCCGGTCCATCTTCACATCGTTTTGCCGACACAACCCATCCCGAACTACAGGGACATTGATCCATGTCAAGGCATGGGATGTAGGAAGCCTCCCTGAGGATCAAGGCTACTGTCAAATGGTCCCGACTACCCCACGTCAGTGTACCAATCCAATTTATGCCTCCAGAACTACATGGAATTTGATCCATGTCAAGGCATGGTACGTAGGAAACCTCCACAAGGTTCAAGCCCACCACACGGTCATTCCAATTTCCTTCACACCAGTTCGACCTCATCCAGAGGTAATCTGTTACACCCTCATACTGTACTAAGCTGTTGTCAACCTCATTCGATGGAAATTCGTCACCTGAAGAACTTTTTGGAGTTTGATTCCCTACCACAGGGATACGTAGGAAGTCTCCTCGAGGCTCAATACCAAATCCACCTTACATACTGATTCTTACCTCGGCCACTAAATCCTGGAGAGATCATGCCACCTCATTTCCACTTACAGAATTCGGGAATCCGCCCACGTACTGACCCCAACATCGGTGTTCCCTCCAGGGGTTTGTCAATCGGGTCCTCTCTAATTAGTGTTCTAATCAGTCTGATCTGTCTCCGCTGGAAGATAAACTTATGGCATAGCCTATGTTAAACATAAGAAGCTTAGTAAAACCATATCAAAATCCCTATGGAATATAATTCCCCGCATTCGATGTGGGATGCATCAGGCTTCTTCTCCCTCGAGAAGCCCTATAATAAGGGACAGAAGAAAGACACACCAATCCCCAATGTCCAGACATGCCAGTGAGGCCCAGCGTGACTACTCCTTTAACTGAAGGTTGTTTCCTGGACCAGACCCCTTGGAATTTATTAACAGATGCAGCGTAATTAACTGGTGTCGATGACGATATGGCACCAGGAAGAGTTTCACGAAGTACGTATTAAATCTATGAGGGAGACTCGGACTAGGTGATGAGCTCCGAAGAGGAATCAATGGAAGGAAAGATGGATATCCCATCATCCAGTTTCGATCAAGGAGAAGATGTCCCTGAAAAAGGAATGGATGCCTCATGCCTTTGGATAGAAGGAATGAAGGGCAACAGCTGCGCGTCCTCCATAGATGGATGCACGTGCCCTGGTGAAAGAGTCTGATACAGTATTTTATACTAATAAAACTTCTAGTCATTCTATTACACAGATCATAATATGGTGAAGGTACTCTATATTTCTTGTATTGATAGAGATGAAACCACCTAGTATACTATGTATTTGGTAATATATCTATAGAGACAATACCCCTTTCATTTTAGGGATATGTTTTTATATATTTCTTATATAGTTAGAGATGGTTTCCCTAATAGAATAAGGTGTTTGGTCTTATATCCAAAGAGATGGTACACCCTATCATACTAGGTTATGTGTCCTCCATTAATTTTTTATTGATAGAGATGGTACCCTTGAATGATGAGGTAATTTTTTTATATACATAGAGACAGTACCCCATTCTATACCATTATATGGGTCCCTATACTTCATATCCAAATAGAGACAACATCCCTCTATCATATCAGGGTTTATATCCTCTATCTACTACATTGAACCCTCTCATTGTATCATGGATTGGGTCCTATATAGAAGTAATTTGTCCCATTGAATAGGAAGAAAAGTGTGGAGGTGTGTCATGACTTGTATTCACCTATAGACTAACATGAGAGATGTCAGGAATAGATGATGGAAATAAAGAAATTATGGAAATCTATTCATGTACAAGACTGTGAGACTGAGATCCACATACATATTTTTTCCTTAGTTTTATCAAATATATATATATATATTCAAATTTGTGTGTGTATTTTTGTGTATTTTTGTGTATGTTTCTTTATTTACTCTAGTAATTTAGTTTGAGATATTTAGTGTATATTGTTACTACGTCTCTTTCCTCCCCCCTCCATCACCTTTTGATGTGCGCTACTAGTTATTAATATACTATCCCCTATATTGGATTGGCCACATGTGTCATAAATTATGCTGATAACCGTCTTGTGTGCGCCAATTACAGAGGGTTTTTGGGATAAATATTTCATTTTATCTTGTATATTGGTCGTTGGTTGAATAATCAAATAATTTCACTCTTAGTGGTTTACATTTCCATTTTTTCAATTGGGGAATCTTTTTGGTTGGGTATGTATCCTTCCCATTTTTATTGTAGTTTACACTATTGTACATAAATATTTACTAACGTTTATTTCATGCATAGTTTATTATCTAGATTCGGAATGTTTTAATTTTTTCCACTACAGTTTTTCATTGAGATGGTTTTGTACATTAATATAGGTACATAGGAAATATCCGCCCAAATTAGTTATTCCTATCAAATATTTTCACTGGCCCTTTGACTATGGAGGTGGTATTGGGGTAATTGGACTCGTGCCCACCTAGGATGGGTTGTGACAAAAATGAATATTCATTACTATACAAATTTCCATCATTTCCTGTTCATATATAGTACCATAGTTGATTATTTATAATTATTTTGATTTTCATAATTTCTTTTTATTAAATATTTTAATATTGTTATTTATAGTCAAAATTTGTAATAAGATGTTTCTGAGATTTTTGAATAATGAATTGTGATAACTTAATTAATGAATTAAATATTAATGATATAATTATATAACCAAAAAATGAATTAATTTTTTATTTTATAATATTTTTGTATGTTTTAATATCATAGTCATACTTGATATTATTTTTATTGAATATTCACAGAAGGTGGATAGACCAACCAAAATATGGTCACTCCATATTTAATGAATGATTTTTTATTAAAGTGGATTCATTTTCAATAATATCCATATTTCATAAGAATAATGAAATTAGTTATGTAATTTTACGTTGATCATTCATAAATTAATAGTGTTTAATAAATTATAAATAATATGGAAGAAAATGAGACACATGTTTTCATGGAAGTGGTAGTCCACCCAATACACTGTTAGCATTTTCATTTCAGGATGAATTTGTGGGATATAAAATATATTATTATTTAACTATACTTATTTATAAATATATATAATATGTAAAATTTATTATTAAATTCATAATATATAACAATAATAGATAGGTTTTTGTGATTAAAAAGATAATTTGTCGCATTATTGAGTTAGTTTTCCACATAATGCATGAATGGTGGTTTTATTTTTATTAATACAAAAGGGGAACGTTTGGTAACAGTTATTATTTAATAATAATGAAATTATGTAAAAATAAATATTTTTATTCATTATATTGATAATATATAAAAATATTTGGAAGTGTAAGAATGAATATAAAGGAATTTTTGAATGAAGTACTCAAATTGTTGACTTCCGATTTCCCATGTGTGACTCTTAAGAAATAGAGGTATTGGTAAAACCTTTTCTACACAAAGTATCATGATAATTAAAATAGATTATATATTATGTAAAAAGATTATGATGTTGATGAATGAACAAAATTTATATATATTCTCTTATAGTCTTTTAATATTCCATTTTTACAAGTGTTGATAGTTTCTTTTTTTTAATATTTCTACGTAATAAAATAAGTGAACAAATTTATCACATCGTGAAGAATCTAAAATGTATAAAAATAGAGTTTAGGATGATATAAAGCTAATAATACATCAATTTTTTAACTGAAAATATTATTTTTATAGTTTTTAATCCATTAATCCAAGAATGTTTACTTTTACAAATTTTTTACTATGGTGACTAACATATACCCATGTAATAAATATTTATATCCTAAAATAAATTGATAGTTATCCCAATATATCGATATACGACTTTAAAATAAAAAATTAATTTTATAATATTATATATATTTATGTTATAATAATCAATTTTAACATTTGCATGAGTAATTCATTAAAACTCATTTAAATAAAAATTATTTGTATACTTAAAAATTATCTTTATTGTAAAACTGAGAATAAATTTTATTTTAGTGACACTTAGTGAATAATTTAGAAAGAAATATTTATGAGGATTTAATGTAAAAAATAATCCAAATTTAGCTTATATTATTATATTAAAAGAGTCATCTAAAATTAATTTTTATTTTAAAAATTATATATATTACCAGATAGTATTAATCATGAGTATTATAAATTAAATTTTGTAATATTTATAAATTTATTTGATAAAAATTAATTTTTTTATCAAAAAATTTTTATACTCTACTTGGTATTGATTATTTAATTCATAATATAGTTTCATTAAAAACTAATTTTGTTAACTATACAACAAAATATTAAATAATTATGTAAAGTATCAATGAAACACATTAAGATAACATTGATACATGGAAATAAAAATTATTAAATTAATTTTTTAATATCTAAAATAAAATTTTTATAAATTTCTCTATTAAATGAAAATGAAAATTATAATGAAATTATTTTATTTAAGTATGGACTTTTGAAATATTATATGCTTTTCATATTATTTTTTTGTAATTTATTATTTAAAAATTTATAAATGTGAGTTCATTTATTTAAATATTTTATATTATTATTATTATAATAAATTAATAGATTATAATCATGTACTAAAAATTTAAATAATTACATGATGATGGACAATCATTTTTAATATTTAATAATATTACTTGTTATTTCAATTAGATATTTGAAATTTTAAATAATTAAAATATTTTTATTTACTATAAGTTATTTTCATCTTAAAAATTCTTAATAATATTCATATATTATTTCTTTGTAAATTATTATGTGATTTTATGTCTAGAAGGATGTTATATGCCTAATATTGTTTTATGGAAAATTCATAATGAACTTTTAGGTCATTAAATTATCCCTGGTAAATAAATTCCATCCTCAAAATTTTAATTATTCATAACTAAGGAAATAGTTTATTGTATGTATATGATATACATGACTACAAATTTAATTTATACTGAAATACCTAACATACAATCATAGGAAAGTTTTTGTAATATTTTTTCAATCAATATTCACAAAGTGGCTATAGAGACAGACATTTTTTTTTAAATTTGATGATTTCGTTTCAAAAATACAATGAAATAAAATTTATAAAAACACTATCCAATAAAATAAATGTACATAATCAAATTAATATGACATTTCAATAAAAATGTATTTTATATAGACACAATTATTTACAATTATGATATATTTATTTAAAAAATGTCACACTTGGATCATTATATATCTATCATGGTTCAATCTATGATACATTCAGTTGTGTTCTCTCATACATCACATCCAAATAACATAATTTAATTAGAAAATGAACCATCGATCATGATTGTTATAGGCATTGTGATTAACCAATGAATATCCCACTATAATTTCATGATAAATTCACAGTCATAGGCCCATTTATTATTCTCTAGATTTACAATTGGTCTAATGATAATGCATCCATTTTCTCTATGATTACACCTATGTACATCTCTCCAATACTGCATCTATAATCAAGTATCAAGATATGAAAAAGATTGATGATAAGATGAAAATATATAATATTCAAAAACATCCAGATAGTATTTTATACATATAAATATCCTCTATGATTTTTCTAAAGTATTCCAATAACATTCCCTTATCCAAATCCGAAAAAATAAATGTTTCCACAAAGAACATAAGGGTTTATCAATACTCATAAAATTATGATCAATGATAGGTTATCATCCATTTATGAATCTTATAAATCATAAGTTATTCATAACTAGTAACACTATGATATCTAACATTATCTAAATGCAGCATTGATACTAACAATAGTACCCTGGTAATGTACTCCTAGATCGGGTGATAAAAAAAATTCTGGAATCACTAGCCTTGATTCCAATTATGAAAGACAATGAAAATTATCATCTTAATGACTTGATATTATATAAATATTTCATTAAATTTCGTTCTAGGATATTTTATATATATATTTATAAATAATTTTATGAAATAATTATAAAAAAGTATATTTTAACTATGAAATAAAAAATTCACCATATATTAGAACTACATAATTCATAACAATAATTCAATATATATAACTAATTATTAAAAATAACTATTTAGAACATTTTATATATTTATTATTTTAATACCCATTATAAATGTATCAATAAGATAGTGGTGATGAAATATTCTTATAATGTAATAATAAATGTGGAAAAAATAAAATATCACATGTTTTGATAATTTGAGAATATGGGATAATTAGTATACATAATAATCATATACTCAAAAATTCATAGATGATGTTTAATGGAATATAGATTTTATAACCTAATAAATGAATCAATTGATTATAGAAAAATGATTAAATAAACAATATTCATGACTTCATTACATAGATATGACTGTAACACCCTAATATTTTGAAAGAACGCTATATTTTACAGTTTATATGTCACGTAATCTTAAAAAATCCATTAAATATTATTATTTAAAAATGACTATTATATTATATCATTTGAATTAGAAGGTGTGATAAGGACAAAAAATTATTTTAAATATATATTTGATATATATTAATATTTATTTATTAGTTCTTTGGAAATAAGTACCTAGTTTTAGATAAGTTATTTTATTTTTTAAAAATGTGTTTTCATAAAAAATTATTTTTATTAAATTTTTAGAGATAAAATTATAATTATTTTCTAGAAAATATAGATATATTATTTGAAAAAAATTATAAAATATTTTCAATCAACATCTGCAAAACATATTTGGATTAAATTTTTGTATTTTTCTAAAAGGATTTATTTTTCAGAGAATATTGATCAAGAATGATGTTTTGAAACTGACTTTTTATTTCATTTCAAAGTAACATTATAAATATAATTTTACCTTATTGTAACATAAGATTTTTCTTAATTTTATGATATATATTTAATCACATCAGAATCAAAATAATAAATGATTTTGGTTGATGTTCTTTTTTTGGGCTTACAAAAATATTTTACCTAAAGACTAATTCCCTCATAATTTTAGACATTTATATTAATATTATTTTTTGAAAAATAAAAAAATTTAAAATTTAAAATATATTTCATTTACGGAATCATTAGGGTCAATTTTTTTAATAATTTTGTTTTATTTTTGGTAATTTTGAATATTATCCTTTATAAGTATTTTCAACTCGTTAATACAAAATTGTGTAATTAATTTTTAAAATAATATGAAAAGGATCAAAAAAATAAAAAAAAATAACATTAAAATAGTTTATATGTGGGTATGAAACATCCACATATAATAATATAATTATTGCAATTATTTCCATTTTTTATCCAAGATGGATTATATATAATTTTATGTAAATATAATATCAAAAACATCACTCTCTTGCAATAATATTATATCATAAGAACAAGAATAAATTAAATTAAATTCATAAAATTTAATTAAAATATTAATTATTTTATTTAATCATGTTAATTTATTTTAATTATTACTTATGAAATAACACCCTTAAAGGATTATGCAACACCAGATATTCTCTTGTACAAGCAGGAAAAAAATCAAGTAAATGATTTATAAAAATAGAAGTATTATATATTTTTTTTGAATTAAACTATGTCAAAAATTTAGAAGATAAATAAAAAATATTAATTATTTTTTAATTTTTAATTTTATAATTTTATTTTCTTAATGTGGTTTTCAACGACAAATTAAGTGAATATTTACAGAAAAATTCCCTGAATATATTTAAAAAAATATTTTGTCAAATTATTTAAAAATATTAAATTGAAAATATTAATACAAGTGAATAATATATTGTTGAATATATAACAAATTGTCCAATTATTAGTCACTATTCCATTTATTGTAAATTTACTTACCCATAAAGTGTAAAAAAATATTAAAGGGGTAATTGTCAAAATGGTTAATGGGCTGTTAAAGATAGAGATTAGGTTGAAAAAATAAAAAAATCTATAAATATTTTTGAATGAAATTATTTTGACCATTTATAATACTCGAATCTAAACATATCATTATTTAATAATATTTCCTTGAAATGTACTTCATATTAATGTTCTTATTTACGAAATTCCAAGAGATACCCACCTCTAACATATAAAAGGGAAGTTCCCCTCCCTATTTTCATACATGCCATTTTGTTAAGCCTGTATACACAAAAATCCAATCATTACATACCTTCCCACATTACAATTGTATTATTTTTTAATAATAAAAACATAATATGGATTATGGTGAAAATAAAAGAATGTAGGAGGAAGAAGTGGTATATATTTTAATCAATTGTTATATATTTTTCTTCATTTGACTCCTTCAAATATTCTCCAAACATTTTGACTTTATAAAAAAAATATTTCATATAATGATATTTTTAATGTTTTTTACACAACCTATATCCATACACTCTTCAAAATAATTTAAAAGAAAACTAAAAGTCATGTGTTTAATGAAATTCCACATCGTGAAATGATATATTTCGTTTTCCATCACCACATCTCATGTCTGGATATAATGTTCGATTCAATGTATATATATTTTATATTAGTTAAATATAAATATTTTTTAAAATATAATATACCTTCTAATTTCTTGTCATTCCATCCATTAAAAAATGATCTTATTGTTCATTTGTATATGTTGAAAGAAACATCCATCATGTGATGTGATACATTTTTCAACAATATTAAACACGAATGATATATATAATAGATAATTTAAATAATAAATATGATATTTTTTAAATAATCGTCATTTTAGTGTGGTGAAATATTAAATAACTTCATTCCATTATAACAATTACAATCTAGAAGTGTTACTCATTTATATGTATTACCTTCCATCTTCACAACTATAACATAGTTAATTTTCATTACTATATTTAATTTTTATTATAATGTTTCATTGATATATATTTTTATAATTCTGTAATTATTATAATTCTTGATATCAATTTACAATTACCCCTTTGACTATAGTAATCCATTCAATGGAATTTTTTACATTTGAGTCAAATCTACTCAAAAGGGATGATTAGAACTTAATTGATCACATTAGTAAATATAAGATGGTAAAAAGTAAATGAAATAAATAATAAACCTAAAATATGTTATTATGCATGTAAATAATTGACACTTTCTTATTATTCGGGAGTTAAATAATGAACATGACATGTTATTCTCAAGATAAGGGACACTATATAAATTTTTTAAAAATTTTATAATGAATTATAATAAAAATAACTTTCATCCATTTATATATTATTCATGATGATTTATATATATTGTAATATGGAATAAAATTAATTAAAATGGAAAATTTATGTGAAAATATTAATTATTTCAATTTTTTTAATGTGAATTATTTATATGTTAGTTTATAAAAAAAATTATCTAAAAATGATTTATATTAATTTATATAGAGCCATTTATATTTCCAAAAGACATAACTCTTATATGATATTTTTCCTAATTTAAATTATTTCATGTTTTCATAAAAAAACAAATATTTAACTTTATTATTGGTAATTGTTAACTTAAAAATTGATTTTGAAGGGAATTATATTTTCATATGACAAAAAATTGTATATGTGTTCAATATATTGTTAAATGGTTTTCTAATGAAAGTGTGAAAGCATAAAATATTTAATTCATAATATGGTTATTGATCTTTATATATGATTAATTTGTGAACTAATAATATTAATTTGATGGGTGAGACCCAGTATCTCTAAATAATGTAATGGATAATGTTCCATATCCATAAATGAAAAAATTATGGAGTTAATAATGGTGGTTTATCATATTAATTTGACTGATATCAATTTTTTCTGAAATGAGTTAAAGACAGGTTACAAATATAATTTTCTATGATTAACAATTTATTTGTATCATAAAAATGATTTGATTTTATTATTATGGGTTTTATTCGATTTAACTGACCAAAAATATTAATTAAATGAGGTTATTTTATATTTTATACAGTTAAAAATATTTCTAATAGATAAATATATTGTGGGTTTTTATGTTCATCGATATAAAAAGGGATTTTTTTTATTTTATTTCCATAATTGAGAATTATTTTTAATACCAAGTTTTAAAATGAATTTTTAATGGACTTGTGTATGATTATATATTAAAATGATGTCTACATTTTAGATATCAAAATTACATTTAACGAAGAAAACATGTATATATATAAATAATCTTTTTGTGGAGATAATATATACTTTGATCAAATGAACACATGAAATTGTTTTTCCATAATTCCATAAAACAATTAAACTAAATCGACCTTGTTTGACTATGTGATCAAAAAAATTCTATGTTGGTGTATGTTTTGGTGGATAAAATTTGTTCACATTCAGTGTAATCGAAGCCCAAAATGTGAAGATGGTGTTTTCATATTAGATATGTGAGTGTGGGTTTAAGGCTATTAAAGTTGGTATAATTGTTTTGTTTAAAAATATTTGTATAACTGGATATTTTAAGTTGATGTTAACTGATGTGTTATAGATACTGTCATGTTTTATTTTGGAATAAGTTGTCTTATATTTTCAATGGTAAAAACCAACCCTTTAGGTTTTATCTTATGGATGTCTACGATGAAAAATATTATTTTAGTTTACATTTATTTTAATAGGACCCTTAATTTTTATATGGTGGATTGTAAATATATTTATATGAGGAATACTTCTAAATCAAATTTTGGATATACGTTTAATGTCATTGAACATATTTATGGTATACATTATTCTTGATGTTGACGAATTTATGGGCTTTTATAATATGGGAAAATTAGTTTTATTAGTAATTAGGGGATTGAACATTTATATGGTTTTTGAGTCATTAAATTTACAACAAAAAAATGTTAAAATTCTGGGAAACCTATATGATTAAAGTAAATAAAATATTAAGGGATTTAATTTTCAGAATATTGGTTGAATTATAATATACTATAATATATGTTTTAAATGTGTATTTTTGGTTATTCAATTAATTTATGGATATTATTATCATATATTATATATTATATATTTATTGTATTTCTATTTATGGGTATATGAATTTATGAGTGACTAATTTTAATTAGAGATAATTACTAAAAGACTATGTGATCCAATCCTTATGAATATAGAATTTTGAACTTGGAAATGAATATATTCATGAATTTTAATTATTATATATTAAAAAATATATATTATTATATCATTGGGTGGTAATATTGAGGAATTAGATATTAAATCTTTATTTCATCTTATGATGATTTGTGAATTTTTTGGAATTATATTACCATTTGGTAACCATTTTGGTTCAGTTGAATTTATATTTAATTGTTGAATATTATTTTATCTATTATGGTATTTTTTTCCAATAAATCATTATTTTAATTATTCATGAATAAATAGTTCATCATTAATACTAATTATTTTTGGAATAATATGACATTTTTGTGGGACTTGATTAATGAATATGATTTTACCTATCCTGTAAGTACATTTATTATGTTCTTGGTCTAGATGATAAAAAAATATTCAACACTATGAAAAGGTTCTTTAGAAATTTTTTTCCCATTATATTCATTTCTAATAAATCGGTATTATTTTGACACATATTTTAGCTACAATTTTTCCTATTAAATTTATTTTAATCATTCACATTCTAATAATTAGTGTTTTATGTCACTCTACATCGTTTTTAATATTAATTTTTCCACAATGTCTTTAGTTTAGCTTCCCCATAATTTAATCCTATTTGGAAACAATGTTATGTGTGACTCTCTATGTCTTTAATATTTCAAGTTAACTCTTCTCAAAAATAATTATTACTATCCATATTTAATAAGTTAGTTTTCAAAAAAAATATTTAAAAATTTCAACCACATGATTAATTAAATATATTAATAATTTAATGTAAAAAATTTATTAATGTTTTGGATAATATAACAACTAATAATTGTTAATCAACACTATGTTGATAGCGTATAAGACACACAACAACAAGATAAAACCAAGTGGAAAATATTATTATTTAATTATGACTATTAAAATATATCTATTTAAATGCATGGTATTAATAAGAATAATCATGTTATGATATATGTGTATATATTTTATTCCAAATTAAATGTATATTTATTATTTTGAATGGAATAACTCGATTTTCATTAATGCTATTTTATTAATAAAAAACTCATTTACTTCAAAAAATTAGTTTAATTTCATTATGTGTTCTAATATAATAATTAATTTATATATATTATTGAAATATTTATTATTTAAATGATAGAATCATTGAAATAAGATTATAAAAAAATTTATGGTGAATTTTTTTAATTTTTTATAAAATAATGATTTATTAGGTAAATGTGAACAAACATGTTTTTATAAAACTATAATTTATTTAATTATATGTATTATGTTGATATAAATTTGATATTAAAGAAACAGAAGTAATATTTAATGATAAATAATATAAATAATCACATTAAATTAAAAAATATAATATATTTTTCTTGAAGTTTATTTTTTTGATTCAAAACACAATTTCTAAAAAAAATTCTGTTGTGATTTATGAATTTATATTAAAATTATATTCATCCACTTCAATAAATTGAATACTGATAAACATGTTAAATATTTGTAATTAATATTTTCAATTTTTTTCTTTAGGTCCCTTTCTTTTTTGACTATTAGTAATTATAACCTCAATAAATATTTTCACATCTATAATGGCAATTTATAAAATTATGATGAATAACATATGATAATGACTAAAAATAAATCTAAAACACATCTTTAATATATATGATTATTGGGGTCCAACCATCCTCATCCCTAATTTATGTTTTTATATATAGATTTTTCTCTAATTATTTGATAATTACATATGTATCATTTTTTGAAAATTTATCTCGCAAAGTATCATTATCTTTATGTATAATTTTGTTTAAGGTATAAATATTATTTTTTTATAATGGGTTAGTATAAACATATTGTTTTATGTTATTATTGTTCTAATTTTTATTGACTATTATTAAATTAAATTATTACGCAACACTAGCTCAATGCTTGTTCATGATATAGAAGAATATGATAAATGTGTTTGAAAACTATAAAACTAATTTTTACTATGGGTGAGTAAATTTATCCAATGAATTATAATGGTACATATATGATATAAGGACTGATATTTAAAAAAACACATAAAATTGAGTATTTTCCAATAATATACATTCTTACACCTTTGAGATATTTATTATATTGGTGTTTTATATAATAAAGACATAATACATATAAAACATAATAAATTTATACAAGGAAGATACTAATAAATCAACATCTTTCTGTTTAAATAAAAAAAGTAAAAAGTGATTTATTTTTCATGAAATTTATATATAACATCCAACATGAATTCATAATTCCTCTTAACACTTCTTATATTTTGTGAAAAATATTTTAAACTATGGGATAAGTACAAAAATCTAATTAAGGTACATAAAGGTGAAATAAACACTTAATAAATTAATTATTATAAACATATGAAATGATTTTGTCAAAGACAGACATCCCACCCATAAATTATCATACAATAACATCAATAGAATAAGAAACTTTCATTTGACATAGAAAATATAAATAAATCATTTTAGTAACATTTGTAGTTAAATAATTAATAATTTTACCATCTTGACTACTATATTATTCGTAACCCTCAAGATTTCCATATAATTTAACCCTCATAACTACATTACAGTCTAACCATAATTGTTTCACTTGGAGTAACAATTACAACTGACCTACAACATAATCATGCCCAATGCAGTTGAGATGTATATAGGTCCCACCATTTATCATTCAAAATTATCAAGAACTATAACATATTCATGAAAAAAGAATAAATTCATTATAAAACTATATATATTGAATTTAGTAAAAAATATATATTAAAAGGGTGTATTTAAAGAAAAGCCTCTTATAAATATCATACAATTTATGAAAGAAATAAGAAATGAATATAATATGTATATTCTATGTAAATACAAGTAATAAAATATAATATAATCCAAAATTATTATAAAAATTAAACTTATCATGATAAAATTAATGAATTATATGGTTTAACCAAATAACGGAAATTTGCTTATGAAATCCATTACCTATACATCATATTACTTAAAACATTTTCAATCCCCCATAATTATTGTTTATAGAGTGTCTTTAACATATTATACTACTAAAATTATGTTTATACTACCTTGTAGGACCACATTATAACAATTTTCCACCCATCTATTAGAAATTCATTGATATTTCCATTGTTTCAGGTGCACACTAGACTTTTTTTATGGTCGGTTCATTTTAGATTTCTTATCGAATGGAATAAAAACTACATAATTGGAATAAAATGGTATCAAAAAGTTACCATAATATTTAATGATACTATATATCTTTTTTTATAATCATAGGATGATTCATTACATAAAATATTAATGAGAATGATTTAATTTTTTTTGAGGTTTTTTAGATCATCACGAACTTATTTCATATCATTTAATATAATTTACATATATTGGATATTTAAAATATATTACTTATAATATTTATTATACGTTATTATTTATTTATAAGAATGGTTTTATGATCATCCTTGAAGACGATAATGGAAATCGAAGATGTGTTGTCCATGAGGGTGGTAAATGAACACATCAGGAACGAAGTTCTAATTTTCAGAATAAATGTGAAAATATGAATGGTTTTATTATTAATAAACCGTAAATAAATTCTAAAATATATATGACACTAGGGTTTTCATGAATCTTTGGATCTCTAGGTGGGATAAGGTAGAAGTACATAAGAATTGAAAACATGAGAAGAAAGAATCTTACACCTTGAAAAGTTAACATTGAGAACCTTCTAAAGGCTCTTAGAAGTGTATTTTGTGATAGTAGAAGGAATAAATAGTTTCAAGGGAAGAGGATAAGGGAAATTGGAAAATTATGTTCCAATAATATGGTTTATGCTGATAAATATTTTGAAGGAAAGGGCCCATTCAATTAATTGATGTGAGGGGTAGCTTAGGAATTATTCAAATTATTATAATATAAAAAATGTATTATAGGGTTTAAGACATAGAAAATGAGTAATATATAAATGGGGTTAAATTTTTAGAGTTTAATATACCATTTTTCTTTATTAATGATTTTTGTAATTTTTAAATAATTTAATAAAATATTTAATTCATGTAGAATAATTTATGACAAATTACACAATATTAAAATCAATATATTTAAAAATATCATCTAAATGTTATAAATTAAAATCCACATTTTTATTATATCAATGAAACATCATATTCAACTAATGAATATATCAATTAGCTAAAAATATCAAAATATATTTACTTTATATTTTTATATCATTAAATATATTAATTAATTAACCAAATAATTAATACATCATAAATGTTCAATCCATTTTGGTAATTATTAATTCTATAAAAGTAAAATATAAAATTATATGTTAAATGTAGTATTATTATCATTCCATATAATATTCTTGTTCAAGAAAACTTATGTAAGACATCATATTAAAATATTATGAAAACTAGAATTTATATTCTGAACAACATGATTTACATTTAAATAAATTATTATAAAATAAATAAATTGTTTCCTCTGGGTCCATAATTTCTGAAATTCTAATGAAAACAAGATAATGGTCAGAATTTTATAATATAAAATTTTATATCTGACATTTTCATTATTGATAAATTCATATAATTTTGATAAAATCATTTCATTTATTTTTCTTGTGATTACAGAAGCACAACATCAGCATCACACATGAATTAATGTGAATAGTATCTTATATATAAATTTATAATAAAATACCAACATGAAAATAAATTAAAGTGGATCATATTAATCATTTTTATTTATTCATTACATATATTTAATTACATGTGTCAATAAAACTTCTTTAATCTGTTAAATTCGTTTTATTTTGAACAAAATACTATAAATGTATTAAAGCCATCCTAGTTTATCTATAGAGTCCTAAAATCAGCACATAGATGATTTTAGTAGAAAACTGAAAATTAATGAATTTTGGAAAAATTTTATTGTAATTTTATAATGATAGTATTATTATTTTTACAGTTAATTACATTATTTACCTTTAACTATGCTTAAAAATTAGATGTTACTATTAATCAAAAAAATTCGTTCCTAGTAAACCATAAATATCACCCTGATTACATCCATGCATTTCAATTCTTCTAAATTCATAAAACACAGGCATTGAAAATTAATTTGAAATTATTCTTGTTGAGTGATAGTAAAAATGGGTTTTCAATATAAAAACATTCAAAACATCCCAAAATATTTTATGTCAAATATCAAGGTGAAGATAATTTCAATGACCTACATTAAGTTAAATAGTAAAAAATATAATTATAAATTAAACACAATAATAATTTAAATACAATTACATAACTAAATTATATGAAAAATCATTTTTTTACAAAAGATCCATATCTTTCAATATAGATTAAATAATAAACACTTTGGGAAAATTAGTCTAAATTCATTCAATGATAATTTCAAAGTTATGAATTCAAAAATGAAATTATATTTTTTAAAATAATGTTATATAAATTTTAAATTAATTTTATAAAAAACTATCCATATAATAAATTATTAAAAAACACTTTAAATAATGTAAATAATTATTAAATTTAAAAATACTAAAAAATAAAAAAAATATACTATTTTTACCAGGTTTGATGCATTCTCCACATGTTTTGGATTTTGAATCCTACAATTTTTTATTTACTTGTTAAACAATTTAGAAAACCACTCACTCATTGAATTTCTATATTACCATGTTTTTTCTTCCACCATGTTGATTATCTACACAACCTTAACCTGGTGAATTACTTTTTTTCACGATGCATGCTCTCTAAGATAAAAAATATGAATAGGTTTCTCTATATTTGAATAGTTCTATTCCAACTGAACTACTTATATTATGAAATGATGAGATGAATATGTCAAATACATGCCTTTCATCAAAACATGAAAAAAACTCAGTACCTGAGATAATCCTAGAGGAATATACAGTCGGTATGAAAATGGTCCTCCTTTGCCTAGGATTTAAAAAGGTATAATGAACCATGGAATTACATTTCCTTTTTACCAAAATGTATAACACTTTTCTAAGGAGATGTTTTAATGTTAATATTGTCTCATACCTTGAATGATAGGTATTTCCACCTTCTATCTGCATAATTATTCTATTTTGAATGAGTTTTCCTAACATATTTCTAGATAATCTTCACTTTCATAGAACACTCCTCTCACAATTATTATCCCATCAACATATGTTCACTGAATTAATAAAAAAAATGATGGATTCTGACATAAACTTCCATATAATGCCTAAAAAGGTTCTATTTTTATAATATAATGGAAGTAATGATTTAATGAAAAATCAACTGAAGAAGTATGTTGTTCCCAATTTCCAAGGTGATCAATTGAACATGCTCGAAGACTTTTATCCAATGTATGATTTTCCCTCACTCAATTCTATAGATTTATGATGAAAATAAGTGATTAAATTTAGTTCATTTCTAAATAACATCTAAAGGCATTTCCAATGGACATAAGTGAACCTATGATCATTTTCAAATAGAATGGAGATATAATTACACTAAACATAAAGAAAATAATTATTTTTTACAATGATAATATAGATAATTAATAAATCTAATATTATGGAAAGTGAATATTTAATTACTCAGTAAAAAATAACTGAAATCACATTGTTACCTCTTGTATTATTTAGTACCATGACCATAATATCCATGGATATATTTTCCCATATCCACTCTTGATATGGAAAGGGCTAAAGCATCCACTTTTATTTTTTTTCATTCTACTATAACATGGTAAAAATTAAAGAATTTCATGGAAAGTTTAACAATTTATCTCTTTATTCCATCCCACATATAATACTTCCAATGTTCTCTTCACATCTTAGCGCTTCAATGATGAATTGAAAATAGAGAACTATGAGCATCACTTAGAAATTATTTCTTGAACTATGAATCATAAGAAACACATAATATCATTCCAAATATGGAGACACAATCTTTATCAACAGTATATTTAGGTTATTTAATTTTATTAACTAGTTAAACTTTCTTTGGTAACCCGTGATCTTCTCTCCTTTCTTTCATAACCTTATCTGAAAGAGAGGAATATAATGACACCTAAAATAAATTCGACTAATTTTTTACACCGATAAATTCAATGCCAAAACTAATAAAATCGTTAATCAAATGTTTTCGTTCTAAATGTATCATGGTGAATGATTGATGATATTTTTGACTAAATGAGTATTCTACATTGTTCTATTTTTTCCTATATGAAAATTGATTGTGCAATCATAATACTTTATATGTTACAATAATTTTTTCCATTATATACAATTCTTTATTTGTATATATATACCTCAATGTATTATGATATTTATTTATTTTATATTTCTCTACATATAAATGATGTATCAAAATTTTTCAATTGAAAACCACAACTACTAATTCCAAATAATGTGCGGAATAGTTTAACTCATGAGGTTTTAGTTTCTTAAATCATAATTAATTACTGGATAATAATGCATGAGAATAAAAAAAGTCCCATTGATGAACCATAACTATAAATGAGAAAATAAATATTTATATCTGTTAGGGCCAAAACTAGATCTTTCAATAATCCAATTTGTAGTTATTAAAATCATACATCACATTATTTGTTCCTGATATATTAAAATCTATTTTTTGTTAACATGGTTAACAAGATAGATAAACATGAAATATTTTAAACAAAATGTTCTTAATATCCTTAAAATCAATGAAAAATATAAATCTCTATAATAGTGATGTTCTTGTCCATTCATCTACCACATCTGTTTTGTAATGATCCATTATTATGCCATCATTATTTTTAATGTCCCCAAAAATAAATTTATTGTAACCAATTTTCACGCTTTCATAATTTCGTATATAATAACTTTTTTTATGTTTTTGATGAATTATGCGTAGATGTATATCATGATCTTTATAAAATTTTGAACAAACCAAAACATCATCAACCAAAAACAACAAACTATTCAAAATATTACTGGAATATTATATTCATATTATTCATAGATACAATATAAGAAGTCCTCAAACAAAAGGGGATTAAAATAAACTAATAATTACCATATCTAGTTTTGAGATAAAATTTTTAATGTCATCCTCCAGTAACTTTATATGATGGTACCTGGATATCAATTCAATAATGGAAATGTAATGATCATCTTGGAGATGATAAAAAATCATCGATATGAGGCAATGTATTCAAATTCATATCAGTGAGTTATTTGAAGATAAATAATCAATTAAACATCCTTGGATCCATTTTTCTTTTTAAAGAATAAACATGTCCACCCCAAGGTGATATCCCATAATGAATGAAACATTTATCAATAAACTCGAAAACCACTTTCTCAATTATTGAATTATGACTGGATACAATATATAATGTGGTTCTGAAATTGGATTAACATTAGTATATATGTAAATAGTAAAATCATCTTCTAGATTAGGTATAACACTGAGAAACTCTTTAGGACAAACATATAAATATTCATTTATCACTTGAACATCATTAATCTGAATACATTGACTTTTTGATACTTTTCGAAATAGACAATTAATTACTAACTTTTAAATTTTTTTATCTTCCTGATATGTTAGAAATGGTATGAGTTAATTATTTTATAAAAACTAAAAATCATTATAACAAATCATTACCTGTACAATCAATACTATAATGATAAAAAATGAATTCCTAACAAAGAATAACATCAAGAACTAATAAGGGTAATGAAATACTTTTTTCAAGATATGTATTGAAACATAAAACAATATTAATATTCCTATAGTTCTATTTTCCTTCAATTTTCTCTTAGGTGTTTTCACCGTATGTTATGATTTCATTTATTGAGGTGAAATATCAATATTAAAAACCAATTTCATAGAAATAATAGAATATGTAGACCCACATCACACAGAAATTAGAAAAAAAATTAGTAAACAAACATTGTACTTGATACCACTTCATTGGATGACCCAATATCTTCTGAAGTGGACCGAACATTTTTTACTACACTGTTCTACTTATCTTCCAGATACCTCCCAAAAATCAGAACATTCATTGAGTTTGTATTTGAATAATACACCATTTTACCACATTTTAATCACATTATTTATTTCTTATAAAAATTAACCACTGGATCAATATATTTTAAATCACAAGACATATATACAAACATACGAGATCAAAAAACTTCCCATTTTGGTTAAGGCATTTTCTATGCTGTTTTTTTCATTATATTAAAAATCTAAAAAATAAATCTTTTTACAGTTATATTTCATTGAATAATTGTTATCCATTGATTTCCATCTAGACCTATTCTTATGTTTGTTTTCAATGCACATGGGATCTTCAATGAACTCTTTTTTTACCTTTTCTACACATACATAAAGTTTCTCATTTATTTTTTATTTATGGGACTCCCAAGGCCGTCGATATATCAAATTCAATCTTAAGTAAAAAACTATTAATTTTTATATCATGATACTAAATAATATTTGGATAATACCATCCCAATGTGGTGGAGTTTTATTTATACATATAAAATGAATCTTTATCATTTTGATTTAATTTTTTTAAATTTCATTTACATCATATGTCGAACCACCAATAAAAAATATTTTTCAAGGAAAATATTCTAAAATTCATTCCATTTCATGGAATAAATCTCCTCATTATCTCTGAAATTCATGTAAATTGACCAAAAATAACATTATTCACCTTCATAATGGAAAAAAACTAACCATGGATTATGTTAACACCCCATCACATAAAATATATTCTCTAGCGAGATAATCCATTGTTTAGAAAACAATGAGTCTGAAGATCCCATGAATGTAGAAGGGGGATTCCATTTAAAATGTTCCACTATCATCATGTTACATTGTGGTAGATCTATTTTTTATATTACATGGATTTGGCCACCATTTATACCTTGTTTCAACTGGACTGTTAGTGTCACAAACTACTCGTATCAAATTCCTATCATTCTTGGATATAGATTCAGATGGATATTATTCTGTTAGTTACTTATTAAGTTAGCTTCCATGTTAATATATAGAAAACCATAATGAATAGACATATCATAGATGATGAAAAATTGTAATATTAAAATTCAATAAATTTTCAAATTTAACATTGAGTGAAAATCATTAATTTTCTTCAAATAAAATTATCCAAAACCCTAATGTTATTTAAACCATCCTCTAATACCATATATAATGACCAACCATAAAACAGTACATATAAATGATTTTTAGTAAAGAAAATTATTTTATATACATTGAGGATCCCCTTTTGTTTAGATTTTTAGAGAATATGACATAATACACACATCACTTACCCCATTAAAAAAATAAAATATTATGAAAAAATATCCATCTTTTCAAAATAAATATTTTTAAAATAAAACATGGATGATCATTCATGAAAATTCTTCACAACATCTTACTTGATGTGATTAATCATCTAACCCATAATTATACCATGTGTAAAACATATTAAAACATTGTATTAGCACACAAATCTATGTAAGGGATATTTTTGAAAAATAAATTGTTATTACATTAATACTTAAAAACATGTTAAATCATTTTCATAAAGACAATCATCACACTCACAATTTATCAGATACTTATTTTATAATTTCTTTTTACTATATAGCATAAAAATGTCAATAAGAAATTTAGGAAAATTGGGGAATTATATAAATAAAATTGTAACCCACATGGCTACCATATGAATTTTAAACCTCCTGGTTACCTTATGAGATAACCCCCATGGCTACATTATGGTGTAACCATTATAAATACACATGGTGTAACCATTAAGACCAACCTCAAACATTAAAATAACCATGATTTCTATGTAGATAAAGGTATCACCTGTAGTCATAAATTATTCCAAAGAAACAAACATAATCAATAATCAATAATACATTCATCACAATTTTTTTTTAAAATTTATATCAAATACAAATTTAAAAGAATTTTTTTTAAAGAAAAGTCCCTTTCAAATATAAATTTATTAAATATATATTTAAAACATTAATGGAATATATATATTCAAAAAAATTCATGTAGTACAAAATAATATAATAAAAATTTTATATCAAAAGTATTCTTACCAGCTTAGAATCAATGATGTAGAAGGTTAACCAAAGAATATGAATTAGATTAAAAATTAAATTACCTTGGGATAGTTTTACATAAAACATGGTCAAACCCCTTTTATAATGACTTTAGGGAGAAATTAATTTAAAACAAAACAATAATAATTTTTTACTACCTTATGAGAATTTTTTTAAAAAAATCCCCCCATTTTTTAATAAAACATTAATATTTCTGTTGTTTTGGGTGCACTATATTTATGAATTCCATGGTTTTTTCATTATATATATTCATGTTGAATAAAATAAAAAATTAATAAATGGAATGAAATAGTATTAAATTATTTCTAGAATATTAAATTCCAATATATTTTTTTTCTAATATGATTATATATCATTATATTACACTTTAATGTGAAATATTTAATTTTTTCAGGTTTGTAATATAATCCTGAACTTATATCATACAATTAAATATCATTTTCATATATTGTATACGAAAAATTATATTACAGATAATATTTTGGAAACATTATTATTTAACTGTAAAAATGGTTTTATGACTATACATGAAGGACAAAATGGAAAATGATGGTGCATTGTCCATGATTGTTATAAATGGAAAAATAAAAAATGATGTTCTCATTTATAAATTGATTTTGAAGATATGAGTGATTCTTCTATTAATATGATGTCTTTACAACAAAATTATATTAATTATATGATACTAGAGTTTTCATCAATCAGTGGAAGGAGGTGGGGATTTGGTATAAGTGAAAATGTATTTAAAATATGAGATAAAAGTATATTACAACTAGAATCTTTCCACTTCATGAACCTTCAAAAGGCTCTTGGAAGTAGATTTTTGTGAAAATATAAGCTCCTGAATTTAGAAAGGGTTGAGGATAAGAGAAAATTTTAGTGTTTTTTCAAAAATATTTCTTATGGTGCTGGAATTTGTGATGGAAGTAGTTAGTTTTTAAAAGTTAGGTGAGGGGTAAATTATGAATTACGTAATTAATTAAATGATAATATATATATGATAGGTTATAATAATCCCAAAATGGCATATAAACTAATGGATATTACATTTTATAAATAATTAAATCCCATTTTCCCTTATTAAATATATTTTAAATTTTAAATAATTAAATAAAATATTTTATTTATGAAAAAATAATTTAGGATGAATTAAAAATTATTCAAATCTATAACATGAAACATACTTCAAAAATATTAAAATTTGAATAATTTTTTTATCATATCAAATAAATATCATTTTTATTTAAGGAATTCATAAATTAACTAAAAATATGAATGTATATTTTTTTATTAGTTTTAATACCATTATTTTTATTTATACATTTATCAAATCCTTACTTCATCAAAATTGATCAACCCATTAAGGTAATTATTTTCTCAATAGAATTTTCAAATATAATAATATTTTAAAAAATAATTTATTTTATTTCTAAATAATATTTTTTTTTTGAAAAATAATATTTCAAATACTTATATAAAAATATTATATAAACTATAATTAAATGTATAAAAAACATCATTTATATTGAAATAAAATATTATAACGTGATTAAAGTGATTCATCTGTGTCCAAAATGAACCAAAATTTATAACAAAAAAGATAATGTTTGGAATTTTATAAGTAAATTTTTTTCCAAACTTTTGGTCCTTTAATAATTCATTCAATTTTAATAATAAAATTTTATTTATTTTTCTTATGATCACACAAACACTTTATTATATTATCAAAGGAATTAATTTTATTTATTTCTTATATAAAATTAAATATATATTACCTTAAGTAATATAAATTAATTAGGTTTAAAATAATAATTCTTATTCATTCATTATTTATATTTACATATATCCAAGTAAATAAAACATCATTAATTTGTTAAATTGTTTTTTCATTGACAAAATACAATAAATTAATTAAAGTCATACAAGTGGATCACATTCGTCCTACAATAGACCACATGGATGATTTTGATAAAACTATTCTGATCCAAAATAATGAAGACATGTTTTAGGGAAATTTTATAATTCTTATAATATTACATTTAACATTAATTACCTTATTTACCCCAAAACATGGAAAAACAAACTTATGTTACTATTTTCCAATAAATAAGATCATCCTATTAGAACAAAAAAACCATAGTGATTAAATATTTTTTTCCCATTTTTTTAAATTGAAAACACAAATATAGATAAAATCAATTTAATATAAATACTATTGACTGATGAAGAAAACAATTTTCTAAAGTAAAAACGTTCAAATGTTCACAATGTTTTTGTCGAATTTCAATGTAAAATTGATTCAAATGACCTATAATCAATTAAATGATAATAAAATGATGTAAATAAACTTTAATCCAATTAAAATATTGATATTATGATATAAATTATTAAAATTAAAATGATGTTTTAATCACAAATAGAGTATTTTTCATTATGAATTAAAAATTATTTTTTAAAAAAATTTATAAAAAATTTAATAAAATGTAATTTTTTCTTTTGAATTGAAAAATTAAATTAATTTTTCCAAATTCTAATTATATAAATAAAAAGATAATTTTTTTGAATAAATTACCATATAATAAATTATTGATTTTATGAATTACGTGTCATAACGAAAATAACTATTAATTTTATGAAAACTAATAAATATAAAATCAAATTATTATACTTTTACCTATATTGTTACATAAAATATTGATTTTCTGTTAATGTTTTATATTATAATTCAAATTTTAATGTTATTTTTTATGTCTGCAAATATGAAATGATTTGAAAATGAAATTAATGGTATATTATAATAAACAATATTTTTTAAATGATTTAAAATTAATAACATAACTAACATAATCCAATTGAATGAGATACTATTAAGAATACCAAAAACAGTAAACATATTTATCAAATTCCTTTTATTTTAACTTTATTGATCAAAAGGAGTAATAAACATGGATATCATGGTAATTATGAAAATGGTTAATGGTGTTTAAAATAAAGAGATACATGTGAAAAAATTAAAATTCTTATCCATAATTTAATATATGAGAAAACATATGCCCACAATATTCAATTATTATGCATATATAAGTTTTTCCACATTTTTATATAGAAATTAATAAATATGAATTTGAAAATTTTATAAATTCAATGAACTCCCATCCCCATACAAATAAATTTGAACCTCGTATCATTTATTATTTACACTTTATGAACAATTTGGTTCATCCAAAAAATAAAATAATTCTATAAAAAACTATCACACATTATAGAGGTCTTATTTTTGGAATAATTCCAATCATATATGGCTTAATGTAATTAAGAAAAAGTTATCCGAAAAAGTGGTATTGATTTTAACAGATTTTTTTTAAATTTATTATTCTTCCACCTTCAAATATTCATTAATCATTGTCAAATAAAAAAGTATAATTCATATTCAAATATTTTTCTATGTAAATTAAATATTCAATATCTATTCCACTTACATTAAATAGGAAAATGAAAACAACATTATGTTGTATGGTGGACAACCACCTTGCTTACAAATGTAATTCATTTTCCATCACCACCTCTCTGAACTAGTTATAATGATTTATTTAGTGTGTATATTCATTTTATCTATGATATAATTATAATTATTGATCAATAATATGTCATATAGTTTTCTAACTTTAATTATTTTGAAGAATGGTGGCATCATTCATCTATACATGTGGACTACCAACAGCTAGAACCACAGTAAATTTTTATATCACCACATTAAATGGATGATATATATATATATATATATGTATTTAATATTTACTTAATGTTATAATATTATATTTATGATATAATCAATATATTTATATGATTAAATATTTCATACCTTATTTCCATCATTTTCATTAAAAAATGGAAATGGTACTCATATATATGTATGGCCTACCGTCTCTATGTTGTAAAATTGTTAATTTTTCATATGAATTATTCATTTTCGGATTTAGAATTATAATTAAAGAGTAAATTATAATTATTTCATGATTATTATTCATTATTTTATGTAATAACTAATACTTTGACCTTATTTGGAATATACATGACATTTTGGATAAATGAGTTGAATATCATCAAAACGACAGATGTGAACTTAATTGATTAGGTAATTAATTATAATATAGAAATAAATAAAGTAAAATAAATAATAAAATATAATATTTTTGTTATTAAAAATAATAAACATATATTTCATATTTTGAAAAATAGATAACATAACTTTTGATACAGAGTCCAGGTAAGGGACATGTTACATTGAAAATCTTATTTTAAATATTTTAAATATATATTTTTTTTCAATGTCACATTATTTAATTAAAATATTAAAAAAACTATTTTATATAAATATATTAATATATAAATAATTTAATTTTAAATAAAATATTATGTAGTTTTTTACAATCAATAATTGTTTCTCAAAGGGAACCGTTTAAAGGATATGTTTTGACAAAAAATGGACTATTGTATTTTAACATATACAAGATCCATAGTTTTTACATCAATATATAAATTATTTATAAATTTATCTTCAATTAATAATTCATTTTTCTATAAAGAAAAGAGACTTTTTTTCTTTTATTCTTGGTATTATGTTGTTTATAATGGTTTTTTATTAATGGAAGGATAATTAGACATCAAATAATGCCTCACATATGAGTGAAAATCAATTTTAAAGGGTTTTATTTAGAAAAAGTGGGAGAATGTGATATTTATTTAATATATAGTATGTGTTCCTTATATTTGATTAATGGGTAATAGAAAAATTTTTTATAAAATGGTTGAACCCATTATTGGTCACTACTGTATTGGGTAATGTTCATTTTCTTCAAAGGAATCAACGCGGGAGTCAAGCCTGGTGGTTTCTCCTACATATTTAGATGGGATATAGAAATTTATTACAGGAGTTTAACACATGTTATGAATATAATGGAATATTATATTTATAATAAATGTATTCTATAATATATTTTATTATCATGATATTATTATAAAATGTTTCAATTTGTATAAGTTATTATATTCATAAGGGTAAGATTTATTTCATATACTTAATTAATATTATCATAATTGTAATTATATTATGTATTTTCATATTTTTTATGGGACTAATAGATTTATATCATTTCCCTACAATACTGAGATTTGTTTTCATATCCTACATTTTCAAATTATATTTAACAGGGCTTATGAATTACTATAAAAGTTATTCCATTCCATTTTAAAAATAAAGAAGTTACCTTGAATGATAAAATTTTATCATAAGCATATATCATTCATTGTAGAAAGTACATATTATTTGGAAACATAAGCATTAGATATTTTTCCATAATTATGTTAAACATGAAACCTAATATTCCATTAGGTATGTAAGTGGTCCATTATTTTTCAAGAGTAGTGTTTGTTATAGATTTATAAAATTAGAACATGGTTATTAGAATAAAATCCATAAATGTAAAATATTGTTTAGTATAGGCTCTATGAGTGTAGGTCAAGGGATGTTACAATCAGAATAATTAAGAAACTATATCAAAAACCATATTATATGGAATCATTTAATTAATTAGATAATTCATATGTTCCATAAATGATGAGATTAAAACATATACTATTGAATAAATATATCAAGAGATATAAATTCTCAACCAATTCAATAGAGGGAGATATGGGAAAAGAAATTCTTCCGTCCATGCATGTGAGTTCCCTTGAAAATCCGCCACTTATCATATCATGATGAATAATTTAGAATAATACCATTAATTAGAAATCACACCACAAAAAACCCATGAAATTAATATGGGTTACATTCATCACCTTATGATGAATATATGAATATAGATTTGGTTCAATATTCAAAAATAATAATAATATGAGGAAAACATTCATAATTCTATCAATAATATTAAATTGATATACCCATTTAAAATAAATTGGCATCCCATGATCTTAATAAATATTCAGGTTAAATACTATTATGTAAAGGTAATATAACATATGATATTTATTCCACATATATTATAGCTAAACAGTTATGTCAATAATTTTCATAATTAATAGATTAATTGAATTTCACTGATCATGCTCATTAAATGAATAAAAACAATGGTTTTCATCAATTAATTCTAACAGAGTAATAGTTATTACTAATCATGAAAGATAGCTAAGCATGAAAAATTAAATTATCGATGATATTTATATATATTTAAAAAAAATTTATAATCAATGTAATGCCTTCTAATTATACTATTTGATTAGAATTTAATAAGATGGTGTCAACATAAATCATAAGAAAATCTATATATATATATTTAGTATATATATATATAATTATGACCACTACATATAATTCCACTAAATTATAGAAAATTAATATGATACAACACGTTATTAATTAAAAGAATGTGAAAAATAAAATCTAAATTTTTATGATATAAAATTGTTTAGATTAACAAAAAATACGAATAAGATCAATTATTATTTTTGAGATTATTTTTATAAAAAATTAACTTAATGTGAAATAAATTTCCATTTCAAAATATATATTTTTAGAGATTAAATATTATTATATTAAAAATTTGTTAGAACCAATTTATTTATTAAATTATAATAAATAAGAATAATAAAAATTATTATTTTAAAATACCATTTTTCAATAAAAACACGAATTCAATTTAATTTTATTATTTTAAAAAAATGGATATTATAAATTTTAAAATTTTACGTAAAATAAAATTAAATTCATTTTTTTATTCATAATATAAAAATGAACTTATAATGATTTTTTGATCTTTTTCTCAATTGTATAGTTTTAGAAAAAAGATACTATCTTATTTGAAACATGTCATTTGAATAACATTAGAATTATATAATAATGAAGTAAAAATTTATATATCCTTTCATGTAACAAAATATTAATTTCACGAGTTTCATTATTAAATTTTTAAATATTAAATGAAGATAGAAAAAACTATAAAATGATTTTTATAACTAAGTGTAATGTTTCAATAATATTATAATTGTTTTCATTCTTTTCATTTAACAAAGTGTTGTAAAGGGATAATAATTTTTGGATTTCTTTGGAATATTCATAAACATTGTTATTATAATAATTTAATTTATCCCATTAAGATTTGTATCCAATTTTTTTATGATATATAATTTAATTCATCAAAATTATAATTTTCTAAAAAAAATTTCTCAATTATTTGTAGTAATATTAAAAATAACATTTTATGTTCATAGAAATTTTATTTGAAAAATTTAATTTCAATTTGAAAAATTTATGTAATGTCTGTGGTTTTTCTGTCTATTATTTTCAAATATTATATTGAATTATTTAAAGAACAAGCATGGAGACGGTACGTCATTATGAGTCCCAGTGTACCCAAAATGGTGGTTTGAATTTTTTTTATGATATGTATGTTGGTGGGTGTGCGCGGTGGTGGAAGCTTCATAACAGATGCCTAGATTAAAAATCTGAGGGCACCATTGCATCTGGGAAGAAAAATTTACTTATGAATGTGCCTAACCTCAATAGGCACAGGTCGAGGGAAAAAATTATATTTCATACATTTTTATTGAAATAAAAATAATATTATATAAAATAATTGAAAACGATTATTTTTTTTTATTTCGAAACATTCAATACAAATCAACAATGATGCAGTTTTTTTTGTAATTAATGATACGCAATAATGACTCAGAAATAGTAACACTAACATATTAATTTCACATCATGATGGAACGATGAAACATGTTCCCTCTATTTGATGGGTTAATCGTATGTTAGATGTGGGGAGAAAATTGAGAGAACATCTTATAGCTTTGGAGAGTCCTCTCGATAAAGAAATACATCGATCAAAATTGTAAATCATTGTCCCAATTGAGTTGGAGGATCTTCATGATGACTACAACATATTTTCTTCACCAGTAACCAATCCATTACCAAGATAGGGGTTCTTATTTAAATTCATCCTTTCCCTATTCTTGGAATAAACAACGAACACCGATCAACCCACAAATAGGTTGAACCATGGATCGTGTGTTCTTGTAGGAGGGTGTTAATTTCTTTTTTCTTATGGGGGATTAAATTTGGTATTTGATATCATGTTAATTATTGTATTTTTTTTATTTTCATGTTAACCCAGTTAGTGAAAGGGGATTTACACCATGATGAAGGACGACGCAGGTGTGTTCCTCATTTGATCATTGAACCTATTATTTCTTTTTAGCACCGAATTTGTCGCGTTCTTTGTGGATTTATGATGAATGGATCATTGCGTGTCTTTGTTGAAATGCTACAATCCAAAATTTGAGATTCAACATCATTAGGACTCAACGGAGGTGGGATGATGATGGCTGCAGATGAATCGATATGGTTCAGAAAAAATTGTTCTTCCACCATTCATTGCAAGGACGATCAGATCGAGTTTTTAGGGCTGATCAAACCCTTGAAACATTCTGAATCATCAATATAATTTCGGGGTGAGCTTGTATATTGAGTGTCAAGGAAATTGTATCATCAGATAGAAGATTAGATCATCACCTGTGGCATGGCGACATCAGTTCATGATTCTAGAAATTTCTCGAATGCACTGTGTGTATCTTGAAGAATAGGACAATTGGGTCCATCTAAGTGGCGTCTAGGGTTTCGTGGTATGTGAGGTGATGACATGAAGTGTTCTAAAAAACTGTGTGTGGGTCCTTACGTGGGTCTCAGTATATATCTTAGGCAATATATAGACACAGGGTGGAGTAAATGGACGTGTACTCCACCACACAACCAGACTATGCAAGTTACACAGGTCACCCTGTGTACTGGTTACACGAGATTTCACACACGAGATTCAACCATGTATGGGCACATAATTGCTTAAATGAATGAAATTTCAGTTACTCAGACATGTTGTGCAGCCCGTACTACATGATGTGTACTTAATATTTTTCATATCATGTTCTAATAACTCGGGTCGTATTACACGGGTAGTACCCAAAGTCGAGATACAAGGTGTGTAACCCTTCTACCCACCATTTATATCATATTAAATGGATCAAAATTCTTTTCCACCATATCTAGGACATGTGTAGTTTGGTTTAGTTCCCCCTTTTTTCCCATTTCCTAGAAGTTCAGGTATCATTTCCATCCACTGTAGTATGATCCATTCAGCAGGACTTTTTGAGATAGAGTCAGGTTTCCCTCCGAGAGGCTCGGAGCGAGATCCTTTATCCAATCATGACCAAATGTAGAGTCAAGTATCAACATTGTCATATCCACTGGGCTTCAATCCTCTATTTAGTAGGTGAATCTGGATGAGTTGTGGAATCTTCCAAGGCCATTGAAGTGATCTTAGTCTACTTATCATGATATTTCTCACTCAGAAGTGGGTTCTCTTGTAATGAGTGTGTATATATCTCATGATCATTCCCAAAAAATGGTACTTTTTCGGAAGAATTTAATTGGAACAATCAGACTCATGGAGTGATTTCTCCCAGATTAGTGCTTCATGAAACCTTCAAACTGAATCCCTATTGGGGGTATGTGGTTGTGTGATTTGTCTCTTGACTACGTGTCTAGATTTTAATTATGTCTGGATTTTTTTTCTCGTATTATATGTGTTGTAGTCATATACATTATTGAGATGATTGTACCTTTACTTCTATATTTCTTTATTATTATCAGGGTCCCTACAGATTATTTTTATACTCACCAATTCCCTGGCCTTGCTGGCATGTGTCGGGTATTGTTCAGACGAGCGACCTTTTGACAGAGTCCATGACGGACCAAGGCCAGACTGAGCTTTCTGAGTTCCCTCCATGTTGTGGTGTTCCTGTGACTATGAGAAGCATTCCCAGAAACTCTTTGTGTTTACAGGTTAGACTTTGTGGTTTTCTGACTCTTGTTTTTGGTGTGCTGGTATTCTGGCCATGTATACTTTTCGCACATTACTTTTGTCACACTAAGTTGATTGGGTTGAATTGTATGATTTCATTTTCTTTCCACAGTGGGATTTTATATTTCATCATTTGGGGTCTTGTATATTTGTTCATGTATATAGTTACTTAACAAATAAATAACATGTTTGTAATATGCCTACTCGGTGCTTGTCACCAGGCCCTGTCCTGTTGAAGGCATGCTTAGGGAGTTGCGGTGTCGATCCCAGTGGGAGGGGTCGTGACAGAGTGGTATCAGAGGTTTTTGGTTCTACCTTAAGAACAAGAGTCTATGAGATTGGTTTGGGGAAATACTGTTATGTGTTTTGAGATCGGCTCTCAGGCCAAAGACTCAGGTATTGTTGCGGGCGGCTGACGTATCCATACACTAGGACTATGATAACCTGAATTTCGATACTGTACATAACAACACAAGTTGTGTGGATGTAAAAGAATGGTACATGAATAATATAATAGTGTGTTTTTTTCATGTCATTTGTGTCAGATACCCAGATATACTCATTGACCATGTTACATCTTTCTTCCTTGCATGATTTCTCTGCGATGCGTACCCACATGGATTCAGTAGCGTGATCATGATGATGAAACCCTCAATGAAGAGGCATTGATATAGGGACTAGTTTCCCATGCATTATCTCCAGGTAGTGCACCTGTTATACACCCACTAGTGGAGAATCTTGTGGTAACTACAGTACCGTCAGATGAGGGGTGTAGGCTGAGAATGCTCCATGTGTCCGGAGACAGAGAACCCTCAGGATATGAGGCAAAGCCTACCCTTAGGTGGATGAGATCTAGCATGAGGAGGTGACCAATGTTTTCAGTTTTGTGAGGACTTCAGTGGACCATATGGTGATCCTAGGATCAAGGCTTCTTCAGGGTTTACTAGAATGATGGTGGAGTCTTACCATGGAAACTCATGACAAGGATAATCATTCAAAGACGGTGTTTGAATGACAGTTTGGGGAGGAGTTCTATCCAGATACACTATGAGTGGTGTGTATTCAGGAGCTTCTTCAGCTCCAACAGTGTAGTTTGATGGTGGCTAACTATTCATCGAGGTTCACCATCATTTCCACGTAATTGATGAATAATATTAGGGATTAGTACATCAGAGATATAAACATTGAGAAAGGAATATGATAGGACAACTGATCTAGTGTTGTTCCACTATGCATCTCAACTTATGTTGAAGTGCTCGAGTGAGCCTTTGTGATTTAGATATTTTTGGTGGAGTAGAGACCTTCGATGATAGGCTGTAGTAGGAAGACATGTTCGAATACCTTGGTAACTGGTAGCTGATGTCAGGAAGAGGGATAAAGACATGGGATACGTCCTAGGGGGACCCCGGATTGGGGATCGATAGTCCATGGGCCTAAAGATGGATCCAATTATCCAAGAGAAAGGGGATTTTATTCATGAGATGGTAGGGGAAATCTTACTAGATATTTTCCAACCCATCATGTTACTGACAAAGAATCGGTGGATAGACCACTGAGGCAGAGGAAGACAGTGGATCAGACATAACTACCTGGTGGCGGACGCGGGAGAGGAGCAGGTTAGGATGTATGTGGTAGATGATGCTTCAGTCTACTTCCACCACCACCCCTAGGGGTCCACAACAGGTTCATAGATATGGGGGACATGGGTGGGGGCAATTGCATATGGTTGAGGCGTATGACCTAGGGACCCTGAAGATTATCTAAGGTACAATATGTGTGTTTTCTATCATAGATTCCATACTTATAGACACAGGTTCCATTCATTACTTCCTCACCAGATGTCTTGTCTGAAATGTGGATATTCTAGTAGAGCAATTGACTTGACCAAGACACTTCGATAAACCTATGGGAGGAGACTCAATGATCATGAACCATTTCAGACAGTGTGAACTTACCCTTGGAGGCGAGAGCTTCAGTTGGATCCTCTTGGTTGTAGCGTCGAGGCATTACAATGTCATTCTCGGTATGGATTGTCTATCTTCAGTCTATGACCAATTTGAATGCTTTAAGAGAATGGTGTGGTGTTTCTGAAGTGATGGGATGAGGATTTCCTTTTTCGGTAAAAAGGAGACCTAGGAAGCACAGAATTGTCTTACGCATAGTAGGGTGTATCTGATCACTCAAGAGTTGGAAATCATTACACATGGATATGTTGATGTTGTGATCTTCAATTTCCCAATATTAGTGGCGGATTACAAGGATGTCTTTCCTGATGATGTTCCTGGACTACCTCCCCACTGGGAGGCTAACATCTACATCGACTTTCACCCCGAGATGACACCAATTTCCTCACCAGCATATTAAATGGATCCCGCATAGCTTTGCATGTTAAGGGTGTTATTTTAGGATTTGCAGATCATGGGTTTCATATGATCTAGTGTTTCATCCTAGGTAACCCCAGTTTTTTTTTCAAGAAGGAAGATGGGAGTTTGAGGTTGTGTGTGGATTACCGTAACCTCAACTAGGTGACTTTGAAGAAAAATTATCCACTACTGAGGATCGACGACCTCTTTGATCAGATGATATCGGAACAGTGGTTCTCAAAGGCTGACCATTGATAAGGTAACCATAGGTTGTGAGTATGGGATGAGGATATACCAATGATGGCTTTTAGATGACACTATGTCCACTAAGTGTACTTGGCCATGCCTTATAGTCTTATAAACACCCCCTCAGTGTTCATGGGACTTATGAACCGACTCTTAGTCCATACATGGACTAGTTTGTATTGGTCTTCATTGATTACATATTTGTGTAATCATCGTCCGATGAGGAGCATGTGAGAAAACTATAGATGGTTCTTGATGTACTCTGAGATCATCAAATTCATGGGAAGCTCTCGATGTGCAGTTATAGATTTAGGAAGTTCAATTTCTTGGATACTTCATTTCTGTAGATGGATTAGATGTGGACCTGGTCAATGTGGAAGAAATGTTAGTGTGGGAGCCACATCAAAGTGTAACAGAGGTACAAAGATTCCTTGTGTTGGAAGGATATTACCAGAGATTCATTCTAGATTTCTCCTAGATATAAAAACCGATGACAGCCATGACCAGGATGGAGAAACCCTTCCTATGGAAGGATAAGTTACAGAATAATTTAGAGTATCTTTGAATGAGTTTTATGAATTCCCCAATTTTGAGATTACTGGAGGAGGGTTTTGAGTACGTAGTTTTCTATGAAGCAAAATGGACAAGGCATGGTTGTTTCTTGATGTAGATACAAGTATTGATTTCAGATGGTTCACACCTGTTCAGGAACCATGTGAATAACTATGCAATCGATTTTCTCTAGTTTTCAGTAGTAGTATTTGCATTGAAGATGTGGCAACACTACCTTATGGGCGAGCGGTTTATAGTCTTTTGTGACCACAAGATACTCAAGAACATATTCTCGTATAAATATCTTAATATGAGATAGATGTGTGGGATATAGTTTCTCTAATACTACGATTTCAAGATCATCTATACTATTGGGAAGGGGAACATGTTGGTAGATGCTCTTAGCAGAAGGTCGAGCTCGTAGCTGTTGAGTGAGGTGACAGATCAGTTAGCCACATTACTGTTAGCCTTCATGGAACAAGGGGATACATCTTACCTTCAGTCGATAGATGTCACCCATCCAATCCTACAACATGTTAGGGAGGCATGGTTTGGGGATGTCGATTGTGAGGCTTTACGTGCTTAGTTATCTATAGGGCTTTCTCTTGATGGATAATTTCAAGGTGGGGTTCATAGTGTTATTTTTAGAGGATGAACTTTTGTACTAGTGGTTTGGCAGTTGGAGGTCCTGAGGGAGTTTCATACATCCCCCTTAGAGGTACATCTTAGAGTGGAGAAGATGTACCAAGATCCTTGATGATAGTTCTGGTGGTCAGGAATGATGAGGGTAGTAGTAAGGTTAGTTTCTCAATGCCTTGTGTTCTAGTAGATGAAGGCTGAGCACCATGTTCCAGTAGGGTAAACTCACCAACTACACGTTCTAGAGTGGATGTGGAATGGAATACCAATGGTTTTCGTGACAAGATTTCTGCAGACTTCCAAGGAGAATGAATCCATCTGGGTAATCGTTGACTGACTCACCATGTCAGCCCATATCCTAACTATGAGGAAAAAGAGTTCTGTATGGATATTGGAATGCCTCTAAGTGCATTATATAATTCAGATTCATGGTGTCCCATTGACAATAGTCTTAGATTGAGATGCTCGCTTTACATCATGGTTGTTGGAGGCATTGCAGTAGGATTTTGGGAATCAGCTATGCTTGAGCACTGGATTCCATCCCCAATAATATGGTCAGTCAATGAGGACCATTCATCTTAAATATGATATGTTGTGGTCCTGTACCTTGGGCTTTGATCACATTTTGGATGACCACATTCAACTAGTGTATTTTGCGTACAATAATAGATTCCACTCCATAATTCATATGGAACCGTTCTAGGATATAATTGGGATACCCTTATGATCACCGCATTGCTGGACAAACCCTGGAGAGTTGGCTCTTAGGGTCCAGAGTTGGTGCGAGCTACCACAGAGAAGGAGAAAATCATCCAGATGTAGATGAAGACTACACATAACTAGAATAAATCTTATGCTAATAGACTATGGGTACCTATAGAGTTCAAGGAGGGAGACTATGTCTTCCATTGGGTATGACATATACGAGAGTTGTAGAAATTTTTTCGGGCTGGAAAACTAACTCCGAGGATCATCAACCCTTTTCAGATACTGTGTAGAGTTGGTGAGGTGTTGTTCTGCATAACTGTACCACCACAGTATATAAAATCATACATGATTTATTCCATGTTTCGTAGCTGAGGAGGTACATGCATTACCATCACATGTCATCGATTGGGGGGAACATGAAATTGAAGATGGAGCAACCATTTCTGAGAAACCTATGGAGATCAAAGAGCAATAATAGAGAATACTTCATCGGAGATCGATTCCCTTGATGCACATTCAGTGGAAGGAGATGAATCTTCAATAAAGAACATGGGTGTAGGAGGCTCAAATCATTTCCAAGTAAACCACATCATTTTTAGTAGTCCATTTGTTTTGGCTTTTCGAGATGTAAAGCCTTAATGTGGGGATAATGTAATGTCTCATATTTTTCTGTGTATCATTTTTAAATATTATGTGGAATTATTAAGAGACCAAGCGTGGACACGACATGTCAATTCGAGACCTGGTGAGCCCGCAATGGTGGTTAGAATTTTTTTAATTTAATTACGTTGGAGGGTGTGTGTGGTCGTGGCAGTTTCCAAACCGATGGCCGGATTAAAAATATAAGGGAACATTTTTTGTGGGATGATGACATTACATAAGAACGAGCCTATCCTCGATCGGCCCTGGTCAAGTGAAAATGTTAAGATTTTGATTTTTTTAATAAAAATAAAATAAAATAAAATAATTTCATAAGTAGATTTTATTTTATTTAGAAACATTCGTTGTAGCGCAATGACGAGGAAACTGTTTTGATGATTAAATCCATGCCATATTGACACAGAAACATGAATGTTGAATCATTAATATGATAGCATGACCAAACACTGAAATTAATTCCCTCCTTTTGATGGCTGAATATAATGTTTGACATGTGGTAAAAATTGAGATAAATTCTTTGACCTTTGGAGATCCATATCATCCAAAAAACGACATCTATCAAATGTTTGAATCATTGCACCAAGATAGTTAGTGAATCTCGAGGACAATGGTAGCAGATTACCTTTATCCCTAACCAATCCATTATCAAGGTAGGTCTTTTTATTTTAATTCTTCCTTTCCCCATTCATTGATTAAACGATGAATGCAGTTCAACCAACAAATTGGTTGACCTGTAGATCAGGCGTTCTTGCGGGAGGGTGTGAATTTACATTTGGGGTTTTTATTCAGGATTTAATAATGTGCAGATTAACACCACAAAAAATGACGGCAGAGGTGCATTCCACCTTTGTTCATTGAATCTCTTCTTTCTTTTTAAACTTTTATTCTTGGCATTCTTCCCATGGTATTAAAAATGGATCATTGCGTGTTTGTTTCACAATAAAACTATCCGAAATTTGAGATTCGACATCGTGAAGACTCATGGGAGGTGTGGTCATGATGGTGGAAGATGAATCGACATGGTTCAGAAGAAATCATTCTTTGGCAGTACTTTTTTCAGACAATTGAATTGAGTTTTTGGGGATGATCGAACCTCTACATACTTTCAAAACATAGATATCATGGTGTGGAAACCTTGGATTTTATGATTTAGGGAAAAAATATCATCAGATTGAGGATTGGAGAACCTCCAAAGGCTAGGAAGTGGAGGTTTGTGATTTTGGAAATTTCCAGAACACATGGCATGTATCCCGAAGAAAATGATGTGTGGGTTAGGCTAAGTTGTTGCTTGGGTTCCGTAGTGTGTGAGGTGATGACATGGCATGTTCTCCAAAGAACATAGAAAGTGGGTCCTTACAAGGGACATGGTGTGTATCCAAGGTGATACATGGACACATGGTGGATTACATGGCCGTGTACTTCACCACACAATAGGACTTGACCAGTTACATAGGTCACCTCATGTACCGGTTACACTAGATGACAAACAAGGGTTGCAACTATCTAAGGGAACATAGCCGCATACACGAAGGAAGCACTGGTTACTCAGACATGGTGTGTGGTACATACTACATTCCATGTACTTTTCTAAATGACATGTTCTTCTGACTCGGGCTATTTTATTTGGTTAGTACCCATAGTTGAGAGACACGACGTGTGACCCTTATACAAGTAGAGTATATCCTAGATAATGGCTTGAACCTCTTGTCCACCATACCTAGGACATGTTTCGTTTGGATTTGTTCCCCCTTCATTATCGTTCCACTAATTTCTAGTTATTATTTCCATCCATAGGAGTATTATCCCTTAAAAAATACCTTCTGAGATAGAGTCAGGTATCCCTATGTGAGGATCCGAGTGAGATCCTCTATCCAATTTTGACTACAGGTAGTGTCAAGTACGGATGTACCTATTTTTTCTAGGTGCCGATCCAATACATAATAGGTGATTCTGAATGATTCATTGTATCTTCTAACACCATGGTAGGGATCCTCATATGTGTATCGTGATATCTCCCACTCAAGAGTGTGTTCTCCTAGAATGAGTGTGTCTATCTCTAATGATCATTTCCAAAAAATGAGAACTTCTCAAATGGATGTCATTAGAGATATCAGACTCATGGGGTGAGTTCTCTAGGAAGGGTCCTTCGTGAAACCTTCGAACTGAATCCCTAGAGGGGTTATATAATTGTGTGATTTGTCTCAAGAATACGTGTCTAGTTTTCATGTATATATTGATTGTGTTTCTCCATCTATATGTTTATTCGAAATATACTATATAGAGCTGACTGTACCATTCCTCTGTGTACTGCTTTTTGATTTTCTGGGTCCCCTACTGAGTATTTTTTTACTCAACCCAACATGGTATTTTCCCGCATGTGTTGTATCTTTTGAAAACAAGTGACCTTTTGACCGAGTCCAGGGTGGAGTAGGACTAAAATGTGATTTTTTAGTTCCCTATAGGTATTGGTGTTACGACAACTATGAGCAATTGTCCCAGTACCACTTTGTGTTTACAGGTTGGAAATTTTTGTTTTCTGGCTCTTGTTTTTTGTGGTCTTGTATTCTGGCCCAGCTTACATTCCGCACATTACTTTTTTTGTACTCTGTTGGTTGGTTTGAGGTTAATGCATGTATTTTTTCATTAGTGGGTTTTTTCATTTCATCATTTGTGTGCCTGAAGATTTGTGTGTGTGTGTAGGTACATAGGAAATACCTCACATGTTAGTAATATTACTACTCAGTGGTAGTCACCAGCCCCTAGACAATTGGAGGTGGGCATGGGGAGTATCGTCGCAGGCCCCACAAGAAAGAGTCATGCCAACTTTTTAAAAATGTCATGTAAAAATTTAAATAATTATCATTTTCATTAATACTACATTCTATGGATTATAAATCAGTATCCACTGTCAATTATGTATGGGTAAAAGAAAAAATGTTTTAATATATCTTTAAATCACACAATTTTTTTTTTCAAATGTTGTGTTTGAGATGAATTAAGACCCAAAATTCTTTTTGTGTAATCATTTTTAAATTTAATGAATATTCAATTAAATCATAACATTATGTTAATGAAAATTATAACGTTACACCCAAAACAAATCGCCCCACCACATATTAAAGGGTAACATATTTAACACAATGGGACACCCCATTCCTTAATTTATATACTCAAATTTATATATATAGTATTATTATAAAGAAATATTATAATTTCAAAGGATTTTAGTCACCATTATTTATCATAATTCATTAATTATAAAGGATGCATCCTAAGGAAATTCTAATCCACAACATGAGTGTTATCCACAACTTAGTTATTCTTCGCAGTTATTTTCAATAAAATTAATTCTAGGGACATTAAAATAATTATATTAGTATTATTAATAAACTATAATGTTATAATATTTTATATAAGGTCATATTTTATTCATAGACACCATCAAAATAATCTAAAACTAGTTTTTATATGTGGTATATATTATTGCTTCCCCTATGTAAAGTGTTTTTCCTTAACATCCATTAAAGGATATATATAGTGATTGTATTGAATTATAATCATGATATTTAAGAAATATATATGTTTTGTAATGAAAAATTTATGAACCTATTAATTACATTTATAGTTTTGATTTATTTTAATACTTTGATATTACATCTTAGTTGAATATTATATACAAAGCATAACATTCCAGGAAAGAATCGTATAGTTATGAAGTCATTAGAAACATGGTCACATTAAAAAATAGTTCATAAGGTTCCCTAATTGTGTTATAAATAACTATCAACCTTCATAAACATATCATATGGAATACCATTATTCATAACTATGTGAATAAATCATATGACAGGGTTTGTTCAGATGCTTAGTATGTGTAAAAATGGAGATATCAATGATCAAATAATAATATCATGAGCATAAGTGTATGAAAATATAACATTAACATTTATAATCCATTCAATTAATATAATAGGTTATAATACTGGGTTATGGACTAAATAATAATAGATTAGAAGTCATGAATCATAATGTAATCAATAATCATTATCAATAAAAATTAAAATGTGGCATAACACATGGAATTTTGAAATAATAATTGAAAAGCATACCCTACGAATTAGATTCTCATTTTCAAGACTATCATAGTAGACTATTATTTCCCCGCATTCCATCCTCATAGTCATATTAAACTCCTAATAAGATCAAAATATAAAATATTCCTTACAGAAATGGGATTATATCACATTCCAATTGTATTTATCTCATTTAATATCAATCATTACATAATTCATTTGAGCAATATATAATTCTGAGCCCACAAATCTCTAGATATAGCATGAACACCATATTGGTTATAACATGAAAACTAAGCATGGTTATAACATAACCAATGTCATTGGATTACAACATAGCCACACATCACATAATATAAAACATATAAAGGAAATCCAAAAAATCATTAACTAATTATTTTATATAAAAATATAAACCATTCTTATAAAAAGGGAATCATAAAAACTTCCGCAATTTATCATAATATATCCCATATAAAATAAATAGGATTTACAAACCTACCATGAACAAAAAATTGAATATCATGAGAAAAATTATATAATAGTATCAATGGAGAAACTTCATAGTAAAATATAATTAATAAAAAAACATTTTATTCAAAAATTAAAAATTTTCAAAAAGTTCACTAAATTAGTTCTTGTGAAAAATAATATTTTCATTTTGAATGTCAATTTTTAAATAAAAATATTTAATAAAATTTTACAAAACACATATTTAAAATGAACCTTGGAAACATATATTTGTCACAAATTATTGAAATTAATGTTATGTCATGTAATATAAATGAAAAAAACCATTGATATTTTTTATAAAAAATAAATAAACCTTTATTATATAAATGAGCAGGAGATTTAATTTGAAACATTATGTAATGTTTTAAAAATAGTTAAAATTACCTGAAAATATTATAATATATATTAAAATTTTATTTAAAAAAAATATTTTTAAAACATGGATATAGAAGAACAACTTATTTTAAGCAATAATAGAAATAATTTGAATTTTCAATAAAAAAATGTTTTTTTATTTTGGTAAATAGTGTGATGAAAATGAATAGAAAATGATTAATCTTAGGAAATAAATTTATGATAATAAATATTAATGTTTTTATCAAATAATTTCAATAATTAAAATTAAATCATTAAAAATCTTAATTTATAAAAGATTATAAAGTAAATTATTTATATCATTATTAACTGTTGAATCACAAACCCAATGAAAGAAAAAACAATGAATTGATATGTAACTACTCTTGAATTTTATAATCATTATAAATAAAAACATTAATGGGTAGAATATATAGCAAATAAAATAAATAGGTAGTGAATATGACTTGTTTCTAATAGAAATAAAAGTGGTATGAAAATCCGGGACTTCATATCTATAATCCTTCGTATGTGTTTAAAACTCTTATATAATAAACATAAATTTATTTTATATCTATTACAGAATAATAATAATATAAATTTTCACATATATCATTTACTTATATCAATTTATCACCAATTCATTTACAATTATTTATTGAAATCACTATTCTTTGTGATAATTTTTTTGTTTTTCATATATGAATTTATGTGGTAGATTTGGTACATGTAATTTTATCATTGATTTATTATATCAATAATATTTATCATTATATAAATATCATATTTAGTTATATTATAAATATTTAATGTCATCCATAAATTTTGGGGATGTTAAACTAAATCACCATTTTCATGGAGACTATAAGTCTTATATATGGAAGAATATTGTTTTCATTTTTCGATGGATGGAATATAAGAAGGGAAAATATTAATTAACCATTATATAATTATTATTACAAAAAATATATCATATATATTTATTAAATTCTTCATTAATATCATCCAATTATAAAATAAATGGAAAAAATTACATCAGTTCGTGGAGGTGGTAGTCTACATACACGCATGAATGACATTATAATTTTAAATTGATACTAATGGTAAAGAAGATAGACATGATGTTAATATTTATGAAAAATAATTTTCTCATTAATCTCAATTATAAAAATTAAACCCATCACAATAATCATACATGATTTATAGTGAATGTAAATGAAATGTATATCTTATCGAAACAGAAAGTCTTACACCTGTACAAGTGATACATTCATATCCCTATTTCGTGAAGGCGTTCTAATAAATGTGGAATAATAATAATAAAATTATTGAATGAAATTCAACCAAATTATGTTATTTCATTATGGTTATAAAGTAATTATTAGATCTAAATATGAATTAAAAAGAAATATACCGCTTGAGTTGGTTACCTCTTCTATAATAAACTCCCTGATATTTCCTCTTAAGGATTTTAAGGATTGAATTTTTGGATTAAATACCCACTATAATGTTACTATGTGATCTTATAAGAAGAAATTACATACTTGTGTTTAACTACATTTCATGATGTTATGTAATTAAGATAAAGTTGGGGGTGAAAATTTATAATTGAGGGTAGGGTACTTTTAGAATTTACTAAAAGATTAAAATATATTAAAGTTATTAAGATGTAAAATAGATTAAAATAGATTTTAAATGTGATAATGATGAAATTATAGGAATTAAGGTGTACCCTATTTCCCCTTTTACTAATTTTAGTATTTTTATGATATATGATAAAATAATATTTTCAAAACAGACACTATTCATTTAATTTGGACTCAGATTAATATATACAATGTTTTAATTAAAAATATAATTTTATAAAATCACACTAATGTTTTATATTGATATAAATAAATATTAACACACATTAAATCAGTCATATAATATATTTTGAAAATCATTTATTATATTTGTCTATTAATTGGAAGAATACTACATCAGTGATTCATAAGAATTTAATATCAATATCTAATTAAAAAAATAAGATATAAATTTATATCATGAAAATAATCCCGTTATTATAAAAATAGACATTTATATTCATTCATATCATTATTTTTACACTATGTAGACACCAAGGAAATATTTTAGACTAAGAATGTGACATTTTTTAACATTTATTAATTTAAAAATTATATGGGACATTTTCAATGGATTTTTTTCCACAAATAGTTAAATTTCAATCAAACTATGATAAAGGAATAATTTCATTCATTGAATAACAATTAGGATAGAAAATTGTGGCATTATCACTTAGTATTAAACTTGGATAAAATGAAATTTACTTTACCATGTGATAAATTATAATAAGGTGATTATTCATATTGAAGAAAGGAATCTATAAAAAATATAGACCTCTAGATTCCATATAATGAATATTAAATTTTCAAATTATGTCCCCTTATGTCTTATAAATTAATATTAAAACATGCACACAATATGTGATGATAAAAACTCTTTAAAAGAATGTATTTTTATGCTTTAAACATTGTGAATTCTCATCCCAGGCCTAGAAAAATATTAGTCAAATATTAAACAATTTTATTAAATTATATATATATATGGTTAAAAAATCACCACTAGATATAAAAGTAATTTTTTATGATAAAAAATATATTCTGTGCATAATTTGTTTTTAGAAAAATATATCTTTTACTTTTAATTTGTTTTAAATTTTAATTTATATTAAATTTATAAAAAATGAATTCATTTTAGTTAAATATAATTCATCTGTTTTGTTCACAATTTAGTTTATAAAACTAATATGCACAAATAAATTTTCTATTATATAACTATTTCATAATAATATGTTAATGTTATATCACGGTATGTTTATACTCAGTTTTGTATATATATTGTGTTTTCTATAATATCAACATTCCAAAAAAATTATAAAACCCCATGGAGTTACATTATACACCACATGAAAATAATATTCCCAACTAAATTTTATCAATTTAAAAATAAAATAATGTGGATATCAATGATTCATTATATCCTTGAGTTCTCATGCAACATTATTGAATTTAGGATTTCTCAAAAAAAAATCAAATGTTGAATCATCTAATTTTGTAGAATTTTATCTCCATGATCCATGATTTCCACAAGGATTTCTTCATATTAATGGTCATATTCTAGTATCAATATCATTGATTTCATTACATTTGACATATTGAGCATGTACTTCCTCTAGAATGATACACAGAAAACATTGTGAAGATGAGTGATGTTTGGTGGAAGATCCAAGAAATAGTTTTTCGTCTCTACTGAACAATTAATATAAAAGGTATAACATTTATATGGTTAATATTTTGTTAAATAGAATCTCATAACCTGGTTAAATGGTAAAAATCAATGAAATATCATCTCACCAACATCAAATTCTATGTCAAGATGATTATTTCCATCATATTATTTTTTTTCTACTTTAAGATGCCTTGATGTATTACTACATTGATCTAACATTATCTATAATTTCCCCTTCTATCTCATATACCAATAAATTTATTATAAATCATCATCCATGAATTATGGATTTAAACACTATCTACCTTAGAGGGATTCATAAAGATCTATCTTAATGCTTGACAGAAAACTATTTTTATGAGGAAAATCAACAAGAAGAAGCTTCAATTCCAACCTTCTTTTATATATTATAGAATAATATCAGATCAAATAAACTATTGTTAGATTGGTTATCATAGACTAAAATAGTTTTTCAGGATGATATGTCATACTAAAACATTGTACAATATCCAGATCCACACAATGTCTTCACCAAAACCATGAGGAAAAAACATGATCATCATAAGATACAATCAAATGACCTACTCTATAAAACCACTGGCAATACGTAATTTATATATTGTATAAAAGATCTATATTAAAATATTCCAAATTAGAAATAATTTGTTCTTAATTTGTAATACATTCAACTAAAATAAAAATTTAACTGAGTTCATTCGTTGTTTTGTGTTGTATAATGAAAAAATACAAGGTTATTGTTTATCACTTCTATCCTGGTATGGGTAATGTTCGGAACACACCCAAAAATTAAGTCTACCAACCTTAAAATTTTTATATTATATGAACTGAGATATATACTCAAAAATATGTTTGTTCAGGTTCTCACACCAGAATATCTATTTAATATATATATATATATCATCATACTTCTAGGATTAATAGATAATTATGAACTCTGAGACATATCAAATACCTCCTCATTCAATTATTTTATAAATACAACACATACATGGTTCCTAAAAGACATCACCCAATAATAATCAAGGTTAAACTCGTGAAGATTTTACACATTCATCTACGGTTCCACATCAACCTTTTTGATGTGTTTAAAATTAATTCAGGTAAATGGTTGGAATCTAATTCTAAAAAGAAAACATTCTTTTAATTCCATCAATATAATCATATCCTTCTATTTAAAAACATAATATTTTGGATCCTTCATGATCCTAATCATAGATAAGATAGCATTATCATTTTAACTTAGTAAATCTCCCAACACGTTTACATTCCTAGGGTTGTAATTAATTGAGATTTCATTATATTTAGTCATCTCCAACCATATTCTATATCTCATTTTCAAATCTTTCAATGAAAAAATAAACATTAATGAATAATGATCGATATTTATAGAAAACAACACTCTATAAATAAAATGAATCAATATATTTTATCAAAAAATATTACTACTTACTCGAAAACATGAGAATTGAAATTTTCCTCTTAAAACATTATTTGACATTATTTATATCATATAAACATACAGTTTGGTATGAGAAAGCTTCAAATTACCTTCTTATATGAATCACCTTTGAATGGTTGCAAAAATGAACTTAATCATTGAATTTTAGAAATTAGAGAATGGGGGTTTTTTCTGAAACCTTCAAATATTCCATTTTATCATATATCATTTTAGATACTTTTTTAAATTCACTAGATATCAATCCATCCTTAAAACATTTAAAAACACAACTATTTACAACCAAGATATTATTCACATGATTATTCAAAAATTTCATGTGTCTTGGAGACTATAATTTATTTACACCATGTTATTTATTTGAACAATCATGATACTCATTTGTTATTTCCCCATAAAATATATGGGAATTTTTGAAATCTCCAATTGAAATATATTATTTGAGTAAACATTTAATAATCTGTAATTGACTATTAAGTTATTTTTTGTCTAACTGCATTCAAAACATGGTATTAATGCAACAAATAATCTGTCAATTTTTAATTCTTAAGTGATGATTAAACCAGAATCATACTTTTATGTATTGTATAATTATCTTCATAGGAACAAAGAGATTCATCATCCATCTTTTGGAGATAAAAAATTTTGTTATCTATCATTATATATATAATTTGATGGAAGAATATTTTAAAAAATAAATCCTTAAAACACATCCCATTCCATTTATTCAATTTAATGTTATTAAATATTATTAAAAATAAACTTACAGCATTAAAAAACATTAAATTATAAATTATAAATTTATATAATGAATTTTTCATATTCTGATCAAGGGAAAATAGAAAATACTTCCTAAATGGGGATAATCCTTCACTCAAAAACTGGTGGAATAGATTTTCCACTATAATAAGTAGTACATTTTGTTATAAAATATTCATTAGTACTATCTAACATATATTTTTTGTCTATAAGATCAGTATAATTCATGGATAGATAATTTTTAATGATCATAACAACATGATACATCTTTCTCGATCCCATAACATTTATTTTTATAGGATAATTATCATTAAATTTCAATCAAATTTGTTATTGGAAAGATAAATTATGGTTCTATACAACAACTACATCCAAAATGTAATGTGTGAAAAATAATAATCAACATTTAAATCAACAAATTCTTTAATAAATATATTTTTAGGATGATTAAATAATGAAAAATAATGATCAATATCTAAAACCATAGGTTTATCACAAATTATAAATAGTTATTACCAATATATTAGAATTTAATCTTATACATAAACTTATCCAGATAAGTCTTTATAATTTTTACCAATCATATACTCAAATTGTTAAATCAACCATGATATGATAAAATCTATGGAAACCAATAATTTATATACATTGATATAAAATCATCTTAGACGAATATTTAAATGTATTGTCCAAACCAGGGTTTACCTTTCATGGCCTTAGCTAGTTCACTATATGATCTCAGGTACCCCTCTCCATAATCCATTTGATTTCAACAAGTGGAATGGGTCTAATATGAAATGTGGGAAGACAATAAATCATTATCAATGTAGAACAATAGTGAAATAAATATAAAAATCCTAAAAGATTATAAACAACAACCAATATAATATCATAACTAATAATCAATCAACATCACATGATGAATCGAGAATACGAAAATATCATCATAAAATAATATAGAATTTATATCAAATCATATAATGGTCATGTTTGAGAAAAAAATAGTTATTTCAGATTAAAAATGATAAAAAAATGTCTGGGCATCATTGCAGGATCCATCAAACATGCCTCATCAGGAGTCCCATCAAAGTCATATACCATTGGTCTCTTCCCCTTATACTATCCGGAAAACATGACATATATTTGGGTACTTATCAGGAATCCCGATTACGGTGTGAGTAAGAAAAATTAGGACAACACCAATGACATCAAAAATAATATCCTATATATAATAGTGTATGTTGTCTTATAAATAATAAATAAAAATGAAAAATTAAACAGGTTTTTTATTTAGATATTATTTCAATCACAACATAGTATCTTATGTCACGGTGATTCCTAAACCATTCATACATTCTTTGAGAAATAAAAAAGTATGAGACATACAACATTAGAATATAAAATTCCATATTCTCTTGGTATTTCATTATTCATTTATAATTAATTTGACATTCAAACATTATGGCCCATAACGGTGGTCCTGCACCTTGTTGTTATTTGGAGCAGTAGTCCCTGTTCAAAAAATCAGTGATCACATGTAATAAATATATATCTATAGCGAATACAGAATAATTATAAATCACCATGGGTATTTGTAGAAGTATTCCCTAACCCAAAAATCAATTTTCACATTATTAAAAATTTTAACATATCATGGTTTCGTATTCATTACCCATTTATCTACCATTTCCATAACCCATTATTCGACCAATTTCATAATCCCATTATTTAGCAAATTTTAATGTATTATTTAACAAAAATTAATAGAGGATCTAAATCCATTAAATACATCCATTATTTACCAATGTTTACATTTCATTATTATCATTCAATGGTACTTCATACACCACATGGGTTTCCATCAATCAAGCCTCATCATATTTAATGGGTCTGGTGGGATCCGTGAAGGGTCTCATACTAACTTTTGGAAATAAATAAACTAATTAAATTTATAATGATATTAAACATACCAATATCTAAATTTTTATTTCAAAATTACATACACCCAATTAAAATCTAGACTATAAGAACATTCAGTTATAACACCTACCAAAATATCATTGATGAACTCTTGATAACCCTTAACACTCAATTTAATATGGAATTTATCAAGTCACAATGTCAGAGGAGATCTATTTCTGAAACCTTGGACAATGATCCAATGTATCTATACTCAATAAAAACTAGATCTAAAAAAGTGTCCAATGGTCACAAAAGAAACATCTTTATAGGGTAAGAATACAAGAGAGATGGAAATTATAGAGTGTGAATGAAATTAATTACCATATAGGATTTCATCCTACAAATTGGATAATCCATTAAAAAGGATAGGTGTTTCGGGAGCCTCGACACTCGGTTTGGTGCCTTTTGAATCAATGTATTTATTTTCAGTTTGTAATAAAATTCTTATTTTTATAATATTTTGGTCTGTGAATTTTAAAATTCAAATTCATAGGTTTAGATTAGTTCTTTACTTAATCATGCACCTCTATACAAATGGTAAATGGTTTATCTTTTGAGATGTATGGGTTTTCTCATTATCCATCCACCATGAAAAATACCCTCTTTTCAGGATTCATGGTTTGGGGACAAAGGCCACAAATTTTTTCCAAATAGTGAACCGCATCTTGTGACACTATAAGGGGAAAATGATTTCATAGGGAAAACATCAGGTTTTCACTAACAATGGTTCAATTGTGCATAACCCTAGGGGATTCAAAATTTATTTAACATCACCACATAAAAAAATAAAAAAAAGTTCTAACATAACAAGGGTAAAATAGTTCCACCAAATAAGCATAATGAATTTTTACAGTGGTTGGGATCTCCAAATCTACCTGCATAGAAAAAATTATATATGATATGTACATCCATGTCCCTATATGAATCTAATGTAAAAAAGGTAAATAAAATTATTTTGTATAATTTCATCTCACTCGGATATTTTCTTTTAAACACAACTATGCATCCATATCACATCGACAATTGACACCGACTAGTGAGAAACACTTTATCCCAGAGATCCATAACATGAAGCATATTCCCCTGAAATTACTCATTATCCTCAAGAGAATAGTAATCAAAATCGATCAGTATATAATGGTTTGAGATATAGTTCCAATAATGGGACACATGAACAAATCATGTGTAGACCTATAGCTATGTTGATGAGAAAATAAGTATGCCAACAACCTAATTCTCTCAACAATATCAAAAGTTATTAAAATCCAATGAGACTACCTTCCATGAATCATAAAACTAATGTAACCCTATATCATTGACACCAAAAGAAATTCACAATATCCCCTTATAAAAAAAAATTGATTGACAAGGTTGATTAGCATGTGAGTTATACCTAATGAATTCAACAGGAATATGTTTATGAATAATATGAACATGATATGATTTATCAATTGTAATAATTAGTTCCAAAAACTTATCATCTCTTTCCAACATCAGACATAAATGTACATAAAAGGCCCTCCTTTAAGAGACAAATGTGGTGAAATATGAATATTATCCTAATGACAATTTTTTAGTAGATTCCATGGAGCGCTATGTGAATCTACCAAAACACAACAAAATCTTGGATGCATGCCCACAAAAATTATTATAGACCAATGTAGTATTCATTGATTTCCCATTTATATATGGGTTAAAACATTTGCATAGTGAGACATGTGTTCCATTATCCTTATCCAAGCACATCTAATTGTGATAATAGATACATATGTAATAATCTAAATCTATACTCTATAGAACCACAGGAAAATAGAATATCTCCCAAAAATACATATCATCTAACTAGTCAAGGGTATTATTATATAAAATAGGTATGAAATTTTATAAACATTTCAACTAGTCCACATTAACAAAAAAATTCCATAATTTTAAGGGACCCTATGATTTCCAACCATAAAATTAATTTTAACATCATACCACTACAATATTGGATTAGTAACATGTTTTAACCAATCACCCAATTATTTATTATCACCCATAACCTATTGAAAAGTGTAGCATCATGTCACAAAACATGTGATATTTTTTTACACCCATAAACCGATACTATTTATTTAGATCACGGTACATCATGGTCAAACTAGGATGAAATTTCCACTTTGAGGAATAAAACACATTAATTATGCCATCATTAATACACATAGTCACAATAACATAGACATGTATATAGATGATCTCCTCATCATCTATTGTTCAATTAGAAAGTTAATCTCGCTAATAAATTAATTACCTCAATGAAAAAAACTCTGTATTCAAATAAATCCACTCATTGTTCAATATTATAAGTGTGGAATTAATAGATAAGGACGTGAGGGACTTCTGTTTATGCCCTAAAGTACCCAATTATTCATCATAGCTTACAAATTCATCACTTACCACTAACAAAAATACACGTGAATTTCTATAGTATGGTGTCTTTATACCCAATTCATTAGAAACATTGTTTCCCTTACCGGAAATATTTGTTATTTTAATGTAAAATTACATCAAATACAATACCCACCTATGCTTAAAAAGATTCATATCTCGCTGAAAGAAGATATAATTTAAAATTTCATGTTCATTATAAATATAACAAATTTCACCCATTAGGTAATGTCGACATGACATCAATGTATAAAACAACCTAGATTACTATATAATTCTCATTGGTTGTTTATGATAATGTGTAATCAACTTTCATGACCCATACTCTATAGATCGATATCAATGAATCAAAATTTCTCTAATTTTGAATCCCAATAAGTAAAAAAACATGGTATACCACTCATCCTTTCATTGGAAGGAAAAAATATTATTGCTATAGTCAAATGAATCTTTAGCATCTAAAAAGTATTCTCATATTATCCATGAGATTAAAACATGATATCTTACTTATTAATAACAGAAATTTGTTCTTCTAAAAGATAATAATCTTGGATAATCCTCTTTCAATAAACCGCGTACCCTATATATCTTTTAATGTTAATAACAATATTTGAATATTCCCAATAAACCACTAGATGAAAAATCTATTGGTCTAGTGAATATTACTCCTTATATATTTTGTGACAAATTTTTTTTTACCATATTTGAAATTTATATAGCATGGAATATTTTCTATGACACTCAGTGTACAAAGTATAATGTAAATTTATTAGTAATGATCATAACAAGTGTTTTGGAATACCGATATTTGATATAATAAATAAAAATTGTTTCATTTATGGGTGAATGATTCAGTTCATCTATTCTATAAATACAGATAGATAATTCATCTGTCTATTTGGAATCATAAGAAACATTTATGCTCACATCTAATTATATAAGTACTTCATTATATATCAAAATTTAGAATTATTTGTTAATGAAAACCCAATCTCAACCTAGTCTTAGAAAACACTCATTCTCCTCTCAACTGGCTCGAAAGATCATTGATACATTGAAGAGGATATATGTTCAACACAATCATTTGATTAACCCTCTAGTGATAAATTGAGAAACCCAAGTTTCAATCAAACATCCTAGAAAACCAAAATGGAGAAGCCCAATGTGACACACTCAGAGTGAAAAATCCCTTATCTATAAACTCTTCAAATTGAGTCTTAAGATCTCGAATCTTTATTAGTTACATTGTGTATGATTCAATGTAAACTCAACCAGCTGCATGAGTTTTTTAATTATATACTCAAAAACTCTATTATGTGGAGTATCTTATAACTCATCATCAAATACATCCTATAATAGGTCCACTACTGGTGGAGATACATCATTATTCACACCCCATCATCCATCAAAATACATACAACGTAAAGGTGAGGTCCCTATGATGATGATTATTTATCACTACATAGCCTGCCCGAATATCTTAATATCCAAGATGAACATAAATGTTACCTGCCGCTGTTGTAGAGGTTAGTCTCGCTATGTAAAAATCATTGTGGCATGGTACAATATCAACTATACCATAAATATCATTTCAAAACCTAACATGTTATATATAAGGATCATAATAAAAATGAAAAGCACTAATCTTTAGAGAACACCCCTTGCATAAATATTTTTCCATCAAATGTACCCCAAAAATTGGGTCAATTTTCATCTCCACACACATGAGCTTTAACAGTAGACTCAAATTGTATTCAAGATGTGATGATATATATTATAGATAGGCACAAGTATCAAAAAAGGAACTAGAAGAAAATAATATACCATAAGAGTGCCTCTAAATATTGATGGTAAATCCTATATATCCACAAGAAATATTTTAATATAATTAAATTTGCATGCCCATCTATCATGTTCTGTAGTATGAGTCCCCTATGAAACAATACATTACTAATACAATCAATCTTTACCTAGAGTAACACATCCAAAACCTCAACCACAATGACTATAATAAATCAAACCTGATTAATATTATTTTTTTAGAGGGTCCACTTCTAGTATTATAATTTCCCCAAGCACATATTCTATTTCCAATTGGTTGAGAGTTTCTAAAATAGAACTATTAGTTAGTCCTCTTTACTCGGGCATTAAACTCTAATGTTTGTCATAGGATATTGATATTAATGTGACCCGACCAAACAAAATTGGGGAATTATACTCAATTACTCATTTTAGTATCTATTACACCTTTCTATATAATATATTATAAATTTCCATGGATTATATTCATAGAGTGATGATTCCTAATCTTAAAAGATGTATCACTTTGTCATTTATCAACAACCACCCAAATTCTACTGGAACCTACGTCATGTTCCCCACAAAATAAAATCCCAATTCACCACCTCAGAAGTATTTTTCAGGTGAATGACAATCACCATGGACATAATCTAATAATTAATTCTATCCAAGGATCATTCATGTGCATTTACATTATCCCCTACCATAACTGGGAAAAGGGGATGTATTTTTTTGGGACCAAAATAGACCGTCATAGAAATACACAACTAGGTCAACCAAAAAATATCTTATACAATCTATATATTGATAATATATGGATAAAAGTGTTAAAAAAATCTTCTTTAAGTATTTCAATATGATGTTAAATCTATTCTGATTTAGAGTCTACAAATCCCTCTATGACATTCTGGATCTCTAAAACTTATTTTATTCCAATTTGACTCTCCTCTCAACACGAGTATCTAAATTGTAAATGATTATCTAGATATAGATAATTCAGAATTCAACTATATATGTACCATCTTATCTAGTGATGATTAGAGGGTGTTGTAATAATAACTCCCATGTCAGGTTAGAAATATTCTACACAACCAACCATGGGAATCTATCTAGAATAATATAAAGTGATAAAATATCTCATTTAATTTCTCTCCATCTCCTTCACATAGATCTACTGAAACCTCTAGATATAATATAGGAGTCCCATTTCAATCCATATCATCATGTTTTCCAATCAAAAAATGTTATCTTTAAATAATTTATCTTCCATTCCAACACACATGTTAAAATCCATATCACATATATAACACATTTGTAAGAGGTTTTAGCAAAAGTAAATAATGATTAATTCCACACAATATTTCTTCTGGTCAAAACTAAATCAATAACAATACTATCAACCATCTCTCACCATGTTTATGGCTATCATAGGGGGAAAACATTCATATTTCAATGTTTTTACATAGAATCCCATTTTATTCATACCAAAATACCCCAAGGAACATCATTTTAAATTATAAAATTCATATCATGTACCATTTCATTAAAAATCAAATATAAATAATATCATTTAAAGGAAAACCGACTAAAAATACCATATTTTTTATACATTCTTAAAATGTTCTAAAACACATAAAACCATGACGTCAAATAATGAATCATGTATACAAAACTCCCTTTCCATACTGGTTGATGAGTATAGGCTTATAAAAATAATAGCATCAAACAACATGTGCATCAATAAATGTGAAATAACATATATCTGGAAAACAGAAAACAAGAACAAAAAATCCAACCCTAGGTACAAGTGTCTTCGCACCACACATGAGTTACCTATTACCATTAAGGAGATAAATTAAAAATAAAAAATAATTCTAGTGTCCATAAAAAATTCCAAAATTATAATAAAATAAATTTCCATTGTTACAAAATTTTAATTTCCCAACAAGGGTTTCACATGTTGGTGCACTGATCTGGTTCACTATATGACCATAGGAACACCTGTACATATGATAGACACTGATGACTTGTAACGAGGTCCTAATACATAACATGGTGATGGTATATCCTCATTAGAAAATAAAAAAAAAACTTAAAATTAAATAAAAAATATTCATATGACAATAAAAATGATAATACCATAAATAATAATCATCCAACATCACAGGATGTAACCATAATAGGAAAGGATAACCAAAAACCAATCTAGCGGATATGAAATACCATATAACTATAAATTTTCAAATAAAACCCAAAATTAAGTTCACTTTGGAAACTCTAAAATGGTCCTTAACATAATAAATGAATCCATTATCATTCATTCATCCTAAATCCCAACTCATCCATTTAACCTAGGTCTCTATCCAAGATCTTTTCCATCAATCATTAACTATATTCATGTAACAATCAAGCATCCTGAGTAGGGGGTGAGTAAAACATATTTGGATAAAACAAATAGTTCCTAAAATAATATCCAATTTATAATAGTGCATGCAGTTATATTAATAATAAATACAAATGATATTTTCAGAATACAGCACAAGTAATTATTTTTTAATTCACCACATAGGAACCTTGGTACATGGTGACACACGAACCAATCATTCATTATTTGGCCCATCTAAGATCTTGAAAAATACAACCTAATACTTTAAAAATACATTTACCCATAAAATTTAATTATTAATTTAATATCAATTTAAAATATATATATTGTTTCTAATATTAGCATTATCTTACCTCATCTATATTTGGAGCACCAATCCATATCCCACATTTCAGTGATCATATGCAATAAATATATATCATGTGGGTATAGAGTAGGTTTCTGGTTCCTAGAGGGTATTGGGTGATGTGTTTCCTAATCAAAAACAAAATCTTACCAACATTAATTGTTTTTCACATATCATGATTACATATTTATAACAAATTGTTAACCATTTCTATATCCAACTATTCAAACAATACCATAATCCCATTAATAAATCAATTTAATAATGTAACTTATTAACGATGCATTATGGATTTAATTAAATTACATACACCCATTAATCAGCTTATCAAATTTCATGATTATCAATCAATTTGTTTTGGCACACCCCAAGGTTTTTCATCAAATTTGTTTCATTATTATTAATGTGTCCAGTAACATTGGGGAAGTGTTTAATAATCTCTTACGAAATTAATTAATTAATTAATTTAATATAAAATGAAATTTCCTAAAATTTAATTTAAATGTGAACAAGTACCTAAACCCAAATACAATTATGACTATTGATATAAAGAATTTTACCACTTACATCAAGATCATTAATGAACACCTACCAACCTATGAAACTCAATTTGATGTGCGATAGTCCAAATCATGTTGTTAGAGGAAACATAGGATAAAATACTAGGACCAAAAAATAAAATAAAATAAATTCACCATGAAATATATTTGATATAAATTCAAATAAAGGAATAACCCCGACTCTCTATATGGGAATATGATAGGATAGATAGTAATATTAAAATATTAAGGAATCACTTAACATGGATGAGTTGATCTTTCATATACAGATAAAATTCCCCCTGAAATAGGATTAATTTCCCTTGGAACCCTCTCCAGAGTGTACAAGTTGAATGAATTAAGGATAAGATGAAATAGGGTGTTTAGGGTTATAATAAGAGGATTGGTAATTTTTTGAAATATGTTTTTTAATTTCCCTTGTGTGTGGTTTCTTATGTAGATGATCATGGTTTTCCATAATTGGTGCCTTAATTATGATCCCCTACTAATTCTGTGTATAGTATCACTGATGTTTAATATGGTTTGTAATACTATATTACCATCATAAAAATCAATCATTCTTTGGGGTGCATGGTTTGGGGTGGGAAGCTGTATAGTTTGGCCAAACCATGATCCACCACCTCTAACTCAAAAAATGTTCCAAAATATTCTTAGGGAAAAATTACAATTTTACCTAATAATTTGATAAATGTTAAAAGCTCCATCTGCTTACAAAATTATCCTATTTCACCAAAAATAACCCAAAATAAAAACCCATCCATGGTATAGCCAAAACAAGGTTACGTGGGAACTTAAAAAATATAGAAAGAATCTATAGAATGGTTATGATCATACATTAATACATAACATATCATTCTACATCAAATTGTGGTTCTCTAGTATATTGGGAAACATGGAATTAGAAACTAGTAATTCATATGTTTTTAACTATTTTCGTTGTAACAATCACCCTTCTCAAAAATATCATAAATATTAAGAATCATAATAACTAAGAGAATAGCATCATAATAAAATGTGATCTAAAATTCTCATTAAGTGTAAAAAATGATATATGAATGATAATAAAAACATAACAAGATAATAATTGTACGATGAAGAGATATTAGAATTTTAATTCTATGATGTTAATATAACAGATTATAATATTTATTAATATAATAGATTTTGATAGTTTATAGGAGTGGAATAATAATGTAATAAGAGAAAATTATCAATGAGAACATAACATAAAACCAAGAGATGTAATTTTAGTAAATTTATAGTAAATTATTTACTTAACAATCAAGGATCATTGATAAGTCTATCATTGTAGTGTATGTTATGTCTCCATTCCATCATAGTAGTTAATTTTCTGTCAATGAGAAATCATAGTGAAAAAATCACTATAATGATATGGGTTCACTCCCCATTATAGTCCTGTTTAAATTATTAAATATCAATCATCACCTAGTTCATTAGAGGGATATATAATTTATGTCCCAACAACCCATTGTTATAATGTAACCACTATTATTGGTCATAGTGTATCCAATATACATGTTTTATAAAAGTACCATGTTTCATATAATTAAAACCATATATTTTTGTTCCATATGATTATAAAACATTAATTTTATCTTTACATCATAACTCGTGCATTGAAAATTGGTTTCATAAGCATTTTCTCAAATCATAATAACAGAACCCATGGAAAATAAATTGGTATTATTAAATTATAATAATTATAAATGATAAACAAAAAGAGTAATAGTGATAAAAATATCATTGGATTATATCCACATCCGTATAATGGTAACTAATTAAAATAAATGGGTCCAAATTCCCTACAAATCATGTATGTATGAAATTTTGGAGGCCTAGGTTATCATCTCAGACAAGTCTAATATATTTTCGGGGAACGTATCCTATTATAGTAAATGAGAGACAATGATTATATGGAGTTGACCATTAATATTTAATGTATTCCAATTTTATTCAATTTCACCATTTTAACTGTGTATAACAGTTGAGTCTTTTTCCCCTTATTCGAGTCTAATCTCGTGAGAGTGGAACCACTCTATCACCTTGAGAATAGATTATTTTTCTTCCACATGTTATGACTGTATATCTCCCTTAGTAATGAATAAATATCAACAAATTTTGTTATAAATTATTAAAAATATTCCAAAATATCTATGAAATATTTCATAGGGAAAATAATATTTTTATTATTAAAATTACTTTTAAAGTACAAATTTTCTAAAACTATTATCAAGAAATTAGTATTTTTAAATAAAAATGTATATATTTAATGTATGATTCCTAAAATATATCATAAAAGATGACGGTAAATTTTATTTATTCTAAACATGTTAAAAGAAAACAATCATTGACATGATTGGTAAAATATTAACAACTATCTTGTTTAGAAAATGATTATTAATTTTAAACAATATTTTGAAAACTTATACATGGTTATTAATTACATTAAAAAATAATATTATAATTGTAAAAAACTACTCTAAAACATTTTTTATACATCGATATAGATGAAAGTGTTATTTAGATAAAATAATGAAATAAGTTTTATTTTCCTTAAGAACACAATTTTGGTCTCTTATGTATATAATATGAGGAATGTAAAAGGAAAAATTGTATTTGTGATAATTTAAAATCGTATAAATATTGTTTTATCATATAAGGATCATGTAATTTCTATAATTAAAATTAAATCATAAACAGTCTTGATTATAATATGGTTGAAAAGTAAATCCATTATTACATTTGTATGGTTTTAATCATAAGACCCATTAAATAATGAAACTTTTAAGGATTTTTTAATCCTAATTTATATCATAACAATAATAAAAAATTATAATATTTATCAATATATAGACCATATAATATAATCAAGTAGTGAATATATCATCTTTCTTATATAAATAAGAGTGGAAAAAAATTCCTTATATCAGATATGACTTCCTTCTTACATGTTAAATTATCATGTATAATAAATATAAATATATTATATGTATATTGAAAAACAATAATCATATATATTAAACCATATATTATTTTATTATAACCTATTATCACAAGTTCATTAACAATTAAATATTAAAATCACTATTCTGAATGATAAGTGTTTCTTTTTTCATTTTTTTCTATTTTTTTTGTCCTAATCAATTTATCATGGTTCAATAATATCAATAAAATTTATCATGATATATATATATATAATATTATTTATAGTGATTTTTAAATTAATCTTTATGAGGTTGCGATAAAAAATGTAAAACATAATTCATGGGGACAGAAACTCGTACCTACGTATGAACATTGTTTTTATTTTCCAACGACTTGAAAAAAATGAATGGAAATTATTAAATAAATTTTCCCAAATGATAACTATAACATCAAAATAAGATTTATTAATTAAATCCATTATTATTACCATCTATTTAATACTAAAATGAAAGGAAATCATATCACGTCGTATAGGTGGTTTTCCACACACACACATATGAAACAAATATCAATTTTCAACCATTTTATAAGTATTTAATTTAAATATTATTATATTATTAATGAAGAATAAATAAGCCATATATATTGTATAAATAAATTAATCACATAATAATAAACATACATGAATGATGTTGACTGAAAAGAAATTTTATCTCTATATTTAGAAAGTAAGTCACGCATTTGGAGGACTCACACATTCACATTCCATTTCATGTAAAGAGTGTGAATTAAAGTAGTTTAATAACCATAATAACATTTTTGAATATGAATGATAATGATTGAATAATTTTATGATGAATATAATAGATTTATTTATGGTAAAATAAAAATTAAATATAATGTTAGTGGTTATGGAAATTACGTATTCTTTAAAATAACTCCCTTAGATTTTTAGTTATTGACTCAAGGTTCTCCATTTTGGAATAAAAAATATAGAAATTATATAATTTTTTTGAGGGGTTTCTAATGATATTGATCGATTAATAAGGACTAATTTGTCTTTATGAAGAGAATATTGGGGGAACTTTTAGAATTGAGGGGTGGGGAACTCGCTGAATTTCATAAAATATTAAAATATATTAAATATATTCTATAGAAAAATAGAGATTTTTTATCTAGAAATGGGAATGAAATGATATTCCTCAGCATATAATATCCACCTCTTTCTCTAATAATATATTTATGATTGTTATATAATTTCAAAAAAAATTATTATTTCTATTAAATAACATTATTTCCTATTTAGACAGTTTACATTTAATTTGACTTAATATAAAAAATTCAATATATGAATTAGAAGATAATTATTTAAAATAGAACTATTATATTGTATTCATCCACAAATATTATTGCAAGTCATTGACTTGCATAGATTATCTTCAATTACATATATTTGAAGCATTTTTATTTATTTTTTATTAATTGGATTAATCCTTCATCCGTGTTATATTAGATTTTAAGGTCATTATATAATTACTATTATAATGAAAATAATTTTATTATTATTAGTATAGATATTTATGTTCATTAATATATTTATTTCTTCCCCTATTTTAATGCATAAGGTGATTTAAAACTAATAGATTCAATTTTTTTACATTATTTTATATAAGTATTTTATAGGTCATTTTCATGGAAAAATGAATATTAAATAAATCAAATAGACCCTAAAGTGATAACGCTATATAATAACTCCATAAAATAATAATTATAATGAAAACTTATAGTCATATCATTCTGTTTAATGCTAGGTTAAAAATATATATCCTTTTTGGGATATAAATTTAAAAAGATTATTATTTATTTTGTAAAAAATAGAAGTGGAATATTTAAAAAAAATAACCTACTAATTGAAAATATTCAATTTATTATATCAAACAAAAACATATAAGTAGTGGAAAGTTCTAATAAAATATCAGTTATCTCAAGGTGAAAACATCTGTTTAGAAAAATATAAATTTAAATAAGAGACCGAGTTTATTCTTAACCCATACTAATAGAAATATTAAATGAATATTTTATCATTAGATTAACTATATGATAAATATATATGTTATTTAAATTACTCAATAATAGTGAATAATTAAATTTAATAAGTTATAAAATATATTGTTCACATAAAAATAGTATAACCAAAAAATAAAACTTTTATATTCAAATGGGTTTTATTGATACGATGACTGACTCAATAATAATTTCATTCATTTTAGTCATATATAAGATTTATGTTTTCTTAAATTTAGAATGACCTATTAGAACCCACCATGGAAATGGATTAAACATAGTTAACAATAATTACTATTTTAATAGTATCTTATATTTTTTAAAACTTGTTTTTTTGTGCAACACAAGATATCAAAAAAATAAAATTCATTTGAAAAAAATAAAAAATATGAAGGTAATACAATATGATAAAAAATTAATTTTTATTATTCTAGTCATTTAAAATACGCAAATTTAAAGAAACTATCTCTTCATTTATAATTAATGACTTTGTGTAAATATTTGGTATTATCTAAATGTATCTTATTTTGGTATATAACACCAATATTTACTAAAAAAATACTTTTTTTATAATGATATTGTAAGTATAGAATCTTATAATCATCCATAAATCATTATAAGTCCATGTTTGGGTCAATTTAACCACATTATAGAAAAATATTATAAATTTATAAAATTTATGATTAAGGGAATATATTTACAAATATAATATGAATTAAATATGTAAATAATGTTAAATAGTGGATTTCTAGGTATATAATTGTTTATTTCATCCATTTAACCCTTGATCATCAAGAATCATCATAATAAACTATTTTCCATTTATATCTTACAATAAATATGTATAAAATACAAATGAAAAGAGTTTGAACCATTATAAACAGTTATAAATTACCACAAATAGAAAAATTAACACTTTAGAAATAATGAAATTCAAATGAATAATTAATATATACACTACAGTTATGGAATGATCACAAACATTAAAACCCACAAACACCCAATGTGAACATGAATATGTATTCATATTCAGAATTAATAATTATGAAGAGTATAAATAATAATGGACATAATTATGATTTGTAATTTTGTTATTTTGTTATATATGATTGTGATATAGGGTGTAAATTTAAGTTCATGGAATTATAGAACATGAGGTAAGTATTTTCATATCAATTTTCATTCCTTGAGAAAATAATTATATTTCTACACATGGTTTCATTTTTGTGGTTTATACACTAATTATTTGAGGTATCATTACATGAATTTTATTTTTTATCAAGGAATTATAATATAAATTAAAATAAGGCCCTTGTAATGTGATTAGGTTAAAATGATACCAAATCTTTGAGGTTTTTCATGGTTCCAATTGTTTTTCTTTAAGAAATAATAAGTTTTGTGAACCTTATTTTATTTGTATTGGGTATTACCATCAAATATATATATATTTATCATAATAGTTATATTTAATAGTATTTATTATATAAATAATTTTCCCATATTCCGATATCTAATGATTTAGTTATTCCAATGTTACGATTTTTTTTTGAAAACATGATTATCATTCATTATGTTATTATATGTTATTGAATTTATTTCATATATTGTATGTTAATTCTACACAATGATTTTATATTTTGTTTTTATCCAAAATTTTATAAGCATATCCATTTAAGCCACATAAAATGTTCAATGAATAATCCATTTATATTGGGCTATTAACATTTATAGTCACCCAACATCTTTCTTAGGTTGGATTGTTAAAATTTTATCCATATATCAACAATCGAATATACCCATTTTCTCTTACCATGTGAAAATATCATTATAAATAATTAATATTGGATTAATATTACCATTAATTTTTTTTTAAAATGAAATTTGAAAAATTATTGTTTTCTATATATTATTATTCCCAAACAAATGCTTATTTGAATGTGGAATATGTATTATTATACAATAATCATTATTTATCTATACGGGTTATGGTCAGTTTATAAATTTTATTGAAATGTTATAATTTCATTAAAATAATTAAAATTTAGTACTAATAATATAGGATAATTATTGACTCATATAAGTATAAATAAATATACAGATTTTTATGTTTTATTTAGAAATAGGTTCCTCTTGGAGTAATATAAAAAGACTTGGGGAGTCTTATATTGAAGAAAATAGTTATAATATTGTGATGGATAGGGTAAAAAATTATTTAAACCCATAATGAATTTATATGTATAATGAGAGAAAATACGTTTTCTTATTTGGTGTATGACTTCCCAATTTAACAAGATTTTTTTTTGTGATATCATAAAAAATAAAATGTGTTGTTAAAAGGAATTGATATCTTGTTTTGTTGTATAATGTTATTCATTAATCCAGTATGAGATAATTATTATTTGTATTAGTTTTTTAATTAATTATGATGTATATAACAATATAAATTTCAATTTTATTATTGGTTCATTTTATTTTCCTATTCATACCTTAATATTAATGTCAGGTTTACAGAATGATTGTTTAAGTAGTATGCTAAACTGTAATTGCCCAGACCCCCATGGCCATTAATTTCCAAAAATACGGATCTACCAAAATAGTGGAACCAGCCACAGTGGCACCGTGATGGCGGCACTGTGACGGTGACACCATGTCCTCACCTAGCCCTCAGTATTATTTTTCCATTCCAGCTCCCGCAACATTTTTTTGACATAAATTAATTCTTTTTCCCTTTTTAAATCCATTTAAATCCCATAATAAATACCTAAAAATCCCGAGAAACCTCCCCGAAGGAAGATATTAGATAACATGTTAATATCATCATGGGTAACTGCCCACGAAACCACTATCCGACTTTCATATCGTTCGAAATTCCATATCGTGTAACAATAGGATATCATCTTTTTATATCCCGCTAGAGTTTCTTTTTCTTCTCCATAGATGGATTTCTTTCTTCTTCCTGGTGCACATAGAGTCCCTCTCTTCTCGTGGCTTGTGGTGCACCTCTGCTGATGCTTTCTTCACCCTTGGAGTCCCCGACATTCCCCCCCCCCCCCAGCAAGTTATGCATCCCCTGTTCTTGGTGCATAGAGAAAAACTTCGATCCTTGATCAATAAAGTAGGGATTTCTCTATAGTCTCTCCTTTCTATGTATCATGTGGGGTGGGTAGGCTATTATTTCTATGGTAATGGATGAAACCAGACTTAAATGAAGATAAAAATGGACTTTTAAATGAATAAAGGGGAGGGGTGTGATCGATATGCTGCTATTCTATTTCCTCCTCTTGAATATTATTTTGTGAATTGTGAGGGCATATTCCTACTTAAAATCATGGATGTTGGTAATCTTTTTCTGTGTACTAATGAACCCTTGACTTCTCTGATGATTAAATGACTTTAACATGGAAATTGGTTAATTATGTAAACTCGATGGATTAAATGGACACCCAGTAAATATAAATCCCTGCATGGTCACCCCGGATAACAAACAGAAAGAAGAAAATAATGAATGATGTGCTTGAACCTGGAGGATTCCCACACTATTTTGGTAGTAGGTGTGTTGTTCTGTTTGATTGCTTATGGGGTGATGTGGGTGAGGATGGGATCCTCTGTTGCAGTATGGGTGTTGGTTGTGAATCTGAAGATGTGTAGTTACTCTATTTATGACATGAATTGGGGTGGAATATTCTATTGTTGGAAAATCAGTAGTTATGGTTTAGGGGATGTGGAGCTACATTTTGATTCCTTCTTTTTTTCGAGTACGTTGAGGGTTCTCACTCATCCCTTAGTTATTTTGACATCACAAGAGAACTGGGTTTGAATGCATAAATTGCGGTGACTTTTTCTCTTTTCATGGCTTGCGGTTATGACTGTTAGTTTCCCAGTAGTGAATAATTAACTTAAATGGGATCACATCCACATGGAGAAAAAATTGGGTTAAATGAGGAATTTGCTTTAGGAATGAGTTGTGACTTGGCCGTTACTGATGTGGATTCCTTTATGACTGAATATTAACAAGGGTGTTATACTTTGGTTGGCTTTAAGAACCCTAGGTTGGGATGAATGATTTTTAACTTTACATATAATTGTAGTTTTTATGTTTTTTAATTCGCGCCCACCCAAGTTGAGCACTTAGTTCCAAACACACCCATTCCATGGGGGATGGTGTTTTTTCCAACACTCCTTAGAGTGGCTGGTTACTAGCTTCTTTTCTTCTCCCTTTCCCGGATAGACCAAGACTATTCGGGTAGGCTGTGATGTCCTGATGTCCATTAGAGACCAAGATCCTTTGGGCGGGGTAGTTTTGGTGGTTGGATGAGGTGTGTGCGGATAGATTACTTCTAAAGAATCTTCAAGATGAGTCCTAGGTGTATTCAGGAATGATAGCAGTTGTTCTAGACCAGGTGTCTATGGGCATGGTTACGCATGGTGGTTGTGGCCCAGGTGTTTGTGGGAGGGATGTGTGGTTATGGCCCAGGTGTGTGCGGTCGGCATGTGGCAGTGGGACTGCGGTAAGAATGGCAGGATTGGTTCGATGCATAGGATGTCTTCAATAACCAGTGGGAAGGTGGTGTGGGGTACAAAAACATCAATGTGCTATTACTATACATTAATTGACTTGCGTTCTTTGGGTAGTGTGACTTGGTGGGGCTTGGGTGGATAGTATTCCTTGCAAGGTTCTTTGGTTGTCTACTTTTTTACAGGGCATTAGAATGCCTCCCCTCTATTGCATGAGTGTCATTAGTTTCCCTGATGAGTATACTTGTATGCTCACACTACATATATAAAATTTCTTTCAGGTTTCCAGGAGGACTTCACGGATCGTGCGGGACCGTACTAGGTCAGACCTTGGGGAAGATTCTGTTGTCATTTTCCTTTTCTTGGTACTTTAGCTTTGGATTTCTTATGGATTGTATCTTTTACTTTTGAACATGCATATGGGAATGGTTTACTTTCAGCTTTACCTTTACATTCAACATTGGTGTTGTTGGGATTGCTATCTTATCTCCTGATCCTATAAAAAAATAAAAAAATAAAAATGGTAATTCCTTCCATATTGTGTGTGATTCCATACCCTTGGTGCTAGTCTCCACTCCGGGACCTATTGAAGGTGAGTCTCGGGGCCATTTTCTCTTCTTCAACTTAATGAAGGAAAGGTCTGGAAATCTGCAGTCCCTTCCCTCCTTTTGGTGAAGGCGGGTCGTGACAGAATGGTATCAGAGGGAAGTGAAGAGATAGGATGGAGTCTGGAGTAAGGCACAAGGAGGATTGCATGGAGTGGTAGGGAAACAGTGTTGGGTGACCTTGGCACGTAAATTAGTCCATGGAAGACTGTCTAGGAAACGGGATTTTAGGGCCCCCCATGATCCGATGTAACGACTCTGGACCAAACAAACGACCAAGTAAAGCTACAGTGATTGAAGGGTAGAAACCCTAGATAGGTACATGCATCATAATGTCTTGTGTTATTATGTTTCATGGGTGTCTTGGGGATTCAAAATAAAAAAAAGTCTAAGAAAATTCAAGAAAAATATTCTACAAAAATCGGGCTTAGGCATTCATTGTTTACCGTGTAGCTATGGCACCTAGAAGGCGACCACGAGTAGTGTGGGAGATCGAGGCCTAGGAGGTTGACTTGGCTTATTGGTAGTGGACCAACCTAAAGGATGAGGACGATCAGTGGAAGATGATGCTTCAATCATTTCAGTGAAAGACCCTCAAGAATTACAAGGGCAGCATCTAAGACATGGAGATAGAGAGCTAGCTAGAGGAGCTGGTGATATCCTTCAGCTTGATCCAGGATCCGATAGAGTACTGGGTTCCTCTGTCTATAAGCCATATGCATGGGGAAACACATCATTGGTTGATGCTTTATCTTGGGGAGAAGAGGGATACCGATGTGACAAGGGTAGACTTCGAGAAGGAGTTCCAGGTGGACTTCATCTCTTCCATGATGAATTATGAGAAGAGGCAAGAGCCACTCTCCCTCCAGTAGGGGGTATTTAAGTGAGAGAGTTGGGAATCAAGTTCAAGGATCTCATTTTCTTCGCTCCGAACCTCTTTCCGGATGAGGATTCTCAGGGGAGACGTTTAGAGGAGGCACTCCGACCTTCTATTCAGTACGATGTTACTCCCTTTACCCTACTGACATATATAGAGGTACAGAAGAAGGCTAAAGTGGTGTAGAGGTTGCACACACTGGGAGGTGTGTCACGACAGGGGATCCAGTTAGCCTCATCAAAGGAGAAGGCCATCAGCAGCAGGACTCCAGCATTAGGACCCTATAGGTTTCGACCAGTAGGGAGTAGGCCTCAGCAGTTCCTGTTCCGACCTTACGGCCCTCACCCTTTTCTTTAGGGCCCAGGGCCAAGATGATTTATCTATGGAAGCCATGGTAACATTCAGAATCGGTGCCCAGACAGAGTGCAGTACGGTGGGGGTGGGCAGGTCTAGCGCCCACCTCAGCAGCAGCAGTTCACAGCTATGCACTTTCAGCAGCAGCAGTAGGGGAAGCGGGATCCTGCTTCACCATGGTCAGATGTTGCAGGAGGAGTCCGACCATAGGGCGCTTCTCAGGGATGTCAACCCGGGCATGGTCGGGGAGGTGGCCGACAGCCGAGAGGCAGAGGATCTGGGCGTGGGCAGTTTCACTCCGCGGAGGTAGCAGTTCCTGCAGGGCTATATGTCATTCGATGTACGATCATCTTGTTTAGTACCCTTGCATATGCCTTGTTCGATACAGGAGCTTCACACTCCTTTGTTACACGCAATCATTTCCATGATTTGGGTTTAGACGATGAGAGACATCTAGTTCCCCTAGTGTTGAGCACACCAGTCGGAGGTCAGACTGACTTGTTGTGTGTTTGTTAAGGATGCAGACTGATGATTGGGCCCCATCAGTCTTTCCGTGATCTTCTACTGTTGCGGATACAGCCATACGATGTCATCCTAGGCATTGACTGGATGTTCTCTTTATGTGCAGTCATTGATTGCTTTCGAGGAAGGGTTTTGATTTCAGATTTGGGCAGCCTACAGGTGACTTTCATTGATGAGCAGAGTTTCCAGGAAAGCAGCGGGTGAGGGGAACCCCTCCTCTCCTTGTTAGCCGAGCTATCAGAAGAGTCGGGGGATGAAAATATGGTGGAAGTCCCAAGGATTGTTTGTGAGTTTATGAACATATTCCTGGAATAAGTAGCGACTCCACCCCCTCAACATGATATCGAGTTTGGGATAGACCTACAATCTAGTCCTCATCTGATTTTGATGGCTCCCTACCGGATGACACCTTCTGAGTTGCGGGAGTTACAGATTCAGATTGAGGATCCGATGAATAATGGTTTGGTTTAACCAAGTGCGTCTCCATGGGGTGCTCCAGTCTTATTCTCCAAGAAGGCGGATGGGGGTCTCAGGCTGTGCATAGACAACCAGAGACTGAACCAGGTAATGGTCAAGAACCGTTACCCCCTCCCGAGGATAGAAGCTCTCTTTGACCATTTGACGGTAATAGGTTTGTTCTATAAGATTGACCTGTGGTCAGGATACCACCAGCTAAGTGTGAGGGAGGGTGACATATCGAAGACTACCTTCTGGTGCAGATTTGGGCACTTTGAGTTTTTAGTCATGTCATTCGGTGTTAAAAATTCTCCAGCTGTGTTAATGGGGCCCATGAACTCCGTATTCTGGGAATATCAGGACTGGTTTGTAGTCATGTTTATTGACGACATGATGATCTACATTATATTAGAAGAGGATCACGTCGAGCACCTGAGAACAGTTTTAGAGGTCCTCCGACAACACCAAATCTATGGGAAGTTTTCTAAGTGCAAGTTCTGGATGCGGGAAGTAATCTTCCTTGGGAACATAGTGTCCGAGTAGGGAAGAGTAGTGGACCCATCGAAGTTTGAGGCAGTTGTTTTTTGCGAAGCACACAAGAATGTGGAGGAGGTTCGTAGTTTCCCCAGGCTAGTAGGTTACTACTAGAGATTCTTTCCCAACTTCTCCCGAGTTACAGCACCATTGACAACTTTAACCACGAAGGAGAAGGATTTTGTGTGGAATGAGCAGTGTGAGGCGGCCTTCAGCTATGTGATGGAGAAGTTGGTTAGTGCCACAGTGCTAAGTTTTCCAGACTAAGGGGAAACGTATAAGGTGTTCAGTGATGCTTCAGGGCAAGGCCTCGTATGTGTGTTGATGGAGCGGCAAGGGGTGATCTCATATAGGTCTAGGAAGTTACTACCCCATGAGCGTAACTAATCCACCCATGATCTGGAGCTTGTGGAGTATGTGTTCGCCCTAAAGTTGTGTCGTCACTACCTCATCGGGGAGCGCTTCGTGGTCATCACCAATCAGAAGAGCTTGAAGTATGTCTTCTCCAGTGGGACCTGAACTTACGACATTAGAGGTGGATGGAGTTCCATCGGGACTACAACTTTGATATTTCCTACACCTCGGTAAAGGGGAATGTGGTGGCTGATGCCTTGAGTAGGAAGTCATAGAAGGATGCGGTTCGAGAGTTGGTAGATGCTTGGAAGGAAATGGTGGAGTTAGATTCCCTGCACCTGGATGCAGGGATGGAAGGTGGAATAGGTTTCTTGTATCAGATGACAGTGCAGTCTTCTCTATTGCAGCAGGTGGAGGAGTCTCAATGGGGGGAATTAGAAAGCGATGTGGTGTATGACCACGTTAACCAAAGTGATTCTCCGGAATGGTGGATGGAGGATGGTCAGAATCAGGTACTTTTATGGGGAAAGATGTTTGTTCCAGAGGCGATGAATGAGGTAGTTGTTAGTGATTTCCACATCTCACTCCTAGCGGTGCTCCCGGAAGTTCCCAAGATGTACCAGGGTCTGAGGAGATAGTTTTGGTGGCCCGAGGTGAAACAAGAAGTAGCAGATTTCGTAGAAAAGTATATAGGGTGTCTGCAGGTGAATGCTGAACACCATGTTCTAGGTGGCTTGTTGCAACCTTTAGACGTTCCCGAGTGGAAGTTGGAGGACATCTCGATGGATTTCATCATGGGGCTACCCAGGGTTCAAGGAGGCTGCGACGCTATCTGGGTAGTGGTGGACCGTTTGATGAAATCAGCTCACGTTCTGGCAATCAGGGAGTCAGGAGCAATAGATGTCCTAGCATAGAGGTATGTGGATGCGGTGGTTTGGTAGCAAGGAATTACGAGGTCAATAGTCTCAGATAGGGATGCACGGATTATCTCACAATTCTGGAGAGGATTGCAGTATGCTTTTAGAACCCGGCTACCTCTTAGCACTGCTTTCCACCCCCAGACAGATGGACAGGTAGAGCGCACCATCCAGACATTGGAGGACATGCTACGAGCATGTATTTTGGATTTTTTTGGATCATGGGCACAACACTTGCCTCTGGTGGAGTTTCCTATAATAATAATAATCACTCTACCATTGGCATGGATCCATTCGAAGACTTGTACGTGAGGCCATGTCACTCACCCGTGTGCTGGACCGAGGTTGGGGAAGTAGGATTTCTTGGCCCAGAAGTGGTGTAGAGCACGAAAGAGAAGGTGAAACTTATATGAGAGAAGATTAAGGAGGACCAGGATTGGAATAATTCATATGCCGATAGTAGGAGAAGGCCCTTTGAGTTCGGGTTCAGGGACCACTTATTCCTGAAGGTCTCCCCCGTGGGTGGGTAGTGGAGGTTCGACAGACAGAGATAGATTTCTCCCAGATTCATCGGACCCTTCAAAGTGTTGCAGCAGGTCGGAGAAGTGGCTTATAAGCTAGCATTACCACTTCCTCTACTGAGGATAGATGATGTATTCCTTATGTCACAACTCCGATAGTACCTACACGATGACTCACAAATCCTTGACTGGGGAAATATGGATATCGAGGGAAACGTGACTTTGTTGAAAGACCTGTGAGGATCAAGGATAATGAGGAGAAGGTGCTCCGAGGACGAACTATCCCTTTGGTTCTTGTGTTGTGGAGGCATGGCGAGCTCGATCAGAGTAACTGCGAGAGGGATACGCAGATGCATGCCCAGTACCTAGAGCTGTTTTGATTTTTGTCCCATTTTGTTTGTACTTGTTTGTGATGGAATACATTACCTTGTTAACTATAGAATGTGTGGTTTTCCTATTCTATGGATGTTTATGAAGTGTCCTGAAATGTGGGGAGGGGAGGACTTGATCCATAGTTAAGACGCATTAAAGGGGGTGCGCCTAAACCCATGCGGGCGAGTCAATGCCACCCAAAGCAGATAGTATCTTAACATGGTAAAAGGGAAGCCCCTCTCCCACATGATTGGACGATTTAATCTTTTGTTTCGCATGGTTAAACAAGGTAGAGGGGAGGTATGATTTTGAATGCTCAGGATATATATGAGGAAGGGGGCGTTCCTTGGTAACAAAGAGGTTCACTCTTGAGAGGTATCTTTAGAGGTGGTTGTTTGGACCACTCTCCTTTCTTCAGGTCTGGTTTTAATTCTTGAGGGTGAGAATTGTTTGAGAGGTATCTGATGAAAAAGAATCTGACTAGCATATCTTAACACCTAACCCCCTTATGAGAACATCATAAGCATTGGTACATGTTTGATTTACCATTACTCCCAAATATATCTACTCTTGTGGTAAACCATGTTCATAAATCAATGTCTCGAGGATTATATGATTATCACCAAACACATATGTAATAATATAGATTTTTAAAAACTCAATTGGCAACACATGGAACAATTCATAATACCTTTAGGCTTCAAATGGAAATTTAAACATTCTTAATAATACCTATTGGTGGATTGGCCACATGTATTCGAGTATATGAAGGTTTGTAAAAAGATCCATAGAAAACAATTTATTGTCCCATGTGAATCTAGTCCATATGATGACTTTCCAATTAAATTACCCTTACATTTTTAGATGATTGTGATTGATCACACATCCCAATGTGTGGATGACCACACCCTTGGGATTTTTAAACAATTAGAAGTAAGAACTAATTGTTTCTGAAAAACATATCAAGGGATAAAATAGTGAATGACCACTCATCAACCTAGGTTTATATGATTTATTCATAGGATAAGTATCACTTGGATGAAACTACATGTTCGTAATAGTTAAAAATAACTTATAATGGATGTAATGTTCTAGGTGAACTACTTACCCTAGGCTAAACCCATATAAAAAAAGATTGAATCGACAATATAGTTTGACCACACAGAGTGGGTGATAAGGGCATACAACCTATCAATTATGTTTGATTAAACCTATGGTAAATGCTCTCATTTATGTCCAAGTTGAATCACAAGAAAAGGAGTAACCAACCATTACATGAGGGTTAAATCTAATAACACCACTTTGATGATTCTTTTTCAAACATTAAATTAATTCATATTTATTTCATTAGAAATTCAAGGCCAAGATTCTAAAGAGAATGAATCACCCTGGATATGGTAATTAAATTTGGTACATTAATTAGGTAGCACCACAAGTTAACAAGGAATTTTGTATAAAACATCCTTTTTAAGACTATTTATTGAACTATCCTATGTAAAAATTATGAATATTATTATAAAAGTTCCTTTAATCCGTTTTATTTACCCATAAGGTTATAAAAATAGTCATAGTAAATGAAAATTTCAATTACAAGTCTACATTTGGAATACCCCATTCAACTGAAATTTTCATTTTAATTAACTAATACCACAAATAAGAGTAGTTTATCAAAAGAAAAAAGGTTTATAATATTTTTTAAATGGAATGGTCATGTAATATGTGACCATACATCAATATGAATCCATATAAGAAGCCACATAGTCTATAATTAACCATACCTGTATAATAATAAGTATTATAATATCACCATGGGGTTATATACTAAGGAATAATACAACAAAAAAGGCCATTGAAGGTCCCATCATATCCACTTGGGTAAATAAACAAAATTAGTTGATTTATTTTACCTAGGATTTGGAACAACCATAGAAAATTTTCCCTTATGAAACATGCCACAACTGATATAGTTGCATCCAGATATACAATTTAGAAGATAAATATAAATCTCATTGTGATAAATTAAAAAAATATAATTATTTGTAGAGCTATCGAACACCTTTATGTTCTATGTTTAATATATTTTACATTTATTATAATGTCTCAATGTACATCTCGCTAAAAAAGAAGTTACAATTTTATGGGCTATAATTTATCAATTTTATAAATTTTACATAAAATTAATAAATAGAAAAATTTATACCATTTAATAAATAAAAAAATGTTTTTTTTTCAGGAAAATAATTGTTCATCGCCCAAAAATTTCATGATTGTATAGTAAACTAGAATTACACCATAAATATATGGAAAAAAATACTTAGTATTATTGTATTGTTTTATTTAACCAACCTATGAATCTAAATATTCACATGGAATACTATAATGAGAATTAAATACTGAGAAATATATTAAATAGGAATTGAATCATGATTAACAAAATTGGAATATAGGTTCCTATGAAAGGGTAATAAATAACACCCTTGTCATGAAACTAAAATAACAAAATTATGTTTTATATAAAATAATACTAAATAAATCACAAACCTTGGTCTATAACCGAGCATTCAAATGAAATAACAAAGTAGTCATAATACTAATAACAATAAAAAGGTACTATGAATTAAATACAACAATAAATAAAACTAACACACATAGAACATGAAAAAATCAAAAATTGACTAGAAATGAAATATAAATGTCAAGACATATGAATATAATGATAATATTTCAATTCAGATAATGATTCTTGTAATTCTATTTCCTGGTTATACAATTCCAATGGTAAAACCAATAAATATAATAAATTAGTGAGTAGTAAAAAGTACTCGAATCAGTAAAAGTGAAATCAGAATCAACTATTACATCAAACAATAAAAAAGAGAATCCCATCAATGGTCACTTGGGTGTTTCTAAGTGTGTGTATTGATCACTCAAATACATAAATATTTACAAACCTCCAACACATTCCAAAAATCATGTATTCTAATTCTCAAAATAACAATTTGAAGAGAAAAATATTTATTTGAGACCACTTTATAACATATTGTCTTAACTTACTATAAAATAATTATATCTAATGGTCTCATCATGGACTTGAGAATTCATCCCCACATTCTAGAGGTCACTGACTAGTAGTAAAAGATTAACTATTGTATAGGTGGGTGAATATATAATCATTATCATATTAAAACAGCAGTATAATATTAATAAACCCACAGAAAAAACTGAAGTTATAAAAAATAAGTATGAAGAAAAAATGGAAAATATAATAAAACAATACAATGGCCAATGAAATCTTTTAAAATCATGCTTTCATATATAGATACAGATAAAAATTGAAAAATTAAAAAATATGCATTAGGTGTTTTTGTAATGTAAAATAAAAGAAATAAGCAAAATAAAAAGAAAACCAAGGATTATCTCCACGAGTATCCTAATCACTATCTAAGTAGAATACTCCCATATCCCATATACAAGCATGAAACACACAAAAATCACCATTGTCCTAGAAAATGATGATTTAATATTCGTATTATGAGATCGAAATGAAACATAATATTTTTTAACTATATCATGTATACAGTGAGGTATGTATGATGTTTTATTATCTTTATCATGTATATATTTCTATGTAAACTATTTAATGGTGGTGTACATAGATTATTTATTGAATTAAAACCATAAAAGGGATCTTATGCAATAATAAGAACATGTAGATAAAATGACATTACACATGAATATATGATAAATAGTCTAGGATAAACAAAACATTCACTATATCGTGGATTCCTTACAATCAGGTGTTGGGGGGTCATAAGAATTGATATTTCTTGTCATGATTTTTCCACTTTCTAATCTCTTGTACTAAGATCATGAAGACATACCCGCCTATAGGAACACCATATGTTTCTGGTGATATTGGTTGTTTCAATCTATGAACATCAATTGTGGTCTTCATAATTGAGATCATTATAAGTGTCTTTCATATGATCTTGTACATTGATGAATAAATATATATATGATAATGGAATTTTGGTGGCATGTCATGTGTTGGGTTTGTTATTTGTGGTTTTTCAATTTTTGAATTGTCAAAATATAATTTTTCACTTCGAAGTTGAGGAAGTAATATATCTTATGCTTGGTTGATCAATATAAAATTATATCATTAACTCTATATTCATGGTACTCAGTAGTAGATATATCCACATAGAACAAAAAATAATAATGAAATAAATGTATAATGACATGGGTGTGCATAAATCATTAAAATTACTTAGATACAAAAATAGTTTATCACAGACTACATATTCATATGTTGGTTGTCATCCCTATGAATTCACCTTATCTCATTAGAGGGCCTTTTAGGTTGTTAGAATCAAATATTATTCTTTGAATATTATTCACTAAAATTATGATAATGTCCTAGAGGTTCACACACAATTGTGTATTCAAGAGACCTCACTATTATCAAGAATACATATATAAGAAAAATGTGCCATTGCCACTGTGTTCTTCGAAATGAACAAGGATGTATGGTAACCAATGGAATTAGTATATTGATATTATTAAAATATAGAGTATTTTGAATTGAATTTTTTTATAATATAAATTTTCACGTTTTAATTTTAATACATGGAAAATTGTGTTTGAGTGAATATTAGTTTAAAATATTCTCTATACATTTAATATTTTTGGGAAAAATGAGGGGAGATATATAATTAATTATTATCAAAAAATATTTTCATTTTATTACATGAATGCAATTAAAATATAAATAAAATTTAAGACTCATCACAGATGTCTTAATATAATGTATATTTAGCGTGTTAAATATTTCAGGGTCAGAGAGTATTATTTTGTATTATATTAATAAAATATAAATAAATGAAGGGGATCTCACAAATGGGGCTATTCAGGGAGAGATGTTGAGGTTATCTATCTCATATCATGTTTCTAGATAGAAAATAGGAAGATATGTTTGATTGGATTGAGTTATCCCTCACGCAATGAAGATATATCGAAGTTGTAATGGCCCGGACCTCTCTGGTCCATTACTTTGTGAAATGTTGGTGTTGGAGGTGTTCCGGGAGGTCAAGGGGACTTATCCCCAACACTTTGCCAATTTTCTAGTTCTGTGAATAGTGTTTCCAGTTTTATGAACAGTAACAGATCAGTGAGACAGATCAGTTTCACGGATCGGTGAGACAGATCAGTTTCACAGATCAGTGAGACAGATCAGTTTCACAGATCGGTGAGACAGATCAGTTTCACAGATCGGTGAGACAGATCAGTTTCACAGATCGGTGAGACAGATCAGTTTCACGGATCGGTGAGACAGATCAGTTTCACAGATCGGTGAGACAGATCAGTTTCACAGATCGGTGAGACAGATCAGTTTCACAGATCGGTGAGACAGATCAGTTTCACAGATCGGTGAGACAGATCAGTTTCACAGATCGGTGAGACAGATCAGTTTCACAGATCGGTGAGACAGATCGGTGAGACAGATCGGTGAGACAGATCGGTGAGACAGATCGGTGAGACAGATCGGTGAGACAGATCGGTGAGACAGATCGGTGAGACAGATCGGTGAGACAGATCGGTGAGACAGATCGGTGAGACAGATCGGTGAGACAGATCGGTGAGACAGATCGGTGAGACAGATCGGTGAGACTGATCGGTGAGACAGATCGGTGAGACAGATCGGTGAGACAGATCGGTGAGACAGATCGGTGAGACAGATCGGTGTGACAGATCAGTTTCACAGATCAGTTTCACAGATCGGTGTGACAGATCAGTTTCACAGATCAGTTTCATGTACAGTAACGGTGGGTGAACAGTGTTTCCAGACTCCTACAGTTTTGCCCCTTTTGACGTTTCCTTTGACGTAAAATGCATTTAAAGCCTTATTTTAAGGGCTCTTAAGGCCGATTCAAATGCCATAAATCCTATATTAATTATTCCTAAGGCTTGGAATGTTTCACTTGGTCAAACCGCGTGGGTTAATGCGATCCGTTTTTAATGGAGAATTAACCGGATCTTAAACCGTCACCTCGTTAAATCTTAAAAAGGGACGAGATATCATTCTCCCTTGTTCCTTACCTTTATTCTTAACTAAGAGGCTCTAGAACCTTTCAATCCTTCCCGTAGGAGTTTCACAATCAACCCTTACTCCTAGGATCAGTCCCGCTCTGTTGGATGCAACCAAGCTGTGTCGATCATTCTTCCACATAAGTTGTCGCGAGGGGAGGATCGTGACCTGCTGTGTGGATAAAGGACGTCAAGAACTCTTCGAGGTAGGGGATTCATGGCTTCTCTAATTATATATGTGCAATCGTAGAGTTAGCATGATTTATTCCTTTGGATCACAATGGAATTGACCTAATTAAATACTTGAACCGGATTAAAAGAATTGGTTGATCGCATGCTGTTGCTTTATACCGTGATAACGGTTTGCCTCATGTTTTCCTAAATATAGTGATATCTATGTTTTCTTTGATTTATTGTTCGTTCATGATTGGAATTGATAATAAACGTAAAGCCGGAATTAATTGTTGATTAATTGGCTAAAGATAAAGAGGCATGTAAATTAACCGGGTTGTTGTCGTTGTTGTAGTTGTTCTAATTTGAGGATAATCAAATTAGGGAAGTAAGCATGGTTATTTAATTGTGATAGCTTACTGATTAGGTATCCATGATTGGAACCTACGAATTACAAATCTGTTAATTCAATATGGTATAGAGAACAGATTATGCGGGAATTTCAAAAAGGGTTCTGAGTTACCCTCTTGTTTGTTAAAGGGCCGAGAGTCCATTTTGTGATGTTTGTTTTCCTGCTGCTTGTGCTGTGATGTGAGCCGGGATGGTTGTTGTGATATGTGGAGGCATGGAGGCCTTATAGTTGTGGCAGCGGATGATGCCTAGTGTGGCGAGATGCATCGGTTTATGCATATGGGTGTCAGGGAGGACACCGGGGGTGATGGAATGGGACGGATATGGTTGCTGGTTGCTTGTGGTTTTCTTGAATGTTAATCTGCTTTGCTTTTCCCCACTGCTCAAGGCAGCTAGTCTTGCTTACCCTCATTCTGAAGGAGGCGAAGACACGCGGGGTATGCCACGTGCTTTCCGTGTTTAGCCTCTCGTTGGAGGATGGGTCTATGCTCTTTCTATAGGCGGCAAAGACTCGACGGGTAGTATATCTACTCACCGTGTTGAGCCTCCTTTGTGTTTAGAAGCATAGGATGTTTTTCTAGAATGCCTGGGAATGTGGAAAAGTATTTCTGTAATGAATGTTTTATTAAATGGTGAAAATCCACGGGGATGGAGATGCTGGAATTTAAAGGTGATGTGAATCTTAAAAAGGAGCAGTTGTATGGAAAGTGACGCCATTTCAGTTAAATGGGGAATTGTTCAATCTTAATTAATGGTTAAAGAATTAACTAATGTACACTGGAACTGATAAATGATAATGGAGTAATCTAATAAAGCTCTTCAATTGGTTGTGTGCTTATAGGATACCTAGTCTTAGAAGTAGCAGCCTGGAGTCTGAGAGACGTTAGCTGCAGTTGTATCTAAGAATAGGTAATGCCCATAGTGTGGATGTGAGTTACATATATATTCTGTACTTTTTGTGTTTCTATACGCTACTCCACCCTATCGGTAAGGGCATCTGACACCCCGGGGATTCTGAGCCCTGGGGGGTGTTTTCCCCAACATTCTGATGGGAGGTTGAATGGCTGACTACCCCCTTTGGCCCCGCTCTCTTCTCTTGGTAGATCTTAGTGCTGGTAGGCACAGTGGTTAGTTTTACCCATATATGTGTGTAGAGGGCTGTAATGGCTTGTGGTTATTTCACACACATATATTCTGGATATAGTATCCTATGGACTACTATAGGTGTAACGTGTATAGGCTGTGATGGCTTGAGGATCCTTACTCGGTGTATGGGCTGTAATGGCTTGAGGTATAATACCCGACGTATGATACACGTTATGCGAGCTGTGGTGGCTCCTGGAAACTACCTGGTTACTTTTGGTTGTGAGGATTGTGTGGAGGTTAGCCCAGGTGTCTGCGGGCAAGCCTATGTGGTGCACGTGGTGCAGATTGTGGAGCTTGACCCATGTTGATACGGGCAAGCCTTTGGAGAGAGATGCACAGGACGTATGTCGTTGGGGCAAAGCGGCAAACCAGTGGGGAAGTAGTAGCGGGGTACCCTTGATATTCTTTACTATATGCTATATTCTTGTATGCGTTACTTGGTGAGAGTAGCCTTGGTGAGGTTGGGAACATAGTATACCTGTTTAGGTGACGAGTTAGTTTCACTTGTTGTTCACTGGGCTTTAGCATGCTTTCTTTACTTTTGCACGAGAGTCTTGGGGAGGATCCTACTGAGTATACTGTTATACTCACCCTATGTACATATAAACTATTTTTCAGGTCACTTGGAGCAGGTTGGAGATCAAGCTGGTTACTACTAGCTTGCGGTTGGAGGAGGAGCTGTTCGGGCTTGTTGTCGCTGTCGTTTTACTTTCTTTTGGGTACTTTTAGTTTTCCCTTTCAGTTGTAGTACTTTTGCATGACATTTCATATATGTACTTGGGTTTCTTTTACATTTCAGTTATGAGTTGGAGTTGGTTGGATTCTATTCTATCTCTCTCTTCTTCATGTGTTCTCTTAGAGGGTAATGCCTCCCATTTGTGTGTGTATTATACCCTCGGTGCTAGTCGCCAACCCGGGGCCTACTGGAGGCGGGACTCGGGGGTCATTATCTCCCTTTTCACATTGCCGGCCCAAGGAGGGGTACACCTTGTGGGGAGGGGGTCGTGACAGAGTGGTATCAGAGGTCTGGTTGAGGGATAGGATGGAGTTTGGAGTTAGGCACAGGTGAGGATGCATGGGATGGTAGGGCAACGGTGTCATTCATGTTTAGCAAGTGGGGTAAACACTGGAGACCGGCAGAGACATAGGCGTTCAGGGCCCCCTATGATCTGTTAGACGGACCTTTAAGTTTACGATGGCTACTAAACAAAGTGATACTGGTTGCAGGGTAGAGACCTAGGAAAGGATCATGCATCATTATTCCTTGCGCCTGTGTTTGAATGGGTAGACCTTGGGATAGGTAACCTAAAATTAATAAAACAAAATAATTAATTAATTAATGTTGAGTCTTCCATATTCCAGGCTTAGGAGCTCTAACGATTGTTATTTTACAGGTATGGCTCCAGGTCGGCGTCCCCGTCAGGTTTGCGCAGAAGGTGCCCAGCAGGCTGTTCCAGCAGATCGCCGCAGGGTAGAGGTTGACGAAGATGACACTTGGAGGAAGACACTCCGAGAGTTTCAGCGCCAGAGTCTACAGAAGTACGAGGGCTCCGTTTCAGATGCAGTCACAGAAGACTGGTTGGAGGAGGTCGAGATAGGCTTCAGTTCGATTCGTGCTCGGAAGGAACACTGGGTGTCCTTGGTTGTGACGATGTTGCGTGGAGCAGCGAGACAGTGGTGGTTCTTGTTCCTCGGGGATCGTGAGGGGTCAGCGATCTCATGGGAGGAGTTTCGAGACAGGTTTAGAGTCGAGTTTCTTTCTTCGACTGCGAAGGCATCCAGTCGCCAGGAGCTTCTTACCCTTCGACAGGGGAGCTCCAGTGTTCGGGAGTTTGGAATCCGTTTCAGGAACCTTCTACGATATGCTTCAGACCTGTTACCAGATGATGAGGCCAGGGCGAGGCATTTCGAGGAGGCTTTGCGTCCAGAGATCCAGCGTCAGGTCACCCCATTTATGCTGAAGACATATCTTGAGGTGCTGGCGAGGGCAGAGGTTGTTGAGAGGACTTTGGCTAGGACCGGATCGTCACGAGAGGGGAATCGTCATGATTCCTCAAGAAGCAGAGCTGTGGTCCGGGGTTCCCGGTTTTCAGGACAGAAGAGTTTCCGTTCACCTGGGGGTAGGTCCCGGCCCTTCCCATCTCATTTCTCCGGAGGTAGCAACTCTCAGACCTATGCCAAGGGATCAGGCGCTTGTTTTTCTTGTGGTGGACGTGGTCATCAGCAGCGGGAGTGCCCAACTTTTCAGAGCAGTCATCGTGCACCAGGCGCTCCACTCCAGGTTCCTCCGTTGAGGCAGTTCCAGCCGAGGCAGCAGCAGCAGGTTGCACCAGCTTTAGATCACCAGAGGGTAGATGGAGCAGGCAGAGGACAGCCCCATGACGCTCCCCATCCTCAGAGAGCAGAGCGCGGCCGTGGTGGTGGTCGTCATCAGGGTCAGAGAGGCCATGGAGGTGGTCGTGGTCAGCTTCATGCTCTAGCGTTGCCAGCTCCAGGCGAGCCAGACGTCGTCCGAGGTACCCTTTGCTTGTTTTCTACCTTGGTGTATGCCTTGTTTGATTCAGGAGCGACACACTCCTTTATATCCCCTACCCTTGTCCACGCTTTGGGACTTGAGGTAGAGAGGCTTCCAGTGCCCCTGGCGTTGACTACGCCAGTTGGAGGTCGAGCTAGCTTGTTTGAAGTATGTAAAGACTGTGAGCTAGTGTTGGGGCAGCACCGCTCTTGGGGAGATTTCCTATGTTTACGAATACAACCATATGATGTCATCCTCGGCATGGATTGGTTGTATTCGGTGCAGGCTATTGTGGATTGCTACAGGAAGAAGGTCGTTTTCTTTGATGAAGATGGAGAGGAAGTAGTGTTTGTTGGTGAGAGAGATCCTCAGATGAGTCATAGACGAGATTCATCCTTATCATCCATGATGGCTGGGATGATGCTGAGTTCTTCAGAGGTTCAACAGCTGGCGTTTCCTAGGGTCGTAGAAGAGTACCCTGATGTCTTTCCAGAAGAGGTTGTATCCTTACCCCCTCGACGGGAGATCGAGTTTGGGATCGAGCTACAGCCCGGAGCGTCTCCCATCTCTATGTCTCCGTATAGGATGGCCCCTTCTGAGTTACGAGAGCTACGTATTCAGCTCGATGGTCTATTGCAGTGTGGTTTTGTTCGGCCAAGTGTGTCACCGTGGGGTGCACCAGTCTTGTTCGTGAAAAAGGCTGATGGCAGTTTGCGGTTGTGCGTCGATTATCGTCGCTTAAACAAAGTGACAATAAAGAACCGTTATCCTCTCCCGCGGATTGATGACCTATTCGATCAACTGAAGGGTGCAAGTTGGTTTTCAAAGATCGACTTGCGGTCAGGATATCATCAGATGCGTGTAAAGGATGAGGATATCCCGAAGACAGCTTTCCGCTGTCGTCATGGGCATTATGAGTTTGTTGTAATGCCATTCGGCGTGACAAATGCTCCAGCTGTTTTCATGGGGTTGATGAATGCTATGTTCCGTGAATTCTTGGACAAGTTTGTTGTGGTTTTCATTGACGACATCCTTGTGTACTCCACATCTGAAGAAGAGCATGCAGAACATCTACGAGCTGTTTTGGGAGTTCTTCGCCAACATCGGTTGTTTGGGAAGTTGTCCAAGTGTGAGTTCTGGGCTCGAGAAGTTCGTTTCTTGGGACATGTTGTGTCCCAACAGGGAGTAGCTGTGGATCCTTCGAAGATAGAAGCAGTGGTGTCTTGGCCAGCCCCCAAGACCGTGTCAGAGGTGCGAAGTTTCCTTGGTCTCGCAGGCTATTATAGGAGGTTTGTGGCTAATTTCTCCCGAGTTGCGACTCCTCTGACAGCTTTGACCAGGAAGGATCAAGCGTTCATATGGACTGATCAGTGTCAGACAGCTTTCGAGTATCTAAAGGAGAAGTTGGTAAGTGCTCCAGTCCTTTGTCTTCCAACGGAGGGAGTCCAGTTTGATGTTTTCTGTGATGCTTCACATCTGGGGCTAGGCTGTGTTCTCATGCAGCAGAGGTCAGTTGTTTCTTATGGGTCTCGGCAGTTGCGTCCCCATGAACGCAACTATGCCACCCATGATCTTGAGTTGGCAGCCGTGGTGTTTGCGCTGAAGTTGTGGAGACATTACCTCATTGGAGAGCGCTTTGTGGTTTTCACCGATCATAAGAGTTTGAGGTATGTTTTCTCTCAGCGGGATTTGAACTTGCGGCAGCGTCGGTGGATGGAGTTCTTGCAGGAATACGACTTCGAAATATCGTATACACCTGGGAAGGGAAATGTTGTTGCTGATGCACTAAGCCGAAAGTCACGTAATGATGTTGTACGTGAATCTGGTGATTCCTGGAGAGGGATGGAAGAGCTAGCAGCTTTGCATCTTGATATGGGAGAAGTTGGAGGAAGAGGTTGTCTTTTCCAGATGACGGTGCAGTCATCCCTGATGCAAAAGGTGGAAGAGTCTCAGTTGGGTGATCTAGAGGTGGAAGTTTTGAGAGACAGAGTTGTTTGTGGGGAGGCCCCTGATGGTTGGTCAGAGGATGAACAACACCGAGTGTTGTATCATGACAGGCTTTTTGTTCCCTTGGCAATGCGCGAGACGGTTCTCCGAGAGTTCCATAGCTCGCCCTTAGCTGTACATCCTGGTGTGACGAAGATGTATCGATCCTTGAGGAGTCAGTTTTGGTGGCCTGGGCTGAAGCGTTCAGTTGCAGAATGTGTGTCTCGATGTTTAGTCTGCCAGAAGGTGAAGGCCGAACACCGTGTTCCTGGTGGTCTTCTCCAGCACTTAGAGATTCCTCAGTGGAAGTGGGAGGACATCTCAATGGACTTTGTTACAGGTTTACCTCGAGCTCCGGGAGGACATGATGCTATATGGGTGGTAGTGGATCGTTTAACTAAATCGGCCCACTTCATAGCAATCAAGGAGTCGAGCTCAGTGGAGGTTTTGTCGAGGCAGTATCTGGAGGAAGTGGTGAGGCTTCACGGAGTTCCTAAGACGATCATTTCTGATCGAGACCCTCGTTTAACCTCGAGGGTGTGGAGAGGTCTCCAGCATGCTTTTGGCTCTCGACTATGCCTTAGCACTGCTTTTCATCCTCAAACGGATGGTCAGACAGAGCGAACCATCCAAACTCTTGAAGACATGTTGCGCTCTTGTGTTCTTGATTTTGGAGGTTCATGGGTGAAACACTTACCTTTGGTAGAGTTCGCTTACAATAATAGTTTTCACTCTACCATCGGCATGGCGCCGTTTGAAGCCTTGTATGGCCGGCCATGCCGTTCTCCGTTGTGCTGGACTGGGGTCAGAGAGTCAGCAATTCTCGGACCAGAACTAGTGCAGAATACGACGGAGATGGTTCAAGTGATTCGTGAGAGGATGAAGACAGCACAAGATCGTCAGAAATCTTATGTGGATCAATGAAGGAGACCCTTAGAGTTTAATGTTGGGGATCATGTGTTTCTGAAGGTGACTCCCCGTCGTGGGCAGCGAAGGTTTGGTCGCGGAAGTAAGCTTTCTCCCCGTTTTGTTGGGCCTTTCGAGGTGTTAGCTCGTGTTGGAGCTGTGGCATATCGAGTAGCACTTCCCCCTCGGATGAGTCGGATACATGATGTTTTTCATGTATCGCAGCTCCGTCATTATCTTCATGATGAATCTCATGTTATCGATTGGGGAGAGATCGATATTGATGATGATGCAACCTTCGAGGAGCGACCTGTGGAGATCCAAGACCACAAGGAGAAGGTGTTGCGTGGGCGTTCTATTCCTTTAGTTCGTGTCTTGTGGCGACACGGTGGCATGGAGGAGAGTACCTGGGAGCGTGAGTCACAGATACGTGCTCAGTACCCAGAGTTGTTTAATGTTTAACTCCTTTCATGTAATGATGTTTTCTCTGTGGTTGGACCTTTCATGTTTTGTTTATGTACCTTTGATGTGAGGTTGTGAATGAATTGTCTGGGTATGGATTGTTTGTTCCCGGATGTCATAGTTTTGTTCCAGCTTTCGAACAACTCATGGTGGTTTTCCCCTGAGAGGTATCTTATGGGGTGGTTGTTCGGACCCCTCCTTTCTTCTGGGTTGGTTTTTAATTCTCGAGGACGAGAATGTTTTGAGAGGTATCTAATGTAATGGCCCGGACCTCTCTGGTCCATTACTTTGTGAAATGTTGGTGTTGGAGGTGTTCCGGGAGGTCAAGGGGACTTATCCCCAACACTTTGCCAATTTTCTAGTTCTGTGAACAGTGTTTCCAGTTTTATGAACAGTAACAGATCAGTGAGACAGATCAGTTTCACGGATCGGTGAGACAGATCAGTTTCACAGATCAGTGAGACAGATCAGTTTCACAGATCGGTGAGACAGATCAGTTTCACAGATCGGTGAGACAGATCAGTTTCACAGATCGGTGAGACAGATCAGTTTCACGGATCGGTGAGACAGATCAGTTTCACAGATCGGTGAGACAGATCAGTTTCACAGATCGGTGAGACAGATCAGTTTCACAGATCGGTGAGACAGATCAGTTTCACAGATCGGTGAGACAGATCAGTTTCACAGATCGGTGAGACAGATCAGTTTCACAGATCGGTGAGACAGATCGGTGAGACAGATCGGTGAGACAGATCGGTGAGACAGATCGGTGAGACAGATCGGTGAGACAGATCGGTGAGACAGATCGGTGAGACAGATCGGTGAGACAGATCGGTGAGACAGATCGGTGAGACAGATCGGTGAGACAGATCGGTGAGACAGATCGGTGAGACAGATCGGTGAGACAGATCGGTGAGACAGATCGGTGAGACAGATCGGTGAGACAGATCGGTGAGACTGATCGGTGAGACAGATCGGTGAGACAGATCGGTGAGACAGATCGGTGAGACAGATCGGTGAGACAGATCGGTGTGACAGATCCGTTTCACAGATCAGTGTCACAGATCGGTGTGACAGATCAGTTTCACAGATCAGTTTCATGTACAGTAACGGTGGGTGAACAGTGTTTCCAGACTCCTACAGTTTTGCCCCTTTTGACGTTTCCTTTGACGTAAAATGCATTTAAAGCCTTATTTTAAGGGCTCTTAAGGCCGATTCAAATGCCATAAATCCTATATTAATTATTCCTAAGGCTTGGAATGTTTCACTTGGTCAAACCGCGTGGGTTAATGCGATCCGTTTTTAATGGAGAATTAACCGGATCTTAAACCGTCACCTCGTTAAATCTTAAAAAGGGACGAGATATCATTCTCCCTTGTTCCTTACCTTTATTCTTAACTAAGAGGCTCTAGAACCTTTCAATCCTTTTCGTAGGAGTTTCACAATCAACCCTTACTCCTAGGATCAGTCCCGCTCTGTTGGATGCAACCAAGCTGTGTCGATCATTCTTCCACATAAGTTGTCGCGAGGGGAGGATCGTGACCTGCTGTGTGGATAAAGGACGTCAAGAACTCTTCGAGGTAGGGGATTCATGGCTTCTCTAATTATATATGTGCAATCGTAGAGTTAGCATGATTTATTCCTTTGGATCACAATGGAATTGACCTAATTAAATACTTGAACCGGAATAAAAGAATTGGTTGATCGCATGCTGTTGCTTTATACCGTGATAACGGTTTGCCTCATGTTTTCCTAAATATAGTGATATCTATGTTTTCTTTGATTTATTGTTCGTTCATGATTGGAATTGATAATAAACGTAAAGCCGGAATTAATTGTTGATTAATTGGCTAAAGATAAAGAGGCATGTAAATTAACCTGGTTGTTGTCGTTGTTGTAGTTGTTCTAATTTGAGGATAATCAAATTAGGGAAGTAAGCATGGTTATTTAATTGTGATAGCTTACTGATTAGGTATCCATGATTGGAACCTACGAATTACAAATCTGTTAATTCAATATGGTATAGAGAACAGATTATGCGGGAATTTCAAAAAGGGTTCTGAGTTACCCTCTTGTTTGTTAAAGGGCTGAGAGTCCATTTTGTGATGTTTGTTTTCCTGCTGCTTGTGCTGTGATGTGAGCCGGGATGGTTGTTGTGATATGTGGAGGCATGGAGGCCTTATAGTTGTGGCAGCGGATGATGCCTAGTGTGGCGAGATGCATCGGTTTATGCATATGGGTGTCAGGGAGGACACCGGGGGTGATGGAATGGGACGGATATGGTTGCTGGTTGCTTGTGGTTTTCTTGAATGTTAATCTGCTTTGCTTTTCCCCACTGCTCAAGGCAGCTAGTCTTGCTTACCCTCATTCTGAAGGAGGCGAAGACACGCGGGGTATGCCACGTGCTTTCCGTGTTTAGCCTCTCGATGGAGGATGGGTCTATGCTCTTTCTATAGGCGGCAAAGACTCGACGGGTAGTATATCTACTCACCGTGTTGAGCCTCCTTTGTGTTTAGAAGCATAGGATGTTTTTCTAGAATGCCTGGGAATGTGGAAAAGTATTTCTGTAATGAATGTTTTATTAAATGGTGAAAATCCACGGGGATGGAGATGCTGGAATTTAAAGGTGATGTGAATCTTAAAAAGGAGCAGTTGTATTGAAAGTGACTCCATTTCAGTTAAATGGGGAATTGTTCAATCTTAATTAATGGTTAAAGAATTAACTAATGTACAGTGGAACTGATAAATGAGAATGGAGTAATCTAATAAAGCTCTTCAATTGGTTGTGTGCTTATAGGATACCTAGTCTTAGAAGTAGCAGCCTGGAGTCTGAGAGACGTTAGCTGCAGTTGTATCTAAGAATAGGTAATGCCCATAGTGTGGATGTGAGTTACTTATATATTCTGTACTTTTTGTGTTTCTATACGCTACTCCACCCTGTCGGTAAGGGCATCTGACACCCCGGGGATTCTGAGCCCTGGGGGGTGTTTTCCCCAACATTCTGATGGGAGGTTGAATGGCTGACTACCCCCTTTGGCCCCGCTCTCTTCTCTTGGTAGATCTTAGTGCTGGTAGGCACAGTGGTTAGTTTTACCCATATATGTGTGTAGAGGGCTGTAATGGCTTGTGGTTATTTCACACACATATATTCTGGATATAGTATCCTATGGACTACTATAGGTGTAACGTGTATAGGCTGTGATGGCTTGAGGATTCTTACTCGGTGTATGGGCTGTAATGGCTTGAGGTATAATACCCGACGTATGATACACGTTATGCGAGCTGTGGTGGCTCCTGGAAACTACCTGGTTACTTTTGGTTGTGAGGATTGTGTGGAGCTTAGCCCAGGTGTCTGCGGGCAAGCCTATGTGGTGCACGTGGTGCAGATTGTGGAGCTTGACCCATGTTGATACGGGCAAGCCTTTGGAGAGAGATGCACAGGACGTATGTCGTTGGGGCAAAGCGGCAAACCAGTGGGGAAGTAGTAGCGGGGTACCCTTGATATTCTTTACTATATGCTATATTCTTGTATGCGTTACTTGGTGAGAGTAGCCTTGGTGAGGTTGGGAACATAGTATACCTGTTTAGGTGACGAGTTAGTTTCACTTGTTGTTCACTGGGCTTTAGCATGCTTTCATTACTTTTGCACGAGAGTCTTGGGGAGGATCCTACTGAGTATACTGTTATACTCACCCTATGTACATATAAACTGTTTTTCAGGTCACTTGGAGCAGGTTGGAGATCAAGCTGGTTACTACTAGCTTGCGGTTGGAGGAGGAGCTGTTCGGGCTTGTGGTCGCTGTCGTTTTACTTTCTTTTGGGTACTTTTAGTTTTCCCTTTCAGTTGTAGTACTTTTGCATGACATTTCATATATGTACTTGGGTTTCTTTTACATTTCAGTTATGAGTTGGAGTTGGTTGGATTCTATTCTATCTCTCTCTTCTTCATGTGTTCTCTTAGAGGGTAATGCCTCCCATTTGTGTGTGTATTATACCCTCGGTGCTAGTCGCCAACCCGGGGCCTACTGGAGGCGGGACTCGGGGGTCATTATCTCCCTTTTAACATTGCCGGCCCAAGGAGGGGTACACCTTGTGGGGAGGGGGTCGTGACAGAAGTGGTGATCGTTGGAACATTGAAGGAATCATTAGATATCCACAATATGACCCACAATTTGGAATTTGGTTATTATGATGATCTTTTAGGAAAATTTGGAATATATAAATTTATTTTATTTTAGATTCATCAAGAACTAATCACCAATAAAAATAAGATATCATTCTGATCCCAAAGTCGCAAATAGTGTTTCAATCTGACAGCAGATGGTCCACATTCGATCATACTATGATTTAAATATGAATTGAAATCTCTAAATAAAGAATTACTTTTTTGAATAGTTTATAGTTTTAGTAAATTTTTTATGTTAAAATGAAATATGTAAATGTAATATATGATTTCTCAAAAATATGTTTTTTCGGTATGGAACATGTAAGCTATTAAAATATATTCCTAGAAGACTAACATTACACCATTTGGAGGTAGTGAAATAATAAAAAATATTTAATAATTAACTTTTAAATGATTTTTGAATTATTTACAGGCCCCCCCTCCAAAGGTAAGGTTATAATGAATTCCAAAAATTAAGAAAACATTCTTCGGGAGGTAAAGAATCATTTTCCCCACATTACGAATATAAACCAATAAATATTTTTTAAAAACATGTTCCTGACCGTGCATGTCAACTAAATGATGAAAAAAATTATATGGTGAGTATAACCTTGTATAAGGTGACTCATCCTTAGAGCGAACCACCATCTCCATGGTGGGTCACTCTATCCATTCTCTTCGACCAGCTGGCCAACCAGACAATGTTATAATTCCTTTGTCCATCCATCGAGCGACCACCATCATGCTGCCAATATGTTCATAAGATCCCATCTACTTGCTCTTATGGGAAATACAACTCTTCTATATATAGCTATCTAACTGATCACATGCCACCATATCCTATGAGCCGAGTGGCCACAAATACTCCCTTTTGATGCATGCACATGGCTAGCCATGACCAAAACATACTTGGAACCTACGAGCACCACCGAATTCCTGTAGGTCCGAGATATCTATATTCAGCAAATCATGGCTACCAGTGTGGTCACTGGAATTTCAACAAGTGAATAAAGAATCTTCCATTCTATCACTACAGAGTTTGGAATCATCGACCACATGCGAGTCAACCCAGAACTGTCGTCCAATACGATCTGGGCGTCACCATCCTCCATCAAATGTATGAAGCCCAACTAACCTCCATAGTTCTCCCTCCATACCATCCCATGCAAGGGAGAAACCTAAGAAATAACTTTATCCCATATCCTTCCTACTATCGGTGTTGATCAAGTACTACATTGAAAATTATAACTCTAATTCCCCCCAATGATCTCAAGCATTTCTTTCCAACCTAGTCTGTGTCTGGATAGACCTTCCAGGACAAAAATACCCTATACACGGATTTCATAACTCTAAATGGGTCTGTGCGGGTTCATTCCAACCAACACAGGCTCTACACCATGTTTTCAGGGGACAATTTAATTTTTTATATTCAAATGATTATTAAATTAATTAAATAATATTTTTGTTCAAAATAAATTATTAAAATACAATTAATTTCAAAAATTGATTTTAATATTACCCATAAAAATAATTTTATTTTTTGTTAAATAAAATTAATCATTATATATACTTTTGGAAATAAAATTTAAATAATTAATGGGAACAAATGGTGAAAATTAATGAATTAAAAAAATAGGGAATTTTTAATTCAATAAAATATCTATAGATAATGATATATTGATTTTTTAATTTTATTTCTATATAATATCTAAATATATGTGTTTATTTTATATAAAATTATAATGATTCATAGGAAGAAAAATAAAATTTCAGTGTATTTTGTTTATTTATTTACTTAATTATTTCAATTCATTTTTTTATTTACTTAAAAAGACGACTCATAGATCATAATTTACTAAATACACTGAAATAATCTTTCACCTTCATCCTATTATTGTTGTATAATTTCAAATATGAGTAGTGATGTAATTCATGACAATTTATAGAGAAGAACCCTATAATAGTTCCACGCATTGGATTGGTAAGCACTTCTACTAGTATCACAATAGACAACACTCATTATGTTACACATATAGTCTCAGTTGATTCATTATTCATTCAATGGATCTACTATTAGTATTTTCTCTTAAACAAGACATCATATTATTTTTATCATGTTTTTTTATTTTAAGCAATTTTTTTACACGCGCTCACATAGAATAATAAAAAAGCATGAATAGACAAAAGTAACACATGAGGTGGTTAATATTATGTTTTATTCATGATAACTTGTGAGTGTGATCACAAAGTACATTATTATTATATATAAAATTATTTCATTAGATAATTTAAAAATATAAAATCCTAAAATAAAAATTTAGTCACTCTCACCTTCCATAATTTGAATTTGAACAAAACTAGATGTTCGATGTCTTCAGTCAGCCATTAAAAAGTGTGAATCTTACTAATGGGGAGTTATTATGAGAAAAACGAGTTGAATTAAATGAACTAATAGGTAATGATTCTTTAAACATGACATTCTATCACTTTATATCCCAAGCATTAATGTCATCAATGTTATGATTTCGAGAAGCTTTGATTTCACCCAACAGATCAAGGAAACAGTAGTTCATTTTTAAAATCTAAATTTTTCTATTTGAAATATGGAATATTATATTTCAATTTATTATATTCTAATATAATTTTAAACCATTTTCTCTAGTTTTTATTACTATTAAAAAAAGTGCATTTTTTATAAAAAGATTTTTCAACTTCTATGAAAGGTTCTCTAAGTAATAATAATATAATATAATGATTTATACTTAGTTCTTATGATGAATAAATTTAAATACCATGTGAACATGCCAATTAAATGATGAAAAAAGGAAATATCTCAATTTAGTTCAAATAAATGTGTTATTAAACAATAGGTTTTATTCATTTCATATCAGGAAATAATTTTATGTAAGATAAACGTACATAACGTAAATTAATAATAAATTGACCTATTCCACTTCATTGATTATTCATCATTTTATGTAATGTTTTAATTTTTCATCATTCGTATTAAATGCACTATTATTCTCATCTATTTATCAGTAAATAGTAACTATTTATGTAAAATAAGCATTAGAGAATGTATTTTAAAGTCTCCAAATGGTAAGGATAAGTTATTTCATAAGTCATCAATGAGAAGTATACCACATTAATATTTTCTAGTGAATGATTCTTATAGAAATATTATTGTGTATAACCAAAAAATATATCCCACATTTTCATTGTCAAATAATGTTCTATTATTCTAGGTTCATTAATGAATGTTTTTGTGATGACCTCGACCCCCCTTGGTCCCCTCTTTTGCCAAAATCTGGATCGGTGAGACCGATCGGTGCGACCGATCGGCGGAACCGGCCGACGTCGCCCGACCTTGCCAAGTTGTTCCAGTAACGCTCTTTTTTTGCAAATAGGGTTTTAAACCCTATTCTGCCTCGTGAAAATGTCTTGGAAACCCGAAACGCGCACAAAAGTTTTAATTAAATGCTTCATTAATTCATGATTCGGTTTAAACCACTCAGCACCATTAATGATGAGTCAAGCCGCGTGGTCAACCCATGACTTCCACGTCTTACGCGGTTCGGCGTTTTTATCTCAACCGTTCCCGGCTCTTATAAATTAAGGGTTAGGCCGTGGTTTCCCCCCTTCTTCGATCGTGGCTCTTCTGGTGCATCGGGACCGCCGCGTCGTTATCCGTAAAGTTCCGCGCCCCCGGCCTAAACGTCGATCATCTATCAACAAGTAGGGAATTTCTTTCGCCTCTCACTTCTGTGTATCATGCGGGGTGGGCGTTATCTTTTGTTCTCATGAGAAATGGTTGAGCCCTTAAATGAAGATAATAACTGGTTAAAGAAGGGGAAGGGGTTGTGATCATTGTTTATGCCTTATCTTGTGATCATCCTTTTTAGTTGTGCTAGTTTATGTTTTCCGAAAATTGAGGTCGTTGGTGGTCATTGTATGTGCACTGATAAATCCCCTCGTGATGTTTTAAGTGGGTTGCTGAATTTGTGAACTCTTGCTGTGAAATTGGTTAATCACGTATATCCGGCTGAATAATTGAAAGCACGAGGATCAACCCTTCTGTGATAACTCCCGGTTAGAACACACAGAATTTTGAAATCATGGAGTGTGATAAGTCGTTAAAATATGAAAATTCCTGACTTGTGTTGGTAGCGGTGGTTGGTTGTCTTCCTTTCGGGCCGATTGCTAGAAATGTGGGAGGGGATGGGATCCCCTGTTCTGTTTATACTCTTGGTGGCTGTGTGAATTTGGGGATGGGATCCACTATTGGTATGGATTCTGTGGTTGTGAGTTTTAAATCCAGGTGGTTACTTAAAATATCACAAATTGGGGAGAGATCCTCTGTTAATAGAACCGGGTGTGAGTGTTTTGGTTGATCCTTGCTTTTGATGCTTTCCTTGGTTATGCATATGGTTGTTGCCCAGTAGTGCTTAAAATTAATTGAACATTTTGACTGAACGTGAAACAAGAATGGGACAATGGTCTTGTGGGCAATGGTCGTGAATTGTGACTCGGACGCAGTGGTGTGGTGTTCTGTAGGTAGGCTAGGAAAACCTAAGTTTTGGGTGAGTGTTTGTTACCTATATCTATACTTATAGCTTTGTGTTTCTTATTCGCGCCCCACCCAAGTTGAGCACTTAGTGCCGAACACCCCCATTTATGGGGGAAGGGTGTTTTTCCCAACACTATCCTTAGTGGCTGGTTATTAGCTCCTTTTCTGCTCCCTTTCCCGGATAGCCCAAGTATCTTCGGGCAGGCTATGATGGCCTGAAGTCCATTATTAGCCCAAGAACCTCAGGGCGGGGTGTTGTGGTGGTTGGACAGGTGTGTGCGGCAGGTGGTTTCCCAAGTGTCTTCGAGATGAGGCCCAGGTGTCTTCAGGCGTGGCAGTGGATCCTTTAGCCCAGGTGTCTTCGGGCGTAGCGGTGGTTGTTCTGGCCTAGGTGTTTGCAGGCATGGTTACATGTGACAGAAAGGCCCATGTGTGTGCGGGCGGGATTCGGCAGTGGGACTGCGTGTGGTTGTGGCCCAGGTGTGTGCGGGCGGGTGTGGCAGTGGGACTGCGTGTGGTTGTGGCCCAGGTGTGTGCGGACGGGTGTGGCAGTGGGACTGCGGTGAGAATGGCGGGATTGGTCCGATGCGTAGGATGTCTCAATAACCAGTGGGAAGGTGGCGCGGGGTACCCAAACATCGATGTGCTTATATATATATAATTACTTGACTTGCGTTATTTGGGGAGCGAGCCTTGGTGAGGCCTGGGATGGATAGTTTGCCTTGATAGGTGTTTGGTTTACTCTTTTCTCACGGGACTTTAGTACGTTCCCCCACTTGTGCACGAGAGTCTTGGTTTTCTCTACTGAGTGTACTTGTATGCTCACCCTACGTATATAAAACTGCTTTCAGGGTTCCAGGAGGACTTCGGGAATCACGCAGGACCTTACTAGCTTGGACTTTTGCAGCCGTTGCAGTTGTTCTCCTTTTCTTTCGGTACTTACCTTGTAGTCACCTTTTTGCACTTTGTGGCTTTCACTTTTGAACTTGCATGTGGGAATGGTTTACTTTTGTCTTTACTTTTCTTTCTACCTTGGTGTTGTTGGGTTTCCTCCTCCTTATCTTTCGATCCTATAAAATAAAAAGGGTAATGCCTTCCATTCGCGAGAATTTCCTATACCCTTGGTGCTAGTCGCCACTCCAGGACCTATTGAAGGCGGGTTTCGGGGGTCATTATCTCTCCTTCAACTTAAAGAAGGAAGGACCTGGCAACCTGCTGACCCTTCCCTCATTTTGGTGAAGGCGGGTCGTGACAGAATGGTATCAGAGGTGGAGGTTGAGAGATAGGACGGAGTCTGGAGTTAGGCACAGTGAGGATTGCATGGGATGGTAAGGCAACGGTGTCGGGTGACCTTTGAGCGTGAATTAGGCCAGGGAAGATCGGCTAGGACACGGGATTTTTGGGCCCCCCGTGATCCGATGCAAGGACTCTGGGCCTACCGAACGACCAAGTGAGGCCACACTAATTGCGGGGTAGAGACCCTAGGAAAGGTACATGCATCATAATGACTTGTGTTCTTGTGTTTCTGGGATGTTTTGGGAATTAAGAATAAATTAAATCTTAAGAAGTTTTAAGAACGATATTCTGCACTACTTGGGCTTAGGAATTCCTTGTTTACCTTGCAGCTATGGCACCTGGAAGGTGACCACGTGTGGTACAGGCGATCGAGACTCCTGAGATTACTTTGGCTAATCGGCAGAGAGCTGATCGAGAGGAAGAGGACGACCAGTGGCAGAAGACTCTTCGAGCCTTCCAGCGACAGGCCCTCGAGAAGTATGGGGGCAGCACCTCCGATATAAAGACGGAAGGCTGGATAGAGGAGCTAGTCATAGCCTTCGGCCTGATTCGGGCCCCGACCGAGTACTGGGTTCCTCTGGCTGTTAGCCAGATGCGAGGGGTGGCACGTCAGTGGTGGATGCTTCACCTGGGGAGTAAGAAAGAGTCTGAGGTTGCCTGGGCGGATTTCGAGAAGGTGTTCCGGGCGGAGTTTCTCTCCTCGACAATGAAGGCAGAGAAGAGACAGGAGCTACTCTCCCTCCAGCAGGGGAGCATGTCCGTGAGGGAACTTGGAATCAAGTTCAAGGATCTCCTGCGTTTTGCTTCGGACCTCTTTCCCGATGAGGAGTCTCAGGCAAGACGCTTGGAGGAGGCACTCTGACCCTCCCTCTAGTATGCTGTTACCCCCATTACCCTTCCGACATACTTAGAGGTCCAGAAGAAGGCCGAAGTGGTGGAAAGGATGCATGCTCTGGGCAGAGTGTCACGAGAAGGGATCCAGCTGGGACCATCAAAGGGGAAGGCCGTCAGCACCAGGTCTCCAGCATCGGGACCCTCCAGGTTCCGACCTACAGGGAGCAGACCGCAACAGTTTCAGTTTCGATGCCCTAGCCCACGTTCTTTTCCTTCAGGCTCGGGACCACGGTGCTTCATCTGCGGGAGCCCTGGACATCTCCGGAGTCAGTGCCCCGATCGGGTGCAGTACAGTAGTGGCCGTCATCCCCAGCATCCGCCGCAGCAACAGTTTCCAGCCAGACCCTTCCAGCAGCAGCAGCAGGGACAGCGAGCTCCTGCTCCTCCGCAGGCAGACGTTGGAGGAGGAGGCCGACCTCAGGGCGCTCCCCAGGGACCTCGACCAGGGCGTGGTCGGGGAGGTGGCCGACAGCCGAGGGGTAGGGGAGCTGGGCGAGGACAGTTACACACCGCAAAAGCAACTGTTCTAGCAGGTCCAGAGGTTGTTCGAGGTACGATCAGTGTGTTTAGCACTCTTGCTTATGCTTTGTTCTATACCGGAGCTTCGCACTCCTTTGTTGCACCCAGTCTAGCCCGCGCCTTGGGTCTAGATGCCGAGAGACTTCCAGTTCCCCTGGTGTTGAGCACACTAGTTGGAGGTCAGACCGACTTGCTGTTCGTTTGTCGGGGATGTAGACTGATGTTAGGGCCACATCAGTCGGTTAGGGATCTCCTTCTGCTACAGATTCAGCCGTACGATGTCATCCTAGGCATCGACTGGCTATATTCTGTGTGCGCTGTCATCGACTGTTTCCAAAGAAGGGTGGTGTTCTCCAGTTTGGACGGCCAGCGCGTTACTTTCACCAGCGAGCGGAGCTGTCCGAAGGGAAACAGGAGGGAGGAACCTCTCCTCTCCTTGTTGACCGAACTGACGATAGAATCAGTAGATGCGGAAATGGTGGAAGTACCAGAGATCGTTCGTGAATTTATGGACGTTTTTGCTGAGGAGGTGAAGACTCTACCCCCTCGACGTGATATCGAGTTCGGGATAGACTTGCAGCCCGGATCTCGACCAATCTTGATGGCTCCTTATCGGATGGCACCTTCGGAGCTACGAGAGTTGCGGATACAGATTGACGATCTGATGAAGAGGGGTTATGTTCGTCCAAGTGCGTCACCGTGGGGTGCTCCAGTCTTGTTCGCAAAGAAGGCAGATGGTGGCCTCAGGTTGTGCATCGATTACAGGAGGCTGAATCCGGTAACGATTAAGAATCGCTACCCTCTTCCAAGGATAGATGATCTTTTTGACCAGCTGAAGGGGGCAGTATGGTTCTCGAAGATCGACCTGCGATCTGGATACCACCAGCTGAGGGTAAAGGATAGTGATGTCCCAAAGACGGTGTTCAAGTGCAGGTATGGGCACTTCGAGTTCGTGGTCATGCCCTTTGGTGTTACGAACGCCCCGGCCGTGTTCATGGGGCTTATGAACTCCATCTTTCGGGAGTATCTGGATCGGTTTGTGGTGGTATTCATCGACGATATCCTGATCTATTCAAGGTCAGAAAAGGACCATGCAGAGCACCTGAGGACAGTTTTGGAAGTCCTCCGACAGCACCAGCTCTACGGGAAGTTGTCAAAGTGCAAGTTCTGGACACGAGAAGTGCACTTCCTCGGGCATGTAGTGTCTGAGCAGGGGGTAGCAGTCGACCCATCAAAGGTTGAGGCAGTTGTTTCTTGGGCAGCACCCAAGAATGTGGCGGAAGTTCGGAGTTTCCTCGGACTGGCAGGTTACTACCGGAGTTTTGTACCCAACTTCTCCCGAGTAGAAACCCCTTTAACGGCTTTGACCAAGAAGGACCAAGTTTTTGTGTGGAGCGAGCAATGTGAGCCGTCCTTCAGCTACCTAAAAGAAAATCTGGTTAGTGCCCCAGTGTTGAGATTACCAGAAGAAGGGATGGCCTATGAGGTATTTTGTGATGCTTCAGGACAGGGCCTGGGATGCGTGTTGATGCAGCAACAAGGGGTGATCTCTTACGGGTCTAGACAGCTACGCCCCCATGAGCGTAACTATGCCACCCATGACCTGGAGCTTGCAGCGGTCGTTTTTGCGCTAAAGTTATGGCCGCACTACCTCATCGGGGAATGCTTTGTGGTCTTCACAGATCACAAAAGCTTAAAGTACCTCTTCTCCCAGCGGGACATGAACTTGCGACAACGGAGATGGGTGGAGTTCCTCCAGGACTACAACTTTGAAATCTCTTATACTGAGGGCAAGGGCAATGTGGTGGCCGATGCCTTGAGCAGGAGGACGCAGAAGGATGCGGTCCGAGAGTCGGCAAATTCCTGGAAGGTAATGGAGGAGTTGACTTCCTTACACCTGGATGCAAAGATGGCTAGTGGCAGAGGCTGCCTATATCAGATGATAGTGCAGTCGTCTCTGTTTCGACAAGTGGAAGAGTCTTAGTGGGGAGATCCTGAGGTGGAAGTGTTGCGGGATCGTGTCGATCAGGGGAACGCTCCGGAAGGATGGTCGGAGGACAGCCGACATCGGATGCTCCTTCATGGGAGGTTGTTTGTTCCAATAGTGATGCGTGGCAAGGTTCTCAGTGAGTTCCACAACTCACCCCTGGTAGTGCACCCAGGAGTTACCAAGATGTACCAGGGGCTGAAAAGGCAGTTCTGGTGGCCCGGAGTGAAACGGGCAGTGGCAGAGTTTGTGGATAAATGCCTGGTGTGTCAGCAGGTGAAGGCTGAACACCATGTTCCTGGTGGTTTGTTGCATCCTTTATATGTTCCCGAGTGGAAGTGGGACGATGTTTCGATGGACTTCGTCACATGACTACCCAGAGCTCAGGGCGGGCATGATGCTATCTGGGTAGTGGTGGATCGATTGACAAAATCTGCTCACTTCTTGGCTATCAAGGAGTCAGGACCTGTGAGTACCTTAGCATTGAGGTACGTGGATGATGTGGTGCGTTTGCATGGAGTTCCGAAGACTATCGTCTCAGATCGGGACACTCGGTTCACCTCACGAGTCTGGAAGGGGTTACAGCATGCTTTTGGCACCCAGCTACGCCTTAGCACTGCTTTTCACCCTCAGACTGATGGACAGACAGAGCGGACAATCCAGACGTTGGAGGACATGCTGTGAGCATGTGTTCTGGATTTCGGAGGATCATGGGTACGACACTTTCCTTTAGTAGAGTTTGCCTACAACAAGAGCTTGCACTCTACTATCGGCATGGCTCCTTTTGAGGATTTATATGGAAGACCATGTCGTTAAACCTTATGCTGGGCAGAGGATGGTGAGACTGGTACTCTTGGACCAGAAGTAGTGCAGAGTACCACGGAGAAAGTCCAGCTAGTGCGGGAGAGGATGAAAACAGCTCAGGATCGGCAGAAATCTTATGCTGATCGTCGGAGGAGGCCCTTGGACTTCGAGGTGGGAGATCATGTGTTCTTGAAGGTTTCCCCTCAATGGGGGCAGCGGAGGTTCGGAAAGGGGAGTAAGCTCTCCCCTAGGTTCATCGGACCTTTCGAGGTGCTGAGGCGAGTTGGCGAGGTGGCTTTTCAGCTGGCCCTACCACCTCAGTTGGAAAGGGTCCATGACGTCTTCCATGTCTCCCAGCTTCGTCAGTACTTACATGATGACTCTCATGTCATCAACTGGGATATCTAGATGTGGGAGAAGATGCGACCTTCGAGGAACGGCCAGTCAGGATCGAGGATCGCAAGGCGAAAGTGCTTCGTGGATGAACCATCGGCTTGATTCGTGTATTATGGAGACATGGCGGCCTCGAAGAGAGTACGTGGGAGAGGGAGGCACAGATGCGTTCCCAATACCCCGTGTTGTTTTGAGCTTTGTTCCTTTTGTACCTATTGTGGTAGAACGTTTGACTTTTGGCTATGAAATGTAAATTTCCCTTTCCTCTGTTATGTGTAAAAAGCCCCGTCTAAAGGGAAGAGGGAACCCGACCCCTAATCAAGACGCATTAAGGTGGATGCGATTAAACCCGTGCGGGCGAGTCAGTGCCGCCCAAAGCGGATAATATCATGACATGGGGGAGGGGAACTCCCCAAACCCACATGACCGGGCGGTTTGGCATGGTATGTTGCTTAGTTCATGAGAGGGGAGTGTTTTTAGTTAGCATAGGTTCACTCCTAAGAGGCATCTTTCGAAGATGGTTGTTCAGACCCTCTCTTTCCTTCTGGTTTGTTGTGATTCTGAAGGACGAGAATCATTTAAGAGGTATCTGATGTGATGACCTCGACCCCCCTTGGTCCATTACTTTGCCAAAATATGGATCGGTGAGACCGATCGGTGAGACCGATCGGTGCGACAGATCGGCGGAACCGGCCGACGTCGCCCGACCTTGACAAGTTGTTCCAGTAACGCTCTTTTTTTTGCAAATAGGGTTTTATACCCTATTCTGCCTCGTGAAAATGTCTTGGAAACCCGAAACGCGCACAAACGTTTTAATTAAATGCTTCATTAATTCATGAGTCGGTTTAAACCACTCAGCACCATTAATGATGAGTCAAGCCGCGTGGTCAACCCACGACTTCCACGTCTTACGCGGTTCGGCGTTTTTATCTCAACCGTTCTCGGCTCTTATAAATTAAGGGTTAGGCTGTGGTTTCCCCCCTTCTTCGATCGTGGCTCTTCTGGTGCATCGGGACCGCCGCGTCGTTATCCGTAAAGTTCCACACCCCCGGCCTAAACGTCGATCATCTATCAACAAGTAGGGATTTTCTTTCGCCTCTCACTTCTGTGTATCATGTGGGGTGGGCGTTATCTTTTGTTCTCATGAGAAATGGTTGACCCCTTAAATGAAGATAATAACTGGTTAAAGAAGGGGAAGGGGTTGTGATTGTTGTTTATGCCTTATCTTGTGATCATCCTTTTTAGTTGTGCTGGTTTATGTTTTCTGAAAATTGAGGCCATTGGTGGTCGTTGTATGTGCACTGATAAATCCCCTCGTGATGTTTTAAGTGGGTTGCTGAATTTGTGAACTCCTGCTGTGAAATTGGTTAATCACGTATATCCGGCTGAATAATTGAAAGCACCAGGATCAATCCTTCTGTGATAACTCTCGGTTAGAACACACGGAATTTTGAAATCATGGAGTGTGTTAAGTCGTTTAAATCTGAAAATTCCTGACTTGTGTTGGTAGCGGTGGTTGGTTGTCTTCCTTTCGGGCCGATTGCTGGAAATGTTGGAGGGGATGGGATCCCCTGTTCTGTTTATACTCTCGGTGGCTGTGTGAATTTGGGGATGGGATCTCCTGTTGGTATGGATTCGGTGGTTGTCAGTTTTAAATCCGGGTGGTTACTTAAAATATCACAAATTGGGGAGAGATCCTCTGTTAACAGAACCAGGTGTGAGTGTTTTGGTTGATCCTTGCTTTCGACACTTTCCTTGGTTATGCTTATGGTAGTTGCCCAGTAGTGCTTAAAATTAATTGAACATTTTGACTGAACGTGAAACAAGAATGGGACAATGGTCTTGTGGGAAATGGTCGTGAATTGTGACTCGGACGCAGTGGTGTGGTGTTCTGTAGGTTGGCTAGGAAAACCTATGTTTTGGGTGAGTGTTTGTTACCTATATCTATACTTGTAGCTTTGTGTTTCTTATTCGCACCCCACCCAAGTTGAGCACTTAGTGCTGAACACCCCCATTTATGGGGGAAGGGTGTTTTTCCCAACACTATCTTTAGTGGCTGGTTATTAGCTCCTTTTCTGCTCCCTTTCCCGGATAGCCCAAGTATCTCCGGGCAGGCTGTGATGGCCTGAAGTCCATTATTAGCCCAAGAACCTCTGGGCAGGGTGTTGTGGTGGTTGTCCAGGTGTGTGCGGCAGGTGCTTTCCCAAGTGTCTTCGGGATGAGGCCCAGGTGTCTTCGGGCGTGGCAGTGGATCCTTTAGCCCAGGTGTCTTCGGGCGTAGCGGTGGTTGTTCTGGACTTGGTGTTTGCAGGCATGGTTACATGTGACAGAAAGGCCCAGGTGTGTGCGGGCGGGATTCGGCAGTGGGACTGCGTGTGGTTGTGGCCCAGGTGTGTGCGGGTGGGTGTGGCAGTGGGACTGCGTGTGGTTGTGGCCCAGGTGTGTGCGGGAGGGTGTGGCAGTGGGACTGTGGTGAGAATGGCGGGATTGGTCCGATGCGTAGGATGTCTCAATAACCAGTGGGAAAGTGGCGCGGGGTACCCAAACATCGATGTGCTTATATATATATATATTACTTGACTTGCGTTATTTGGGGAAGGAGCCTTGGTGAGGCCTGGGATGGATAGTTTTCCTTGATATGTGTTTGGTTTACTCTCTTCTCACGGGACATTAGTACGTTCCCCCACTTGTGCACAAGAGTCTTGGTTTTCCCTACTGAGTGTACTTGTATGCTCACCCTACGTATATAAAACTGCTTTCAGGTTTCCAGGAGGACTTCGGGAATCACGCAAGACCTTACTAGCTCGGACTTTTGCAGCCGTTGCAGTTGTACTCCTTTTCTTTTGGTACTTACCTTGTAGTCACCTTTTTGCACTTTGTGGCATTCACTTTTGAACATGCATGTGGGAATGGTTTACTTTTGGCTTTACTTTTCTTTTTACCTTGGTGTTGTTGGGTTTCCTCCTCCTTATCTTTCGATCCTATAAAATAAAAAGGGTAATGCCTTCCATTCGCGAGAATTTCCTATACCCTTGATGCTAGTCGCCACTCCGGGACCTATTGAAGGCGGGTTTCGGGGGTCATTATCTCTTCTTCAACTTAAAGAAGGAAGGGCCTGGCAACCTGCTGACCCTTCCCTCCTTTTGGTGAAGGCGGGTCGTCACAGTTTTTTTGGTATTTAATACTCAACCAGTAGTTCAGTGATACATGAATCATAGTCAATAGGGGATGAAAATAACAATGTAAGATTTTTATACCCAGTTATGGAAAGATAGTTATTTTTCAATAAAATTTAAAAGTAAACGTCTAGGATATACCTTGTATGGTATTTAGGCTCAATCGCAATAAACACCTTATTTATTAATGATATATATATATAAATATAAATATATTCTTATTTAGTTTTTCAAAATGAGTCCTTTATATATAAAGTTCCACCACAACGCATTTGAAAGTAGTTCAAAAAGAGAGATAAAATTATTCTAAGGGTATCCTAGTTGTATATATAAATAATATGAATCCTATGTGTGTTTTTAAGAATGAAAATTTGAAATATGATATATTCATTGTAAAAATATATAGGATTCATTGTGATGACATGTTTATGAATAACATGAACAAGCCATTATCGATCAATATAATGTAGTGTGGAATAATTCTTAATGGAAAATCGTATTATCCACAGAATGAACATGATGCTTTTAAGGTGGATATATGATGATAATTACATGTTAAAATTGATCAATGAAAATTAGTGGTAAGAAATTCCTAGATTCAAATAATTTACATTAGGGTAATGATTTAAGTAGTATAAATTTTGTAACTTGTAGAGACTTCCATTATATTTCATGACATGGTTCGGAGAAACCAATATTATAGCAAAACCAAATTCCAATTGTGATGACATATGTATATTTTAATATTTTCATTATGATTTAAATTTATTTTCATATGAAAATTTTTTTGTAAGAGAATAACTTTTTGAGGATATAAAACACAAGATCATGTATAAAAATATTGTGAATATATTTTAAGGATCCTAATATTTTCTTAAGATATTACTAAAATCATAATGATATAATGAAATTTTCATGTTATAAATTTATTTTTATAAATCAGTGAGCATATTTACTTTTGAAAGTGTGATAAATATTGACTTGGGATTATTTATTTTTATAGGTGAAAAAATATCGGAAATATGAAAAAGTTCAAAAATAGATATGTGTGAGTAATGTTTGAGAGACAGATATTTCATTGGAAGAATGAATCCATAGTGATAGTTTTATATTCACTATAGTCATAGATAAATTAATTATTGTGAAAAAAATTCTACAAGTAGTGTGTATATAAAAATTAATTATTACTAAAAATATTAACTATATTCAATAATGGTTTCCATTTATCAATGTGAAAATGGGGTCATTATTTTGAATATTGTGATTGGTATTCAAGTGATATGATACATGGGTGCTAAAAATGTGGTACCAATATATATCAGCTCGTTATACCATGTCGTTATACCAAAATCCATTTGAATGTTTCTTGCAATATTCGATGTCAATGATCTTTTTCTTCAGAATTGATATTCATGACCACCAATTCTGGAAGGTATCTATATGACACGACCGAAAATGGATGACCATATCATAGGATGCCAATAAAGGATTCACGTTACAAAAATATATTTTAGGATTGATGTAATAAACATGGTAATTGAATATTAATTTACAATGAATCTGTTCATGATTCTATCATATGTTAGTTGTAGAACCATGATTTTCAATTATAATTTATTTAATACCATATGGAAAAAAAATGTTCGTATTATAATTTGTAGACTAGAAAAAAAGTATCCATCCAAATATGAAATTAAACTAGAGACATGTGTTTGGGAGAATATGATCTACTGAGGTAAATATAATGGTTTCTTAACATTGTTATATATTAATATACTATCATGGTATTTAAAAAATAATTTGGGACAATTTTTTAGTGTATTATTATTAGGGTCACATGGAATATATCTCTCTGGGATGACATTTTTGGGACATATGAGGAGGATAAAATGTTTAGTTTAAATTTATACTCTTTAAGGATGAATCAATTATGTATTATAGAATATGTAAAAATGATTTTAAAAATATATACTTTATTGTATCGAGATAACTTCTATATATAAGAGAACTTCAAGTGAATCAATCTGTACTATATAATTTTACAAAATCATGTAAAAATGACGTGTTCATGGTTTTTAGAGATTTAAGAATAATATATTACATGTGACAGAAACAATCCTTCCTTATATATATGAGAACTATTATCATATTATTTCTATGGTAATATGAAATCAAATCTCTTTAAAACAAGTTATATTCATAGCTATAAATATCGAGTACCTTACAAATTCTAAGTATGCAAGGATGCTGTTAAATGGAATGATTTGGTCTACTTATTAGAATCATACCTATTATGTGTTGTATTATCATAATGTAAATTATAATACTCTTACTATCCAAGAGTTCTTGTTTTGAAATTGTAATAAATATCATACAGAAGGTTTTTCCATCTCTTGATGGATTTTAATCATGGAAGTGAATTCACTTATAGAATAATAGCCATACATCAGAAATCTAGTTTAACAAATTTTTAATGTTGTGAATCAGAAGAAACCAGATCTTAAACATGGATACATAACACAGTTTGTTATAATGTTGGTTATAGTGCAGGTTGGAGTGTGTTAGTAATGTGTTCCTAATAACCAAGATCAAAAGTAATTTCCAATACCATATAATGTATACATTGAGATATGCATTAACTATCATTACCATTATAATTTATATATATCTACATACATTATTTATTAGTAATGTATATATAATATTTTACATTTAAATTGGTTATAGTAGCTCTTATGATGTAATTATATCCTCAAGATACTATGAAATTATTAATAAATATATTTTCTATTATCTAGTTACATATTACTAAATAGACACAATATATGTTTGAATATCAGATGAAATGTGATCATAATCGGAGAGAATTTTTCTCATGAATTTTTTACTTTTTGATCTCTAGTTCTATGATCATTTAGACTAAAATACTAATAGGAGTACCACATGTTTTGGGTTTTATTGTCTATTCCTATCTATAGATAGGTGTATGGGTTTCCTAACCATATATTATAAATATTCTCTTACATTTGTTCATATACACTAAAGGATGAAAAAACCATGATAATGAAATAACATGGAGGTAGATTGTGTTTTCTATGTCAATAGTGGAAAGACATTAGTTGAATGGTCGAGATTTAATTGGTCAAATATAAGTATAAGAAGAAATATATCTTCACCATGGATGATAAAAATGGAAGTATTGTGATAAATTCAATGCCATGACAGTCTATGGAAAATCTATCTTATTAGATCAAAAAATAATAAGGAAATAAAATGATGATGAAATGGGAATTGAGACAACTATATAATATATCAAATGAAAAAGAGATTATATTACACTATTCATTTTTATGGTTTGTTGTTGTTTCTACTTCTACTCATGGTCTCATTAGTAGCCTTAATGGGTTTCTAGACTCAGGACATTGTATGTGAATAGTATTCACTACTATCAAGATAAGTTCTTAGAGGGTAAAACACAATAGTTTATTAATGAATCTGCCCTATAATTTGAATTTTGATATATAAACCCGTGGGTCCATCCATTATGTTCTTTTATATTTTCAACGATCTACGATCTCAAAAGGAGTAAATAAATTAATATTATTGGACATAAGAATAAATGGAGGAGATCCTCTTTCCAAAGATACTATTCATTTTGATAAATGGATATCATATCTATCATATCCCTTTTTCAAGATAGAGAAGATTTGCATCAAAGGGATTAGATCAAGCTATACTTCATATATTAAAGATACACGGATGTTGTGATCATTGGAATGTAGAAGGTGTTATTGGGTCGCTGTATTAGCACTTATACGATAATGATAAACACTCCTATAGATTCTCTAAATGCATATGGATAGTGTAGATGAATTGAACATCAGATTCATTGAGAAATGAAGATGAGAATATGTTGAGTAGGGATTTAAATTGAACCATGTATTAATGGTTTATTATTTAGTGTTTAAAACTCTTCAGAAGAGATCCTCGAGATTATTTTAAGGTGGATCATCACTATGGATGATGTGGTTGCATGGATATCTATTGGAAAATTTTAAATCCCCCTTCCCCCAATATTATATGGGTACATCATTTCGTTAACATGAATTATTCTTATGTAATTATTTTCAATTGTGGAAAAATAAAGGTGTCATATATACACAATAGTCCACCACCAACAGTGTTAAAATCACAATCCATAAATGTGTACAAATTATAATAATCTATAGGAATAATTTGTACATGAAGATATTGGAAAAAATAATAAGTCCTATATGGTTCCTAAGAGATACCCTGTCGATGATCCTAACGTTGTAAAATCCAAAATGATTATGATCCCAATACCATATACATATAAAAAATTAACACATATGTATATTGTGTATAAATTTATTTGATCTAGGAAGTGGGGAAATAAGACGGAATATACATGGAAACTAGTCTGTAGTTGGACCTGGGGAGTAACTCAAACATACATAACTTTTCAAAATAGCACATGGATCTACATAGGTTACAAGATCTAAATACTACAAGAATATAAGACATATTTCCCATCAATCGAGATGGTGGGGTGATTATTCATAGGCCGTACTCGATGTAAGGGAATGATGAATGTTATTTCGAAAGACCATAAAAATTATAATACTGTGAGATGTTATTCCCAACACGTGATGTATGGAACTGTGAAAAAACATTCTCAAGAGGTCTGTTATCCATCATACAATAACCCATCTCCATGGTCTCATAAAAAACTAATATATCATCATTACTACTTGAAATTTATAAGCATCAAGACTAGTACATCCAAGGTATTAAAAATCATAAAATTATATATTTATATATATATAAACTACTGTTTAATTTCCTCTAACATTCATTTTATTTAAAAATACACTAAATTTAAAATGCAAGGAAACCCCTTTTTGGAGTCACATAGAACAACATAATAGGTGGTTAGATGTGTTATAATTTTAATTAATTTAGAAATACTCTTATCACACAAAATGTGGTGGAGACAATAATAATCAGCAAAATTTAATCACATAGTAATTCTAGACATGATTATTTTAACATGAGTATATTAACTTAAAAAAGAAAATCAATTTCTATGGGAAACATTCAAAAATGAATAGTTTGTGGCATTATGGCCTTGATTTGAAAATATAATTAATTTAAGGTAAAAATAGACCTCCATTCTTCTACCGATGACACTTTAATCATCCAATATTGAGGATTTACTTTTCTAGGATATTGAGAAATGAAAAAAATAAACTATCATCCGGAAAATAGGTTGAATTACCTCTCCCAAAGATAGAACATATTATGTGAAATTGAAATGTGTAGTGTTCAGTGGAAATATGAGCTTAACGGTATTCTTCCAATGAGATGGACATTGTATCATTATGACACATGATGAGGGCAAGGCGTCCATTCCATGAAGAGAGAAGGAGGAGTAATCATGGTTGTATGAGAGGTGCTTCACGCATGAGAGGATAATGGAGGAAAAGAAACATAAGAATATGAGGGTAATTTTGTTCAATTACACATCCTTTAATGAGGTGCACGATTTGGAAACACAGTTTCCCAAAACCATGCATAAAAAGTTTAAAACATTCTATCTATGTATGGGGGGTTTCACATTTCATGAAATCTATTTTGAAAACAATGCACAAATTGTGCACTTTCCCTCACTCAAGAGCCTCCAGCAAGTAGTATAATTGAGTGGATCCTCTCACATGGTTATAAAAAACACCTTATGACATCCATGTCTATATAAATAAAAACACGGTTTCACCGGTGGATGAAATTTTCCAAACAAACTATATTCCCTAATTAGTCCTTAGTGTTTTTTAGTTATCGGAGAACAAAACTCCTGAAAATATAAAAAACAACTAACGCACCACTAATAGTTAAAAATTGTATAAAAAACAATTTTAATTGTTTTGAAACACTTATTTATGTTCCAAATCATGTTTAAATGAACATATCATCCTCCAAATTCCAAAATTCAAATTTGTCTATAATTCAAACATGGTAAAAATGTTGGTCTTTACAGGTTTCCATAACCCAAATATAAAAATATATCTATAAAAATAACAAGAAATAATAATTTAATCAACATAACATTATTATGTAAAACTCCACATTTTTAGTAAAACATGTTTTATATATTATATTAATAAAATTATTTTAAACTAAAAAAATTCTAATATTACATGATTTATAAATTCATATTATAAAAATTGATATCATTATTAGAATTATAGTTTGGAAGTTATCATTGTGTGAATTTTCATTATTTCTCAAGAATAGTTGGAAAATTCATGTGAATCATAAAATGCAATATCTTTTTGTGTATAACCAGTGATATGGGATGGATTGTGTTTGATAGCTATTTGAATCTGGTGATCACTTGAAACCCTTGATTCTCCATTTATTCATGGAGTCGTTCGACCATTCTAGGTAATATTCTATTGAATATAACCTACTATTCTCAAGTTTAGAAAATAGTAAATTCATGGTAGATGATATTGGGGTTTCATATGTGGAATTCCTTGGATGAATCTCTAAAATCATGATTGATGAATATGGAATAGAATAAAGGATAAAAAAATATGATTATGGAGGCCTATAAATTGGGGAATATCATAAATCATTATATGAAGGATTTGATCATTTTATATTTTCCATGGAAGGTATGATAATACTAGCGAAGAAATTAATGCATTGGAATACTGAATAATATTATACAAAATTTGGAAATTCTTTGGGTAACATTCACTAGTGGATTATTCTTATATGAATAGTATATTTTCATCTAAAATTCATTAATATAGTGAATATTATCAATGAATAGTGGTCTAATAGTATATCCATAAAACTTGGTATATTCCAGAAAACTGAATAGATCATCGACATTTAGTTATTTACTCAAAAAATTTACATCACATATCTGAATCATGATAGTTAAACATAATTTAGTTCATAAGAATCCTCAAGTCCCCAAAAACTGTTTCATTATAAATAGGGGATCCCCGTAAAATGCATCAAAAAACTCAAGAATGTTATATGGGTCCTTATGTTAGAATTGTTTTAGATTATAATTTGTAATCCAATAGACTATATTAAATCAATTGTATTTCCTAAGAACAATGATTCAAAATAAATGTAGAGTATTAATATGTACATAGTTTCTTTGATATATTCCAGACTATAGGATACTAAATATATAAATCATAGTTATAAAAATATGTTTTAAAACACCTCCATAAACAAGGATAACACTTAGACAGAGGTGAAAGGATGTAATAATAAGGGTGTCACCATTTAATATGGTTAAACGTCTAATAATGTGGATGTATATATGAATAAAAGATTTTCATACACAGGTGATTTTATCAAGATCACCCCATCATAAGATTTGTAGGATATATAAATTGAAAAATTTAACATTTACTACCTATAGGTGTCAAATGAAAAATAACAATATAAGAAGGTTGAGCATTCTCTGTCATTGGCTACGTAAAATATTGATAATGGGCATCTACTCTCATTTTTAGAGTATTCGCACAATAGATAATGAATAATGAACACTACGCCTATTATTATTCATTGGGATAAAAATAAAACTACCTTAGGATGGTTATGTCTCATCAACAATTTCATAGAAATCAAGAGATTATTTGTATCCACGTGGTGGAGGAATACGAGTTGGCCCCCTTAGGATCAACCTCCCAAAATATAAAATTAATTGGTATTGATATTGACATACCATTAAGGGATAATACAAATATAACCACTGTGGTCATAATATAGGAAAAAATTGACAAATTCAATCAGAATAAAAAACACATATAATGAAAAAATAGGTATCCTAAAAATGATCTTCAAAGCAATTGTATGAAAACAGGAAATACAATGGAATTAAAAAATATATGTATTCATTAAAATGAATATTTTCCATTATAACATTCAAGCTTCTACAATCCTAAATATATCTAATTATCATAATCTTTTTAATCACAATCACAGGTAGAGAATTATTGAATTAGTTGAACCTAGAAAATTATTCCATTTAAAATATTTATTTTTCATACTCTGTGATATGACATATTCCTCTTCAATAAATGATACACTACCCTAGTGACATTTTGGGTTCCTAAAAATATGTCACATGATAAATTAGTTCTATTGGAAACACAAGAATAACATCTTACATGTGATGCGGTGATTGATGATTCATTTTATATTTCACCATTATTTGGGTACAAATATATTCTATAATAGAATTGATATTTTAGATCCTATGTAAACTATAAATAGTTTCATCACTTAATTATTGGTTTTCAAGGGATTATTAAATCCTATTAATAATCATAATGGATAAATTTGTGACACTTATTATCATATCTCCTATGATTTTTTTACTAAGTTTTTTGATAGAAATTTCCATATTGAATTATACCTTTTTTGGGTAATTACATTTTTTATAAAAAATATATCAATATAACGTGGGTTAGTAAGATTGAACATTTCATCATTAAGATAAAGTTTTTGGTTAAATGGTAACATTTTTCCCATTGCACCCTTCCAAATATGAATTAATGCAACACATTTTTCTTTTCCTATTCAAAATGGAATTCAAATAACCCCTTCACTTTTTATTTAATAGTATCATAGAGCATTATTAAAACACCATCACCAATAATTCATATTTTTGGGACTCCCAAAATTATGTTCATGATGAATTTCATTTTATATGGGATTTAGAAATCCATAAGTGTAGTATTATATTCTTTAGTGAATAAACATTACCATCAATTGACATGGATATATAAATGATAGAAGACAATCTAAACAAAATTCAGTATACTTCTGCAGTAAATTAATTTTTCATTGATATAAGAAATGATATTGAACTTAACACTAACCTTAACTCATTATTAGGTATCACTATAATCATTAAAATGGAATCCGTCAAATAAAAATAGGATAATGATATATATATATATATAAACAACAAATTATATAAGACACTTCAAATACTCATTAAAATATGTAGATATCTGAACTCATAAATAAAGAGACTCAATTGTCCCCAATAATGAACGTATAGAAGGTATCATTATATAATAATGTAATGGAATATTTAATAGATAAAATCCTATTTAATAAATAAAATAGTACATCAATAATTTTTTTTGGAAAATAATGCAATAGTAATCTATCTAGATTCACCATAAAAATAGAAATTACAGAGGATGGTTATTTTTTTTAACAATATAATTTGTCAGGGGTAACATGGGATCTATATTTTTTAATTTTAAAAAAATTATGATGTGGTTAAAAAATATATTTTTCGGATTACCAATTTATTTAATGTAATAACTCTCTCTCCTATGGTATTAATGATAAAGTTCACACATTTTACAAAAAGTGGATAATTTATTACATACCAATTTATTTAGACATATCCTCTGTGTAAACAAATGTACAAGATATTCCTCAAGGTCATTTCCAATAGGATAATTCTTATATAAGGAATTATTGTTTGATGAAATCAATTTGTATTAATTTGTGGAAGGGAAATCACAGATTGTCTTATTACAACATTTGTGTGAGTTTCTATCCAATATAATCACGCAATACTCAGTTTAATTACTATAAAAATGGATGAGATAAAATCATTTGATAAAGTGGATAGGAGAATCATTTTCAATGTTTTCAAAATATTTTTAATAAATGACACCTTAATCATCCAGATTTAGAATCCCTTTAAGTAATCTTATATTATTTCAGTAAATAGATATCCAAGAGGATTCTTTTTTTCTTTAAGGGGTATGATATATAGGCCTCTTATATTTCATTATTTCCTATTAACCTAATTATTACATTATTATTCTCATCTATATGATGGTAAATAAGGTTTTCCACAAGATTTGGCTGGATGGAAGATGAATCTCACCTCCCACTCAACAATCATTCAATCACCACATTATTTTATTTATTACGGGATACTGAAGATACATATGAATCATTAAAAGAATATTATTACAATATTAAATAGACTATTTTGAATTTATTATTCAATATAAAAATAATTATATAATTTATTAATATCCTTACCTAACATGAAAAATAGAAATATTAAATGAATTGGAAATAAAATAGGGATTTATGAGTTTTATGTATCTGAGAGCCCACATGTTTTGTGGTAGGATGTGACCCAACTATTTTTCTGACATTCTCAGAAAAAATAAATTCCAATTATCCACATGGAATGGTAAATATGTTTCTATAGCTAGAATTTTGTTAATTTTAAAATATATTATTGTTTCTAAAGAAGTTTATTATATAATGGTATATATCTAGCCCTGTTCTATTATCATAAGTCATAAGGTTTTCATCCATAAAATTGTTTAGGTAACCAAAATCTCAGAAAGATGGATGATCAATATTTATTAGGGAAAATGACTTCATCCAATCAATATATGTGGATTTGGAATTAATATTCATATCATGTTTCATTGAGGCCTTGTAGGTACTCATTATATGGCTGATTATCACTGAATATTATGAATATTTTATCTTCCATAAAAAAATATTCTTAATGAATGATATGAATTATATCCCTAGATACAAGATATTTCCATTATGAATATATTATAAAAATTACATATTAAAATTAAACTCCAATATATAAATATATATTATATAGGGACTCATATATTATTGTCAAGAAAGAAAATTGTAAGGTTCTCCTATTCAACATTCCCTTCATAGACCACATCTAAATTGTACTTTGGATACAAATATTTGTCTTGATAATGAATAGATAGGTGTTATAAATGTAGTTTGAAATGTTAAAAAAATAAATCAATAAATGTTATAGATATAAAAAGACAATGTTACTATTTTTCAAAAAATCATATTATACAACATACAGCTCCTAAAGAGGTTGATGATTTATTGAATTCATATAAAGTCATACAATATTCCATATAAATTATTTCCACAATTACATATGAGGATAACAACATGGTTATGGATTGAATTTACAATTAGATCATATGAATAGTGTAAATATGCAAATGGATTACCCCCCCCCATATCATTTACATATATCTGAATGAATTCATTGAAAAAAGACACTTCGTTGACACATTTAGTAATTCATTGCATTTAATAATGTTGGATTTGGGTTTAAAATGTATTGTATATTATAAAAAATGGTTTTCTTATAGTGATATTGGATTTAATATTTTGGGATTTTATATCATTATATTCTCTTTTAAAGAAACATTTTATTATTAAATCATATTCTCAAAACAATTTAATCAATATTTTTACCACAATGTTATGAAATAATATTTCATTCTAGTATTTTTTTTCAAATAACATAATCCCCTATGCCTATAAATACAATGACTAGATATAACATAATCATGATTAATATAATTATAATGCTATAGAAAATTATCCTTTGAAATCCCATTAAAATTTTTATTATTGTTTTTTATCTTAAAAATATTGTCCATAAAAGGATTTAAATAATTATTAAATGATTTATCATATAGAGTGATCTAAGAACTCCATGAATTTCATTCTCTATTACATTCCGTTATTTCATCTTGTTCTACTGTATACTTTTTATTAACCCATTATAAATTAAAAACAAATTATATTAGGTTGTCCTAATAAAAATTATAAATTTTTATTAATAACATAATATGTTGTCTAAAGAAACATATTTTATGGTTTTCATAACAACCTAAAATGATATTAATATTAAGAAACAATTATCATATTCATGTATAGTTATAATAAATCATATTATTGTGAAATTTCAACATTATAATAACAGTATAATTTTAGTTATATACTGGTGTAGTTAAATATAAATAAATAAAACAAATTTTTCCCTCATAACATACAAAACCTCTTGAATTAACATTACAGTATTCAAAAACTCATATACTAGTTCGACCATTATTACATTGGTAAATATAATTACCTTTATAACTGTTTTAACTATTGGAATGACATTAACAAAATATATTCACATAACAAGAGATATTACCTCAATTAAAAATATCATTCACAATTACTTTTATATAGAAGTGATATTTAAATTTTTTATCCAAAGTTCTTAGTTAAACAAAAAATTTAAAAATATTTAACAAATAAATTAAATTTATCATGAAATTGATTATAATATATTAAATAACCATTAATAGGGATTTAAATTATTCACTTAACATATGTAATTCAACTTTTAATGAACATAATGTATTGTTGATGCAAGTAATGTAGTAGGGATAAATTTACCTTTTAATTTATCTCTCTTAGGGGTCATACTACAAGTTTATAAATATGATTTATCTATTTTCAATATTTCTGTATTTTCAATTTATTTTATTTTTTATTCCACTTCCTAATATTTTTTGTTATAAAAATTTTATATAAATTTTATACAATCACTTTTAAGTCTATCTATTTCAAAGTATATTACGGACATAATTTCATAACTTCTTCATTGTTATTAGTATCCCAATAATTATTATATTCTCAATATTTGTTAAATTTATGTAAAATATTTGTAATCCATTTATATATATATTATTTATAATATTTTATTCATTTACTATCTTTGAAATATGTTTTAATAATTAATTTAAATATTGATAAATTGGTTCTTTACCATATATCTAATCATTTAATGTATTATTTTTAAATATTTTATCTTATATTTTATAAAATATGTCATATTTTAAAAACATTTGAATTTTTTTACTCCTTTTATTTTTACAATAATACTATTCTATTTATCATTTTTAATGAATGATTTTTCATAATTTTTGTATTGAACCAAACTTCTGAATCCCATACCATTACTTTTCATAATGTTTTGAGGTTTTGAGAAGTTGTCCAAGTCTATTTAAGACTTTTATTCTAAATTATTTTATTTTCTATGGTGGTTATTTTTTATTTTTCATGTGGTAATATGTTTTCTATATGGTTAGTATTTTTTCATGCGGTCAATGTTATATTGTACATATGGTTAATTGATTTATACATCTAGTCAATTATTTTTTTTTATGTATTCCACTTATTTTTTTTCATAAAACGTGTTCATTTTTTTATCGATGTTTTTCATGTTTTTTCATGTTTCTATATTACCTTTTATGATGTGGTCATTTTATTTTTTATCATATTGTCATTTGATTTTTCCGAAGTATCCCATTGATATATATTGATGGTGTAAGTTGATTTTTTCATGTGGTTTATTTATTTGGATTATGTTGTCAATATAGTTTTTCATGCTAACATATGAGTTTTTATTATTATGTTCAGTTGAATTTGTTTATAAATTATAATGATATTTAATGAAATTATTTTATTTTTATTCATCTTATCAATTCATTCATTTTCTAATTTTCGTAAAATTGATTATTTTACTAGTTTGTCCAAGAATGGGGTAAATATTACATTTTATCATAAATAAATATATTAATAATTAATTAGGTGAATTTAATGTCTATTTTGAAGATGAAAATTATATCCTTTTATTATTAAGAGTCAGAATATATTAAATATGTTTTTATACATGATGTTAATTTGTATGAAGATACATGATAATTTTAAAATAGATATTCTCAAGTGTTATGTAAAATATTAATGATCAAGAATAATTAATTCCACAAAAAATATATTTCCTCCGTTTAATTATCATTTCCCTACCTCCTGCCCATAGTTTCCAATTTTTCTCCCCTTGAGTTATGGAACCGTTCTAATATTGTTCACATTTCTTCCTTAGGTGATTCATGACTATGTATACAACCCCTATTCTTTCTGTAGTAAGTATAGAGAAGAAATATTTATTTAGATAAGGTATCTTTCAATTTTTATTAGTAATGGGAAAATTTATTTTGTTATTATAATTTATAAATAAAAGAGATTATCCCTAAAAATATATTAATAAATTTGTTACTTGAAAGTTGAATAAATAATGAGCTATAAATAATAATGTAAAGAAAAATTAAGACCTATATATTGTGTAATATTTCTAAAATGTTATTATTGATTATTTCATGAATTGGAATACGTTTGTCATATAACATAGATTAAATGTTTATTCCTAAGAATATAGACATCATATGCTATTTATATAAATTTTTTGGTAAATATTTCAATGAGGGACTATGATGAAATCACATATAGTAATTTAATGTGCTGAACTATAAATTTTAAAAATTATAAGTGAGATAAGAAGGATAACCACATTAAACGCCATAATTTTCCCTTGTTATGTTATTTGGTAATAATGGTGTCTATGATCACATGTGTTTCATGATGCTATAGATGCTTCTTATTGGGTTTTCAATAGTAAGTTTTATGTTTTGTGTGTTTTTTTATTTTATTATTATTTTAGAATGAATTAGACAATATACAATGTAATTTAATGGAATGTTATGGTTAATTGGAGGTGTTACATTCCTAATGTTTTCATCTAATATTGGACTATAGAACATGTAATAATACTATTTGGCGATGAGTGATCATGCTTTATTGTGTAGGGGGGATATCATCCCCATTTCTATAAACACAGTTCCTCATAATTAGTTATAAAATTAAATTTGTGAAATGTTTGAATTCTCTAAGGATTTAGATACATATTTGTAACTATTGATAACTTTATTATCTTTGGGACATTTGGATAAGAAATGGGTTGGAGCCCTGTGTTGTGATGATGGTGATTTGTTGTTGATGGGATTGGATTATAGGTTATAAAGAAGGAATGACTAAAAATATTTTGTGATGCAATTTTGGTTATTATATGATATCCAATGAAGTTAAAAAACAGTATATTTATATTTTAAAAAAATGGTGTGGGACTGACAGTAGTGTGGTTGTATTTTTATTTGATGAGGTATGGTCATAGATTTTGATAATTAAGTATTGATTCATATTTGATGGTTGTATGGATTCATGATATATATATGATCAATTATATCTAGTAAATATAGTTTTATTTTACAAAATGAAACTTATACATTATATTGTTGATAATAATGGATTATATAGTATGTAGTCTATATTAAATAATAAATTAATAAATGAAAAAGGGAATTGGTTCTTTACATTAACATACGATTATGACATGGTTTGTAATAATTTAAAGTATAAATAGTGACATATGTACTTATCTAAAATATTAAAGTATCAATAATTGTAATTAATGACATAGTAATGATATTAATTAATGGGTAATGATTTAATTGAAATTTTACTTAATGGTATTATGATTATTTCATATCTATAATATAGTACTCATAGTGTAGGGTATTCTGTGAAGATAGTGCAATATGAGCCTGTGAAATTTTATTTTACATTATTATGGTAGTGATTTAAATTTAATTATATAATTTTTAATTTAATTTAAAAAGCCCAACAACATTTGTAGAGAAACTGACACCCAGATGTTTTTATGGGCTGGGGTGGGCATGTTTTATCAAACAACCTACATGGTGAGAGTATATAAGGTTGACTTCACTATCACTCTTAATATCCCACTCTATGTATATATGAAGGTGTATAGTTGGATATAATGGATTATAATAATGGGAGTTCTCCTTCTAGGTCTATGGTAAATTATAGTCTACTTTATACTAATGTGAGTGATGTAACCACTTCCTTAATAATATATACTATTATTGATATACATTAGCTAATTATTCTCATGGTTTTGCATGCATGGGTCGGAATGAATTTTTTATAATGAATGTAAATAGACATTAGTAGCCTCCATAAATATATATAGTTATGGATGAAAATATGATTATGATTATGATGATGATGGTGTGGAAATATTCAATATTTCCTATATGAGCTGATGTTTCATGCATGATACTGAGGTATGTATTGTCTTGGCATAAATCAAATCATGGATGACATACATGTATGAGATATTATCCTTGAATGAGTGGAATTGTTTTGTGAGACAAAAAATATAGTAGTGATGGGAATAGATTAGAATGAATTTTTATTTATGGTTATTATATGAATATGGTTTACTTCAATGAGTTACCTTCTGCGTGATTCTATGTGATGATGTAAGACAGTTACTACGTGTGGAATATAATGGGTAATTTCATATGATCAGTCACTTGGAATTATAATATTTTATCATATTTTTCATGAGAGGATTTAGAGAGTGTCCAGCTAAGTATAAATGTTATGATTATACTATGTATATTTTAAATATTTTTATGGTATAAAAGCAAATTTGATGGCTTTTCTTGATGATAACTTGTTGGAGGTTTTGTTAAGAAGTTGTTACGTGTTTTAGGAGTTTGAGTTTCCTTTTCTAGGACAATTATTTTATATTTTTATTTTAGTTGTCTTATATTATTTATATAATTACATGTATTAGTGTTAATGCATATAAGAGGTTGTCTTTGGGAGTTATTCTATATCATTATTCATTGATTGTTCAATTTTAGAACCTTTGGAGGGAGGTTTAGTGACATAGTGATATCAAAGTGGAAGTATGATTTACCTAATTTTATTGGTGTTTGGTATTAGTAAGGGCACTTGGGTTGGTACAAAAACAATTTTGATTGACCATATCACATTGAATATAAGATTGGTAGGTTCTGAAATGTAATTTTATGTCCACATTTTATACATCATGAAGATCTTGATGTTTCCTGAACATTCTATGAGATATGCTTCTGATTGTAATGTAAAGACCCAAGAAAGGATCCTAGATCCGGCTTTAACCCTATGTTTTAATTGGGTATAAAATATGAAATATGTTAATGTAAAATAATTTAATTTATTAAATATCTTTAAAAAATATTTTTACCTACTTGTATATGTTATTATCGTTTTTCATTATGTTGATATGGCATGAGTTTGATGTCCCTATCATGATGTTTTAGATTAAATTTAGTTTGATGTTCAGGTAGATTGAAAAATAATATTGGTCTAGGAAAGTGATACATGGAAGAAGAAACTTCAACTTTTCATACAATAACTTCTATAGAAGTGTAGATTTTTCTATATTATCATTAGATAGCGGTCTTACTAGAAAAGGTAGAGAAATCATTTAGTTTATTACATTCTACGATGGAGAACTGGGTTTCATTAGTTATGAATATTACATCTGTCATCATATCTATAAAATGCAATATTGTATGACATGAAATGGTTTCCAGAGTTGGTCTGCTATGTAAACTCAAGCATTTTTCCATGTGAGCTTGTGGCTACTAACAAGCACTTATGGTTTAACATTGACAATGGGGAGACTATACCATCTTAGTAAGAGTAATATACTAGTCAAAATAAATTAAAAATCATCAAAATGATATAACAATATCCAAAATATTACTAGTATCACAAGATGACACAACATATTAAATTAAATATCAAAAATGAATAGTAGATATGTCATTTAATATTATGTTTCATCTATCAAAATGAAAACCCAAATGTAATGATATTATCTACTCCCAAGAGGGTTTTGAATCACATCTAGTTCCCACATCCATGATTCATCCAATATCATCCATCTAACATTGGGAATTTTCCCTTATTATATAATGCATATATGAGATCTATTTGGGTAATGATCGGGTCATCAGAGTAGGGTGTTAGTACAATTCAATAGGACACCAAAAATGGTTTCCAATATATTATCCAATATATATATTTTATGTAGATGTATAAATTAATATATACAATACTTTGGAAAAAATATATCACATTTACAATTATTCATTATTTAACAACATAAATTATTAGGTTCCCATATACACCTGAACCCTTAATACCTTTTTCATCCCATACCAGAGTATAAACTATCCACAAGGGCTATCATATCAAAAAATTCCATTATTACCATTGTTTATAAAAATTCACACACTAATTCCAATGTTACCAGTCATTTTCTCAATTCACTCATGAATTCCATTTTTGGAATTGATCATTAAGATTCAAATAATAATTCTATTTTTACCATTCATCATTTCAATTCACATATGAATTCCATTGTGAAATTTTATTATCACAATTCACTATGGAATTTAAATTATACACTTATTCTTTTCAATACACTTATAAATTCCACTATTATCATTCATTTTCACGAATCACTTATGAATTCCATTATGACAATTCACCATTTCAACATCATTACAAAAATTAATTCAGTAGTTAATTTTTAATCTTGATCCCACTAATTATCTTATAATGTAATTAATACACCCTATCCATTTTATTAACTCAACAATTAGATTATAATATTAATCAAATTATTTAACTGTGTATCAAAACAATCATCTCAATCCCATTAATTAACGTATACATTAATTTATAATCAAAATCACACTAATTAACTCCAACATGAATTAATCACATTAGTCCCATTGATTAATTCAAAAAATAATTAATAATATCATTATCATTAATTAATTAAACAATTAAATATTCATTTAAATCCCAATAATGAATTCAATATTTAATTAATCATCATAGTACCATTAATTAATTCAAAATTTAAATAATCATCTCAATTTCAATAATTAATTAAACAATTAATCAATCATTATAATCTCATTAATTTATTTATTGTTATTTAATCACTTAAATATTTTTAATTAGTTTAATAATTAATGAAACATATCATTTACTTTAATTAAATCAAAAAATAATTAATAGACTAAATAAAAATAATTAATTCTATAATTAATTAATCATATCAATCCGAGAATTTAATTGAACGATTAATTAATCATCTCAATCCCAAAAATTAGTTAAAAAATAATTATCCCAATTAAAAAGTTAAATATTTATATAAATAATTATAAAATTAAATCACTTAATTGTAACAACTAAATAACCCTACAATTAAGTCAAAATACAATTTTCTCTGTTCAAACAATTAAATATCTATATAATAAATCATAAAATTAATTATCTAAATTCAATCTAGTCAATATCTCTACAATTAATTCAATACTGAATTATCCAAATTTAAGCAACTTATTATCTAAATAATTAATTTAACAACTAATTATCATAATTAAAACAATCCAATATATCAACTTTCAAATATATAAATATATATCTCAATTCATTCAATTCAGTACCCCAAACATTACAATATCTTAGTTATTTAATTCAAAAAGGTAATCAATTAAAAATAATAACTGAAATTATATCTATCTATTAGAAATTAAACATTTAAATACATGTAATTGAAATTATGACTCTGGGATTTCAATAATAGACCACTAACTTCAATTCGTTTAGATGTGGTCAACAAACATGAATCCCCAATTTTAATAGAATTACAACATAGTGTAATATATAGATATACAATTTTAAACCATCATATAAAACAATCAAGATAACATATTATAGATCAATATCCACAAACATAGATCTTTATTGAACTAAAAATATGGAAAAAAATCCGTTAGTTGTTGGAATATGAATGATAATGAGAGAGGAAACCACATGGAGTAGATCATATTACATGGAGTGGTATATATTTTTGATTCAGGATTTGAATCACAATGAACAGATGTTAGAATGACTCGTAATTTATCAAGGGTGATATATATTTATCAAATACAGATTATAGTCAAATTGGGGTCTAATTATTGAAAATATAGGGGCTTAGTAAATTTTCAAATAATTTATTATGTAAATTTAAAAACTTACACATGGTTTCTCAGAAGGGTTAAATAGTTTGAAAAACAATGTTCCATTCCTTTGAATCCCCTTTCTCCATTGTTTCTGGGTTTGATAGGCTATGGCACACTTCTTTGGAAAACAATACGCTAAACAGGGCCGTTTCCTCTTACTTTCACATTTCTCAATTTCCACCAAAGAACGCCTTGAAATTAAAACCCAAATAAAATGTATTAAAAATATGGGAAACCCCCCATAATCCATCATGTGACATATGATGAAAATATTGGGACCATTTAATATCAAAAAATTATAACAACTCATCTGCAAGGTGTACTCACAAGTATCTCATAGATTCCGAGTCGATATTAGTGGGACACCTATCCCTTATATCTTCTTCTCTATATTATGATTTATCATAAACATATCTATGTTTCAAAAATACCAAAACTATCAACACAAACCTTCCTTTAGACACCTTATCATTAAAATCCAACACATGCATCATATTATCTTCAAAAGATGCATTTATCTTATTCTCAACATCATCCACATCGATCACATTAGAATAGTTGGGGAGATTCCATCAAAGTTTTGATACATGGAAAATTCCATTGATAATACTATATCTCTAAGAAAGAGCCTCACAGTAATCCACCAAACTAATTTTATCCATAACCTAAAAGACTCCAGCAATCCTAGGGAACCAACATGACCTATCAGTATATCCTATAGTGAGAAAAGATTGGAGACACCTTATAGAATAAATCATTACCCTTTTCATACTCTAGGGGTCATCAACGTCTATCAACATAATACATCTATCCAATATAGGTTGTACCCATATGATTCCAAGTAAAAATAATATTTTCTGATTTCTCTAACATGAGACTATTTCCAAGTTACTATGGCTCAAATCATTCTTTATAACATTGAGTTTATCTGCAAGGCCTACCATAAAGAGACTTGCAAGGATCCACATGAATAGTTTTGGGAAAACTATTGTTATAACTGAGTTATCTAAAATTAGGAGCTTCTCCCAAGACCCATTTATGTTCAGAACACATGATTATATCATATCCTCATGCACATGTATATTACACTGCAACTACCCATCTTCATTTGGGTGGAAATAGGCACTCAAAAAAACATGTGTACCAAGAACATTTATTAAGACATTATAAAAGGAAATAGTATAACGTTAGTCATTTTCTGAATCTATAGTCTCTAGAACACAGTATAGACAAACTATCCATCGAAAATATAGATCCCTATACTGATCCACTGAGAATATATCCCTCACCTTCATGAATTGTGATATAGTATTCAAATGCCCCAGAAAAACCCAAATAGAATAATACTAGTGAGGCATCCCGAAGAGTCCTACAAAAAAATACACAGTACTACCATCATGATTCATTTATATAATTGTTAATATCAATAGTAAACCTCTAGGTAGTTCATTCTTAGTCTTCACATACTAAGAGGTGTTTCGTCGAATCACAAACCCTATTATTTCCTTTATCTTGAAAGAACACCAAAATTGACAGCGTAGGACATGGTGCCTTTTGTTCACACCAAGATGTACATCTCAAATTGAGGAATATGTTTCCCAATTCAACTTTTCATGCATTCTATTTGGAAAAGCTATGTGATTCCTAACATAGATGATATCATCATCATCTATGCTCTAGTCTGAAGGTGACTCCACACCTTCAAGGATTTACCTTATGGTCATATATTATGATTCCTCATTCTACTTAAACATGATCTATCTTAAAAGTTTAGACTCTACCAAAACTAATATGACATTCACCTACTCAAAACACTCTTAAAATACAACATGTATTTCTACTAGAAAAATCATCTTTTCTCACTCAACACCAGAGTCCTAAACATCCTCATTCTATGTTTTTCTAATCCAAGAATCAAAAACAATATTCCAATTTACAAATATATATTCCATGTCAAAATCAATTTACATCTAAACTCATTCCATATATACTACCAAATAATATAATATCAATGTGAAAATATATACATTTATATCATGTGATATGTATACACACAAATCCTTTTTCACAATCGATATTCCCATTACCACATCAAATCGTGTACCATGTAATCATACTCATGAACATATGTGGGGTAATTCCAATAGTGTGACCTCAACTAAAGGGTCCTATATTCCTAGACACGATATCTATAAATCAACATAACTCTGAGTTCAATGCTAAAAGAATCAAAATACACCCTATCCTCCTCACTTGGCTCGAGTAGGATCAAGAATTGTACCAATTTAGAACACCTCTTCATCTCATAGAAAGAATTTTTTCATGATTAAAACCTTTTAAACATTATTGACATCTAGGTCAATCTTTAACATTGTGTTAACAATCTTGAAAATACCATAATGAACTTCTGATAAAATCAATCTTACCCAAGAATGTGAAAGATATGAAAAACGTTTATGGGTCACACCCATTGATGCAAGTATCTACAATTTATCTCAGTCCACAAAAACACCTTACTCTAAGATGATGTTACACCAAAAGTGCACCCAATAAATCCAAAACTAACATTAATATTTTTTGGAATATTGTATATTATCTCTCTATGTAATCGGTATTATTTAAAGATGTTTGTAATGATCATCATGAGCCTTAGTGTACACAATGATTTAATCCTAAAAGATGTCCAAAAATTTATTTAGGTATAGATGAAAGATTATAGTCATTAAGTCAATAAAAATTAATAATTAAAACATCAACCTGAAAAAGATTACATAGAACTCATATAGGGGATACATATATCTGAAAAGATTAATTGGTTTATCATATGGTTTTACTCTCAATTGATGATTCCTCAATCTCACATCAATCGTTGAAGACGCAGAATATACCATCAAATGGAATAATAGATCTTCAATACATATAATAGGATTCCAATGTATAACAACCATAAGGTTCAATATACGTTAATAAATACACTTGTATAGAGATATGTCATCCTTCATTGAAAACAAAACTTTTGAACACCATGGTGACAAACACAGACAGATAAATATCTTATCCTCCAACTCTTATAGGCGATTCTACTGCTGTTAAAGCTATATTTATCCATTTTGTATAGTATAATAGAAATTATCTTAACCCTTGACTTATTCTAAATAGAAAATTCCACATCTCTCTCTAGCGGAATCCCTGTGATATCATCAAAAATAACATCCTGAAACTGGTCCACTATAGGTGGAATTGCATCTTGACTGACAACTCCATCATCTAGCGAGAAACATGAAACATGGGATGTAATACCCCAAGTAGATTATAAACTTTTCTTCCACTTCCTACCTAGATACCCCACTCAATACAATGAAAATAATTACCAAACTCTATAGAATTAAACTTGCACTCCTCCACTAAAAATATATTTTGTATTTTAATTCCACAAATAATTTCATACCCATAAAGAGGATGAAGACTAACATGTCATGAAATTAGAAATTTCATAAAAAAAATACCCCCCAACATCCAGAGACATCCCTTTTATATGTAGACGTTTCTATATCATACTACCAAAAATGTATCTATCGTCAAAACCACACTCCCAACCCCCACCAACATCATCAACCCATATAAAAGTTCTACATGAAAAAAATGACATGAAGTTTTATAAAATAAAGAACTATATATGGTATAACATAAAATAATATTACCATTCAATATTGATGGTATTGACAAGCTTTCCACTTGTATAGTATATAGTAAATGAAACTCTCTAGACCCTCTTCGACCAGATGTAGTCCGCCTCCCCTGAGCTGTAACACCGTACTAATACATGATTTCTTTCAAATAATCAACTTGTTCACCTCTGATACAAAAACCAATAAAATATCAATCAATAGATTTATATGGTTCAAGAGATCCAATTCCTACAATCTGGTTCTTATTAGATCATCCATAACAATTTTTCTACCATGGGTTCTTAAATAACTTTTGTAGATGTCCCATCATGCCCTAAAATAAACATTGTACTATTGGTCAAGGAATGTTTCTATAATAGTTGAAATGCCAACCACACTAATGAATGATATTTTGGGTAAGGTCATGAGTATCTTACCCTTCCCTTAGTCCTCTATTCTAGTTAGAATATTTAAGATCATCATAGAAATAGTTCCAAATTTAAAAAGATGAACATCAATATTTTCGAGTGGAAACCAATTGTCTAGAAATGGAAGCCTCAATCAGGTTATCCTCGGCTATGCGATCAAGGTAAAAAACCTATGTAAACATTTCAACAAATGGAGATTATATTATTACAAAATATCACATTTAATTCTATACTAGAAATGGTTATTCATAGATGTATCATCCATCACTAATTATTTAAAAAAGTTCTACTAGTCTGTAAATAAACTAGTATATCCCCACAAAGACATGCTCTACTAATTCAACAGCCTGAACTCAATTACTCTCTCATTCCTTGGCCTCTATAGATGAATATTCTCTTGTAACTTCTCCAAGAATCCCTTCTATAGAATTACATCAGCCCATCCGGTCGGAGCTCGAACAACCCACCATCATCTTGTTGAATCTATTAACATAGTAGATGCCAACATGAACCTCTTCTATCCTAGATCCACTAAACGGTCATTTATAGTATGGATGGACTCAATCCATAACTATACAACCATATATCCAACTGGTCAAGTAAAATTCAAAGGGTGATGTAACTAAAACTCCCATATAAGGTCATACACACTCTTCAAAACCCTCTCTAGGTCACATTCCATATAATTAATAAAGCAAGAAATTTTCTTACAAAATGGATCTATTTCATACTCCCCACGAACTATCAGTGACTCATGATCCACCTTTGGTATGTAATCTCATGTAATATCTTCCTATGATCCTCTAAAAACAATTCACCATGAAGTTATATATCTATAACACCAAAAAAACATCTCCTAACTCAAAACACAAAATTAAAACATTTTAAAAGAGGGATTGAATGATAATCCATAACAATTCATTCTTGTTTTCTGAAAACTCTATCAACAATGAGGAACAATTACTACCCATAACCTTACAACATCTTGGTTTGGATTAAAAATCGGTAAACTCATTCCTATTATTCAAGATTATCAATACACACCCATTTCTTTTCATATTTAATCATTTCACACAATTTCCAAATTTCATATTGGGTATATTTTTTAATTCAATTTCACTTTGAAGGAAAAATATTTCAATTTCAACAACTTACCCAAAACATTTTTCATATGCGTTCTAAAAATTGAATCATGCCACAGAATAATCTAGAGTTCATATAAAGATTAATGTAAACTCAAATCTCATACCTTAACATTACATGGATCTACTATCAACTAATATATAAAAGAACATTCACATAACATAAGATATTGGTAACCTAAGGGGAAATAATATTCAACTGTATCTACAAATAATAATAAGAAAAGTTACAGGTTCGGTACTTGGGTACTCTCCCAAAAATGGTGTATCTACTCCCAAGAATGATCTCATAACTAAGCCTTAATATTCATAGTCTATTCTCATCCTTTTTATATATTTTGAAATAATAATAATAATAAAATTGGGCTATAATACATCTTGGTCAGATTTGATCCTCAGTTCCGCACATTAGTGGTTCAATCTGGTCTAATATGTGACCTCATGTTTGCCTCCCAATATTGCATTGGCCAATGACTAGAAGTGAGGGTCTAATTTTGATTATAGATAGACGGTTACCTCATAATAATTGTATTTAAATATAGATATTATGTTAAAAATATTCAAAATGATATAACCAAATACTAAACAGTACCAATATCACAAGATGAATATAAATATTAAAAAAAATATCAAAAATAAGAAGAAGATATATCATGAAAAAATATGTTACAAGTGACCAAATGGAATTCCCAAATTAATGAATATAACTACTCCAAATAAGGTTCTGTACCACTTATAGTTCCCTCAACAATGATACATACCAAATAATTTATTTAATATAAGGAATTTTCCCATGTCTTATCATACAGTCATGAAAAAAATATTTAGGTAATGATTATAAAAACGGAGTTGGGATTGAGAAAACTCTGTAGGCCACACCAAAGACATAAAAAACAATATACAATCAAAATATTTTATTTATTTTTATATCTAAATGTGTATAATGAATTAGTAAATATTTTCACCATATCAATTATTATATATTTGAAAAATTAAAATATCAGGTTCTCAAGGACACTTTAAATCTAAAAATATGTTTTGGCTTGCAATAGAGTCTAAATTTTTGTTTTAAGGGATATCATATATCATAATTCCATTTTTTCCATTCTTCATCATAATTCACATAATAAATCAAATGTTATCATTCATTATCTCGAATAACTTTTTAATTCTATTATTACTATTAATCATTTCAATTTTCCTATCAATTCAGTTGTTACCATTCACTTATTTTAATTGATCGATGAATGCCACTATTATAATTCATTTTCTCAATTCTCATAGGAATTCCTTTATTACTATTCATCATCTCAATCAACAAATCAAAATGAAATTTCCAATTCATTGTCTCAAATCACTTTTTAATGACATTATTACCATTCAATATTACAATATGATTCCCTTAATTAATTGACCAATTAATCAGTCATATCAATCCCATTAATTATATAAACAATTAATTAATCTTCTTAATACCTTTATTTAACTCATCTGTTATATAATCATCTCATTCCCATTAATTAACTCAATATTTAATTAATAATATAAATTGGAAAATTAAATACAAAATTAATTATTCATCTTCATCAAAATAATTAATTCCAAAAGACATTAATCATTTAAATTATAATAATTAATTCAAAAATTAATTAATCATTTCAATCCCATTAATTAATTAAAAAATCAATTATTCATCTCAATTCAACTAATTTACAAAAATATTAATTTTCATCTCAATCCCATTAGTTAATGCAACAATTAATTAATAATTTCTATCCCATTAATTAATTCAATAATTAATTAATCATGTCAATCCCATTGTTTAATTCATAAATTAACTAGTCATCTAAATCTAAATAATCAATTAAACAATTAAATTATCATCTCTATATCATAAATTTATTCAACAATTAATTAACAATATTAATCATGTTAATTATTTTAAAAGTTATTTAGTCATCTGAGTCCTGTTATTTAATTCTGAAACTAATTTTCCCAATGAATAAAAATGAAATATCTATATAGATAAATCAAAAAAAATTTATCATTATATAAACAAATCAATACCTCTAAAATTAATTCCAAAATTAATTATCTAAATTTAAAAAAATCTTGATCTATATATTTATTTTAACAATTTATCATCTCAATTAAAATAAATCAATAGCTCTATAATTAATTAAACAATTAATTGCCTCCATTCAAAGAATTCAAAAAACCTATATTAAATTCAAAAAATAATTATTTCATTTAATAAAATTCAATATCTCTATAATAGATTCAATAAGTAATTAACTCAATTCAATAAATTTAATGTACATAACATCACAATTTACTACTCAATTAATTCATTGAATTAATCAATTCAATAGATGAAATCAATTTCTAATCATCCATAATCTATTATAATATTATAATCAAATTATTAAATGAATGAAATTTTAATCTAAATTATATATTACATACCAAAATTTTTTAACAAGCAATCGGCAAATAGATATTCCCAGTTTGAACGGAATAATGTCATACTGCATGATCTGCATCTAAATACCAAATCCACGATTACAAAAATCAGTATCCATTAATTATATATGTATATACAAAACCATAAATATATATTCTTACAAAATATGGAAGAACAATCCTCCAATGGAAGGAAGTAAAATATGAAAGAAAAAGGGGACCACAAGGTATCATATCATCTTACTGGGAGGGGTGAAGATCATTAATTTGGATTTTAATAATTAAGAATGGAGTATTGAATGGATTATTATAATTCCAAGAGGCTCCAATATCATGAATGAAATGTAAGGGTCTAATGGGGGTTGGATTCGGCTAAATATGTGGGATCTAGATATTTTCTAATAATATTTTTTTGTGAATTAAAAAAATGTGTACATAGTTTTTTTACTAGGGAACATGATTGACCATATCTATGATCCATATCTATTATCATATTCATTGGGGGGTGAACAGTATCTCCTTTTATAGTTCGCTATAAGAAAAATTTTTACAAGCCATGTGAATCCCTTCTATCGATGTTTTCATAGATTGTTAGTAATGGTGCATGGTAAGGTCAAACTGTGTGAAAAATCATTCACATGCCCTCTAACATCAAAATTTCTTAATTTTTACCTAATGACACCCCAAATTACCTCCCATACCAAACTTTCTCTAAAAGTAAAATATATTAACTATATTCAATCATGATTCATCTATATAAAAGTTCAATATCTTATAATAGTAGTAGTTGATTTTGATCTTCATAGGCTATGAGCATTCATTTTTTTAGTGGGAGATATTTATGGATTATTTTAATATTGAGATTCTATCTAGGAATATTATGGATGGTTTCCAATATGAGATTCTTAACCATATAATTGGTAATTCTTATGTTTTTTGTGTATTATCTTATATAATTACATTGTATAATATGATTCAGGCCTTCTATAAACAAATGAAGCCTGGTAAAGGAATTTCAAGGATGATTTTCATCCATATATACAACACTAGTTCGCACATTTTACGATAAAGTTATATGTTTGGTTACTAATTTTTAATGTGTTATTGAGGGGATATTTTCTAGGACCATGCTGTTATGAGATAGGAGTCACTAAATCTGTGGTCGAGAAATGATGTGGGATGGTGTGATAAATTATCTTGTAAGGGTAAATTTTTTTATTGAAGGGGAGAATGATTCATCCTTTTTCATATTGTATAACAAGAGAATGACTATCTGTTTCGAATTCTTGTTGATAAAGAATTTGTTTTTATGATGGTGGACATGGACAATTGATATTAATGTGCATTACCATAATCAATATTCATTGTGTTGTTAGGGGGAAATTCCATTCCTAGCCATTGTAAGAATATCACATGGGGATGAAAATTATTCATGAAATTATATCCCAAGTAAAACTATTGGTTGAAGGTGTATGCTTTGGAAAACACCATGATATTCATCATCCTGAAGGATATAATTATTATTGTGATTTTGGAAGTAGTCACCATTAGTTTTGGATAGGTAATAAGGCTAGGTATCATCCTATACATTAATCCTATTGTATAACACTAAATGAGAAACATGTAATGAGACATATTATTTTAGTATATTTTAAATAGATTTATTAACTTTTTGTCTTGGAATCTATGGACCCTATTATCTCACATACCATAGTCCCAATATTCAGAAATGATATTGATATTCTTCTTATTCCATATGTGTTGACAATTTCAATTGGAGGACGATCTTTTGGGTATGATTTTTTAATCATTTTGTTGTTTTTCTCTGGAAACCCCAACCTTTTATATTTTTTTAGTGTTTATAGATATTTATGTATGAAATATTTATTATCATGGACTAGATATATTAATTTCATGATATCATGGAATTACTAAGCGCAAAATTTTATTCTATGATAAAAATGGTGACTTCGTATTGTATATCAATGAGAGAGACCCCCTGAATAGTTCATATGAAAGTTGAGTCTCTGCCTTCATTGGTGTTTATGTTGATGTTATTTACATAGATGATTTATAAGGTTGTTTTTACTATGCCTATTATAGAGTATACAGATGAGTTTTTTTAATAATGTTTCATACTAACCCCTTAATTAGATATCAATTTTGGGATGGAGCTACCACAAGATACTTCTTCTACATAAATTTACCTATATATGATGACACCTTTTTAGTTATGAAATGTATAAATTTAAATAAAACATTTTTTTGTGTGGTTTTATAACTCCTATTGTTTCAACTTAAGGTATTATATTTCATTATATAATTTGAATTTTTCAAATATATGGTTTTGTGTACATTATCATTACATGAATTATGTGATATTAGTGACACACTATCTTATTAGATGGATTGATGAGTTATTTTACCAATGAAATATTTTTCTAAAAAAATATTTATTTTTTTGGAATAAAAAAACGTTTTTGACGAATTAGTGTCTATAAAAGACTATATTATGATTCAATAATGGGAATTAAAAGTTCCTTGTGATGTTATTCAGTGTATTGAACACACTATCTTAATTTATGGGACTAAAGAATTATTTTTTCAGTGAGATTATATAAATTTTCCTTGTGGCCTTTATTAAAGAAATAATTTTGTTTTGACTGTATGAGAAGGAATATAAAGAGAATATATGAGCTATGTTGGTTTCTATTGTTCCATCTATTTTTCAGTATGCATTCAATGTGGGATATTTGGCCATGTGAGTTCTATTTCACAGATACATTCATAACTGAATGAGGGATAAATATTGATCTTATAAAGGATGAGGTTATGGTTCTTGGTTATCCCCCATCAATTTAGAAGAGGTTGGAGTATACATGGTCTTCCTAGTTATTATATTTGGTTTTTAACCGAATTCCCTAACATTGAATTTCTTATGAAATCTTCAAATACAAAGGAACATGAGTTCATAGGGACTTACCACTGACAAAATACATTCTACTATTTTATGAACTATATTGACAGTTAAATGTTTTGATGTTTTTTGTTGATATTAATTTCATTCATCATTTATTGTGGGCATTCTCATCATCGAATTGGTAATATGTTTATTTCCCATTAGGTGGTCATAAAGTTTTTTCACAAAAGTGATTGCCTATTTAATTTAACATTGTAAACCATAAACAATATTAAACAAAAATGGTATATTATTTGAGGTTGTGGTGAGAATACATTAACATTGATCACATTATAGTCTTCACTGATCACAAGATTCTGAAGCATGTCTTCTGCAGACACAATTGTTTTGGATCAATGATTATATATGGTGTCCATTTAAGAATAGTAAAAGTAATATTTCTTTAAAATTTTTAAATTTCATGTTTTGGGTCATTATTTGATCCAATATTTCATGTGGTAGTGGATTCAGTGAGTTTGGGGAATCTTGGAGTGTGATCAAATCATTGGAAACAATGCATCATGATATGAGAGTTGATAAAGCTAGTATATGTTTGTATCAGATGAATGTGATGTTGAAATTAGATAAATAGACAGAGGAATCTATTCATAGGTATCCTAAGTAAAGGTATATAGTGATATGATTTCTTATAGTGGTTCTATGTGTGGATAAAATTGGGTTGAAAAACACCTATACTAGTTTTAGTGTTTGTTTTTATTCTTATCACAATGTGTGAGTTGAATGCTCGAGACATCTATATTTTAACCCTAGTGGTTCATAAAGTTGTGGAAATGTTTTATAATATTTTAAAAGACCAATTTTGGTGTCATTGGTTGAATATATCGATTTTATAGTTTTTCTCACTATTTTTTGTCTTCTAAAATGATATGTATGAGCATATTGATCAATACTGTTGGAATTAGCCACTTATTATTCCCCATCGTTGGTGGATGGGTAGTTCTATCAACTTGGTCACTAGTTTACCCATATTTTAGATTTGTTAAGATTTTCTATGGATGATCATGGATCATTAGATGAATTTATCTCACTTATAAATGATTAAGTAGTTAATCGTAGGGGTGGTGTTATCGAGGTTGTTTCTAAAAATTAATGTTAGGCTTAATAGGGTCCAGGAGGCGATTTTCGAAGACTAAGATATCCTTTGTACAAAAATTGTGTGGAGGGGTCTATAGTGTGCCATAAACTCCCAGTTTAACTAAGTATTAATTTTCATCCATAAAATTACAATTAAAAAATGGACAACCCATATTGTGGACATCATTTTGTGAATGTTTATTCCATATTTTTCAGATTAGTGGTAGTGTTATTTAGTTGTAATGTATTTATTAATGATAATATTTAATAATACACTTTTTTATGGCTCTATATACAAATATTTCTAGTTTACAATTTTGTTCTCTATTATACAGGAGTGAGGTCATAGAGTTATAAATATATAGACAAAAATTGGTACAAAGTACGAGAGATAAGTTTTATGATATCCAAGATAAATTGAAGGCTGAAAAATAATATCATAAGAAAATTCATGGTAATTAGATGCATCCTCACATGATTGATGTTGGAGATATCAATGAATGTGAATGTTTGGTCTAAAGAGTATGATTTCTCCAATGTTTTTAGGCCTTTTATTGTGATGGATCACGATGGAATCATATATAATCAATACAAAAATTCCAAAAATATTATCCAATTAATGATATCAAAATTGGATAATAGATTAACTCATATCTTCATGATTATTTTAAAATAATAGATTCATATTATTTGGATATTGAAGTCAATTTTACCAATAAGGAATGATTAATCCAATTTCAGGACTATAATGAAATATTGTTACTTGGTCCTTCTATTCCATTAGATTGTGAACATCATAGGAACAATATATTGGAATAGATAACATGATAGGGAGATATTTATTCATAGATTACCACTTAATACCCTATGATATTTAATGATTTATCTTCCTTGAGAAGATTATTTTTTAATGATAATTTCATTCCCATATGTTATTATTTGAGATAGATATTTTCCATGATTTATGATGTATCATATTTTTTATTTTTTATTCCAAAATATTATGTTTCTGTTTCTAATTTAAGATGACCATTGAGATGTATCATAAAGGTTTATTGGTCAAACCACATTAATAAATCCTCTATATTTTGTTTTAAATTCAATTTTGAATAAATTTCATTCCATGTATCTTATGTATGTGGTAAGATTTATAAAACCCTTCATTTTGTGTTTGAAAAGGGTTTTAGGTGTCAAGGGTGTGTTAAGGAAATGATTCCCCATTAGTTTTAAATTTTATATTTTGTTCATACATTCAATTGATTTTTTTATGTGGTAAATGGTTATATTCTTATGGTGTATTGTTCATATTGGTGTTTGATTTTGTTAACAATGTTAGTTGATTTTGTTCATGCAACCAATTGATTTATTATCATTTAATCAATTTATTTTATTCATGTATCTTGTTCTTTTGGTCACATGGTATATTGTTTTTATTTATGAAATCCAATTATTTTTTTTATTTGTGGAAAATTGATTTTCTCCTTAGAAATATTTAATATTTTAACATTAATCTATTATATATATGTTTAGGGGTTAGTATATTATTTAAATGTGGTTAATTTATTTTTTTCTTGTATTTAGCTTGTTGTTATTTATGTGGCAATTTACATTTCTTTATCATGTTATTCGATATTATTTTATCCATCTTTTTTATGTATTATTTTTATTCTTATTAATGTGTTTAATGGATATTTATAATTGGTTAATTTATGTTTTTCATATAGTCATTCGATTTTTTCAGAAGCGGTTAGTTCATGATGTTTCAAGTGTTATGAAAATAATATCTTTTCCATGTTTCCACCAAAATGTAAAAAATAATAGTTTTTTTCATAAATATGGTTTTATAGACATAAATATCATAAATTAATTCTTTTTTACAAGATATTAATTACATTATTATATTTTTAAGGTTATGGTTCAATTAAATGATACTTTTCATGACAATTTATTTGGAAATAAATTAATGTTTAACATAAATAGGGATTAACCTACACTCTATAAACAATAGATGGTCTCATATATTTAATAATAAAATAATTATCATACAATTGACAATTACCTATTTCATTTTATTAATACTAGATAAACCATATATTTTCCCATAAATATATGGAATGATTCTACCAAATTTTTTAGTTCATCATGTGGTGATTCAAGACAATTTTATCAGTCCTTATTTTGTAATAGTAGGTTGTGTGAAGATTCATTCTTTGAGGTAGAGAATATGTTACATAATATATTACTGTGAGGAATTCTATTTTATAATTCTTTGGCTTCCTTTATACATTTTGGTAAATTAAATTATAAAAAGAAAATAATATATCTATTTCCCTAGAATAAAAATTATATAATGAACTAGAAAACATAAATGAAGTATGAAAAGATAACATTTCATTATTTGTGATATTGTTAATATATTCATCATGAATATTTAAATAATTAAAATTGGCCAATCACATAAGGTAAATAAATATTTTCATTTTAATAATACAAAAATTTTATACATAAAATATATATATATATATACATCATTGGTGATATTTCGATGATGAAATTTGATGAAATCAGAAAATAGATATTAATGTGATGGTCTTTAAATATGAAATTATCCTAGGGAGAGAAAAATTATAATCACATGTAGTAGCATTAAAATTCATAAATAATTCCTATTATGTTAATTTTAAATTATGGTTAATGTGATCCTATCTTCTTTTTCATGATATATTTTACACTAGTTGTTAAATTAATAGTGAGATATTTGTTTGTCATCAATTTTTTTATTTTCATATAATGGAAGAAGTATTTAAATTATAAATAATCTAAATCCATTGAATGATTTCATTCAATATACAAGTAATGATTTGAATAATATTTAGTAATTTTATATATTTTAAAATATTAAATTGTTGTTTTTTCCAAAGCGAGTCTCTTTTTTATGTGGGAATAATAACCACCTAAAGGATATTTCCTTAGTTCCATCTCAAATTGTGTAAAACCAAATATTTTTATGGTCTATGTAATCATATGATTAGAACACATGTTTGTGATTATTTATAACATTATTATGTTCATGAACTCCATAAAATAAATAGTCAAGAGGACCTTACTCTATTGGTAATGATTGGTAAATGATGTACTAGAAACACATACTATATTGATGGTATGATTGAATATGTTTTAGGATCAGAGAATGTGTGTACTATGATACTCATTTATAATAATAGAGGGTTAGATCAGTTTTTTTTAATGTTATGGGATTAATAATGGGAATGGATGCATGATTTTTGAGTATTGAATTATCGTCATTTTTTTTATAATTATTTCATGATTCACATTTCATAATTTAAATGAAAAATGATATTTATATGAAAAATATTAGCTGACGAATGTATTTTGATTATAGGTACTGCAATTACATGATTTAAAGTGGTAGGTTTTAATGATATATAGAGTACAATGATGACATGAACTAAATACTTAATTAATTAATGATCAGGGTTGATTCATAGTATTTACATATGATGATGAAATTCTTGATAAAATATCATGGGGGTTAATTGTATTATTGATAAATTTATAAAATATTAATGTTTTAAACATTTAAATTAAATGTTGTGTAGTTGTATAAATTTATGGATAAATATTTAATTAATATAGAATATTTTTTTATGAATTATAATGTAATACCAATACTATATTATTTTTAGTCTGTGGTCTATTCCCCCAACAGAGGTAGATATGTAAAAGGGTAGTCAGATTCTATTATTGTGGTAGTGAGGGATATTGATTTATATATTTTTTATTTTATATTCTTACCCACACACATCAGTATGGGATTTATTCCAAAATGTTTTTTGGGTGTCTTCTCCATAATCCATGATGGTGGTGGAATAGATGGCTGACATCTCTCTCTCCATAATCCTGAGTTGTAGATTAGAAGTAATATCCCATGTTATAAGGTCTTTTGGTATAAGGTGTGTTCATTCTGAGGACATAATGGATTATGTTTTACAATAAATTTTAATCTTGTATGTAGGAGCTTGAGATATAGATCATACATATATCAAGTGATGGTGGATCCATATTCTGATGTTTTTTTGTATATGGGTTGTGATAACAATATTTGTAAAGAGTGTACACGTCTAGTAGTTGATTTTTAGAATACATTTGGTTTTTTATGGGATGATGATGATGATATCCTTATTTATATTGATTCTAACATGATATTGTTGAACATACACAGGACTAATGATGTTATTGTTGAATCCTAACTCACATTAGTGATGAGATAATTATAAATTGGACAAACACAAGAAGTGTGGAACTTGAGTGTGAGAGTGAGAAAAAATTGGGAAGTTGATTTAGTGTACAAGTATTTATACACATATATATATATATATATGATTCTCATATAGTATATGATTTACCTAAATTCATTACAACATGAGTGATCCATGGATTGGATGTAAAAAAATTATTATATAGTTTGGTGATGTGTAAGCTTCAAATTTTTATTGACTAGGATAATAAATCATTCATTCAATTTTTTCATGAGTGGTTTCAGGGAGTATCCTACTAATTATACAACTTATTCTCACTATATATATATATAAACTATTTTTTTAGTAGAGTTTAGTTGGTGACTAGGATAGACAACAGACCATGGCCTATTTATAAAAACACTTCACATTATTTCACATGTAAACATGGTTTATTATATTAAATTTCATTTCATAGAACTCAAAGGATCAAGAGGTATAATGTCTTTATGGATATGGAAGATTACATAATTATTTAAATACTAAAACAAAATATCTTTAGTGAAAACATCTTTGACAAGAAATAATATTACTTTGTACATAACACTTAACAAGATAACATGAGGAGATATATAATACTGGGGTGAGATATAAATCACATTAATGAAATAAATGTATAATAACATGAGGATAATAATTCAAATCATACAAGGCATATCACTATGTCATAAAGGATCATGAATAATAAGGAATTATATAGCATGTAAATTATAACCTCAGAATTGTGGGGACAACATAAAACACTTCCTCATAAGCATATATCAAAGCTAAATTAGAAATACTTCATGGTAAAATAATTTCCCATAATTTAATCATTTAAACCCAAGTCCCAACATAACATATCATTTAACACCCTTCATAAAATTTTCTATCTCATGCTTATATCTTCAACATAGATCATATAACATGGATTCATCCAATATCAAAATTTTATTCCATGGTATAGAAATGTGGGATATATATAGGTAAGTCCATAATCAATAGGATCATGTGCATAAATTAGAATACGCATGATATCTAAATGGGTAAGGAATTCACTACATAAGTATTTTTTTCATGGAAAATCATGATGTAATTTCAGGAAAATAACAACAACTATAGAAATTCATAACATAGTTTAATGAAAGAATATTGATTCTATCATCATTGAGACATGAAATTTTAATTATAGGGGAAATGGAAGGAAATTCCCCAATATATGTAATTGGAATATAAGGTGTAACATAATAAATAATCTTGAAGACAAAGTAGAATGAAAAAAAAACCTTACAAAATTTTTGTATAGAAATAGGTGTACTTAAAGGTTCATTGGACGGTTTAAATGAGAGTGAAAGGTGATATTTCACTAATAAAATATGTGTAATGTATGTGGTATTGGTATGAATGTATCCCAAATTTTTATAATGGAAATTTAAAAATAATATCAGAAATTAAGTGCTTGATTAACATAGTAGAGAGAGAATACATTTCTTGAATTTCATCATTGTAATGAATTAGATAATTTTACAAATTATGGGATAAAAATAACATCAATTGTACATTATGTTAATTATTACATATGAATATAAACAAAATAAATTCAAATTAAAATAACAGTTCTCAAAGATGGTGCTTGAATTCAAAGGCGAGGAGAGAAACCTTTACATGGATGTGTGACACCAGTGGATTAGGATAGGATTTTGGAGAGAATGGGGGAACCTTGGGAGAATGGTATGAAGTAGTGGGAATGGGGTGGATGAGCTTTGTGATGTTTGAGTGAAGAAATATTGGATCATGGATGGGTTAATACAGTAAAGGAGAGGGTTAACTATATTATTTTTCTTACGGAGCCAATATAATAAAATATTCAAAACCACAAACCATCCCATGGTTTTCTCCACCTTTTATACTAAAGGGAAGGTGTATATACTATTTTATAAGGCCAAGGTTCGAAGATTATAAATTAGTTCCCACACATTCGTTAAGGTAAGTCATGCATTCAATTAAATTATATTAAAATCATAAAATATATTATATGTCTTGGAATATTCACTAACACTTTCTATATTAAATCAAATATGTATAAAAGAGAATTATTTTTTAAAAAAAATATTTGGATGATGATTCCTTTTATATTATTTATTACATCACTATTAGGATATTATGATATCATGAAACACACCATATATTTATACAACATTAATTTTACCAAAAAAATTGGTTATCACAAAAAAAGTTATGAAAAATTAACCGTTGGATAATTTCGACAAAGTAATTTTAACAAATATGTTCAATATATCTAAATAATTTTCTAAATATGTGAATTTTTATTTTTAAATAAAAAACAACATTTATTGAAAATGATAGGTTTTTCAAAACAACAGTTTTCGAACCCTAATAGAATTATATTTTATTTCCTTAAAATTATATGATCATTTATGTTTTTAAAATTAGTATTAATAATATTTTATTAAAATTATATTTTTTTCAATAATTCATTAATTCAACAAAATATATTTTGAAAAATTCAATTTTTCCATTAAAAAAATTTACAATGTAACAAAAATAGGAAGAAAATTCACTATTATATAAAAAATAATTTTCATAATCATATTGACAGGGTCTTGATATATATCCCTTTTTTCATCATTGTATTTTCTAAGAGCATGGTACATGATGGAAGTGGTTTCATTGGTTCATTAGGGGAAAATTGTTTGGCAGTGATCTCAATGAGCATTAACATCTCCAAAAAATGCTTTTTATCATGCTTAAATTGATGGATTTCGATTTCGTCTTAGGGTAGGGCAAATTCCAGAAATACGATTTCCATTAGATGATTCAATCAATTGGATTCATATGGTTTGATCCTCATGGGAGAGGGAATCATTTCATTTTCTTATGCGAAATGTAATTGTTAAAACCCTATATTTATATTTTTGATTTGATCATTACTTAATTGATATATCATCATTATTAGAGATAGTTAATTATCATATAAAATCAAATTGGATATAATAACATATGTGTATGTGTTTTATATAAACATAAGTCATATAATTAAATAAAAATAATATAAATTTCATTCATTAATGTTCTGGTGGTTTCAAACATCCCCTCAAAAGAGATTTTACCGGAAAAATTTACTATTCCAATACAAAAAACATATGAGGCTAACTCTGGTTCATCACCTCCTCTAGTTAGCTTGTTTCATTTTCAAGCATTTGTTTTTTCTTGAACACATTGAATAGGGGAAATCACATACATCATAAAAAAATATCTATGTGATCTAAGATCCTCACTGGCTACTCCTAATAAGAAATTTCCTCCTCTAATTGTACAACCAATATATTTATTACCTGTTATGGTTCTGTTATGTAATTAAAGAAACATGAAATACATCATGTAATTTAGATATGTTTTGTAGGAGCTATGGTCGATATTCCACTAAACTGATGTGATCAATGATCTCAAAAGTGATGATGTAACTTAAACTATGATATTCCATCTTCCCAGATCTCACAACTATTTTATAGGGACATAAGAAAAGGAGTACCATATATTAAAAATGAATCTATAGGTCCTTTTGATGATTTTCTGTATAAAATATTTGTAATCTATGAGTATCATTTATGTTCTCTTGATTGGTTCTAATCTTCTGCAACATTTCTTATACAATTTTAATATGTATATTTTTTCATTCTCCAACATCATCCCAACACACTGATATTATGAACATCGTTCCATACAGGGTTTGATAATGATCCATTTGGATTAAAATGTGGAAAATATTTGTGTAAGAGAACTCCATCCAAGGTATATGTTCATCTTATCCACCATTGATGACCATTGATCAAGCTCTTAAAATATCCTCATTTGTTTAGACAGTCCTCTCATATTGGAAATCAGTTTTATGGTGACAAGTTGTATTGAAATTTAACTCGACATTTAAAACATTCTAGAGACATTTCTAAAACATGGAGAGTAATCATGGATATTTATTGGACAAAATTGATAGATATAATTCATCAATCATTTCCAATTATCTTATGTATATTCATTCTAGTTGATATAGTGATAAAACCTATAGAATCTTAATGAAGTGTTTAGTATTTTTAAGACTATCCTCAAGAACCCAGTTAAATTTGATTCCTATGGATGTATTTGGATGTTAGGATAAAATGTGAGTTAATTTTTCTTCCAATTTATTCATTAATAAGGTAAATAGTTTCTACATCCCCTTTTACATCTAACATTATGCCTTCACATTCTCATAAACTAGGCTATTAGAAATATATTTAGTAATCTCTTACTTCATGTTATCCCACAAATAGTTCTCTCAGGGACCTCGATACATATTTGGGTGTCCTAGGTCAATGTAAAATGATGAACTATATGCATCATCTAGAAGTTTGTTAATTACCTCAGGATTTTACAGAACACTTAGTCTTGATACTATTCTCACACTTACTTCTTAAATAACATTAAACACTAAGGATTTAACAATTCTGATAGTTTACACATTCTTCTTGAATTCCCATGTAATCTTTTTTAGAATCCTTTATCCTTTCAAAAAGATAACATTGATAAATCATTTGTGAAATTATTGATGATTATCCTTTCATTATGATTCCCATGTTCATCTTCTTCATATATATAAAGTCCAAATTATTCTCAATTACTATTAATGACAAAGTGTTCGGTAATTTCTACTTAGACCATTTTCCAACTTGTTCTATATATTAATATGGTAGTTAATTGATAAATTTTAATCCTTGATGAGCTCTAACCAAATTAATTGGTTCATATTTACATATTTATATATGAATTTATATTTGGAGAATTTTGTGACCTGTATATATTACTCACATCTCACAAAATAAATAATGCTTCCAAATTTTCAATGCCAAGATAACAACATCCTACTTCATAACATTCGTGTGATTTTTTTCTCATGGATTTTAAACTTCCTTGATGTGTTAAATATGACTTATTTATTTTCATCAATATACATATCAATCCCTACTTTTCAGAATTAAAAAATATTATTAAAATCTCACCACTTTTGTGTAATTCGAGAAAAAGGGATATGATAATCATTCTTTTCAACTCCAAGAATATTTCTACAAATTTATCATTCCTAGAAACATTCATTCACTTCTTAGTTAACTTGAAAAAAATGATTGAAAATATTGAGAAATATCTTATCAATAGGTGACAATATCCATCAATCCTATGGATTATACGGATATCTATCAGAGATGTTGGACTCGTGCATCCCTCAATATATTTTTTCCATCAATGATCTATAGGTATCATCTTGTTTGTGATGATGTTTATGATGAATTTTACTTATTCAATCCATACATCACACTAGTAATATTTTCATAGGTCTTATCCTTTCACCTATTCTTTGGCACATTGCTCAGATAATCCACATGATCCTCCATGGTTTTGTAGTATATTAGAATAGAGTCTAAACATACTACAAAACATTTGTTGAGTCAGTCTCTAAAGACACTATTCTTCTTATACATGATTATTTATAAAGCATTAGTGAGTCTTAAAGGAGTCGATATAGACACATAGTGCTCGTACATTGTATGAAATGTATTTTAGGGGATATCCACCATCTTCACCCTTACATCATAATATCCTGACCACAGATCCATCTTAAAGAAGTATTATAATCCATATAGTTGATAAAACTACTCATCAATTAATGGAATAAAAATAATTGTTCTTTATAAGGATTTTATTGATCTCTAGATAATAAATGAAAATGAGCTTTAACCCATACCTCTTCATGAGAAAGAGAACTAGTGCACCCCCTGTTGAAGAACTGTGGCATATAAACACTTCATCTAGATTCCTCTATTTTTATTTATTTAGTTTTTTAGGTTCCATAGAAACCATACTATATAGAGTCTTGTATATGGGTAATTCACTAGGTATAATATTGATAAAAAAGTATACCAATTATCTATGAGTAAAACAATATAATTCCTCTAGAAACACAATAGTGTATTCCCTCATTATTGCCTTGTCTCTAAGGATTAAACATTTTTAAGATTAAATCATTTTATATTTATATGATTTCATGTAGGGATGTAATATCCATGATTAAAAAGATGGTTCTAAATAAGATCCATCCTCCTCCTTGCACATGTATAGAATTTGGGGTAGATTATCCATTTATAGTGTTGTTTCTCTTTCACAAAAAAATTATGATTTTTATATAAAAGAATATAATCCCTACCAAGAATTACATCAAATTCCACCATGGGAAGTATGATATGGTTCGCTGAGAAGTTCAATCCAAAATGTTTTATAGGGGAGGGGTTATTTAAATTGGATGCAATAACTTCCCCATTTTCCATCTCCACCAACATCTCTAATTATATGATTTTTGGTTGTGTTTTAATAGTTTTGTTGTTCATTTAAGATATAAAGTAATGTGTAGAAATTGAATTAGAATGTGATTTCATTATTTTTGAATAAATAAATATTGTACATATCACCATATTGTTATTGGTATTCACATTTCCAGTAGTGATGGAAAAATCATTCTCTTTTTACCTTAAATGTTGTTTGTTTATTTCGAAAAAACATGGATTAGGGTTCTAGTTTACAAACATCCATGGTCCATGAAATTTTAGAAATGAAAAATTCATAAATGTTTGACTGAATAGTTCCTTTCCACTGACACATTGGCAGGTTCTTCCTATTATCAATCATTGTCCTGGTTCCCTTCTCTTTTACACCAAATGAATTTCATTGTTCCCCATCGACAATTTTCGAGGTGCTTCCTTCCACGCCATTGGATTGTGTGGTTCTGGAATTTCATGTCAACATTGGATTTTTTCATCAGATCTCCATAATTAAATTCCACTTTCTTCTTATTATCCCCATGATAACCATTTGGTTCACTGATCACTATTATGACATTTAGGTAACATAACTAAACTTCCTCATAGCTATCAATGTCACAAATTTACAAGGATTTTAGTAGTCTAGGATTTTTACCACCAAAGAATCAGTCAATAATTCATTCAAGGATAAGGGAAAAACATGAGGCGTATTTAGCACATTTTGTGATGTTTTCTCCATATACCCCAAAAGAATTGTCATCCATTTTCATGAGAGTATTTAAATATCTTTTCACCTAAAGATGGATGGTGTGAGGAATATATCTATCAAAAATCATTCTCCATTGTTCCTTCCACCCCATTGCGTCAATATCTACTACAGGATTCATATTCATGTTTAATGGCCTCCATTGGTAATAATATCCCTCCATATGACAAACATCCATGATAACCTTTTCTTTTCTCGAACATCGAAGGATGGTGAAAATATTTTCAATGTAATTGATCTATTTCTCTACAAATAAGGGATCATATGATATAAGGAATGTAAGAGGACATTATCACATAAAGGTATCAACTTCTGGTTTCTCTCTCATATGGTTGGTTGGGTACTCCACATGGTCTAGTTTTCTATTCATAACATGAGTTAAATAGAGATAATATCATGATTTTTTTTGAAATTCACACTCCCATCGGGATGGAAATTTCATTGGTCAATCATCACACTACCCTTCACATCGGTTATTGGCACGATTATTCATGTCATAGTCTATTGGATAGAATTAAATTGAAATTATGGATGATTATATTTAAAATTAAAACACATAATGGGGAATCCAATGATGAATAAGGGGTAACATATAAATTATATTTATCTCTTTAATGTATGTGTTTCTTATCTTAAATATATATTATCAATGATCTAATTCCAACCATATATTATTATATAGTTTTTATTCTTATTTCCATTAATAATGATTTATAATGTGTTTATGAATTTAGCATAGAATATCACATTGGTGTTTCGAACCATCTTCATAGTAATGCCCATTGTCACGTACAAGTTTACCCTATGTCAAGTGCAAAACATCTTTTCAGGGTTATTACTCTGAGGTGCATATGTTCCTAAACAGTGTCAACTAGTAGTATCTAGATATGGATTTATATTCTTGATAAAAAAATTATATATACCCACAAAAATATATGTATTTTCTCTTGAATTAATCTTATTCATAAGGTTTTTACTAGGGATTTTATATCCCAGTCCAAAAAATTACGAAAACTTTCCTATAATACTAACTATAACAACTTCTCTATTTTAATATTTAAACATGATATAATACATAAAATTTAACTTAATAAAAATCATCATATTGATAGGTATAATGTATTTGGGGTTTAAGAACATTAAATAACTACTTAAAACATCAAATACAGCATCATTATTGGAATCTTCATTGATATGACTAAATCATTCCTTCGTGCATAACACTATATGGGATAACCTGATGACATTAAAAAAAGGGGTGAGATATATATCCCAGTATGAGAATAATCATGGAATAACATAAGGATAATAATTCATGTTTTAAAGTTATTAATAATGAGGCATAATAGATCATGAATAATAAAGAATGACATAGCAAGATAATCGTATCATGTGAAATGTGGAACCCATATAAAACAATAAATCATAAACAAAAGTCAACTCAAAACCTCCAAGACTTCATTATGGAGAAATGTCCTATGAAATAATCAGGTAAACCCATATCCCAACATGATGTATCATGATACTAGTTATTACAAATTGAATTGGAGCGCTGTCAAGGTACACCATTCATAATCATTTCAATCTCATAATTAAGTGTTCCACGAAGTTCATATATAATTGATTCATTCAAAATCATTATTTTATTCCACAATATAAAAATATGGAATATTTAAATGTGATTCCCCAATAAATATAATTATGCACATAAATATGAATAGCCTTGTTATAGATCTTGGTACGGTATTAACTACATATTTATTTTGGCCTGATAAATTGTGTTGAAATTTTGGCTGCATAACATATCCTATAAAATTTACTAAAATGGATTTATTAAAGATAAAAAAGTATTTAATCTTGTAGATATGAAAATAGAATTTATGGGGGACAATGAAGGACATTAACAAAAAAAATTGGAAATAAAAGGCATAATATAATAAATAATGTTGAAGAAATATAATAAATCAAAAGAAACCTTACAAAATTTCATCATGGTAATAGATGTACGTAAAGGTTATTTGGAGCGTCAAATGTGAGTGAAATGGGATCAAATAATTTTTAAAACAAGGGTATATTAATTGGGATATGTAAGAATGCATCCAAACATATGGGAATAGAAAAAAATGCATATCATAAATTAAGTGCCTGATTGAAAGTGCAGAGAGAGGATCCCATAAGGAATTTTATTTTATTAATGACTTCGGTAAGGGTATAAATGATTGTTCAAATGATCCCTTATACAAAAAAAATAAATTTTACTTTATTTTAATGATTTAAAATGAATTTATATACGAAAAATAGAAATATAATGAAGTAATCTCAAACAAGGTGCTTGAATCTAAAGGGTTGTAGAGAAATCCCATACATGAATGTGTGATTTCAAAGGATTAAGAGAAGATACATAGAAGCTTATGGATCCTTGTGAGTGATATATGTTTTATAGTTCAGAGCTTTTTGTAGAATAAATGAGTATGAGTAAAGTGAAATTGGATCTTAGATGGGTTTATTTAGGAAATATGGAGGATTTCAATATTATTATCGTTTTGGACACTATATAATAAAATATTGAAATTGAGAATCCATAGCATTAATTTTTACATGGTTTCTACCAAATTGTAGTGGTATAAAAAAATTTATATTTCCAAGTTCCAATGATAATAATATATTTTTCTTTCTTATGTGTAGGTGAGTGACACTTTTGAATTAATGAATTGAAAATCATGAAATATATAACAATTCATTGAGGATTCAATAAGGTTTTATAAAATAAATAAAATAATCATAAAATAACATTATTTTAAATGGAAAATAAATACTGGTATGATGATAACTTTTCTAGTATTTATTAAATCAATATTGGGATACTATGATGTCATAAAACACACATTATATTTATTCAGTATTTAATTTTTAGCCAAAACATCAATTGTCTCCAAAAAACTATGAAAAAAAACAATTTGATGATTTTTAATTTTCTATTCCAAATATAGTATTAATTTTATCTAAATAATTTTTTAATTATGTGAATATTCAATTTTAAATTAATAATAAACATTTATTGAATGTAGTGGGTTTTTGACAACAATAGTGTTCGATCCATAAAAATAACTACATTTGACTTCACTAAAATTATATGATCATTCCTATTTTTTTTAAAAAAATTAATTATATTTTATAAAAATGTTACTTATTTCAAATATAAATTAAATCATCAAAATTGTTTTCCAAAAAAATGTATTTTTTTTGATAGAAATCAATTACAATGTAATAATATTAGAATAAATATACATTCATTTTATAATTAAAAATAATGTAAATAATATTATTGATATGATATTGATACATATCTATTTATTACACCGACATATTCCCTAATAGTAAGGTGTACATTAGAAAGGATTTCATGGGTTCGTTCTATGAACATGGTTTGGTCCATAATCTTGAAGATAATGAACTTATCTTGTAAATGGTTTCTCTCATGCATATGTTGTTTTATCTTAATATGAGCTTAGTCTAGGGGAAATCTGAGAAATTCTCTCTACCTCATAATTTTTTATAAGTAGTATTTCTAGTCTACGATCTTATAGGGTGGGACCAATACATCCATTGAATATGCCAAAAGCATTTGTTAAAATCATATATTTATACTATTCATGTGATAATTTATCAATGGTTATATTATCGAGGGTAAAGATAATTAATGGTCATTTAAAATATTAATGAATATAATAAAAGAAGTGGATGTGTTTTCTATGAAATTAATACATTATATTAAATCAATATAAATATAATTTTATTAATAAAATTATGGTCCATTACACTATTGGATGAATACCTCAAGCTTCATTCTATACATTTCTTCCTTGTGTGCCCAAGTGGGGTACAATTGGATGGTGGGAAAAGATACATATTATGTTGGCTTTAAAGGAATGAATAATTTCATCTAAATGTATTTTCTTTTTGGAGTGTATATTCACTATAATATATGTTATTATTTTCCAAATTCTGACCATGGAAGCTTAAGTTAATGAAATTTTATATTCATTAATATTTGTTATAAAAAAATTAATCTAACCTCCAAAAAGTTCATCAATGTAACACCATACAATGTAATTCCGTTAAATAATTCCCTTTTGAAATTATTCTCCAACAATAAATTTTATAATAAATATCTTATTCCATGATATAAAAAGGACGTTACATACAATAAAAATTGATTCTATTTAGGTTATTGATTAATTATATCCAAGTACTTCATCTAAAAATAGTTTTTATAAATCCATTAAATTTAACCTCAAGTTATTCTTCTCCAAATCCTTATAATCACCTTAATTATTGTTTTTATAATAAATCATTACATTGATTATTTTTTAAAATATGAATTATATTATAGTACCACATATTATTCGAATTTAATTTATATATTTTTTCTTATATTATATCAATACATTCACTGAATAACTGTCATGTAATATCAATGAATATAACAATATCTGTCTTAAATTCATCATTTTGTAATATCTATTTCTCTTCCCAATAATCCTTTATAAAAAATTATTAAATGGAAATAAAAAATATATATATTAAAATTAATTATAGGAAACACGTATTTAATTAAATTTGATTTATTGTCTAATGAAAATTTATAACCATACGATAATCAAAACGAGATTCATTTCATAATTCATTTACTTATACACTTTATTTTATTTTTATTTCATTATTCTTGTTAAATTATATTTTATTCATGAGTGATCATATATATATTATCACCCATTTTTAACTAAATATTTAATATAATGGGAATTATTTTACTAATCAATATCTTATACTAAAATAAAATCAACTATTTCTAAAAATCATCTCTTCATAAAAACCCACTAATTTACCTTATATATGACACTAATATGAAATAAAACATACACAATTATATTAATTAAATTAATATAAATGGATTCCATATTTTAAATTAGAATAATTCATTATATCTTATAAATGACAAATATTTTTTTCTAAACTGATTAGAAACTTGTCCTAAAGCCATTTCATGGAGATATTTCGACCCTTATTAATTTTTAATTTTTTTTCAATTTTGTGACACTGGCCCATGAAAGTGAGTCATATAATAAGATATGTAATTAAAAATTCAAAAAGGGACCACTTTTTCATTTAATTTATATAATTACTGGTGATAGTAAAAAATTAATATATATTTTGTAAAATAAATCACATTTAAATTAATAGTATGTGTATGTATTCTGAATTATTATATTCAATTTTTAGAGTTGAATTATTGTCTTAAAATTCTTATGAAATCCAAACATAATAAATATATTGTTAACAATAATCTAAATTAAATGATACAAAATATAATAAGAGTTATGTAAATAGAGTGAATTAATTTCTTCTACTAACATTTTATATTAAAATTTGTTGTTAAAAATGTTTTATCTTCATATTTTAAAATTCCATATTTTACATTCTATTTTTAAATTCACGTTAAATATATATTGTGAAAATTATAATTAATGTTATTTTATAATGAAAGTATTATTATTAAATGATATAAAATTACTAAAAATAATATATTCTTCCAATTGATTTTTAAAGGATAAAAAATATAAAATATGTTCCATTGATTGAAGAATTTTGTTTTAATTATCATGTTGACTTATGCATAGTAGAGTCATTGTTGGCCTGGCTAGTTTTAAATTAGTGTTTTCTGTTTCAAAAATGCTTCAATTAAAATTAAATTCAAAAACGCATGGCATATTTATTTTATAATAATTATTTTATATATAGAATAATAGGGAAAACTTGTAAATTAATTATATCTTTAATTTATATTCAATGGATAAATTATGTAGGTTAGAATACTAGTTACCATAATGAAAAAATATGATAAAAAAATATTTATACATAGGAGTTAAGGGAAAAAATGTTTTAAAACTTTATTTAATTATTTTTGGTGGTGGTGTGTCTCAAAAAAAGTTACCCTACCATTAATTATTCATAAATTTTCGGGGAATACATGTCAATGGAGACCTCCCAATACTAAATAGTATTAGAATTTATAAGAATGTCACTCCTCCTCAACTATAAACGGTCACATAATCTCCTCCCCTCTTCACAACTGTCATGAATTATCATGTTGAAAAGACATACCCAAATCACTTCTACAATTCACTACTATCATCCTAGAAGTGATACATATATCATAATTCCAATAGAGTAATAAATTTGGTGCAAACCCAATGGATAAGCATGAAGAAGAGGTCACGATCTTCGATGAGGGATTCTATTTTATTTATTTATACACCACCTTGAATTCTTTTTATACCATGATTACATAAAAAACCATGAATAATAAATATACATATATATGTTTTTGTTAAATATAAGACCTACACCAGGACACATTTCAATAAAATGTGTGGAGAAATCGTTAATAGTATCTCATGGATTATCACATTTCAAAATGATGACATTTGTTTTTCCATTAACCACTCCCATAGATTTTTATAATGATGGACACTATATTTTATATTATATATATATATTCTATTTATATCATAATTATATAAATTTATTCATAATATCATATAATTGAATTTTTAATTTTATACCATAAGTGATATGATAACATTGAATGTTTGTACAGGAGACTATCACCGCGCGAAGTGATCTGAATATTTTTCCACTAATAAGTTACATGGAAGGTAATAATGGTAAATATAATTTATATGTATGAAATAAATTAAATCATCTTGATATTCATGAAATAATTGTTTATCTATTATTATCATGTTTCCTTTTATTCTGACCATTTCACACACTGAAAAACTGATAATGTCATTTTTGGATGTGTTGACAACCACGTCGAAAAAGTGATGTTAGTTATTTGAAATCTCAATAATGAAATATATATGTATATATAATTAATAATAACTTAATTTATGATATAATTATAAATTTTGAGAAATGAAATAATTTAGTCATGCTTTTTATAATTGTCATTGAAAAGTGGAAATGTTACTCATGGGTTTTTATAGCCTACCATATCCTTGATCATAAGATTATTCCATCATTGATATTAGTGAAAGATAAAGAAAAATTAAAAAAATTAAACTAATTCCATCAATGATGATGTAATGGTATTAGAAGTGGGATAAATTTTTTATTGTCATATCCATAGAGGCATAGTGACTATTTTAGTTTAAAATATTTGTAGATTTAATTATTTTTCCTTCAAATCATTTCTTTTTTTCATCTTATTATTCTTTTATTAACACATTATTTTTATATTATTTAAACATATCTTATGAATAGGTAGGATTCCATCATATAATTCTCAGATCTTAGTTATAAGTGATCCCCTTGTGTTTTACATAGAAATTGGAATTTTCTTGTTCATAGAACATTGGTGAGCTATGGATGAGAAATAAAAAAAATCATATTAAAGTATTAAATTATCAATTTACCCATACAAAATAACATTATTGGTGGGAAAATAATTCATTATTAGTATAAAATCATAGATAATAGATTTACCACAGTCAATTTTGTTTCCCCAAACATTTTTTATACTATTAAATAAATAAATATCATGGATATAAATTCTAATAAAATTCATATGATCCCAAAAATAGTCTGCATTAGTAGATTAAAATGTGATTATACACGAGATCGTGTGGTTAAATTTCGGAAATTTGAGACACCTTCTTCCGAGACATGGTATACTCTAATTTGATATAATTTTATGTTTTCTAATTATCATTGTGAGACCAAGATATATATATAATTAAATTAAAGAAAAAATAATAATATAGAACATAGAATATTCTATGTATTCTGTTTTCTAGATATTATTTCCCACCTACATGAACCTATAAATGTAAGAGAGTCATTCATTTAATCACTCGAGTTGATTTAGGATTTACCTAAAAGTTGTGAGACATATTAAGTGGGCAGGGATGCATATTATTTCACCATATACATGAAATTATCAATCACATTTCGACAATTAATTATTTATTACAACCTAATACATGAGAAGTGGTTGATGCATCGGTTTATGGGGGGTAAATGTTGAAAAAATAGTTTTTAAGGGTTCCTCTTATAGAGATATCTCATAATGATGTCCTTGGGAATATTTATCGAAGACCCCACCCCTATGTGGTAAAAATAATGTGGAAAGTATGATTTTATTAGATTCCCAACTATATTATAAATTATTATACTTGATACATAACATTTTCCACAAAATAAATCCCCACTACTAACACCAATGGATGATGTTTAAACATAATAAGTGTTTTAGGGAACAAATGTGTATCATGATTACATCTAGGGATTTATAGATAAAACACCTTTGATTCTAATGATATGAAAATTTGTTGAGGTCAAAATAAGTTATAGAATAATTACTCTCAAACTAGATAAATCCATACACAAAAAATATAAAATTATGGTTTCAACAAGATAAAAAACATAAAAAATATCAAAGTGATCGTGAAATATCAAGAATCCCACAAATACCATAATATCATTGGACATTATAATCATACCATCAACCAGTTTCTCAATAATATCTACCACATAAGTAGTAAAATATGTTTCTTATGAAACTGCTAGTTCCCTTGGACCAAGCCCATTAATTAAATATTGATAATTATCTTTATTTTTTTATTAAGTAATAAAAGTGTATGAAGATAAAATTTACTGATAAGAAAAATAATTTTTTTCTACATTTTAGAACATCTACTGTGGTTAATACCTCATCCACATCTATAATATATATGGGAACATTATATAGAGATAATGGGATTCATGAATGGGAAGAGACAAAGCTGCGAATTTATGAAATACGGGATATTATTTGGAAATGATGATTTTATAGGATGAAAATAATATCAAATAAAAGAATCAATATTATAGTAATACTAATATTATAATGGAGAAATTGAAAAAAATGTGTTATCTAGAAAAATATTCACATGTGAAGAAAATTATACATTTGATGAGAGAAATAAAATGTTATATAATGAATAGTTATTGTAGTAATTAAGAAATTTGAAAAATAGGGAAATGAAAAGAAAAATCGAACCGCATATTATATATATTAAATTTTCAATGATTATTTTAAAAGAAAATATGAAACAAAAATAGAATAATATTTAGACATGTTAAAATATATTGACATCAATATATCCATTTTATAATATTTTTCTAAAATAAAAATATATAAAAATTTGTAATAATAAATAAAAAACTATGATGGGTGATTAGTAAAAATATCACACATTTAATTGTTTTAATGAATATATAAATAAAAATCCTACCAAATATGACATATTAAAATGGGTTCTAAATTCCTTGATATATAATTATTTTTTACTCATTGAAGGAATATAGTATTTGGTTCAATGTGTGAACATTATTTTAGTATGTTTTCGTATATATTAAATACGATTTTGATACTTTAGGAAAGGGATTCTTTGAAAAGGTCCTAATCTATTTTATAATTTTTAGACTTTTTACAAATGGGTTAAAATACTTCTAAGATCAAATCACATATCAATGCATATCCATGGATCCCATGAGGGAATCTTTTCATATTTTAGTGTGGTCAGACAAGGTGATCCTTAATATCCTATTGTCATTTTTATATATGATTATTACATGAGTAGAATCATTCTCTTCATGGTTATTGAAAAAACATTATGTCCATTAGAGTTGGAAGATGTATTTTGAATCCTACTCATTTATTTAAATTGATTAAATAATTCTCTTAACCATATGGTATAATCAAAACATAAATGAAAAAACACTTTTTTTGTGACAGTGAAAATGTATCTCGATAAGAGATATGTTTGAATATGTCTTATGTATTTATTAGAATGAGAATATTTTGGTCTTAGAAAATATTTATTACAAATATATTGGGAATAATATATGGTGTATTACCATATAATATCTTGGTGTCTCCATGTTTTTGGTGAAGCCACAATGTAACACCCGAGACATTTATGTTATATAAATCATCAAAGGAATCTTTTTCTACACACAATACTTCCTTGGCTTGCTTTGCACGAAATCCTGACCTGCCTCGATAGCTTGCGTCGTACGCAATACCAAGTTTCACTAAACAATGATATGCTGTTAAAATATTATTAAAACTAGCCGTTATGAATATTAATAACCACTTTTTGAAATTTTATAAATTTATTTTCAAAATGGACTTCATTTTTGGTTTCGGAATATCGAAATTATCCTAGGGTGAAATTTTGGTATTTTTCTGAAAACTTTCAATTTTTGATGAATAGTGAAACCACTAAGTAGTCGTTAAAAAAATTGAATTTTTCATAAAACTTAATTTTACCGATTCAATGAGTGGAATTTCAAAAATCCGAGAGACACGGTTGATTTCAGTAAGTAAAATGTGGTTCAATGAGATGAAAATAATTTTTTTGGTGAATAGTAACTTTTTACTTTTTTACCACAGTTAAAAGTAAATAGGCAAATTATGGGTAAAAATTATATTATTATTACGCTAACACATGTCCTAATTCTATTTTACAAGTTTAATTTGACCAAAAACAACCATAGGAATAAAATATGACAATTTTGTCCCACTTGGATTAGATTAGGACATTTATTATTAATTTATTTAAAGAAGGGTTAAAATAGTTATAATCAAAGTTTAATAAGTAAATTATTTTTAATATGGGGTTATACATAAGATAAATTCGACTATAAATATTAATTAGAAATCTAAAAAGATTTCCTACATAATGGTATTTTATTTGTAATTTTTAGACATTAAATAATTTAATTTATTTACGACACAACAATGATGCAGTAATTATCTTATTAATGAAATATTAACATAATTGATGTTATAAATACCCAAATATATATAATTTGAGATTATTTATGAATTGAACTAATTTTATAGTTTAATATTACATGTTAGTATTGATTTAATTAACTTTTTTCGAACTTATCATTCTGTTATGATTTTTTCAAAAATCAATTACTAAATAGTGTCAAAATTGACATAAAATAGCTTTTAAAACAAATATTATATTATTAATTGTTATTTTATTCTTAAAAATCCAAGGTTCGGACAAATGACTTAGATAAGGTTATATATATTAATAATAAACAACTTGGGGTTCGTTTGGCTTGATATAGTAATATTATTAACCTTATAGTATAAGAACACAAGAAGACCCGGTAAAAGTATAATTATTTAACTTAATGTTAAATCAAAATGTAAAGGTTAAAATAGGAACCTAAACTTGTCTAAATTCTATTTTATGCGAGTCTTTTGACCCATCCCCACCATAGCCTCTAAATAAATCAATTTGGAGCTATTTAAAACCTAACATGACTTTATAATAAAATAATATTTTTAGTTATTCCAAAGGTGCCCCTCTCCTCCCTTATAAAAGAGCACCTCCTCCCTCTCTTCCTCACACCACATTGAGCCTTCAAGCTCAGACAACCCATGAAATTTTCTCCTCTCCACATCCCTAGAGACATCCTAGAAGTCCTGGTCTTCTTCAAAGACCAATTTTAGTTCCCTAAAAGGGGGTCTCAAAGAAGCACTTCAAAGAAGAGGTAATATCCATTACCGATCCTTTCCAATTTCGTTCTTCTTCAACTTATTCTTCTTTAGTTATTTCATTATGAAGTAATAACATCAGTATCGATCATATACTGATATGTTATTATAAGTATGAAACAACCCTATTTCACCATCTATCCATCCTACATAAGAAGAAATCACCGTGCGTGCGTACGCACAGAATACCGTCTCCACGCCGTGGTGTAATCTATTTTCCACCACCACCTAACTTGGATGGGTATAATGGTGTAAATAATGACTATATATGACTATTATAAAGTGATATTGATTATGAAATAGTATACATACACTTCAATACAATTCCACGATCATAGGAACGATATCATCACTCGTGTGTATGTACGGAATATCGTCTCCACGATGTGATGCGACTCGTTCTACATGATCTTTATTTCATAATGATTATATAAATGAATTGAATTAATGAATATGATATATATTACACTAATACCATTCTGGAAATGAGGTATCTATAACTTAAAGAGAAGAAAAAGAATTTATTCGACAAAACACGCATAAGAACAAAAATTTATAAACACCCGAATAACAAGTAGCAATGAAATATTACTACTAAGAAGCTAAGAATATGACCATATATGATATCATAAAAATAAGTATGATTTTGGAATAATTCAATAACATTATTTAAATCATTATACAGGAGGTTCGGACACTTACAAAGCATGTCGGACCTAAGGTAAGGGAAAATATCACAATCTAATTTTTATCTGAGATTGTTTATACTTTAGTATTTACTGGGGTGTATTTTATCATCCACATCCATGTTTCCTCAATATGTATTATTATTTCCATCCACCTACAATTGTTTAAATCCAATATTAGCCTTAGGTGAGTTTTTAGTAATGGATATGAAAGGAATACTTTTTCGTTTTTCATACGAGGTACTTTTTGACTTTTCTGACAAAAGTACGAAGAATGTTTTTTTAACTTATACGGCATGTATGGATTTTTAAAACATTATTTACAAGAATCTAACTTTACAAGTTTTAAAGTTTATTTTTAATCAACTTCTTTTAGTTATAATTTAATGACATGTTAAGAAATGAAAAGTGTTTTTGATGTAGAAAGGATATTTTCCTCAAGAATGGAGTTCAAGTGTTTTATGAAAATTATTTTCCATATAAGATAATATTGGGTTCTGTTTCTATCCCTATAATTACATGGATTTGATTATGTTGTGATGGAAATATTTTTATTAATTACTTTATCTTATATGAATTGTTTTATGATGTCATGTTGTTTAAGAATCCCATTCTTCTTACATGGGTTATGCTATGATGTATGGTTTATGATTTTGTGGAACACATAAGAATGGTATCATTATGAGATGGGTGGGACCTATATCTCACTCCAATCCATTGGGTAAAGATTTTATATCTCATGGGATAGACATGGATGGAATGGTAGGTTATACTGGTTCAGTGAAACAGGACTAAAACGAGGGTGACTCGGTTCGGAAATGGACTTTTTCCACTAAGATAGTCTTGGCAATGATTCTTGACTAACAAGAAATGATTATCTATGATTATGTGTGTATTCCACAAATTTCATGTTTTATGTTATGATTATTGGGATTACATTTCCCTTATATTATTTATCCCATGTTATGATATTATGATCTCTTTTGCAGGATAAGATTTCCAAAAGTTATGTTGTTATGTATATGATGTGATTGATATTTCTTTTGTTTACCTTTACTGAGCATTTGAGCTCACCCTTTCATATGTTTTATTTCCACAGGTCAGGAAGAAGGTTATTAAGTAGAATATGCGAAAAAGGGACTCTAGATATGATGAAATAAATGGGAGGCAAAGTAGATGCTTTTTGAACCAGTTGTTTATGTTTCACGGTTTCTAAAGACACTATACCTATACGGTCCTTTCTTGGTTTTGTTATATGTTGTAATAAGTGTGCTTCAATTCTGAATTAATAACAATGTATTTAAAGTATCGGTCATTATAGTTGGTATGAGAGGAAAGGTATAGTCAACCTTTGGAAACTAGGATGTGAAAGCCTTAGTAAGATCCCTAAGGATAAGTCTAAGCATAGAACACAATCTTAGTGTTTTAGAAATGTCCATGAATAACCTAGGATAATACCTTAAGTGTGAAATTTTATTCTTGATTATGTGGTTTTCCTATTATAATTAGTGATGCTCACACTATTCATCTTGTTTTTAGTCAATGGATGAAACCCAAAGGAACCGTGTTAATATGGAATGCGACAGGCAATGCAATGATTGTCCCCCTAAGAAACCAAACGTTATGGGAGATGGAATGAAAAATCTTATAGCCATGCTCACACAACTTTCTCAAGCTATGAATCATGTAGGACTTCCAAACGATCAAAGGAAAGAGCAACATTCTATTGAATCCATCATGAGACAGCGTCCACCTTCATTCAGCGGGTCTACAGATCCATTAGTTGCTGAACAATGTATTAGTACTACGGAAATGATATTTTCAGTTCTTCAATGTTCTGAGCATGATAAAGTCATCCTAGTAGTGTATCGTTTGGAGGGTGATGCTGATAAATGGTGGAATCTTATTAAGAATACGAGGCAAAGGGATGAAATTGAGTCCATGGAATGGGACGAGTTCACAAACTTATTTTTCAATATGTACTTCCATCGTATTCTCCGAACAAATATGGAGAAAGGGTTTCTTGAATTGAAGCAAAAGTATGAAGAATATGTTGGTACCTATGAAGAAAATTTTACAAGACTTGAAAGGTACGCTTCTGGTTTTATTATCCAACCTGAGAGTAAGATCAATCGATTCTTTAGTGGCTTAAAACCAAGTCTTCGAAGGGCCTTAGCCATAAGGGACTTCAATAGCTACGAGGAAATCGTTCAATGTTCTCTCAAAATTGATATGGAGATTGGAGTAACCCATCAGTCATATGGGTTTGATAAGAAGAGGAAAATGGAATTCAAAGAAAAATCTAAAGAACACACTGAAAAGAAGATGATCTTTCCCATATGCACTAAGTGTGGAAAGAAACATGGAGGGAGTTTTCTTAAAGGTACAAGTAAATGTTTCAAATGTGGAAAGGAAGGTCATCGGGCATTTGAATGCCGCAATGATGGGAAAAAGATGTCTAATGATGCAATCAAAGGAAGGGATAAACAGAATGAACCTACTCCTCTTCAATGTTTCAAGTGCAAGTAGATGGGACATTATGCCAATAAATTCCCTAATCCAAGGGTTGATGATGATGGTCAACGTCAAAAAACTCTTAAGGCTAAAGACAATGGAATGTCACATGCAATTTCTATCAGCGATGTGGAGTACCATAACGATGTGGTGAAAGGTACACTTACCATCCACTCTAAAGTAGCAAATGTTTTATTTGATTCTGGATCCACCCACTATTTTATTTACGAGGAATTTTCTAAGGGTATCACCGTATTACCTCAAAAATTAGATGTTGAGTTAGCTGTGACAACACCTAATGGCACAACAGTCGCATCAAAAGTTTATAATTCCTCTCTGATTGAAGTTTGTGGGAAAGTGCTTCCTGCAAATCTTGTGATCCTTCCTGTAGTGGAATTTGATGTGATTCGTGGCATGGATTGGCTTTCTCTACATGGAGCTCATATCAATTTCCAAAGAAGGGAAATCACATTTCATATTCCAGATCAATCTATGATTGTCTATCGATGCAAGGATGAACATAATCTTCTAGTGGAAATTTATTCCATTTTTTGGGTATTGATTCCACTAAATGAAGGTTATTTATCTCAAATGGTTGGTGAGAAACACACAATTAAGAATATTCCCATTGTACGGGAGTTTGATGATGTCTTTCCAGAGGAATTATCGGGTCTTCCACCAAATCATAAAGTTTAGTTTTCAATAGAACTTGTACCGGGTGCTTTGCCTATTTCAAAGACACCTTATAGAATGACCCCAAATGATTTGCAGGAATTGAAGAAGCAACTCCAAGAGAATCTTGATAAGGGGTTCATACACCCTAGTGGGTCACCTTGGGGAGCACCTGTTCTGTTTGTTAGGAATAAAGAAGGATCAATGAGACTATGCATTGATTATCGAGAACTTAACAAGATCACTATCAAGAATAAATATCCTCTCCCACGCATTGATGACCTATTTAACCAACTACACGAAGCTCAATACTTTTCCAAAATTGATCATCATTCCGGGTATCATCAATTAAGGGTCAAAAGAGAGGATATACCAAAGACGGATTTCCATACAAGGTATGTACACTATGAATTTATAGTGATGCCATTTGGTCTTACTAATGCCCCTTCTATCTTCATGGATATAATGAATAGAGTCTTTAAGGACTATCTTGATCAGTTTTTGGTAGTCTTTATAGACGATATTCTGGTCTATTCAAAGGGCAAGGAAGAACATGAAGATCACTTGAGAATTATATTGAAGACCCTGAGAAGGGAGAAGCTTTATGCCAAATTTACCAAGTGTGAATTTTGGCTTCAAAAAGATGCATTTTTGGGTCAAATAATCTCAAAAGTGGGGATATCTGTGGATCCAGCAAAAACAGAGGTTATCGAAAGATGGTTGAGACCAAAAACAGTAACAGAGATCCGAAGTTTTCATGGTTTGGCTGGATATTATCGACATTTTGTGAAAAAAAATTCACAATTATCTAATCCACTCACCAAGTTGACTCGGAAATGAGTTAAGTTTGTTAGGACGGGGGAATGTGAAGATAATTTCAAGGAGTTAAAAAGAAGGTTATCCAGTGCACCTGTGCTCACACTGCCTTGTAGTAGAGAAAAGATTGTGATCTACAGTGATGAATCCAAGAAGGGATTGGGGTGTGTTCTTATGCATTATGATATGGTGATAGCTTATGCATCACCACAGTTGAAAATACATGAGCAAAATTACCAAACTCATGATTTGGAGTTAGCTGCGGTAATCATTGCATTAAGGATTTTGAGGCATTACCTTTATGGAGAAAGGTGTGATATTTATACAGATCACAAAAGATTAAAGTATATTTTCACACAAAAGGAGCTGAATATGCGCCAAAGAAGATGGTTGGAGCTGATTAAGGATTATGATTGCTCAATCCATTACCACCCTGGGAAAGCAAACAAGGTGGCAGATGCATTAAGTCGACATGACCATTTTAGTTTATCCATGATGAGGATCACAAAAGATCCAATATTTATGGATTTACAAAGGATGGATCTTGGAATTATAATGGAAGGGGAAAATCGTATCTTTATCAAATGAATGTTCAACCATCTATACATGTGAAGATTAAAGAGGCATATAATGAAGATGTAGAGTTACAAAAGAAGGTGGGAAATGTTCCTGAATTCAACCTTGATTGTGATAGGATAATAAAGTTCAGGAATCGGGTTTGTGTTCCTCCCATCCCCGAATTAAAGAAGGAGCTACTGGATGAGGCTCATAGTTCTTCATTCTCTATTCATCCTGGAAGCACGAAGATGTATAGGGACCTGAAAGAATACTTCTGGTGGGATGGCATGAAAAGAGATGTTGCTGAATATGTCTCTCGATGCTTGGTTTGTCAGCAAGTTAAAGCTGAGAGACAGAAGTCTAATGGGATGTTACAACCATTACCCATACCCGAATGGAAATGGGAAAACATCACTATGGACTTTGTCACAGGACTTCCTAAAACATCCAAAGGTAATAATGCTATCTGGGTCATAGTTGATCGTCTTACAAATTCTGCACACTTCATTGCTATTAGAGAGGATTTCTCTCTAGATCAGCTTGACAGGATATATGTAAAGGAAGTGGTAAGATTGTATGGAGTACCACTTTCTATTATATCTGATCGGGATCTGAGTTTTACCTCGATGTTCTGGTGAAGTCTTCAGCATACTCTGGATACAGAGTTGAGTTTCAGCACTGCTTATCATCTTCAGACAGACGGTCAGTCTGAGAGAACAATTCAAACTCTAGAAGATACATTGAGAGCTTGCTCTATGTATTTCAAAGGTGGTTGGGATCAACAACTACCTTTGGTGGAATTTTCTTATAATAATTGCTTTCACTCTAGTATTCAGATGGCTCTTTATGAAGCACTCTATGGAACGAAATGCAGGACTCCAACTTGCTAGGATGAAGTTGGGGAAAGAAAGCTATTAGGACCTGATCTCATTGATGAAATGGAAGAAAAGGTCAGATCTATTCAACAACACATAAGAGCAGCTCAGAGTCGACAGAAAAGTTATGCCGACAACCGAAGAAAAGACCTAGAGTTTGAAGTGGGCGATAAAGTGTTCTTACGGATATCTCCCTGGAAGAGAGTCATGAGATTTGGAAAGAAGGGGAAGTTGAGCCCTAGATATATCGGTCCTTTTGAAATACTGGATCGTTTTGGAAAGGTATCCTACCGATTGGCGCTTCCACCGAATCTCTCTCAAGTTCACGATGTGTTCCTTGTATCTCTCCTGAGAAAGTACATACATGATCCTTCACATGTACTTAGCTCAGAAGTTGCACCGCTGGAGCAAGATATTTCTTATGAAGAATAACCGATAGAGATTCTGGATCGTAGCGAAAAATTCCTATGAAACAAGACCACCTGATTGGTGAAAGTTTTATGGAGGAATAACCAATTAGAAGAAGCTACATGGGAGCTTGAGGATATGATGGGGGAGATGTATGCTCATCTATTTATTAAAAAGTGACGAATTTCGAGGGCGAAATTCATTTTAAGGGGGGTAGAATTTAACACCCAATACTTTTATGTTATATAAATCATAAAAGGAATATTTTTCTACACACAAAACTTTCTTGGCTTGCTTTACACGAAATCGCGACCTTCCTCAATAGCTTGCGTCGTACGCAATACCGAGTTTCACTAAACAATGATATGCTGTTAAAATATTATTAAAACTATCCGTTATGAATAGTAATAACCAATTTTTGAAATTTCATAAATTTTATTTTCAAAATTGACTTCATTTTTGGTTTCGGAATATCGAAATTAGCCTAGGGTGAAATTTTGGTATTTTTCTGAAAACTTTCAATTTTTTATGAATAGTGAAACCACTAAGTGGTCGTTAAAAAAACTAAATTTTTTATAAAACTTAATTTTACCACTTCTGTGAGTGGATTTCAAAAATCCGAGAGACACAGTTGATGTCAGTAAGTAAAATGTGGTTCAATGAGATGAAAATAATTTTTTTGGTGAATAGTAATTTTTTAGTTTTTTTACATGGTTAAAAGTAAACAGGGTAATTAAGGAAACAAATGATATTATTATAACCCTAACACATGTCCTGATTCTATTGGAAAAGTGTAATTCGACCAAAAACAGCCTTAGGAATAAAATATGACCATTTAGGCCCTCTTGGATTAGATGAGGACATTTATTATTAATTTATTTAATGAAGGGTCAAAATTGTTAAAATCAAAGTTTAATAAGTAAATTATTTTTAATATGGGGTTATACATAATATAAATTCGACTATAAATATTCATTAGAAATATAAAAATATTTCCTACATAATGGTATTTTATTTGTAATTTTTAGACATTAAATAATTTAATTTATTTACGACACAACGATGATGCAGTAATTATCTTATTAATGAAATATTGACATAATTGATGTTATAAATAACTAAATAAATATAATTTTAGTCTTTTTATGAATTACACTAATTTTCTAGGTTAATATGACATGTTAGTATTGATTTAATTAACATTTTTCGAACTTATCATTCTGTTATGATTTTCACAAAAATCAATTACTAAATAGTGTCAAAATTGACATAAAATAGTTTTTAAAATAAATATTATATTACTAATTGTTATTTTAATCCTAAAAATCTAAGGTTCTGCCAAATGACATAGATAAGGTTATATATGTTAATAATAAACATCTTGGGGTTCTTTTGGCTTGATATAGTAAGATTATTAACATTATAGTATAAGAACACAAGAAGACACGGTAAAAGTAAAATTATTTAACTTAATGATAAATCTAAATGATAAGGTTAAAATAGGAACCTATACTTGTCTAAATTCTATTGGATGAGAGGATTTAGACCCATCCCCACCTTAGCCTTGAAATAAATCAATTTGAAGCTATTTAAAACCGAACATGACTTTATAATAAAATAATATTTTTAGTTATTCCAAAGGTTCCCCTCTCCTCCCTTATAAAAGGGCACCTCCTCCCTCTATTCCTCACACCACATTTAACCTTCAAGATCGGCCAAACCCTTCCATTTTCTCCTCTCCACTTACCTAGAGACATCCTAGAGGTCCTAGTCTTCTTCAAAGAACAATTTTAGTTCCCTAAAAGGAGGTCTCAAAGAAGCACTTCAAAGAAGAGGTAATATCCATTACCGATCCTTTCCAATTTCTTTCTTCTTCAACTTCTTCTTCTTTTGTTTTTTCATTATGAAGTAATAACATCAGTACCACTCATATACGGATATGGTATTATAAGTATAAAACAACCCTATTTCACCATCTATCCACCCTATGGAAAAAAAGAAATCAACGCGCGTGCGTACGCACGGAATACCGTCTCCACGCTGTGGTGTAATCTATTTTCCACCACCACCTTACTTGGATGGGTATAATGGTGTAAATAATGACTATATATGACTATTATAAAGTGATATTGATTCTTAAATAGTATACATACAATCCAATACAATTCCACGATCATAGGAATGATATCATCACTCGTGCGTACGTACGGAATACCGTCTCCACGATGTGATGCGACTCGTTCTACATGATCTTCATTTCATAAAGATTATATAAATGAATTGAATGAATTAATATCATATATATTACACTAATACCACTCTTTAAATGACGTATCTATAACCTATAGAGATTAATAAGAATTTATTCGACAAAACATGCATAAGAACAAAAAGTTATAAACACCTGAATAACAAGTAGCAATGAAATATTACTACTAAGAAGCTAAGAATATGACAATATATGATATCATAAGAATAAGTATGATTCTTTAATAAGTCAATAACATTATTTAAATCATTATACAGGAGGTTCGGACTCTTACAAAGCAAGTCGTACCTAAGGTAAGGGAAAATATCACAATCTCATTTTTATCTGAGATTGTTTATACTTTAGTATTTACTGGGGTGTATTTTATCATTCACATCCAGGTTTCCTCAATATGTATTATTATTTCCATCCACCTACAATTGTTTAAATCCAATATTACCCTTCGGTGAGTTTTTAGTAAAGTATATGAAAGGAATCTTTTTTCGTTTTTCATAAGAGGTACTTTTTGACTTTTCCGACAAAAGTACAGAGAATGTTTTTTAAACTTATAAAGCATGAATGGATTTTTAAAACATTATTTCCAAGAAGCTTACTTTAAATGTTTTCAAGTTTATTATTAATCAACTTCTTTTGGTTATAATTTTATTAAATGGTAAGAAATGAAAAGTGTTTTTGAAGTATAAAGGATATTTTCCTCAAGAATGGAGTTCAAGGGTTTTATCAAAATTATTTTCCATCTAAGATAATATTGGGTTCTGTTTCTATCCCTGTAATTACATGGATTTAATTATGTTGTGATGGAAATATTTTTATGAATTCTTTTATGTTATATGAATTGTTTTATGATGTCATGATGTTTAAGAATCCCATTTTTATTACATGGGTTATGCTATGATGTTTGGATTATGATTTTGTGGCACACATAAGAATGGTATCATTATTAGATGGGTGGGAACTATATCTCCCTCCAATGCATTGTGTAAAGATTTTATATCTCATGAGATAGACATGGCTGGAATGGTAAGTTATACCGGTTCAGTGAAACAGGACTGAAATGAGTGTGACTCGGTTCAGAAATGGACTTTGTCCACTAAGAGAGTCTTGGCAATGAGTCTTGACTAACAAGAAATGATTCTCTATTATTATGTGTGTATTCCACAAACATTCATGTTTTATGTTATGATTATTGGGATTACATTTCACTTCTATGATTTATCCCATGTTATGATATTATGATCTCTTTTGCAGGAAAAGATTTCCAAAAGTTATGTTCTTATGTATATGATGTGATTGATATTTCTTTTGTTTACCCTTACTGAGCATTTGAGCTCACCATTTTGTATGTTTTATTTCCCCAGGTTAGGAAGAAGGTTATTAAGTAGAATATGCCAAAAAGGGACTCTAGATATGATGAAATAAATGGGAGGAAAAGTAGATGCTTTATGAACCAGTTGTTTATGTTTCCCAGTTTCTAAAGACACTATACCTATACAGTCCTTTCTTGGTTTTGTTATATGTTGTAATAAGTGTTCTTCAATTCTGAATTAATAACAATATATAGAAAGTATGGGTCGTTATACACAAGTCAGCCACTTTTCTCACATTGTGAGCCAAATCAAATCTAAAGAAGCCTCTTAGGAAGGAAATTAACATTAACTGGCTATAATGAATATTATAGTAGGAGAAATGATTATATCAAAACATTTCATCACAATTATGGTTTACAAATTTCTGGAATCCTCTATTAATAATATCATCAACTCAATCAAAAAATGTTCTTGAGTGGAATAATTCTTCAAAGAAGCTAGGTCACAGCTTCGTGGATACAATTTTATCATATGGTTAAACATGGAGGGATTGGAATAAAAAAACCATCCAAATTGATTCTATAATTGTAGGATAACATCATTTAGTGGCACACAAATGAACATTATATGGTTTTTTTTTACGAGAACCATATTTTTTAATATTATCAATGCTATAAAAGTAAATTTCATTAACCCCTCTATTTTCCCTACTATTTTAATTTGATTTTCCTATGATTACATTGAATTCTCATTAAATGGTCAACATAGAGTTCCCCCAAAATTTATGGTTATAAAAATATACATGTGTGCCTCATATTAATTTTTTAAATTCTCCATGTAACACCCCAGGATAATAAAGAATATGACATTTTCACATTTATCCAAATTTGTGAATAAAATATTAATATTACATTAAATGGGATGCTATGCTCGATGGCGTACACCATGTGCAACAACGAGTTTCTTTGGAATCTTACCTTGCACTCTAATAATAAAATAATATTATTTTAAAATGTAGTTAGTGCCTAGCTGTTGTAACGGTGGTAATGAAAAAAAACTTACTAAAAAATGATTATATATGTTTGTCAAATATTTTTACTTTATAAAATAAATGTTAAAATGTGAATGAATCCATTTTTAAGCGTAAATATTCTAATATTCTTTAAAATGTCGATTAACTGCCTTTTGATGGAGAAACCATTTTAAATCTATTATTTGACAATTTTATATGTTATATTTTACAAAATAAAATTCTTTTTAGAGTTATGACATCAAAATTTACTTTGTATAAATTTTTGGTATTTTTCCGATAAAGTTCATTTTTTAATGAATAGTGTAAAATTCTGTATTTTAATTTAAAACCTCCTTTTAATCTAATTTATTTATATGATTAAATTTTATTTTGGATTTTTTTAATGTGAAATTAGACTATATTTTTACCATTTAATCCAATGGTGGTCATTTGAATTAATTTCACTTTGAAATTGGACTTAAACTAGTGCCAATCTTTTAATAGATATTGATTCTTAAAAACACGCTATTTGTTTTGACAGCGGGAATTAAATATTAAATTTATTAATGAAACTTATATGTTTTGAATTTTTTAAAATTGACATTATTTTTGAATTCTGAATATCAAAAATAGCTTAGGGTGAATTTTTGGTTTTTTTCTGAAAAACATCAATTTTTGATGAATAGTGAAACCACTAAGTGGTAGTTGAAGAAACTGATTTTTCATTTAAATAGAACATTCCCACTTCTATGATTTGATTTTAAAAAATCCAACACACATGGTTGTCATTAGGAAGTAAAATGTGGTTCAATGAGATTAAAATAATTTTTTTGGTGAATAGTAACTTTTAAGTTTTATTAATCGCGATTAGAGTTAATTAATGTAATTTAAGGTAAAAATAATGTTTTAATAATATGAAATGACCTATACACATGTCCTACCCTTATTAGATGTGTCATGTCTGACCAATAAAATCCATGGGTCAACTTGGGGACCCCATGGAGCCACTTTGGTTGGAAAAATGACATTAATAAATTTTTATTTAAAGATAAAAATAAAATGTCACAAACATGTATTGTTTTACTATACAAATTTTTACATAGGTTTATAAAAGTAATATTTTTTACTATTAATATTAATTAGAAATATAAGAAGATTTCCTAAATCATGATATTTTTTTATAATTTTTATACATTAAATAAATTAATTAATTTATGACACCGTGATGATGCAGTGATTAACTCATAAATGAATGATTTAAATAAAATGAGAAGATAGGGTAAAATATAAGTCTTAAATTTGTCAAAAACCTGTTGTATGGGTTTATTTCGAAACCTTATCACCTTATCCTTGAAACATATCCTTTTGGGACCTTTATATTCTGAAAATAATTTTATAATAAAGTAATATTTTATAACTTTCCATGAGTGCCCCTCCTCTTCTCTTATAAATGGCCCCCACCTCTACCACCTTACCCACACCTCTCAAGCCTTTGGCTCGGCCAACCCATGACCATTTCATCTCTCCACATCCCTTTATTAATTATTTAAGCCTCACCTTTGGAATAATGCTCTTCAAGAAACCCTTTTGATTCAAACCAAGAAGAGTTACCCGATTTTAAGGTAATGTCTTCACTTGTGTTCTTTTGATTTATTTGATTCTCCAACCCCATAAACACATTTTATTACTTTTTTTGTAGCAACACCAGTATCTTAAATATACTAGGATTTTGTTAAAGAAGGATTCAAGCTACACTTTCAAACACCTCCATCTAATGGTTAAAGAACATACTGTTTCTGTGGATGGCGAATTACAGCCTCATGAAACGATAATTGTTCAATATTCTTTTAACACCTTCAAAGAGGCCATTAAGATGTCACTATATTTATATATGATATATAATATGTTTATGTTTTCCTTAAGCTTCTTTATTTTTCATTTAGGTCATACCTTAATGGTTTCCATTATGGGTAAACGCGATATCTTCATTTTCGGAAGTGCAGACTACCGCCCCCTCAAAGTGATTTGATTCGTTAATGCCATATGTGGGACATATAAAGGATGTAATTAATGGTATTACATATTATATCCTACAGGAATAATATACCTTTATATCATTATTATTTCATTCCATTTAATACAAAAAAAAAGAAATGAAAGTAGCATTCATGCGTACGTACGACTTACCGTCTCCATGAACGATACATTTAATTTTAACTCCAAATGTTATGTAATATTATAAGTACATATATATAATGGATATATATGTAATATATTACATATAAATGATGGATATCATTATAGTATTATAATATATATCTCTCTCATTTATTTTTAATTCCATTCATATGACTAAGAAATGAAAGTAGCGTTCATGCGTACGTACGACCTACCATCTCCATGAACGGTGCATTTCATTTTTTATCTCCAAATATTATGGAATAGTATAAAATGAATATATACTAGATATATATTATATTTAAATCATTAATACTATTCTGGAGATGATGTACGTATAACAACATGGAAATTGTTTTTCCAACAAGTTCAATTTTTACTCATGTACCGAAAATCGACAAAAACGTTTGATATGAACTCACATTATTAACCAATTTTTATAACACTATAATATGTGAAATGAACTGAATAATAATATTTATATGGGTTCCTTAAGAAATTAAAATTTTAACAATGTTTAATCTTCAGGAATATAAAGAAATGAACAAAGCAATCGGACTTGAGGTTAGGGATCCAACCTCTCTCTTTCTTTTTAGTACTCTTTTTTATGTCATTTCTTTAAAGTTCATCTTTATTATTATTTGGGATGTAATTTTATATTCCTAATTATGTAAATTTAATTTTCATATTATTAGAGACCCTATTTTATCTCATCAATCCATTTTTGGAAGTTTTAAGTGGTGTTGTTAGGCTGTCGAGTTTTCTTAAGGGATTTTTCATCTCACTTTAATTCCCATGACATTTCTGCTATGTTTTCCACCTTTTACTTTGAGAGACGTATGTACTACCCATTATTATACTATTTGTGCAGTATAATTTCAATTATTGGTATTTACATCTTCATTGTATGACCCTTCTTCCCCGGGGTGTACGTTTTGAAAGTTACCCAAATCGGTAAGGGAACCTTTCACCCTCCTCTTTCTAAAAGGCTTCTTTTTTTATGTAATTTAATTCACATACTATTATGTTGGGATATGTTCTTATAATTCCATATTGGTGTAAATTTTATGTCCAAGTGATGATATTCCATTTTCTCTCTCATCAACTCATTTTCTGAATTTTAAAGTGACGTTGTTAGGCTGTCAGATTTCTATAAGGGAACTTCTTAACCCACTTTCAATTATTTAGGTTAAACCACTAATTCTTGACTTAATTATGCCAAGATGATGTGTGGAATTTCTTTGTTGTAATTTACACATACCTTTTTGTGGATATACTATTTCTACATATAATCATCTCATTGATAAATTTTTACAAACTTGTATGGGAAATCATATCTCAATCTCATTTCATTGAGTTAAATATCTATGAAATTGGTTTTGTTTTTCCAAGATTATGTGTGAATGACCTCTGATTGTTTTACACTTAATATCCTCTTATATTTGGTGTATTCATATTTGTCACACATAATCATGTAATTGTTTAATCCTTAATCTAAGGATACCGACTTTGTAAGGGACTTCGTCTGGATCTCCTTTCATTAAGGCATATTTTGTTTTATACACAACATGCTTTTATACGGTGTATAAACCCCTTTGACTTATACTTTTATTTGAAAGGAATCATTTCTATATGAAGCATTTTACTAAACGACAAAAATTATGTTTCTTTTTAACATACGAGGTGATAATAACCCTTCCGCCGCTGTGAGTATTATTTGATCTTTGGCTTCCCCAACAAGCCGTTATATTTATAAAAGTAAATAAATACCATATATGCTTTTTTATGTATTTTGGTATTGAAAATGGTTTTGATAATGGATTTTTTAGGTCAATATATTTATGTCATATATTGTGCTTGAAATGTGGAAATGTTTTCTTTCCTTTATTGTAGTTTTATGTGTTATGATTTTATAATGGTACTTGGACATTTGACGGGTGGTTACGTGATAAACCATATGACGGGTGGTGCCATGAATACCAGAACGAGTGGTTACTTTATATCCTCCAATGCATTGGGTATGGATGTCGGTCGTATGGCTATTCCATTAATTATTAGTGGATGTTGATCGTATGGTTATTACATTTAAGTATGTTTATGTCCCAAGTTACATTTATATGTTATGTGTTCTTTATATGGGTTTTATGGTAATATTTTGGTTACTAAATGGTAAGTAATGATCTTTTATTTAGTGAATAGTTTTTACTACTTCATAAAGGTGAAAATTATTACTTTGATAAAGTATTCATGGTTTACATGATATTTTTAAAAACTAACAGTTTTCCTTCTTTGTGTATCCTTTACTAGGCTTTTTATGCTCATCCTAAGTTTTTGAAATGTTTTATACAGGACTTAAAGGTGAATAAGGTCACATATGGGATCAAGGAATGACATGTTATCTAAAACATAGAACTAGACATGTTTCTTTTTAACTGTTTTTATTTTATGGAAACTTAGTAGAAGTGTCTGCTTTGTAATCTTTTGAGATGTAATAGTTATGTCCTAATTCTCTAAAACACTATACCTAAAAAGATCCTCTATGTGAATTATTCATTTAATTAATGATTATGGAATGTTTAAAGGTTAGGTCCTTATAGTTGGTATCAAAGGTCGGTTTAGATAACTTTATTGGTTTGGGTATTCTCTAAGCATATGTGACATTACCATAATTTCTAGGATTTCAGAAAGAGTTATAGTTTTTAGATAAAGTGAATGAGTAAGTATATCTTAGTGTTTATCTTCCTCATTAGTACATGATAATTTTGTTGATATACTCACACTAACATTTATGTTTTTAGTAAATGGATGGATCTAGCAGGCACCAAAGTGACAATGGGTTTGAAGGAAACTGTGGTGGTTCTCTGAATAAGAGACTGGATGAAATGGGGGATTCAATGTGGAAACACATGGTTGTTCTAAACCAACTATCAAGGAGTCATGATCAACCACTTGAACATTGGTAATTTCTATAATGCATCATGTACAGATGACCGATCGATGTGGAAGTATAGGTAATAATTATAAGGGTAACCATTAGGGTTTATATGATCCTTACTTTTGAGGAAATTATGGGTTACTATATGTTATGATGGAAAATGAAAGGCATGCGAAAAACATGAGGTTAAAATATTTTATGATTATTTTTAAAGATTTTATCTCTCTTTGGGGAATGTTTTATGAATTATATGTATTTGGAAAAAGGACAACATGTAGACCACGTGACAACCCGTCGCGTCGCACAAAGCTGTGGGAATCGAACCCACAACCAAAGTGCGACTGGTATTTATCACCTACCACTGGACTACATGAAGTCACTGGTTATTTTAACTAATTATTTTTAGTTATATTGTTTTTTGAATCAAGAGTATGTTTATTTTGGGTTATCTATGGAAATGATTTACCTATCATGGAGGATATGTGATTTGGTTAATTACTTGTCAATATGAGACTTTAAGAGAAACTAATGTTATTTGGAGATAAATGTTAATTTGTACCTTGGAACTATATATGATTAAATCCTTAAAATATTTGGGTTTCAATCTTATTTTGGTTTACTTTGAAGAATTTTATGGACAATTTTTTATCGAATAGTCTTCGTTGAACTTTGGGTTTTGTTGGAAAAATTTTGGAGATTAAGAATAGATTTTCAATTTATAAAGGATTATCCTTTTGTGTATTATCTGATCTCGTACTAACAATTTTGGTTTTGGATTTTGTCTAAATACAAGGGAAATATATAGTTCTCTTTTTTGTATTAGGTGATTCTCTAGATGTTGATTGTAGCACTCTTAATGTGAACAAGTCATCCTAAATGATAGTCATTTAGAGAAATATGAGTTTGTGTAAGAAATATAGTTATAGATTAAAGTCAACATTATAAGTAAGTATGTTTCATTATGTTTTAGTTTCGCTCATTAATAAATTCCTCAATGAAAAGTAACTTAAAAACAAAAATATTGATTGTTAACTTTTCTTACTGGGAAATCAAATACTGTTTAACCCATCACCAGTTTGTGATTTTCTGGTGGTTAACTTTCTCTTAAATATGTTTTCTATCACTCTCTCTCAGAACATGACCCTTTGTTTTTTCCTCTATATCCATGTTTTCCTACATGGAATCCTAGTATGGGTTAACTTTTGTGACCTTTGTACTTCTCTTTCTTTATTTTAAAGTGATAGTTTTACTAACTCTTGTTCCGATGTTGGATTTTCAATGAAGTTTCCAAGCCTAATTTTAAAATTGCGAGGACTCAATTACCAAAAGGGGGAAGGATGTAACACCCCAGGTAAATAAAGAATATGTCATTTTCACATTTATCCATATTTGTGAATAAAATATTCATATTACTTTAAAGGGGATGTTTTGTTCGTTGTTTTACCCAATAAGAAACAATGAGTTTCTTGGGAATCTTACATTGCACTCTAATAATACAATAATATTATTTTAAATGGTAGTTAAATCCTAGTCGTTTTAGTGGTGGGAATGAACAAGACTAACTACAAAATGATTATATATGTTTTCAAATATTTTTACTTTTTGAAATAATTTTTAAAATGTGAATGAATCCAATTTTAAGCGTAAATATTCTAATATTCTTTAAAAGGTCGATTAACAGGCTTTTGATGGAGAACCCCTATTAAATCCATTTTTTGAAAATTTTATATGTTATATTTGACAGAATAAAATTCTTTTTAGAATCGGGACATCAAAATTTACTTTGTATAAATTATTGGTATTTTTCCGATAAAGTTTGTTTTTTAATGAATAGTGTAAAATGTTTTATTTTAATTCAAAAACTCCTCTTAATATAATTTATTTATATGATTAGATTATATTTTTAATTTTTTTAATGTGAAATTACACTATATTTTTACCATTTAATCCAATGGTGGTCATTGAAATTAATTTCACTTTGAAATTGGACTTAAACTAGTGTCAATCTTTTAATAGATATTGTTTCTTAAAAACACGCTATTTGTTTTGACAACGGGATTTAAATATTAAAGTAATTAATGCAACTTATATGTTTTTAATTTTTTAAAATAGACATCATTTTGGAATTTGGAATATCAAAAATAGCTTAGGGTGAATTTTTGGTATTTTTTTGAAAAACTTCAATTTTTTATGAATAGTGAAACCACTAAGTGGTAGTTAAAGAAACTGATGATTCATTTAAATGAAACTTTATCACTTATATGATTTCATTTTCAAAAATACAACATACATGGTTGTCACTAGGAAGTAAAATTTGTCTCAGTGAGATTAAAATAATTTTTTGGTGAATAGTAACTTTTAAGTTTTATTAATCGTGATTAGAGGTAATTAGTGTAAATTTAAGGTAAAAATAATGTTTCAATAATATTAAATTACCTATACACATGTCATACCCTTATTGGATGTGTCATGTCTGACCAATAAAGTCCATGGGTCAACTTCGGGACCCCGTGGAGCCACTTTTGTTTGGAAAATGACATTATTAACTTTTTATTTAAAGTTAAATTTAAATGTCACAAAAATGTTTTGTATCACTAAAATAATTTTTACATGGGGTTATAAAAGTAATATTTTTGACTATAAATATTCATTATAAAGATAAAAATATTTCCTACATCATGATTTTTTTTATAATTTTTAGACATTATATAAATTAATTTATTTATGACAATGTGATGAAGCAGTGATTACATCATAATTGAACGATTTAAATAAAATGAGAATATAGGGTAACATATAAGACTTACACTTGTCACAAACCTATTGAATGGTGTCTTTTGAAACCTTATCACCTTATCCTCGAAACATATCCTTTTGGGACCTTTAAAATCCGAAAATCGTTTTATAATAAAGTAATATTTTATAACTTTCCAAGAGTGCCCCTCCTCTTCTCTTATAAAAGGCCCCCACCTCTACCACCTTACCCACAGCTCTCAAGCCTTTGGCTCGGCCAAACCCTACCCATTTCATCTCTCCACATACCTCTCTTCATCGTTGAAGCCTCACCTTTGGAATAATGCTTTTCAAGAAACCCTTTTGGTATAATCCATGAGGAGTTACCTGATTTTAAGGTAATGTCTTCACTTGTGTTCTTTTGAATTATTTTTCTTCTCCAACACCATAAACTCTTTTTATTACTCTTTTTTGTAACAAAAAAAGAATCTTAAATATACTAGGATGTTGTTATAATATGGATTTTCGCTACACTTTTACACAACTCCGTCTAATGGTTAAAGAACATACTGTCTCTGTGGATGGCGAATTACTGCCTCATGAAACGATGATTATTCAATATTCATTTAACACCTTAAAAGGTTGCCATTAAGATGTCATTATATTTATATATGATATATAATATGTTTATGATTTCCTTAAGATTCTGTATTTTTCATTTATTGCTTAGCTTTATGGTTTCCATTATGGGTAAATGTGATATCTTCATTTTAGGAAGTGTGGACTACCGCCCCCTTAAAGTTATTTGATTCGTTAATGCCATATGTGGGACGTATAAAGGATGTAATTAATGGTATTACATATGATATCCTACTGGAATTATAATATACCTTTATATCATTATTATTTCATTCCATTGAATACAAAAAAAAATGAATGTAGCATTCATGTGTACGTACGGCTTACCGTCTCCATGACCGATACATTTCATTTCTTATCTCCAAATGTTATTTACTATTATAAGTACATATATATAATGGATATATATGTAATATATTACATCTAAATTATGGATATAATTCTGGAATTATATTATATATATCTCTGTCATTTAGTTTTAATTCCATTAATATGACAAAGAAATGAAAGTAGCGTTCATGCGTACATACGGCCTACCGTCTCCATGAACGGTGCAATTCATTTTTAATATCCAAATGTTATGGAATAGTATAAATTAATATATACTGGATATATAAGATATTTAAATCATTCATACTATTTTTGAGATGATGTACTTATACCTACATGGAAAACTCTTTTCCAAAAAGTTCAATTTTTACTCATGTACCGAACATCGACAAAAACATTTGATATGAACTCACATTGTTAACCAATTATCATAACACTATAATATGTGATATGAAATGACTAATAATATTTAAAGGAGGTCCTTAAGAAATTATAAATTGACCAATGTTTGTTATTCAGTAATATAAAGAAACAAAAAAAAGAAAGTCGGACTTAAGGTAAGGGATCCAACCTCTCTCTTTCTTTTTAGTACTCTCTTTTATGTCATTAATTTTAATCTCATATTTCTTATGTTTGGGTATGTTATTTTATATTACTAATTTTTTAAATTTTATGTTCATATTTTTAGAGACCCTATTCGATCTCATCAAACCATTTTTGGAATTTTTAAGTGGCGTCGTTAGGCTGCCGAGTTTTTGTAAGGTATTTTTCATCTCACTTTTATTCCCGTGAAATTTATACTATGTTTGCCACCATCTCCTTTGAGTGTTGTATGTACTTCCCATTATTATACTCTTTGTGTAGTATTATTTCAATTATGGGTATTTACATCTTCATTTTATGACCCTTCTTCCATGGTGTGTACATTTCAAAAGTTACCCTAGTCGGTAAGGGAACCTTTCACCTTCCTCTTCCTAAAAGACTTCTTTTGTTATGTCTTTTAATTAACATACTATTATGTTGGGATATGTTCTTATATATCCTTATTGATGTAAATTTTATGTCCAAGTGATGAGATTCCATTTTCTCTCTCATCAACTCATTTTTTGAATTTTAATGTGATGTCGTTAGGCTATCGGATTTCTGTAAGGGAACTTCTTAACTCACTTTCAATTCTTTGGGTTAAACCTCTACTTATTGATATTATTATGCCAAGATTATGTGTGGAATATATATGTTGTAATTTCCAAAAACCATTGTGTGGATATACTATTTCTACACATAATCATCTTATTGATAAATTCTTACAAACTTTTATGGGAAATCATAACTCAATATTATTTCATTGAGTTAAATATCAATGTCATTGGTTTTGTTTTTCCTAGATTATGCATGAATTCCCTCTGATTGTTTTACACATAATATCCACTTATATTTTGTGTATTCATATTTTTCACACATAATCATGTAATTTATTTATCTTTAATCTAAGGATACCGACTTTGTAATGGACTTCGTCTAAATCTCCTTTCATTGAAGCATATTTTTTTTATGCATATCTTTATTTTATATGGTGTATAAACCACTTTTAATTCTACTTTTATTTGAAAGGAATCTTTTCTATACACATCATTTTACTAAACAACAAAAACAATGTTTCTTTTTTATCAAACATAGTGACAATGACTTATCCGCCTCCACAAGTATTATTTGATTTTTGGCTTCCTCAACAAGCTGTTATATTTTTAGAAGTAAATAAATACCATATACTCTTTTATGTATTTTGGTATTGAAAATGGTTTTGATAATGGATTTTTAATGTCAATATATTTAATTGATATATTTTTCTTGAAATTTGGAAATGTTTTCATTCATTTATATTTTTTTGTGTTATGATTTTATAATTGTACTTAGACATTTGACGGGTGGTTACATGATAAACCATGTGACGGGTGGTTCCATGTATACCAAGATGGGTGGTAACTTTATAACCTACAATGCATTGGGTATGAAAGCCGTCTTATGGCTATTCCATTAAGTATGAGTGGAAGTCGACCGTATGGTTATTCCATTTAATTATGTTTATGTCCCAAGTAACCTTTATATGTTATGTGTTCTTTATATGGGGTTTATGGTAATATTTTGGATACAAAATGGTATGTAATGATATTTTACTCAGTGAATAGTTTTTACAACTTTATAAAGTTGAAATGTATTACTTTGATAAAGTATTCATGGTTTACTTGATGTTTTGAAAAACTAATTGTTTTCTTTCTTTGTGTATCCTTTACTGGGATTTTTATGCTCACCCCAAGTCTTTGAAATGTTTTCCACAGGACTTAGAGGTGAATAGGGTCACAGATGGGATCAAGGAAAGACATGTTATCTAAAACAAGGAACTAGACATGTTTCTTATTAAGAGTTTTTTTATGGAAAATTAGTAGAAGTGTCTACTTTGTAATCTTTTGAGATGTAATAGTTTTTTCCTAATTCTCTAAAACTCTAAACCTGAAAAGATCCTCTATGTGAATTATTCATTTATTTCATGATTATGTAATGTTTAAAGGCTGGGTCCTTAAACTCCACTTCCACGAAAAGAAATTAATGTGTTGATATTTTATTAACTGGATGTATCCTATGAATTTGTTCCTACTAAAATCTTGGATATTGTAATTAACTACACCTTTATTAATGGGGAAGAAAATATATTATGTGAACTTTTATCCAGTGTGAAATTTATCTAAATGTTATCATATAATGAACCTATGCATGGGCTCTCTAATTTATGGAATAAATATTTTATAATGATAAATAAATATGCATCGTTCATCTTTTTCCATTTATTGGAGAACCGTATAGGCTAGGATACAAAATATTGATCTGTGATAATGTGATGGAGTCAGTTTGTGATATAGGTGTGTGATTTCCACCGAAATAACGATCATTTTGAGAAAATTTTTCATAGCTAAAAAATGGTTGCTACATTGTTGGTTGTTGTGGTGAATCTTCTGAAGATTATATGCTAGTTTCTACTATACAAAGGATAGACTAACAGCATTCCCAGTCATAACATTATCCCCCAAACTATAGAATCTTTTTTGCAACAAGCATAGAAATCATCACTTTGCTATGGACTGACATACTAAAATACTCTATATAATTATTTTTTTATTATTTATTTAACTTAGGATATTGTTAATAAAGAATTGAAAAATGAAAACGATATACATAATGTACTTTTTGGAAAACAAATTCATGACATTAATTTAAATAAAATACTTAAAATTATAGTTCATTACCTTCTTTCATTTGGAATTTTGGAAATAATCTAGACTCTTCCAAAACTACTCTAGATTAAAAAAACACTAATGCAGCCTCTAGATGAAATATAGTTCCTTATGGATTTAGAAATATCATCAGAAATCATCATGGGGATACAATATGATTCCATTGTGGCCTCATAGAATCAAAAATACTATTGAATCATCGATTATAGGAATTGTTAATATTGTTTCAGTGGATACACAAGGAGGTTTGGACTGCCCATGGTATGAATATTAGTCCACCACAAAAGTGAAAGATATTTGAAGAATAATCATTCATAGTTCTAGGAGATTTACTTATTGATAGGTAAAAATTATGAAAAAATTATTTTCAATGAAAAATAGCATCAAACATCACTAATGTGAAGTTGAATTTTAGGTTTACAAACATTACTAAAAATGTATCGCTACAAAATAGATGACCATGCCTAATGAAATTATATATTAGCATCTTTCCTTTAGAAAATTTTATTACCATATGAATATTATTGTATCTTTTTTTAATGATTTAATAATTTCATGAAACTATACTTATTATTTTTGAAATGATATTTATCTTTATAAAAATTGATTAGGACTATATAAATAATGACAAAAAAAGTATCATTACATCCATTATATAGCTCATTAATACACCTTATGGTTATTCTATAATAAGTTATTTGTTACTTGTAAAATTAAATATTCCTTCCTATTGTATGACTATTAACTTGGATGAAGAAGGAAAAAACCCTATAATTACATAATGAGCCATCATCGAAATGGAAAAATTACATTTTTATTTAAAATAAGGATGAATAATATTATTAATAGATAAGGAGAAAATTTTTTTAGACATACTAATGGTATTAAAGCATGAGAAACATTTGGTATAATGTGATGATATTTTTGTTACTAGACATTATGAATATCATAGAAAAATTTCAATTCATAATGGGTAAATACTAAAAGAATGGGTATAAAATTTCCCACATTGATGATATGGTGGATTCTGTATAAGAAGTGTTTAGAAAAGAAAAATTAGATTACAACTTATTGGAAGTGGGGTAGTGGATATAAATATTGACAATATATTCATACCTCGGTTTTATACCTTTAGTTGTAGAGATACTCAATGTAGTGTTAAATTAATTTATTAATGGACTCAGGTACACTTTTATGGGAGTTGAATAATAATTAATATTAATAAAAAACACTAATATAATTGTTGATAAAATGAAATACATCGTAAAATTCTCTAAAAATTAAAGCTACCTAATGAATGGATCGAAACTGATATCTAGGGAACTAGTCCTATAGATTTTAATGTAATCGTTTTACATGAATATAGAAAAAAACCTAATTATTATACTATAAATTATACATAACCAACAGTTGAATTTATTTATGATAACTCTTGTATTTTTTTAATACAATTAATGAATAATTTTATCTAATATTTATAGTGAATGGGTGACTCCACATCAATCTGTTCCAATGAAGGGAGGCATGGCCATGGTGGAAAATATAGTAAATGTGTTCGTCCATATAATAACCATAATACTTTGATGAAAATTTATTTAATATATGAAACCACATATGACAATGTAATAATATAATTTTATATTTCTCTTTATGGATAAAATATTAGAATGACTACCCATACTAGAATATGAGTGATTTTAAATGGATGTTTTACTTATTATTAAATACCAATAGATGTAGCTGAATAATTGAACATTATATTCCACTACCCATATAGATCCTTCACCATCCTCGGGATGGCCTTTTGGATGTGTAATTTATAGAAAAAAATCCAACGAAGCATGAGCCACATATTTTATTATACAGTGGATGTGTTTTGGAGAAATTTATTGATTATTTTACAAATATGGGAGCTAATTTGATGTATTCCTTCAAAACATGGATTTTAGGTTGAATTGATGTGAGAAAAAATTATTAATATTAAATTGTGAAATGTTCAATTTTATGTTACAAGTTGTAATTTTTTCATAGAAATACAGAACATTAAATATATTATAAGTTTATTATCAAAAGATCAAATTCATACAATACCTAATAATACCTATAATATTGAATGAAAATTATACATTTTTGGAACATGTAGGATTCAAATAGTGATATTTCAATGATTTATCAAAGATTTATTAACTAATTACTAATATTTTGGAAAAGTATGTATCATTATATTTAATTTAGTCACATAACGATTAATTTTTTGTTTTGATAGGGTATTTTGTGGACATTATGATACTTATAGGTCTGGATTGAAAAAAAATTCTCTAATATGTGTTGTGAGTGAATTTCTTGTTGAAGATATGATAAGATATCTAGACAATAACATATTTGGACTAATTATTTATTGTAGTCATAAGATAAATGAGGAACTTTTGAATTACACATCACTGAAGAAGGAGATACTTATAGCTTTCCTTTGATTCAATTTGTTTTGGATATATTTATTCGTATTTAATGTTAATTATTTTAATAAACATATATTATAGAAATATATATTAAATAAAAATCTGTATAAGTATATATTTATCAAGTGGATTAATCTATTTTAAGTGTAAGAAATAATTATCAATGATAATAAGGATTATAATATTTATTCAATTACCTTCTATAAATGATGAAATGGTTAAATATTTTAGAATATTGGGATCTTGTTATTATAGATGATTTGTAAAAGCAAAAAAAATTCTACAAATTTTTTAACCTAAACATTTACCAATGGATTTGATATTGATTTTCTTACTAGGTTGTTGTACTCTCACTTCTCATTCAAACCAAATAGGGTTTTTTTGTTATAAAAAACGACAAGGATGAGGCGATTGTTTACTATTAATGTGGAGACGGCTTTATTGGAATATGTGTACCCAAAAATGATGTATCATGTGTCGTGAAAATTAATAATCTATCACACCAAAAGACATAATAGGTCTCATTTTATAGTGGATATAATATTTAATAGTATTACATTTTCATTTAAATGTCATCTATATTCTTCTATGTTTGGGAAAAATTATGATGAGTCTAAAATTAATGATAATATAAGAAAGAGAAACATGAGGTCAACAAAACCTATTATTGAGGTCAGGGTGTTCGACATGGAAGTAAATAAATTCTGTTCATATTCCATTAATATAATAAAGGAAATATATATTAGTGAATATATATTCTATTTAAATGTTAGTGGAATATTTAAAAATATATTTAAATACATTAATGATAATTATATTATTTTTTAATGATGATATATTTACATGGTTTGGAATTAAATTATTTATCATAAATTATATTGGTATGTATTTCAACAATAACATAATGGTGGGATTAATTGATATGTATTGAGTCTGTTATTACATATTCAACCTTATCACCAACAATGTAATAAGAATGTTTAATTATAGAACAAAAAGGTTGGTAATAATTTTATGAATGATTAGAAGACATGCCCAAATGATTGGAGTAAGAATAACTAATTTGACCATTTATATATATATATATAACTACTTATAATATACCCATTGGGAAATTATAATTTAGAAGATTTATATTTTAAACCCAACTACATTAAGGAATAGTTGGAACATAGATCATATTTGACTATCCAAAAATTGAATATGGATGGAAGACAATAGGATATTGGAGATTAAAAAAACATAATAGGATAGAATAGTCAATATGAAATGCTTTTCAGGATTTAATGATCTATGATTAGAAAATAAAAAATAAATAAATTACTAACTCATCACATTGAGATCCTTTTCCTGTTAACACAACATAATTTTATTTGACTCATGGTAGAAATTGTTTCAAATATAAATAATTTCTCAATGGTCTGAAAAATTCATTGTTATCAAGTATCACCACGTCAATTATAAATACAAATAGAATTCATATAAAAGGTTAAAAGATACAATTTAAAAATACATATTTAACCCTTTAATTATGGATATAATTTTTCATTAATTTTATAATAGAGGAGATGAATATGAGTCTAGTTATTACAATTTAGTGTACTATTGATATGGATGAAATATATCTAGTTTTTTTATGTTATTTAGTATTTTATATATATATTATGTTATAATATGTCCTAAAACATTCATGAAACATTATTTTAGAATTTATAGGGACATTATATGGTTATATAAAAAATAGTAACATTCATTGAATGTAAGGAAATATTTTCACCATGAAACTTCTATGGAAAATTTTCCCAGTGTGTCTCAAAATTCATATGAATATTCACCACATGAAATAAGATACATATAATATAAGATATAATATATGTTAGTCTATAATTTACAAGACTTTTGATCATTTAATTAATGAATCATATAAATATAATCAAGAACTCACGCATCATCAGTTAATTTTATTCATCATTGATAGAGAAAATATTTTCAATAATTTGTCATCTAATTTGAATATTTCAAATCCCACAAAAATTTATTTAAAGGGAATTTTTCAAATTTGATTTTTTTGTTCTATTTCGAGCTTAATTCAAAAATAGACAAATTTTGGGATTAATTATTATTATTATTTTAATTTTCAACCAAAAAATTTTGTGAAAATTTTTAAAAATAAGTAATTCTTTAAATATGATATTATATCTATATGTTTTCCAGCCCAATGAATCCAAATTTATACATTAAGAAATATAGTGATCTCATTACTAACTATTATTAAGGATTTGATATATGAATCAATTGTATTGAAGGCCATTAATGCATGACAAAAAAATACAAGGAATATAGAGAGGCTCTCTAGGTAAATTGAATTCTTAGAGTGTAATGATAATAACTGTTTATAAAATTTAAAAACTATACTGATATATTGTGACGTGATGAAAAATAAAATAATGAAGATCATTCATGAGGAAATCCACATCTGAATTGGTCATTAAATGGTTCTATCATGTGTAGGCTTTCAAAGGGATAATATGGCCTATAAAAGGAGGATAAGTCCTCTTTCACAAATCACCCCATTCTATTACATCCGTTTCCATCTGACGCACCATGAATTAGATCTCCACCAGGGGATATTTGATGAAAATAACCCCCATTTATTCTTCTTCTTCATTTTTTTCAATAATTGTTTTGGGTTTTAAATTTTAATTTTTATTTCAAATATATTCATTAATTCTTAACATTGTTCTTCCATGTTGTTATTCTTCTTCTTATATTCATTTCTCATCATAATTTTTTTATTAATTTAATGTTTATCTACTTATTTATCGTTTTTTCATGACCACATACCTAGATAAATGAGGGGTTATCCCAAGTCTTGGATTGAGGGTGGTCAATGAAAATTCCATTCATTTGGTGATTAAATTATTATATTTTAAAATGTTTTTGATGAGAGAGAGTGATGTGCATAGGTGTGGTGAGCATCCACCACAACACTAATTTCAAACTCACTTATATTATTTTCTTTAAATCTTTTCTCTCCCCCCTACTTCATACAAGCCCTTCATACATTGAATTTGAGGCATTCAATGGTTGAAATGGTTTACGATGGTGATAGGTATTTGGATATGTCACAATCTCAGTCGAAATATGCCATCAACCATGAATAAAGTAGGAGCTAAAGTTAATATTTCTAAATTCATTCAATATTTAAATGAAATAAATAAAATAATAGTAATTCGGGAATGATATCTCATAATTAAATTTTAAAACATAGTCTAAACACATACAATGAGAATGAGGAGCATTATGAGTCCTTCACCTACTTATTCTATTTATCCCAAACAAATTCATTTAAATGTTTTTTATTTAATTTTGTATAGTGATGAAATTTAAATTAAATATAAAATTAAAATAATATTCCATGAAAAAATTATAATTACGGAATAATGAACATGGAATTTTGGTATTGGTTTGGGGGTTCCATCATTCTCTCTATTTGTGTGTTAGATTAATTTTGATAATTAAATTCTGAGATCTCATTCATGAATTACTATTCATTTACTTAATTGAGTGAAATCTTGAATGAATATATAAATATTAAATTCACCATCTCTGAAAATCATGGTTGATGGAAACCCTCAATCGTGAGTGTGACATCCCCAAAGTCCTCATTCCATCATATTAAATTTCAAAAACTAAAAGGATATACTCCATCAATTGATGATATTGAATCATATTTAGGGGATTTAAAATATTAAATAAAATAATATAAATTAATTAGATATCATTTTTGTTGTGGAATATCAACACACATGTTCACATAACTATTTCCCATAACAAACATCATAAAACAAAATAATATACATGTATAATTAATGTAATTACCACTTACCTACCTCGGACCAATTCTCATGCAGGTCCATCATTTCTAAGGTCATGAGTTCATGGTTTAATGATAAATTTTTTAAATAAAATAATATAAATGAACATAATGAGGATTATAATATAATTATAATAATAAAAATAATAATAACATGGTGGAATAATGTTAAGAATGCATAAATTTAAGAAAATATATATTATAATTGAAACTTAAATAAATAATGAAATCAAATAAAAGAAATTGAATAAATGTTGGATATTTTTCACCAGCCTCCTTGTGTGGAGATCACTCCTCTATTCCTTAGAAGTAATGGGATGGAATGGAAGGGAATTATAGGTGATGAAGGATCATTCCTCCTTTTATAGACAATATTTTTTCAATGAAAGACTCTGAGTACTAGACCCATTATATGGTCGATCCATGAATGTATCACTTATTGAATGTAGTTTCCAATTGTCATTTTCATGTACCCTAAAAAAATTGGAATATGTTTCCACATGTATAGGGAGTTATGACCATATCACTGTAGGAATTTAATCTACCCAGACTGCCTCTCCATATTCCTTATATCCAATTTCCCATGTGTTAATGGAATTTCAAATAAATTATTCAAGAAATGAATCCTTAATTACAGTTTTTAATAAATTTATTATCTTTATTCATGTATAATTTTGATTCATTAGTCTAGAAAACTTCAGTATAAAAAATAAATGTTAAAACATTTTAGATTATTGAACTGTGTTTGAGGGAATTGTTGTGAGCTGACATTGAGCCTCCAATTAATGGATTGATATTGTGTTCTCGAAGGATGAAATGTATCGTAAAATTTCAAAGATCCTGAAAAATAATTTAATTATTTCAATTATTTTATAAAATCTAATGGCTGAAATAAAAAAAAATTAATAAAATATTAATTTCAAAAATTACCACATTTTTGCAATTGAGCTCAAAATTCCAAAACAATAAAAGAAATCTCCAATTTCTCTTTAAATAAAACATTTGTGGAATTTAAGACTATTAAAATATATTTATAATTATAAAAAAAATTTATATATCAATTCCCCAACACATTAACCATGAACTTCCTCAGGCATAAAATATCAACATAGAATTCATAGGGCACCAATGTTACAATTATTCAAATTCGAAAGAAATAAAAAAAAATGTGAAATAGAAAATTAAAAAAATACCCATAAAATATCAATATAATTTCAATTATTTCAAAGAAAAAATTGTTAAATTATTTTTACTTTTCCACGTTGAAAAATTGTTGTTCTTAACCATTCTTTCATTCTGAATCATCAATTCATTATAATTATTCATGCCAAATCACGATTGCCTCACTTTTGATATTTTCTCTCTCATCACTCGTGAAACAATACAAGTAGAGTTATGATCATATCATTAAAACATGTTCTTTATCCATAGTCTTGTAAATAAAATACTTTTTCCATTTTCTAAATACAAAATTCACATAAAATCATGAGTACTTTTCAATGAAGGATTAAAAGACTACGAGACTTAATGTGTGTAGGATTTGATGCTTTAAAAATTATGGATCAAGAAAATATTTTATATATTAAGAAAAATTAATGTTATAATAAGTAAAAATTTAATGAAATTATCCTCTTCAAAGTAGAAACTCTCACATTCCCAAAAAAATCAATGAATGTCATGATTAATGTAAATCTCAATGAATGATATGTGTCCTCTATTAAATATTTTTCATATTAATGTTTTTCCTTTTTCTAAGAATCTCTTTCATTTTTTATCTTTTTTAAATGCTATTCTTTAGAATAAACCTCAAATATACCACCTAAAAATTTATGTTATAAGTTATAGGCCAATTAATTGTGATTTTTGGATTACCCAAATCACAACACATTTTACTTTTTTCATTTTCATTTATTTATTGATTTAGGAAGGGAAAAATAATATAGTAAAATTATTGATCCCACAATCATTTAAAATTAGCATAATAATCACACCCTCACTTCTCTCTTTTCTTTTAAATAATACCATTTTCCATTATTACCTTCACCCCCATACATCAACATTAAAATATCATTAAAATTCCAAGAGAGGGGTAGGAATGGATAAAAATGGAATGAAACAAGGATTATTCATGTCATGGAAATTCATGGCCTTTATGGGATAAAGATATATTGATCTAAATGTTATATTTTATGGATTAGTGGTTTACAAAATGTTTCATCAATCATATAAAATGTCTTTTTTCCAATCATTATCTTTAATGTAGTTCAATATATTTTCTGGAAGGTGACATGTCAGAGGATCACTTAAGAAATATTCTTTAAAAAATTAGGAATTACGTTGTATATAAATCCTCTTGATAATGAGAGATATTATATTGGACAATCATTCGGGTAATGATTAATAATAAGAAATAAATGAAAATGAATTTCTGAAATTCAATGCATGAAAATGATAGGGAAATTTCATTTACATGAATCAAATTATTCCCTCAATTCTTGAGTCCTCATTTCTATGTCCGTGATTCATTTTAATAATAATATTACCCATTTCAATCATTAAATTTAATTATCATTGAAATCTACAACATTAAATGTTAGATTTTTTAGAAACCCTTGTATCCTATATAAGTCATGTAAATAATGAATTAAAGCATTAACATTAAATTTGAAATTTATTTCTCAAATTCTAATCTGAAACAAAAATGTTAGGAGTTTGACATAAAAAAATTTAAAGTGAAATCTATTTGGAAATTAATCTTAGTGTTCTTTACTCAATGGATATTTGTGTATTCATTATGCCATCATGAACCTCCAAAATGAAATAACTGAATTATTCACATTGATTATGTCATTAATGTTCAAAAATATAACATGTAGTTGGCTAAATTATGGACTATTTCCAAAGACATAATTATAATCATAAATTAATAAGATTGAAAATGAAAATACTATCATTATTTTAAAGGATAAGTCTTTATATGATCCCCTATATGGGCCCTGAATTATTTTTGCCTCTACAGGGTAATACCACATTATATCTGTTGTCTGATTATATTTTGGGATTCTTGGACATGAACCAATGCATGTGTGTTTTCACAACAACCACATCATAATCTCTGTTGGGGATATTTCTATGTATATAGTACACTAGATCTTTATCCTACATAATTAATTATAAAATTCATGGTGCAGTAGGATTATGTATAGAACCTCCACATCCATTGTTGTTACTTGTGAAACATCTTCAGCACAATCAATTTTTTTCTCCAAATGTGGTGCATAGAATGGATGATTTATGGGAGATTCAAAATTTTAATTTTAAGTCATAATTTAAAAATATTACCTTTTAATGTAGGAATCTTGTGACTCATTTTGTTCAATAAAAAATATTGGGACCTCTTCATGTACTCCTTAGTTAATGACAAATTTATTCAAGGAGCTCTAGATATTCCTCAATATGTACAATTTCTTTGTTATTTTTATTCCTCATGATATTATAAGATTCATCTGATTCATAAAATAGAAAATATCATAGAGTAGTAATTAATGTAGTTTCCATAAATTAAATCATTTTTAGTTCATAAATTTTTCATCTCTCTATGTTGGTTAGTCATGAATCTATTCTTCGATGTAAATTTCATCTAGGAGTTGATTATCACTTCCTGGATGAAGGTAGTCGGGCTCATACATTTTTTTTAAATTTCTACCATTTTTATGGATTCCTCCTCTTCTATTTATAGATATAAGTATAATGGTTATGGATCTTATATATATAAGGAATGGGGAGATCATCTTGTACCTCATACTCTTTACAAAATTCATCCAGATCTTATGATATCCCACACATATCTCAGTATGTAATTTTTCCTCCTTATTAATCCACTCCATCTCAACATGGAAATCTTGAATCTGGTTCCTTCAATTGTTGGTCAGTTGATATTTCCCATGATTTTCCTCATATTCATAGATGAATTTAGGGAAATGGGGGAAAACCAGTGGCACTTCTTTCTTGGGCATGAATTATTCTATGTCAGCTCAATTTTCATCAGCTATGGCCATCAAATATTCTTGTGAGAACCTTGTACTTATGACTCTTTTATTTTGTTTTATGATTACCATAGGAACATCATCCCTTTACTAGAGGGCATCTTTTGTATATACATATCGTTCCTTTTTTATGAAAGAGATCACAAAGGATCTAAAATGATTTCTGAAAGATTAAAATAGTAAAAAAGATGGAATTTACATTTTCATATTGAAAAGTGGGAATCCTGACACTATGTATCAAGATAGTGTGATGGAAGACATATTCAATTACTCTCCTATTTTATATAAAATCATCATGTTTTTTCACATCATATTATATTTTTTTTGATAATTTAGTTCATGGATGAAAGAACATCTAATAAAATCTCTCATCACGTTGTCATCATATATGAAAGGTAGATCTCTCCAATTCTAACTGTTTGAATGATGGTCATAGATTTAGAATCGAGCCATACATTGTTCCAGTTCAATTTTATTTCAGTGAAAACACCTCTTATAAATGCAGTCATTTCTAATTTAAGAGTGTTTTCATGGCCACACGGTCCATGAAGAGTTTTAACCACATCTCCATTCTAGTCTCTCGAGATCACACCATAACCTATAGAACTTGGATTTTTCATTGAATCTTTTTCTTTGTTACCTTTGAGCCTTACCAAAAATTGATGAGTGCAGAAAACCCCAACTGTGCCATGGAGATTTGGGTAGTTACTTTTAATGTTCATCCTTATAATGAAAACTAGATCCCTATCAGTGTTGTTGTAAGTAGTTTCAAGTAGATTAGTTTCTCATTGGATAGCATCCTGAACCACTAAAAATGATATTTGTGGATTAAATCACTAACAATCATGGATGAAATTCTTTTGGACAATACAAATATCATAGATCAATTATAACAAGCAACTTGAAACAGAATATCTAGCTGTTTAGAGAAATTATTTACACAAACACCCAGTAGAAAATTTATGAAATAAGCATCATAACTGGGTTGTAGATCGAAAAATCCCAATATAGTTTTCCAAACCTAAGAAGAAGTTTCAGATCAATGGAATAAATGATCAACATCCTCACTGTGGTGATGAATAATGATTCATTTCATGTAAAAATAGAAATTCATACACATTGAATTTTTTCCTCAACATGATGTTTATTAATAGCTAATCTCCATAAAAGTGTGAACTATGAAGGAAGAATCCATTTCATGTAGTCATTAACCCTATGGATCCCTCCTTTGAGCTGATGATGATATATGTTCTGTGAATTAGTAATTCTATTAGGGGATGGTTCCCAAATGAGTAAACCATACCGAGTGAGACACATATATTTAGAAGAATCTATATTATTGTATTTAGTAAGAACATGAATGTGGTCTGTTTGACCATTGATTAAAATTTTTTGATAAATTTTCTTTTAAGTTGAGTAACATTGATCAATCAATATATTTTTGTTCCATTTTTCCATTCTATAAATTAAGAGGAGGAATCCCATTAACAATCCAGTGAGAGGTCATGTGAATATTTTGCGAAACTATCCTCTAGCTAGGCCATATAGAGGACTCTATGTATTTTGTGATTCTGGCTAGTAGCTTCTAAAAAAATATGGACCTATGTAATCTCTGGGAGTCAAATTGACTATTTAGAATCATATAGATGAATTTTCCAATGTGTGACTGATTAAATAGTAATATATTTATTATGTTGATACCACAAATAAGATGGGGAAAATAAAACCTTTTCTATGAGGTTGGGATTATTTTCATTTCCATCATCATTCTACTACAAAAAATGATCCTCATAATCGATAAAATGTCTTTTATTATCAAAGAATAAAAAGAGTAAACCTTAAAGTAGTAATCCAACCATTACACCACCACATGTTTGACATGGAAAACTCTACCTTCCATTGAGATATACTTCTATATCCAATAGGAAAGTGTTATTTAGATTTTATTTAAGATATAAATTAAATGAGATGTTTGAGGCATGTCCCAGATAAGGGGATCTACATGATATGTTAGAGGGGTAGATCCCTCCCTTATAAACAATTCATTGAATATTGAGACCTTCTTTGGGGATGAAATAATATTATCTAAGTATATGAAGGACTTTTCCAACTAATTTCTTAGCTTGGAATATTTTCATATAATAATAGATAATTCTTGAGAAATGTTATGTCCCACTAGTAACCCTGAGTAAAAATAATGATATAATCATAAAAAACATGTGTGATGGAAAATTTGTACCTCTTGCAGCCCGAATGGTAGTTAGTTTCCTCGTGTCCACCATATACAAAAAGACCCTATAAGGATATTACACAATAATGAAGAAAATAATACTTGAAATAGGATCCCCTAACTTCACTCCATTGGGTCATGTGAAATATCCTTATGGGTTTCCATTAATGAGAATATATATAAATATGATCCAATCCATGTAAACCTGTAATCCACTAGATAAAAGTTGAAGTAAAACATGTGATATTAAGAACATAACCTATAATCCCACAGTAAATTATATCAAATGTTTTCCTAATTTCAAACATGATAGAAACATTTCATCTTCTTGTGGGATTTTGAAGGAGGTCAACAAATTTCGAGGTAGTGAGAAAGAAAGCCTGGTTATTTCTCTATTTGAAAAATACAAATTGATTTTATGATATTATTCTATTCGAGATACCAACAAGTATTCTATAAAAGATTTTAGTGGCCATTTTTGAATGGTATTAATAATAGATACATGACTAAAATGAGATAGGTCATTAGAATTATCCATTTATGGAATCAGATCAATAAACATGGCATTAAATCCCTGAGTGAATGACCCACCATTAAAAAAATAGAAAAGTTTTCAAACATATTTATGAATGAAATCATAGTATATTTGGAAGAAGTTATTAGAAAATGAATCTAGTACTAGATATCTCACATTTATGAGACAAAAAAGTCCTCCTGGATTTCAAAGTCTATGGGAATGGAGGTGAGTAGAGGTTTTTCTTATTCAGTAAGAACACTTGGAATGATAGCTTTTCTATTTCACAAATGTTTTGGGGGGAAATTTTAATTATAATAATATAAGTAGACAATGCAATAGGAAATATCATTCCATTCTTCAAGAATGGTGTCACCATATCTGATAATATAAAGTGGAATGTTTTAATAAATAATCCTTTGGAGAGAATGAAAAAAATAGTATTTCTATCTCCATCAACCGGCTACCTCATTTTGAAGGTATCCCTTATAATATTATCTCATATATTGATATGATTATGATGTTTGGATGACTACTTAGCTTCCTGGAAAAGGTTTATAGAAACATTCTTCATAGTGATGAATTCTTATAAATTATAAAGGGAGATTTTGAAAGCATCAATATCTTCATCCAGCAAGATGAACGATTTTTCTCAAATCCATTAATCTTGTTTTAAGAATTTGGAGCTTATAGAGGAATATCATAAAACATTGATTGAACTCATTATATACCAAAGTGTCCAAGATGAGTTTTGAGCAATCTGGAATAATAATCCTTTCATTATTAAACTGGAAAAGAATATGCTTCCTTCCCATGTTGTCACTAAGATTCACTAATACCTCATGATGGTAGGAATTATACACGTCCAAAGTAACACAAGAAATCAACCTCTAGTTTCCAAGAGAAACATCATTCACAAAATATCTATAAATGTGGATTTTAGGGAATCTTATATATAATATGTTTCTTCATCTTTCCCTTGTGAGTAACGGCCCCATGTATTATTGGAATAATTGCTTGAAATCATAATGGAATAAGAAATTTTTTAATTCTTTTTTATGAAAATAATTAGAACCATATAAATTTTTTAAATAGTAATTTCAATGTAAAAATAATAATATCACCCTAGAAACGATTCTAGATTTAATGCATTCTGATCATAGGACATGATGAAATCAAATAATTCTACTAATGTAGTAGATATGCTGACCAAGATCATATCACTTCAAGAGATTTCTCATTCGTTAACTTAGTTATTCTATCTCACCTAAACTATTTCTTTTTTGTTGTTTTAATTTAATATTTGAATGTGATGAAATTTTAATGTAATAAATGATTAAAAAACATGCAATGGGAAAATATAATTAGTGATAAATGAATATGGCCTTTATAGTATAGTTTTTGGGATCCATCATTCTCTTTTTTGTGATTAGATTATGTTTTATAATTCAATTTTGAGATCTCAGTCATTAAATGCTATTATTTTATTTTATGATGTGAAATCATGAATGAATTTAGCAATCATAACATCACCTGCTCATATAATCAAGATTGATTTAACACATCGATCGAGACTATAACACCTCCCATGACCTGGCTCTATTATATTCCATTTCAAAAGCAAAATTGATCAAATCCATCGTATGATAATCATTTACCCAGTATAATTGAGTTAATGAATTTAACAAAAGAAAATAAATTAGTTTGAAATTATTTTTATGGTGTATTGCAATCACACCTGTGCATGTCACTCTTACTCATCACAATATTAATAAAACATAATAATTTAAGAATATAAGAAATGTAATTTCTATTTACCTTCCCTTGTAGAGTACTTGGGTTTTCCCCTCATTTATGAGGGTATGAATTCATGTTGAAATAAGAAATAAAGATAATTAAATAAAATAAATGAAAAAAATAAGGGTTATAAAGGAAAAAAATGAATAAGATGATAAATAACATAGTGGAACAAAGTTAAGAATAAATTACATTATAAGAAATATAAATTACAATTGGAAAAGAAAAAACAGAAAACAAAAAAAAATTAAGAAGAAGAAATTGGGATATTTTTTTCATTCCTCTCTAACTAGTGATCTCTTCAATGGTTCCTCAGATGTAATGGGATGGAATGGAGTGGAATGAGTAGTAAAGGACTTATCCCCCATTATAATTCATATTTTTCCTCCAACATATTCTACATGTTAGACGAATTAAATGGAAAATTCCTGCATGGATCCCATTAGGAATGTTGTTTCCAATTAACATTCTCATCTCCCCAAAAAACATCAATGTCTGTTTATATGAGTATCAAGAGTTATGACTGTTTCAATCTGAGAATTTAATCTATCCAAATAGCCTCCCCATATTCAATGTGTCTGGTTTTCCATTTATTAATGGCCATCCAAACAGTTTATTTATGAATTTCATACTTAATGAACGTATTTCACGTATTCATTATCTATTTCCATGTCAAAATTAGTATTCATTGTCTCAACATACATTGTGATATAGGATCATATTAAAATCATTTCTAGATCTATAAATTGTTTTTGAGGCCTGTTTTGTGAGCTCATTTTGAGCCTTCAATTAATGGATTAAGACTATGGTCTAGAGGGATGAAATGTATCACAATATATATATGATACCACAAAAATGTAATTTCACAATTTTAATTAGTTTATAAATTCTAATGTTTTAAATTCATAACAATAATTATAAAGTTAAATCAAAAAATTAATACCCTTTTACAATTATGTTCAAAATTCCACAAAATCAAAAACAATATTACCATTTCCCTTCAAATAATAGTTATTTGTGTTTTAAAACATTTAAATAATATTTAGAATTAATGAATATGTTTTCTCTATCAGTAATTTATAAAGAAATCATTCTATATTTCATGCCATGAAGAATGTTAATTGTATTATGTCATTTTTATGAACTATAATGATTTTAGAATATGATATATGATATATTCATAGGGAGAAATTGGATGTTCATGAATTAGAATATTTAACAAATTTAAATGTTATTGAAAAACCATAAAATGTTCTTTACCAATTAAACATAACCCTCTCCATATCTCATTTGTTATAGAATCCTTTAACTCTCATACTGGTTCTATGGACCCAAAATACTGAATGATCCTCTAAAAAACTAGTTCTTATTCTGTAACCTCCATTCATCCATTCCATTTATTCATCATCTATGATCCACCCATTAGTTTCTCCACTATGTTGGTTTTACCAAACCAGTTACCAACCCTTCTAAATTCGTTGTTACCTATTATCATTCCCTTTACTAGTCATTAAAACTCTAATTACCTTTATTTATATCTTTCCACACATCTTTGAGGGATCTAGGTAAGTAGAAATCACACAAATCCCCCACACAAAAAAACCTATATTCTTATGCATGGCCCCATATAATCCAATACACTCTTAAGGTCATGCACATTTTTTCAAGCATCCTTGTGTGATAGAATATCATCAATGTAAAAAATTCATCGATTATGTACTCTTAAGTAGTTTTCTTTTTTTGTTAACATCAAAGAAGGGTTTCACATTCAAATTTTGTTTCACAACTGTTTTGGAACATTACAGGGTTTCTATTGTAATGAATTTACTCATAGAAAGTCATTTAAGATCCTTATTCTGTTGAAAAATAATTGTAAAATATTAAAAATTTGGGTTGATGTTACAGTGAATCTATTGTGCATGAATGACCCTAACAATTGAATGATAATACAACCTCATAATGCTTTACTGTGGATTTTTCATATAGGTTTTCACAGGATATGGTTTGAAAATCCATATTCCAAAGGTGTTAGGGGTCTGTTAGTGTTGTTCCCTAAATCCACATTTCCCCATGAAACATATGTAAATATCACATAAAAGTTTTATACATTATGTCTGTCAAAGGATATTAATTTCTATAGAATTCTAATGGGGTAAATTCATTTAACATTTTGACAATCAGCATGTCATTTTTTGGATATCATGCCATTTTCATCCTTGGTATGATTTTAAACCAGTAATTTTAATTAATTATTCATTATTGTAAAATGAAATGGGTTATATAAACAAATTATTTGGTGAAAAAGTACTCTTATTTTGAGATCATCATTCAAAATTTTCATTATTTAATCATTGATGTCTAAAATTCCCAAACTAGCAAAGAGGAAGCTGTTGACAAGGCTCATCCAACCCTATACACCCCCAAAATATATATGGTTTTCATATAATTAAACCACTATCAATTTTATCTTAGATAATCTCATGATACTTTTTAATATTAGATTTTCCCCATTCACATGCCACTAACACATCCTCTTTCTTTCCTTCCAAAACCATTTTCTACCTCACAACCTTCTCTAGCTTCTAATTATATATACCAATCATTGTGGGAGTTGGTGTCCTTTATAAAATTATGTTTAATTTATATGACATGTGAATTAAATTTTTATATTATTAGTCAAATACAGTGTTATATATTCTTTATTGTTCTATGATTCATTAATGTAATAATGCCTTAGATTATCATTGACATTATAATAAATCATTGTTGTCCCCTGTTTTCATGAGACATTTTCTCATTAATTATGCACTTCGTAATCATCGATATAAGATATTATGAGATCATACCCGTGTATAAGAAATAAACAGGTTTATGCATCATTGGATACTACTATATACAAGTGTGTGTATGGATCCTTATAAATAAATATAGTTACTAATGAATTTAATGAACATAAAATGATGATGTAATTTCATAAACTATTTTGACATATGATAGAGATTATGTGGGGTATTCTGGGTATGTCATGATTGATATGTTATTAATGAGTAGTTCATGGAAGGATTGGGTCTATCTATCATTATTGAAGTTGATGCCTTTCAAAATTTATTTAAATAGTAATAAACATTTAATTACATGTTCATGGTTTATTGAGGAGTTCATTTCAATTTTTAAAGAAAGTCTAATTAATAACATAGGTATACAACATGGGTTTGAAACCTTTCTTATATGATTTCACGAAAAATGATTATTTTACGGAGTGAGAATTGGAATTTGGTTGTTTTAATTGTGACATATTTTCATTCACTGCATTTTCTTACACGTATTTGAAGATAATAATAATAGGCATTAGGGAAGGCTTTGTAATCTAATTAATAAGTATACTTATAGGTCAAACATATTATTTTATTTATATTAGATATCTGTTATATTTAACAATTAGATAAAATTTTATTTTCTAGAATGAAAAAATTATTTATGTTTGATTTATTAATATAAGAAAACATTATGATATATATATATATATATGTTCAATGTATAATTATTTAATTATGATAAAACACATTTTTCTTCTTCTTTTATTATCATTGAAATAAAAAATGATTTATTTTTAAATAAATAGTTTATTCTTTTTTATGAATATTAAATGAAATATATATTAACTAAACATTAAATAAAAGATTAATTTTTTTATTGGATTATAGTATTAATTTTATTATTTATTAGTGAACTTTATTAATGTTGTGGAAGAAGAGTATTCCATATTTTCTTTAGTGATAAATATTCAATTACCATACTGTAACATAAATATTTATTATTTCCAATGTTTTCTCATGTCACATTAAAAATTATAATATTGTTATTACTAATATATTACAGCATTCATTGGGGATTAATTCATATGGTCCTTTGTAATTAATTGGAATTGATCCCTATCCATTAATGTATATTTCAACTGCAATGTCAATCAGAGAGAGGATAATCATTGCCCATAAAAATTTCATCTTAGATTCTCACTCCACTTGTTTCCTCTAATGATTGATATGAATAAGATATATTCCTCTAAACATGGATAAACATAATGATATCGTGGCAAAAAACAATTTTTGTTCAATGGGTTGTGCTGGAACCAGTTTTTTTCATCAGTATTCTTTGTAGATTTAAGAATTATTTGAGGACCACCACTAAAGGTTATATACTTATTTTCTTCACTATATAACTATGACAAACCAATTATATTATAATGATCATCATTATTAATTAAGAAATATATCATGAAAACTAATATATTTCTACTTGTATTTTATATTAATTTTTATTAACATATAAAAGTTCATATCCATTTTTTCCATAGAAAAATTATCAATATTCATTATAATAATTTCATTCATGATGAATATAATATCTTGTAAAATGTGAATTTCCCATTAAATCTGATAAAATATGAGTTTTCAAAAGGAAATAGTACACACATATTTATGTCCAATACCCTAAGACTCCAGGATGCCCTTCCCTTTTACAATTGATATTCTAAACCAAAAAGGAAGAGGATTTATGCACATTCTAAATGATATTACATACCCATTAGACATTAGGCCTATGTTATTTGATACCATTATAAGAGGGAGGGCTATGAATTCTAGTTAGTGAGATTAATCTATTATATTAACCTAGTAGATAGATCTATATTTTTATTTATTCATAAGGGTCACCTGAAGAGCATGTTTTGACTGGAAATCATTAGATCATCTAGATCCCATTTGAAGACGATTGATAATGTGAACCCACAACCATAGAATGGAATAATCATATTCATAAAAAAACTCTACCAAGGAACAATTATATGAATCCTTGGTGACCCCACTTCTATATTTTATAACTATTATGTATAGTTATATTGTTTGTAGAGGCCCGAAGCCTGACGTACATGGACATTACATTACTTTTGCGGAATACTTAATACATAACAAAAACAGACACACAAAGACCATAATAGATTAGTGTCTCTGGAAACTCGGTACGTAATCTTCTAATCGTGGTGGAAGATCTTCAACATCTCCCATAAAGATCTTCCCCTTTTGTTTTCTTACTTAAAACCTTTCATTATATCCTGGGGAAAAGAAAACATATAAAAGGAGAGCTCAAATGTTCAGTAAGGGTAAGCATGGATAAAATAAAACAAATAATATACATTTGAACTTAAAAACATGAACATAATGTTTAAACATCAAAATCTTGAGCAATGACATAAAACATGGAAGTACATAAGGCATATATCATAAAGAAACAATAATAATGATAAAATAGCATGGTAATAAAACATGTGATTGTGGCAACCATTATGCACATGAAATGATTTCCATAGTACCCAAAGCATTGCTGCCAAAACCATCTTAGTGGACAAAGTCCCATACTCAATCGAGTTCACTCCTCGTACCAGTCCTGTAACACTGAACTGAATTAACTTACAATTTCAGCCATGTCTATCTTCTGAGATATTAATCTTTACCCAATGCATTGGAGGGAGATATAGGTCCCACCCATCTCATAATGAAATCATTCTTACTTGTGCCACAAAATACACATCCATCATTCATAATAACCCAATAAATAAAATGGGTTTCATAAACATCATCCCATCACCACATAATCCATATAAAAGAAATAGATATCATTTCATAATAATAAAAGTGAAACAATATAAATCATAGATACATTACACTTGAAACTTACACATATGAAATAATGTCATCTTATATGTAAAATGGTTTTGATAAAACACTTGAAATGAATTCTTGAGGAAAATATCTTTTCTTCTTCAAAATCATTTTCTTTTAACAAAATGCAATGAAATTTTAAAATAAATGATATTTTATTGAAAATAGGCATGAAATTTTTTGGAGTAAGCTTCATGAAAATAAGTCTTTATAAAACCATAAAATTACTTTCATGTTGTATAAGTTTAAAAAAAACATTCTCCTCGTAATTTTGGCGGAAAATTAAAAAAGTACCTCGTATGGGAAAAAAAGAAAGATTCCTTACATACGATGTAGTGAAATTCAATAATGGGTAAAAATGAAATTAAAAATACATAAGGACACTTTTAGAAATGATGGACATGGATGATAACAATAACCCCAGTAAATACTTACGAATAAGCAATCTCAGATAAAAAATTAGATTTGCAAAATTATCCCTTACCTTAGGTCTGATATGCTTCATATGGATCCGAAACTCTTGTATAATGATTTAAATAATTTAATTGACTTATTACATAATCCTATTCATTGTTATTATATCATATATGTTTCACTTATGATTTTATATTACTCGTTATTTTGTAAATTCCATGTTAAAGCAGCGTTTTGGGTAAAATCATTTTATTTATCGTATGTGTTTAGACTTGTCTTTCTTGATAGTATTACCTATATCCTGATTTACATAATTACAGAATGTAAAAAATGAATTATATGTAATATATTTTCATCATATACATATATATTATATATTGATAAAAGGAATTAATTACACCATTCATGGAGACGGTAGATCGTACGTATGCATGAACGTTGTTTTCGTTTCCTTGTTGAATTGAATGAAACTAAATAGATGGAATACATATATATACATAAATCCAGTAGAATTATTATTTCATATATTTCATTATTATTAATTATATAAACTTTATGATCATTCATGTATGGTTAACATGGAGAATGAATCTCATCGCGTCGTGGAGATGGTAGTCCGTACGTACACACAAGTGATGATATCGTTCCCATAATTATTGAATAGAATTGGAGTGGATGGTATAATATATAAGAATCATTATTATGTTATAATAACCATATATAGTTATTATTTACACCATTATACCCATCCATGTAAGGTTTTGGTGGAAAAACAGATTACACCACGGCGTGGAGACGGTATTCCGTACGTACGCACGTGCGGTGATTTTGTTTTCAGTAGGATGGATAGAAGGTGAAATGGGTTTGTTTCATATTTATAATAACATATCAATATATTATTGATACTTATGTTATTACTTTACAATGAAACAACTAAAGAAGAAAAAGATGAAGAAGAAAGAAGCTTGAAAGAATCGGTAGAAGAAATTACCTCTTCTTCGATGCCCCTCCTTTAAACATCTTCATAGGGAACTAGGGTTGGTCTTTTGAGAAGACCAGTACCTCTATAAGGATTCTAGGGAAGTGTGTAAGTGAAATGGTAAGAGTTTGGACGAGCATAAAGGCTCAAAATGGTGTGAGGAAGGGAGGTAGGAGGTGCCCTTTTATTAGGGAAGAGAGGGGCACCTACGGAATCCTCAAAAATATTAGTTTAATATAAATTCAAACCCCACATAAAAACCTCCAAAAATGACTCAATTATAATATTATATGAGATAGGGTTGTAATGTCATCAACCAATAAAATTTATACAAGTAGGGAATTTATTTTAAACATTATCAACTTGATTTATACTTATTTAATCTATTAAATTTTATTTGTGGTAATAAGATTCTAAATTTTAAATTATTATAAATAATTACTTATGTTATGATAATTATCCATAATTAGATAATTTATAACATTTTAGACTATATAAATTTCAATTTATAATATTTAAATATATTTGTGATTTTTAATCAATTTAATAATATGTTATTTTTATAAAATAACAATAGTGTCAATTTTGACACTATTCATTTATTTGAATTTAAATTAAATCCACCCCAAGGATATATTCAAAATAAAATACTAAATAGGTTACTAACATGTCATAGTAACTTAAAAATTTTTGGAGTACATTAAATAGTTCCTATAATATTTATTTTAATATTTTTAAAACCATTTATTCGGTATATCTCTTAATAAAATAATTAGTACAACAATTTTGTCTAATTATTTAATATACCTATTTGTTTCATAAAAAATAAAAATAAAATCCTATTATGAAGATAAATATCAAATATTTTTAAATAATAATTTTACTAGATTTTATCATCATAATATAACAACATGTAAATTGTTATCTTTATTAAATTATGAAGGTGACAACTTTGGAATCATTTAAAATAATATTTTATAAGTGTCATAATCGCCTTAATAAGGATTCAAATGGTCAATAATTCGTCTGGTGGATGATTAGGGATTATATATACACTACTAATAAGTTTTTTACAGATTTTTGGGCCTTTTGATATGTATTACATTTTCAATAAATACTATATTATTGATTTTTCAATAAATAAATAATTTCTGCATCATTAATGTATAAGATAATTAGGTAATTAAATAACTCTTAAAAATTACAAATAAATTAACATGATAAATAAAAACATTTTATATTTAAAATGAGTATTTATAAGTTAATTTATATTCTGTATAGACTTATATTATAAATACTTTAATTATTACAGTTGAGTGAGACATATTGCACTTTCCTTTAAATAAAATAAACTAAAGGTCTTAATCACCTCTAAGTGGGTTCCAATGGATTCTATTTCGACCAAAATATTCCTTATGATAAAATATAAGCATCAAATTATATTAATACAAGTGTTAGGGTAATTTTATAATATTATATTTACCCTTAATTACCCAATTTACCTTTTACTATGGTATATTAAATTTACCGTCGTTACTATTCATAATGCTGAAAAATAAAAAGTAGCTTATTTACATAATTTGGACCCACTGATTCCAAATATGGAATCAATTTTTCTGAATTCAGTACACAAAAGTTCCAGAAATTAATTTAAAATTAATTCTGTTGTCGAAAGAAAATGGGTTTTTGTTTAAAACTTTGCAAAAGATTGAATTTATTTAACCTACGAAATAAATGTAAAATCAATGATAATGAAATACATTATATTAAATGGTAAAAAATATATTATATTTATTATTTAAAACCTTCCAAAATTATAATTTAACCACATAAATTATTACGATGAAAAATGTTGTTTTTAATTAAAATATAGTTTGTTTTACTATTCCTTAAAATATGAAAGTTATCAGAATAATATGAAAATTTTATCCAAGGTAGAATTTTATATCCTCATTCCACAGAATAATTTTATTTGGTAAAATAGAACTTATAAACATGTCAAAAACTATATTTAATGTGGGTTCTCCAATAAAAGGCAGCAAATCTGCATTTTTTGAAAAATTCTTATTTTACCTGAAAATTTTATTTTGTTCTTATACCATGTTCTATAAATTGTGTAAGATGAATAATAATGTTATAAAATTCAAAATTTGGTTAATACTATTCATTACGGCTAGTTAAAAATAATATTATAATAATATATTGTTGATTAGTAAAACCCGGTATTGCGTACAACACACGCTATTGAGGAAGGTTGTGATTGTGTGTAATGCAAGCCATGTAAGGGTTGCGTGTAGTGTAAGACTGCATTGTTGTTGCATATAACAAAATACATTGAATATATATATACTCATGGTTGCATAGAATAACTACTATCAAACAAACATGAAATTGTGTGTAACACGATCCAAGATTAGTGTTGCATATACTACAAGCTAATGCGGTGTTGCTTATAGTACAAGATAATCTTGGTGTAGTGTATAATAGAAGATCAAATAAATTAAAAAAATTATTTCTCATAAAATCATGGGATGTTACATTCTACCCCCCTTAAAATTAATTTTGTCCCCAAAATTCTCCGGGGTTATAAATCCTTTACTATTCATAGAAACCCACATCGTAAAAAAGAATTCTAAAACATAATTTTAAAAACTAAAGTAAGAAAATTAATGATTACCCAAAGTAACTCATCACTACGTTTCCATATAGGAGAACATAGGTGAGAATATGGATGTGGAAGAAAAATCTAACCATCAAGTTCTGATGGAGAGTGGTATAGAACATGGAAATGAAAAAACCATCAATCTCAAAGCCATAAATTTGTGATGATCTAAGGTACCATCTGATTCATCAGATATAAGTTCACTAGGAAAACATTTTTGGTTTTCAATATCATTTCCCTAAAGTTGAAATTTTTGAATTAGAAGAAATACTTGTTTCATTTTGGTACAATCTCACTGTTTTTCGTTCTTTGAACAATTTCCACTTCATCTCTTAAAGAAATGAATTTGAATTTGTTATTCGTGATGTGTTAATAGATCATGTGATAGAATGAATGGTCACTCCATCTGTTTCAAAAAAAAGATAGAAAATGTTATCAAATATACATAAGTCCATCTATGGTGAGGTTAATCATATACGATTCCAAAAATGAACTTATACTTCATATATCATACCGTTTAATAAAATAAAACTAGTTTATACTAACCAGGGAATTCCCGTAGGCCAGTGGTAGGCGATAAAGTCCAGTCGCACTTCGGTTGTGGTTTCGATTCCCACAGCCTTGTCTGCCGTGATGGGTTGTCGCCCATCCTGTAGGTTGTCCTTTTTCTAAAACTACATTACTATAACATCCCATCAATAATATCAAAAAAAGATCTATCCTTAAACAATACTAACTTATGTCCAACATAATCCATTCCAATCCTTAGGCTTATCTAAAATACATCGGTCCAAGCTCATAGTATAAAGAAAACAATTACTAGAAAGGTTATCTACAAAGAATATGAATACAAGCATTTATCCCACATATATCAAAAGATATATCTTATTGTTTGCATTCCAAACACATGAATATCTTAGTCATATATTCTCTTGAAACACAAATTACCATAGAACCTTAGTGAAAACATGAATACTATCAAAAGGTAACTCATTCCACATACCAAAATCACAAAAAATCTATATAATCAAACCATAATATCACTTAGTCCTTATATCATTCATGAGCTCATGAATACAATAAAACATCTCATTATATTCTTATCCCTTCCTTATGCAGATATCACATACTTTCCAAAACTATCTGAATAACCTTTCATGGTTATCAGTACCATTCAACATATACATTCAAATTCTTTAGAAAAAAATAGTGTAACAATCCTTAGATGATTCTTTATTCCATAATACCATACATTAATCTTTATAAACATACAATCATTCCACTAACTTCTTAAACCACTGACTGAGCTTCATCATTTCTTTCATCTCATATTTCATTTGTAGTCTCTTCATCATCATCCACATAAATAATACTCATATGACCATGCTGATTCTCTTCATGATATTTTCCCATAGGGATTGGGTTTCTTAATGCCCATACATTCCACATTTAAAACATCTAATCATTGTTGATGTCATAGCGATACCATTATCCATGTCCATGGTTTTAACTGAACCTTTTCCTCTGCACTTACTGGCTTTGTGTCCTTCTTTTCCACACCCAAAGCATCTTCCAGTTCCTTTTAAACAATCTCCCTAATGCCTCTTCCCACATGATTTACATGAGGGAAATTGAACTTTCCTTCCTCTATGATCCTAATGAAACTCTGTCTTTCTCTTATTATCTGAGTCGGGAAACGTTCCAAAGTTCATATTATGAAATTTATGATTAGGAATAATAACGATGTTTGGACATCCAAATCCCGTTTCATTTGGTTTTTCATGAATAATAACATTCCATTATCCATAATATCCTCCATTATCGTAAATCTTCCTATTTCCATCCATTTTCTAAAACCCAAAAATAATAGTGTGAGAGGAAAAAAATCATGATAGGAAAACAACATAATAAAGGGGGAGTACCTTCAATATCTCTAAGGATCTCACTAATGTTTTCACATCCTAGTTTCCAAAGGTAGACTAACCCTTTCCTCTGATACCAACTATAGAGGACCGAATCCTGACGTACATGGACATTACATTACTTTTGTGGAATACTTAATATATTACAAAAACAGACACACAAGGACATTAATAGTTTAGTGTCTTTGGAAACTCGGTATGTAATCTTCTAATCGTGGTGGAAGATCTTCAACATCTCCCATAACGATATTCCCCTTTTGTTTTCTTACCTAAAACATTTCATTATATCTTGGGGAAAAGAAAACATATAGAAGGTAATCTCAAATTCTCTGTAAGGGTAAGCATGGATAAAATAAAATAAATCATATATATTTGAACTTGAAAACATGAACATAATGTTTAAACATCAAAATCATGACCAATGACAAAAAACATGGCCGTATATAGGGCATATATAATAAAGAAACATTAATCATGAAAAAATAGCATGGGAATAAAACATTTGATTCTAGTAACCATTAAGTACATGATATGATTTCCATAGTAGCCAAGGCATTGCTACCAAGACCATCTTAGTGGACAAAGTCCCGTATTGAATCAAATTCACTCCTCGTTCCAGTCCTGTAACACTGAACCGGATTAACTTACCGTTTCAGCGATGTCTATCTCATGAGATATAAATCATTACCCAATACATTGGAGGTATATATAGGTCCCACCCATCTCATAATAGAATCATTCTTACTTGTGCCACAAAATAAACTTAAATCATTCATAATAACCCAATAAATAAAATGGATTTCATAAACATCATCCCACCATCACATAATCCATATAAAATAAATGGATATCATTTCATAATATGAAAACTGAAAACATGTAAATCATAGAGACATTACACTTGAAACATACACATATGAAATAATGTCATCTTAAATGGAAAATTGTTTTGATAAAACACTTGAAATGAATTCTTGAGGAAAATATCCTTTCTTCTTCAAAATAATTTTCTTTTCCAAAAATGAAATGAAATTTTAAAATAAAAGTGATTTTGTTGAAAATATTCATGAAATATTTTGGAGGAAGCTTTATGAAAATAAGGTTTTATAAAACCGTAAAAATCCTTTCGTGTCGTGTAAGTTAAAAAACATTCTCCCCGTACTTTTGTCCGAAAAGTCAAAAAGTACCTCGTATGGCAAAAAAAAAGATTCCATACATACCTTGTAGTAAATGTCAAAAATAGGTAAAGAGGAAATTAAAAATACTTAAGGACACTTTTAGAAAACATGGACACAAATGATAACAATAACCCCAGTAAATACTTACGTATAAGCAATCTCAGATAAAAAATGAGATTTGCAAAATTATCCCTTACCTTCGGTCCGATATGCTTCGTATGGATCCGAACCTCATGTATAATTATTTAAATAATGTCATTTACTTATTAAATAATTATATTCATTGTTATGATATCATATATGTTTCACTTATGACTTTATATTACCCGTTCTTTTGTAAATTCCATGTTAAAGCAGCATTTTGGATAAAATCATTTTATTTATCGTATGTGTTTCGACTTGTCATTCTTCATATTATTATTTATATCCGGATTTACATAATTATAGAATGTAAAACATGATTTATATTTAATATATATTCATCATATACATATATATTATTTATCGATAAAAGAAATGAATTACACCATTCATGGAGACGGTAGGCCATACGTATGCATGAACGCGGTTTTCATTTCCTTATTGAATTGAATGAAACTAAATAAATGAAATACATATATATATATATACATAAATTAGTAGCATTATTATTTCATATATTTCATTATTATTAATTATATAAACTTTATGATCATTCATGTATGGTTAACATGGAGAATGAATCTCATCGCGTCGTGGAGACGACAGTCTGTACGTATGCACGAGCGATGATATCATTCCCATAATTACTGAATAGTATTGGAGTGGATGGTATAATATATCAGAATCAGTATGATGTTATAATAACCATATATATTTATTATTTACACCATTATACCCATCCATGTAAGGTGTTGGGGGAAAATAGATTACACTACGGCATGGAGACGGTATTCCATACGTACGCACGCACGGTGATTTTGCTTTCCGTAGGTTGGATAGAAGGTGAAATGGGTTTATTTCATATTTATAATAACATAGTAGTATATTAGTGATACTTATCTTATTACTTTATAATGAAACAACTAAAGAAATAGAAGTTGAAGAAGAAATAAGCTTGATAGAATTGGTAGAATAAATTTCCTCTTCTTCGACTCACCTCCTTTAAACTTCTTCTTAGGGCACTAGGGATGGTCTTTTGATAAGAACAATACCTCTATAAGGTTTCTAGGGAAGTGGGGAAGTGAAAGTGGCAGAGTTTGGATGATCTTCAAGGCTCAAAATGGTGTGATGAAGAGAGGGAGGAGGTTCCCTTTTATAAGGGGGGAGAGGGGCACCTTTGGAATCCTAAAACATATTAATTTAATATAAATTCAAACCCCACCTAAAAACCACCAAAAATGACTCAATTCGAAAATTTGATGATATAGGGTTGTAATATCATCAAAAAATAACATTTAAACATGTAGGGAATTTATTTTAAACATTATCAACTTAATTTATCCTTATTTAAACTATTAAATTTTATTTGGGGTAATATAATTCTAAATTTTAAATTGTTATGAATAATTAATTATGTGCTATGAATTATACATAATTAGATACTTTATGACATTTTTTACTATATAAATTTCAATTTATAATTTTTAAATATTTTTGTGATTTTTAAACAATTTAATAATATGTTATTTTTATAAAATAACAATAGTTTCAATTTTGACACTATTCATTTATTTGAATTTAAATTAATTCCACACAAATATATATTCAAAATAAAATATTTAATAGTTTCCTAACATGTAATAGTAATCTAGAAAGTTAGTGGAGTACATTAAATAGATCATATAATATTTATTTTAATATTTTTAAAACCATTTATTTGGTATATCTCTTAATAAAATAATTAGTCCAACATTTTTGTATAATTATTTAATAAAATTATTTGTTGCATAAAAATTAAAAATAAAATCCTTTGATGAATATAGATATCAAATATTTTAATATAATAATTTTACTCGAATTTATCATCTTAAAATAACAACCTGTAAATTGTTATCTTTATTAAATTATGAAGGTGACAACTTTTTAATCATTTAAAATAAAATTTCATAAGTGTCATAATCGCCTTAATAAGGATCCAAATGGTCAATAATTCGGCTACTAGATGATTAGGGTTTATATATACATTAATAATAAGTTTTGGGCAGATTTTCGCGCCTTTTGATATGTATTACTATTTCAATAAATACTATATTTTTTATTTTTCACTAAATAAATAATTTCTGCATCATTAATGTATAAGATAATAAGGTAATTAAATAACTCTTAAAAATTACAAATAAATTACCATGATAAATAAAACAAATTTATCTTTCAAATGAGTATTTATAACCGAATTTCTATTCTTTATAGAATTTTATTAAAAATACAATAATTATTAAAGTTGAGTGAGACATATTTCACTTTCCTTAATATAAAATAAACTAAAGGTCTTAATCACCTCCAAGTGGGTTCCATTGGATTCTATTTCGACCCAAATATGACTTAGGACGAAATATAAGCATCCAATTATATTAATTCAAGTGTTTGGGTAATTTTATAAAATTATATTTACCGTTAATTACCCGATTTACCTTTTACTATGGTAAATTAAATTTACCGTAGTTACTATTCATAATGCCCAAAAAAAGTAGCTTATTAACATAATTTGGACCCACTAATTCCTAATATGGAATCCATTTTTCTAAATTCAACACACAAAAGGTCCATAAATTGAATTAAAATTAATCCCGTTGTCGAAAGAAAATTGGTTTTTGTTTAAAACATTACAAAAGATTGAATTTATTTAATCTACGAATTCTATGTAAAATCAATGCTAATGACATGAATTATATTAAACGGTAAAAATATATTCTATTTGTACTTTTAAACCATTCAAAATTATAATTTAACCACATAAACTATTACGATGAAAAAAGTTGTTTTTACTTAAAATATAGTGTGATTTTACTATTCATTACAATATGAAAGTTTTCAGAATAATATGAAAATTTTATACAAGGTAAAATTTTATATCTTTATTCCAAAGAATAATTTTATTTTGTAAAATTGAACTGATAAACATTTCAAAAACTAGATTTAATGTGGGTGCGCCATCAAAAGGCGGCAAAACTGCATTTTTGGAAAAATACTTATTTTACCCGGAAAATTTATTTTGTTCTTTAACATGTTCTAGAAAATGTGTAAGATGAATAATAATGTTATAAAATGAAAATTTTAGTTAATACTATTAATAATGGCAAGTTAATAATAATATTATAATAATATATCGTTGTTTAGTAAAACCTGGTGTTGCGTACAACACACCCTATCGAGGAAGGTCGTGATTGCGTGTAGGGAAAGACTCCTTTGTTGTTGCGTATAACAGAATACATTGAATATATATATATATACTCAATGTTGTGTAGAATGACTACAATCAAACAAACATGAAATTGTGTGTAACATGATCCAAGATTAGTGTTTCGTATATTACAAGCTAATGCGGTGTTACGTATTGTACAAGATAATCATGGTGTAGTGTATAATAGAAGATAAAAGAAATTAAAAATAATATATCTCATAAAATGTTGGGGTGTTACATTGTTGTCGATATTTTTCAGGCTACTCATATAGAGGATCCCAGGTATAGAACAATATATTCTTAATATTCGTATATAACACCAATATTTGTTATTTTTAAAATTTTCTATATTAAATATGTATTTATATTCTTTTTTGATTTTTTTAATTCTAATTCAAATTTCAGAACAAAATATATGGACCTATTTTTTAATAAAAGTCTTCATTCAGGTTTCTTAGAGTTTATCATTGTTGAACTCTCCAATTATTAGCTTATGTTTTTTCTTTTCACACTCACATCATTTTTTTCATTGAATTATACTTTTTGGTTAACCCATCGTAATAAAATTTTAGTTCAAACTATTCAAAAAAATCTGTATCGTTATCATATTTCATTTCATATAACTAAAAAAGTGTTATTAATTATTAAAAATCCTTACAACATGATCTCAAAATGTTGGTACGATGTTTGGATATTATGTTTGGGGTAAATTTATGAGCTATCTTGTTACATCCGAAGAACTTGTTTGACCTAATATTACTACTTTCATAACATTAACGTTTTAAGAGATATTTTTAGTTTGATGCATTATATTTAATGTAGAATGAAAAGTGGTTTTTATGGGAATTTATTGAATATAGATTTCATTTTTAATTCTACATATAGTTTGATAAAATGGATGAACTAGTTTTTTCCGATGTTTTTTAATTACTTGATTTACTGCTGACTATAAAATTTTATGGTACTCATTTATGATATGATTAACCATATTATTTCCTATTACCATCATTCGTTGGTTCAAAATTTTCACATACCCAATATGATTCCATATTTATTAAGATAAATAGGTACAGATATCAAAATATTTATATTCTTAAAGATCATATTGAACAAGATGATATTGAACCAAATTTTGGTTATTGAGGAAATTTGTTGAATATTTTAGGTCAAATAGCATTATGATATTGTCTATGTGTAGTAGTAATAAATCCATTAAAACCCATTTAATTACATGATTCAAATCTATTATAAATTTACTTATTTTCTTACCATCTTAATTTTTTACTGTAATTTCATTATTATTTGCATTTCCCTAAATATTGTGTAAACTATCTCGTGGTAAAATTGGGTGTGTGTTCTATGAATAAGTTAGGGGGATTCCCAAGGTTATTCATAAAATAGAATCATAATATTTGGTTTTATATTTAATTTTTAAACATAATATTTTTTAAAAAATGAAAATAATTTGAATGAATTTTAAAAAAAAGTTGAAAAATGGAAAACGATTTCATGTGGGGTACCATGGATTGACTTATATCTTGAGATTCCTCCTCTATTAATCAAATAACAATTAAATTTAGAGTTGGTATATGATTATGGATAGGGAATGTGGTTCCAATGGTTTTGAATTCTAAATTATTGGAACATTATGCTTAACATATTTCACTATTTCAAACAGTGGGAGATAAAATTTTAGTTAAATAGAAGATTTTCATCATGATTGAAATTATTTCTCATTAAATAAAGAAAAATAAATGGGGATGGGTCCTTTATTATGGGATTAAATGGATGACTAAATTATATAAATCTAACATGAATATCAATATTTATTAAATAAGATTTCATTATTCATTTTTCTCCAATAATTTTAATTTTTTATCAAAGCCCACCATCCAATAATACAAAATGTATTAGATCCGGAATAAATGTTTCCTCTTAATATGTGTCATTTGATTTCTATATGTACATTTAGATTTCTTAAAATAATATGGATTGTTTGTGTGATCATTTAATTGGGTATGTCTCCATATTCATGTGATCGTGACTGTTGAGTGTAGATATTTCTATAAGGTAAATCTCGCGTGTATATAGATATTATTCATTGGATGATAGACTAATGGTGGATTCATGGGTTAATAAGAATAGAAAGAAATTTATGAATGATTACTAGGTTTCCTAGAGGGACATATCTTATGGATGTTTTTTATAGTTTCCAATAATATATAGTCATATCAATAATATATGTTTTATTCTCTGATATTGGTGTTTTTTCTTATAATCCTTATTCAGATGTGGTTTTCATAAGGATAATAAAATTTTCAAAATTTGGAGGATTTTATGTAATGAACTGAAATGAGTCACCCACTTACCTAGCACCCTACAGATTCTGTTGCATACCCAAATGGCATTCTCGATCCACATGGGTTGGGGACAATAACCAGGTCATCAAACAACACATAAGAGGGAATTATTTCACACAACCTTATCAATCACATGGCATATATGTATACATATAATTCAAATGATTGTGTAACACTAACAGAATATAAACTCTATAAGAGTCAAAAGCTAGTTGAAATGAACAAATGAATGTGTAGTTAAAGGCCCAAAATTGATTCATATTGTAATAACTAAAACCAAACAGCTTCTCCATGAGATTAAATGGAAGAACTCCCCCCATATCACCACGAGAAACCCAAAACCATGTGACATGAAAGTCACATCCACACTTCTCCACCTTTCTATTACCTGCACTATAATACATATAAAATCTACACATCATCACAGAGGTTTTTTGTGTGTGATATAACAAGATTAGTATGATCCCACCTAGATATTTCATATCATGTATCTTTATAAAAACTAATTTATTCATAATTGAAATATGTAATTGATTTATAAGTAGTAGTTAATTTTATAGAAAATGTGGTACACGTTTACATTTTCACATTTCTAAACAAATGTAACTACAATATTCATTTCAAGGATAACTCAGAAAGAGATGAAGTAAAAAACAGAAGAAGTAGAATAGAAATTAATAACAAGGAACACTATAGGTAACACTATCAGACTACTTATACCACAATAAATCAAGACCTCAATCTCATTCCTAGGGCACATGCCTATGATGTAGAGTAGTATCATCTGAGTAGACCTCATGAAAAATTAAATTTCTATCCCATAGTACAATGAGCCTAGGAAATAGAGGAAACCCTCATAAGAAAACTTACTAATAATCACATTAATATGATCATTTTACACAATCTAAACCTTGCTATTATATACCAATGGTAACCTATGTGCTCATTTTCACAAATCAATTTCAATGATTCAAAAGTACCCATTTCCTTTTCATTTATCAAAATCCAGGGAAGAATGATATATCATTAAAAGACAATTTTCGAAACAAAAAAATCATGAGATTTTTATAAATCAATATATAATGAAATATCAATAATGAAAATTCTTATAGGCTATATACAAAACCACCAACCTCAAAACTCAATTGCGCACACCCTATGTGAGATCCACCACCAATGAAATCCCATTAACACTAGTAGAGAACCTTTAATCCAATCCACCATTCCTGATTTATCCAAAATTGAAGAAAAGTGGATTTTGGAAGAGGAAAAAACTACATACCATAAGAATAGATGTCAGAGGGACCACAAAAAACCAAATAATGGCCTTTGGAATGAGATATCGAAAATGATCATAAGGCATACATGAAGAATAGCCAAATTGGGCCCCCAAATCTAAAAAAAACCTTAGGGTGCCATCTTGATCATGTGAAATGAAGAATCAGAATGATTACATACTGGAGATATGCATCACATGTTCTATAGAGATCAAACATCATACAGATCAATCTTGGTAGAGAAGAGTCACACAAAGTCTCCTGGAAGATATCTTATTTGAATGCTCTGGGTCTGGAGAAAACAATTGAAGAAGATGCAGTTTCTTTCCTAATATAAAAACTATACATTGGGCATTTCATGACATGAAATATAGTCACACGATGTGATCGATGTTGAACAAGTATTCTAAAAAATAATATTCCTTTAGATTAAAAATACATTATATAAAGAATTAAAAATTTGATACCACCCTTCATTATGTGAATAATTTTACAGCATGAATCCCGTTTCACATATTATTCCTAGAAATAGTTACAAAACATGTAACCGAATTACACGGTGGGAAATCCTAATGAAACATGAAGAAAAAGGTTGGTAAAGTTGAATGTCCTAAAAATCAATGAATTTACCATTATAGTTATCCTTCTAATTTAAGAGTGGGTGAATTATACAAGGATGATAAGGGTGTACCGGAAAAAATGGTAATGAGATGTTACAAACTCCCCACCATAAAGACTTTCCTTCCCAGAGAAGGGTTTTGGAAGACGTAATACCATGAAATTGATGAGGCCACTACTCCCTCATCAATGATTTGTGTTTCCAAGCACCATCAGAACACAATCCTTGAATCAATATAACTCTAATGAACTGAACCAAATTCCCATGCAATCCTTTCACATTATTTTCAATTATCTCAACTTGTTCCTCACAAATAGAAACATCTTTCTCTGACTCAATTTTTTCCCAGCTCAAAATGTGAGATGTATCATGAAAGTATTTCTTAAGCTGAGACATATGGAAAACATCATGAATACCAATCAACTAAACTATAAATTCTAATAGATAATAAACATTTTTTATCTTCTCAATGACATAACAATGTCCAATATCTCTCATAGCCAACTTTCCCTACTTTCCAAAAAGATGGTGGCCCAACTGAGGAGAAACTATCCAGAAAACCCAATCACATTTGGAAAATTCCAATGTTCGGCACCACCGATCCACATATGATTTTTTTCAACATTTGGATGTTATCAAACATCAAGGTAAATCCTAAATCATTATAGATGTCTCCAAATACATACGTGTTACAACTATAGATACATATCCCACCTCAGATCAACAATTATGTCATCTACACAGGTGACCATACAACAACTCACTGGGAGCCATTATTTTTTATGGATGATAATTTTATTATAAACGAACTCAAGCAGTCCCCGATGTATATCCCATTATCCTATGAAATCCAATTCAAAAGCACAGATAATATCCTCTAGGATATAAATCACACACTTTATCTTACCGTCTATATATGGATGGTTAGTTGGGAAAAACTTAACTAGAGTTCCCATTACTACTAGAAGAATCCTCTTTAACCAAAAGGTTAATATATGGCCATATTCTAAATAATGGAATATTTCCTCCCATGTAACCTCAAAATCTCATGCATATACAAATTACCCAGAAAATCAATTGTATTGGTGTCTTTGATCAGAATGAAAAGATCAGAATTCTTCAACCGATCATTACCCACCAACAGTGAATTCATCATTTGGGGAGTTTGTGGTAATCCAACTCAAAAATCTATAGACACGTCATCCCATTTCCAAATCATCACTAGAAGTGTACGAAGTAAAAAATATGGTTTTTAGTTCTCTAAATTTATCATTTGGTTGGTGTAAAATAGTGACACAAACTATGTGATGTTAGTGTCATACCAGCCACAAGAATCGCCACCTCAAGTCATAATGTATCATCATAGTCCTTAGATGATCGTCCTATGATGATCTATGACATGAAAACAAGACTAAACTTCTTAATTATATAGGGATGAAAACCCACTTCCCAAAGTGGAGCATACCATTAGTAGAAAGAGACAATCTAGAAAAAATATCCCCATTATAAAATCATTATATATTCTTTTGGAACTATTCATATTTCCCTTCACACTTTAATATAGAATTAAATGCTGATTATTATAACTAAACACTTGTCTGAACCTTTATTTAAAAGTTCTCATAATCCTCTATGTGAAGTTTAGAAAAAATCACATAACGATACATACCTTTAATTCAAGAATAGCTTATGATGGTTTTATCCGACAAAGATTTTCTGAAATGTCATTTCCATTTCTCTGGGTGTTGGCGATATCGATGTAAAAAATATGATGCTATTCTACCCATTTCCTTTTTCTAATATTCAAGTATTTCATAGAGAAGATGTACCTCAATCTCTTATGATCAGGAAATATGGAAAACCTTTTCCAAAAAAAGATAGTTCCACCAACATTTAATAAGAAGAAAGAATATAGAATGATATTTATAATGATCAGGATAACTCTTTTCACATGGTCGAAGATGAAGAAAGACATAAGCTATCACATGGTCACCATACATAAGAACACATCCAATGATAGTAGAAGAAGAGTAACAAAACATGATGTATCCCATACTGGGATCTGGTAATATTAGTATAGGATTTGATGTCATAAGTTGTTTTAATTCATCAAAAGTTAACTGACACTTCAAACCCCATTTTAATTTCACTACATTTTATTTAATAGTAGTCAATGGTGATTCTAGATCATATAAATCTCTAAAGACAAATCATTATAATCCAGAAAGACCACAAATCCTTCGTATCTTATTGAAATTTCATGGTTCCTTCCATGGAAACACTTCCTTAACCATCTCCGGATCAACTGATAATCCTTGTTTCGGAATGATTTTCTCTATGATAATCACCCCTTGAAAAAAAAATACACATCTAAAGCTTTTAATTCAAAAGATGATTTCTCAGTATTTCAATAACTAAACAGAGATGGTGTATATGGTAACACTCTGATTTTAAAAAAATCAAATTATTATCCACAAAAACTACCAAATATGCATGTCAAGATATTTATTGAACATTTGATTAATCAAATGCATGAAAACAAAAAGATTTTTAGTTAGACCAAAATGCACAACAATATATTTATAATGGAAATACCTAATCATAAAACATGTCTTTGGTATATCAAACTCTTGAAAAATAAGATGATGATAACCCAAATGAAGATCAATATTTGGTAACCACCTTTCCCCCTTTAATCGATCAAATATATCATCCACGCTATGAAAATGATATTTGTTCTTAACCATCACTTTATTCAACTTCTAATAGTATACACATCACCTAAGAGAAATACATTATTTTATGAAAAAGAGCACTAGGGATTCCCCTGGAAAATTGAAAGGATAAATGAAAACCTTTTCCAATAAGTCTCCCAACTAAACTATGAGCTCGTTCATCTCTTCTTCTTCCATACAATAAGAAGAAATAAATATCATCTATGTACCTAGAAGTAGTTAAATCATAAACTCTACTTATCTCTCTTGTTAAATACAAGAGAATTTGTCTAGGTTAACATCAACAAATTCCCAAAGAGATGATGAGAATACCATTGAAGGGGGAGATGGAATTTCCCACAAAAAATACAATAGGTATTAAACTACTTATATCTATGAGGTAAGTTCATACCCAATCCGAACATGGGTTCAAATCCCCTTGAATGCCATGAGAGCTCCCATCAATATCAAGAAATGATACATGCCAACGATAATAAAAAACCTCATCTCAATGAGTGACAAGACAGACTATACCAATAATGATGTGGAATAGATCTAGATTATGAATATGGAAATCCCAAACCATCTATATATTAGTAATTGTTAACGAATAAGAAGTACAAAAAACCCATTCTCTTTCCCCTTATTGATTGCTAACTCCATCATAAAGGATATATGTTTTATTGGATGTTCATTAATATCAACTAAACACGTTGATATAAAATAGTTGGATGCATAATTATGGAATAATATAATTGTTATTGAGGAAGAAATAAGGATAGTACCAATCACTATTGCAAGACCTACATCAACTTCCAATGGACATTCATCTACTATGTTAATATTGTTCACATCGGAGGCATGTGGATAGTACCAGATAGTCTATGATGCTTATGACTACACTACAATAGCCTTTGGAGCTGACAATACAAGACCATAACGAGGCGTAGTCATATACTAATAGAAGTAATGTATGTGACCAATGAATCCACAACTATTTCTTTTATTCATGGGCATATGAAAATAAAATCTTGTGTGTCCTCCATTGCAACACATATATCATTTTAAAGGCACATTTCCAACTGCAATGGATGTTGCATAGGAGGATTGATACTGAGACCCACCTCTACCACTCTTGTGATAATCCTTCCACATCCATTTCATCTCATGCACAACACTGAATTTTAAACTAGATGCAAGAGTATAGTTGGGAAAACAAACCGTGTTGGCCAAATACATCTCTTCCATCATTTATATGTCTACCATCTCCACATAGGTTTAATGATTCAACATGAACTCTAGATGTCTTATATCAGGTATCAAGCCCTATAGTAGTTCTGAGCCATCATCTGGTCATTCCTCGCAATATTTGATGCAAAATAGTGAATGTAAGAAAAAAATGGTGTTCGATGACACAAAATGGTCTCCCTATTATAACTATATAAACAACAATTAATTTTATAGCATTATGGACTACAGGAAAAACTTCTGAAAGAACCATGTTCTGAAACCTGTAACATCCAAATCCCCATTTATAACATCCAGGCCCTTTGAATCCCACCATCGCATACTAAAACCCTAGATCCTACACACTACACACATTAATGCAATACTATAATATGTATCCATAATCTATATGAAATTTTCGACCATGTCCATCAAGTCGTCCACTGCTTGTGGTTTTTTCTTTCTTTAAAAGGACTGTGGCATCTCACGCAAGAACTCACGTGTACGATCTCTCTCGCTACTAGATCCTAGTTCTACCTCAGCTACAGTGTTATGCACTCCAGTTACACCATAATTAATTCCATGAACTACTTATACTATAGTATCCATGACATTATAATCTATATTTGGATTTCCTTGAGGAGCATCAGTTTCACCCTCTTGGGGAACTCAAGGAGGACTTCTCGGAGGCTTATTTCTACAAACCGAAACATAACAATTATTAGACTACAAAAAAATATCAATTTAATCTAGTAGACCATATGAAGAAACATATATTTAAAACCAAGCCCAATACTATAGACACACATCCCAAAATCCAGTGGATACATCACACGCTTTATGACAAGAACAAGCTATGAACTTATCAAAACATATCTTTCAAGTCCCAAATATCCTATTTCTAGTCTAATGGGCATCCCTTGACAAGAAAAATTTAAGACAAGCCTCCACTAATAACAAATGATAATGAAAATACCTAGGATATCCTCAAAGATAGCATCTCACCCATTCTATTACATACCTGAAGTGTGGTCCCGATCCCTATGGGATAGAGACAACAACCCGAGCATTGAACAACACATCAGAGGGAATTGTTTTTCCCAACCTAATAAAAAACATGGCATATATATACACAGAATGAAAAATAAATTGGGAGAATACTGGAATATATAATCCCTAACAGTCAAAATCCATCAGAAATGAACAACTGAAAATGGTGTCCGCAATAAAAAATCATGTACAACTCCAAGAATCGAAACCAAAAAAACACTTCATTCTATGGCATGAACGAACTCTCATTATCTCACAAAAAGATACCCAATACCTACTAACACAAACCTAACCACATTAGAATAGAACATTTTCTATATCTACATTGGAAGACTAAAAATGGTCTACTCAAAACCAAGAAGGTGCACTGGGTTTGTGAAAATAGGATTATTAGGATCCCACACAGGTGTTCCATAAAATGTCATTGTAAAATAATTACTGTATAATTATTTTAAATAAATCATGGATTGATATGTAGAAATATAATTCTATAGAAAACATGGAAAACAATTCCCTTTTTTATAATTCGAATAAACTTTTTATATAATCCTATTATGGATATGTCAGATAGAAAATAAGTATAAAATTGAAGTAGCAGCAGAAGCATTAGTACCAAGGAACACTATAGTTTATAATAGATGACTAATCATACCATAATTAATAATGGAGACAATATAGTTCATAGAACACATTCCTATGAAGCAGAGGAATACCCCATGAGTAAACTCCCTGATAATGTCTATATTTTTTCTCTAGAATAATGGGTCTAGTAAACAGAGAAAATCCCCAACATAAAACCTATTAAAAAAATATATAGATGATGGATTAAAGATAAACCTTCTACATAAGTACCAAAGGTAAACTATGCTCTCATTTTCACAAATCAACTTTAATGTTTCAAAAGTATCAATTTCATTTTTCATTTATAAGAAACCACAAAAAATATTTTTTATTTACAAAATATTTTTTAAAATCCACAAATATTCATGCCAGTATAATAAATAATGTTATATAGAAATAAAAATATGGATAATTACCAAAGTCTTGAGATGGAAGAAGCCACCTCAAAACTCATGTCCCACATTCTCATAATGCGATCCGCCAACATTGAATACCCAATGACACCAACAAAGAATCGAGAATCCAATCCAAACTTTATTATTGAACCAACATAGAATAAAATGAGTCGGAGGAAGATAAAAACACCACATACCTAAAGAACATATGTATTTCGCATCACAACATACCAATATGTAGACTGTATAAGGAGATCACCAAAAGTATCTAGTGGAAGACTTGAAAAATCACCAATAAAGGCTACACGATCTGATAACGCAACCGTAGGGCACCACCATGTTCAAGAGATATGAAGGACCAAAAATATTATTTACCTAGAGCGATGAAGTGAAATCACAATAATGATCCAATGTCAAATGGATTTATTTATATGGATAAGAGTCTCCGAAAATCTTCTAGAAGAGCTCGTGGTTGATATCCAAGGGCATTGAGAAAATTATCTATCCCAAGACAGTTGTTATCCTTTTTTAAAAACAATACATGGGAGGTTTTATGATTTTTAATATAGTTACACACTCTAAAATCCACAGTTTATAATTACCATAAAAAATATGTCACCTCAAATTTAAAATATATTATTTCATGAATTTGAGATGTTAAACCACTCATCAAGACATCACAGTGTGAATCTCCTTTCATATATTGTAACCACGAATAGTTACACTGTGTGTAACCCAGTTATATGGTGTCAAATCCTCCTGCATCTTGCTGAAAAAGCTTGTTAAAGTTGAATTTCCAACAAAATTCTAACTACCACATTATATGTATCCTATAAATCTCAAATAAGGGAAAAACCATGATGAGGTTAAGTGATTAACAGATAAAATGGTAATAAGATATTATATTTGACACTAATAATAAATTTCTGCGTTTGTAGTTATTTTATAAATTATTATATATTTCAATTTTGTTGATGCGGTGATTTTATGATGATTTTTAGGTTTGGAGATTTTATAATGATACTAGGACAATAGATTGGAATTTTAGAAATTGTGGGTGAAATAAAACTCAATGATATAGACAAAAATTCAAGAGGATACAAATATCCAGATATCTAGGGAATCAATGGAGTATGTGCTCCAAATTGAGGGTGTGTAGAAATCAGAAAAAGTGCTAACAATGTTTCTCCCCACAACACAGGGTTCACATAATAAACATATTATGTATATATATATATATATGAAATTGTTAATTGTTTTTAAATGATGTTCCAGGATAATATTCCATATAATTTACTCCTGTGCATCTTGATATTTCCATCATGAAATGCCCCAAAAAATTAGTGTTAAAATGAACATTACAAGAGTCAACACCAATATGTGATCGGGCTAGTGGATCAGCTAGTGGATCATAGATCGCATCCACCAGCTAGGTGAAATAATTGATAGAATAATTTAAATCTAGAATGTTTTAGAGTGATTCATATTTTTAAGTAGGTCTTATGATGAGAACCAAACACGGGGAGACATTTGGAATGAGAGTACTACATGTGGTTGAACCAAGGTTTCTTATTCAATACAACATATGGAACTCTTGGATATTTAATACTGGTCTACAAAGTAAAAATACTTCATGTTTTTTATAAGACTATTATATTTCAATCTTGAATATTTAATACATGAAATTATTTTATTGAAACGTCCTGCTAGATTTTTGTTTTCTATTTAAAATATTTCTAGGTTATGTTCATTGTGATGGGTTTTCTGAAGATTCAAATAAAAAACCAAACCGGATTCCCAATTATTGTCAGCCACGGTCTGTAGGAGATATTCCAGAACAATTTGATGAAAATGTTAACACACCATAAGTTCATGGGAAGTTTCATGACAAGATAATGGAATAACAAAAGAATATGTATTTTGGATATGCATGATACAACACATATAATCACACAATGAGTTTTTTGAACCCATGTACATTTATTTGGGATCAATTGATTATTCAAATCAAGAAATATCATTTCATAATTTGAGTGGTGTATAATTAATGATTTCAAATTTTATAGATTTTATGATAGATTATATTATTAATTTTTATTTTCCTCTGGTACTTCTTTTATTTATATATTTTTTAGGCTTCATTTCATTCATGAAGAATGTTTCATTGAACATTCCTTTTAATATAAGAATATTTTATTCATAATTCTTTCTACTGTATCATTGTTTTAATTATCTACATTGATCATTATTAAAAATGTTTCCCTCCCATATGATGATGTTATCCACTATCATGTGTTACTAGTCTCTTATGGGGTGAGGAATCTATAATTATATGATCAGTACATCAATGAATCATTAATGCATATAATTGTGTAAGCCATTTCAGTATGGAATTGATTTTGATAATTTAACTAAATCATATATTCATACAAGAATCGATCTAAAAGGGTATTAAAGAGAATAAATACATTAAAATGGAATAAATATAGTAATTAATAGTTGAACATATTTATCATATACATTAAGAGTTTAGGATAATAGATTTGTGATAGGTACATTCATGTGTTTATGGGATTTTACTTATCCTTCATTGAATTGGATGAGTTGAAAATAGGAGGGCATACGACATTATATGAAATAATTTAAAAAAATTCACCATTTCATGAATGAGGTAGATGAATATTTCTTCCCCGAAAAGAATTTCAAATTTTTCATGATACATGTTCTCATATATTGATTTTTAATAGAATTTAAATTATTTTTATTTAATCTTGATCAAAAAAATTAAAACTCAACTATACATCTGAAAAATCATCTTTGAAGAGACACAATGTTATCCTCTTCAATGGACAATTGTAGACATGCACTATCAACCCACTTTTAGTAGTGGAATACTTATGAAAATATTAAAATTATTATTAGACTTGTCTAACAATGATGTAGAGATGTTCTGTGAGTTCCCAAAAAAATAGTGAGGTTTTATGAGTTTCCGACTCAAATAATATGCCCTATGTAAAATTTCTATAAAAAAAATTATAAAAAAATAATACATATTATATTAAAAAAATATTATATAATTTTAAAACCCTTAATATTATATTTAATCATACAATAAATACATAAATATTTTATGTGATAATTTAAAAAAAATGGATTAAATGAACTCATTAAAACCAATTAGAAATCAAAGGATCTACCTAATCCATTTTAATCCATAAAATCTCCACTCATGAATTGAAATAATCACCAACTTATATGCACCATCTTCAAGGACATTTCCCACTTATGTGTAATGGACCCAAAATTCAACATGTTTTCTAGAGGTCCCATATAATATGTCACTGTGAACTAATTATGAAAACACCAATGGATTCCATTGTCAAAATCCATAATTATAAGAGTGTATGAATGATTTTCTAAATATATGATGATACACTCATAAAAACCCACTCCACTCCCTGAATAATTTTCTATGTCTCTTTATATTATATTCATTAGTCAATACTATTGTGTGATGATGCACCAGTGAGCTAAAAATGCCTCCATGGTGTATGATCAATAAACCCTCATCAAATGGCATAAATATACAACTAAATATATTAATATATTACTATGGAATTAGTCATTATTAAAACATAGTATGTATCTATTTTTCTAAAATCCTTCTAATAATGCCTAAATGATTCATCCTAAATTATTATAAATTAATATAACACTTATTCCATCATCCAAAATACAATATCCAATTTCAAATAATATTCTCCCCCAATCAGGGATCAATATCACCAATTGGTGTGTAGTCCAATTAACATTGTATCCCTATACAGATATGATAGTTCAAACCATTACATAAATATTTTTGTTAGTAGGGGATTATTCTATATATTGTGTTTTAATATATACCTATTAGAACTATTGTATTCTATACATGATCATAATTTACATGTCCCTAATGTGATAAATACCACCAAATGGATTTATTCTATGTATCGAATAACATTTTACAAATACAAAAAATATTATATGAAGCCTCAGTCCTAAGGAATATGTTTCATGAAACATAAATCCATGTATCATAAAAATGAGAGAATCAAGTCCCATACTGTATTAATATGCACCACTAATACATACTAAACATTTTTTCGTGATAAATACCAAAAAGGAATAATAAAATATATATCAACCTCATGGTGTTGTACTAAATAATCCAATTTTTCACAAATGAATCTCATTTCTCCATTGATGAAATAGTACATATCTATGGATGTGGGAGAAGTATAAATATAGAAAAATGGATAATGTATAATAACAAACACACATAATAATGGAACCATTTATATTCCTTAAAGATGTATTGAATTTCACATGTAGTATTTTTGCACTACAATGCATATAAGATGTTATGAATATGTCTATAAATTGCTTGTAAATCTCAATGAATGTTATTCACTAAAAAATTATATTATTAAATTTTATATAATTTTTATTTATATATGTTGAAGATACATAATCACTATGTCCTTTTTTGAATAATAATATAAATTTTAGGTTGATTTTGTTTTATGTGATATGATTAAGGGATATTTTATATGTATATGTTATAGAAAACAATAAGGAATAGTTGAATCTATAAAAAAATGTAATATAATATTCCCCTATAATATAATTGGATATAACAGATTTAAGGTATATATTCATCAGCCACCCACTTTCACTATTTACTTATAGACAGAGTTTCATTCCAAATTATATTTTATCATATAATATGATTATAAATCAATATCTAAAAGTAATTTTGGATTCAATACACAAAATTGGAATTTTCTCATTATCATTATCATATATCACATTATATAATATAAAATTTTATTCCCATTAAAAAGTACTTCTATAGAAAAAAAATAATTTATAATACATCTCGACATAACATGAAATACCCATTCAGTCAACTATGATATCTTACCTGATGAACTTATATTTTATTGAAAAAAAATATTACAACATGAATACAAAAATATAAAAAAATGTGAATCATACATAAAATTATATGTTCTACTCAAACTATAATTAGATTGGGAGTGATCACCATTAATAACAAATAACTGTATATTTATATACACTATTTTTATTTGGTGAATTATTTATCCATAAAATGATCCCTCTAGAGATGAAATTGTGTAATGACGAGATTATTATAATTCCCAAACACCATCATATTAACACATACTCATGAAATTTTTTAATGGTATCAAATAATGAATATTTTATTTCTAGTAATCTCACTAATATTCTTGATGATATAATTTTTATGTTAGTAATTCAACCAAGAATATAATATTTATTGACTATGAAGATCAATGTGATAACTATATTAGATTAAAAAGAAAAAATATATTTTCCACCATATATGAATAATATATATATATATATATATTAAATAATTCCCATAATAACCTAAATAGTAAAATGAAATCTATACAACTCTTTGAGTATCCTTTGCTGTGGACAATAAAATATTTCATGTTATGTTGTTAATTATCATTTAACATAACAAGTATGTTCATCCACAATGAATAAATGATGAAGTGATGATTTTATTTGTTTCAGATATAACATATATTCTAAAATCACATTTAAAATTTTTACATAACAAAAAATCATTTCTTTCCACATCACATCAGGTTCTATAATATACCTGACTAGAAATTAATGCACTTTTTATTGTATTATAATAATCATTATATCGTTATGTTTTTCTTTTCCAATCTCTATATGGCCATCTAATTATATAAATCTCTTCATTATATTTATAAACTATTATATTTTGTGTATATTGGTTTGAATAAAGGTGAGATTATGTACCCTATTTCTAATAACACACATATTGAATCTTTTTTAATACTTATTTACTCAAAAAAAAATCTATAATAGTATTAACATTATTTTTTATCCTAAAATGTATTCAATTTTAATAAATTTAATCAATCATATAATGTTTCCATCAAATGTTAATTTCAAGCAGCTCATTATACAAGTTAACTCTTTAGATTAATATATTATTACAATATAATAAATCCATTTATGATTTTATATGACATCAACATTGTACTGAATCTATTTTAAATTTTTATTTTTTGAATAGTTTAACATATTAATTTAAAGACATACTAATAGTCACATCATATAGAATATAATTTTAATGACCCAAGATAAACGTACATAAAAATTAAAGCAATTTTTGAAATACTTTAAAAAATACATAGATAGACACCCAAATAAAATATAATATCAGTACCTTTTGAAATATGGAAACATAATCACTTGTACCTGAGGGAGATACATTATCTTATATTAGGATCTCCAAGAAAAAAACATTCTTAGACATGTCACACATAAAAAATATTTTCATATCCAAAGGAAGGGAAAATAAAAAGTGGTGAGATTATATGCTCAATAAGGGTAAATAAAGGAGCTATGTAAGCATAAAATGAGAAAAATGTTATATGAGCATGAATCAACTTTATAAGATCATCCCTACATATCAAATATCATAAAAATGAATCTCAAAATAAATATTATCAGTTCATAAATCATGAATCATAAAATAAATGAAGAGAATAATCCATGAATGAAATAATCGGATTAAGACATAAAAATATTGCATACATATAAATATATACCATCATTCACTATAATTGAATAGGAATTCTAAAACATATCAGGGAACTTCTTATGGAAAACACCTACTAAAAAAGATATACCGTTATCTAAAATATGTTTCTATTCTATATAAGGGATCAAGTTTCCCAATCATCCCATTGTGGATATGGTTTCATAATAATTTTATAGTTGATCGGGTTTCCCCAATTTCAAATAGTGTATGGGTTTCCCTATCTTCCCATTATTGATTAATTTTCCCCCTCATACCAATTTGGATCAATATTGTTGACATGATTCTCATAATTATCTCTTGAGATATAAATATTAACCCAATTAATTGGAGGCTGGTATAGGTCTCAACCATCTCATCATGAAATCATACATACATTTACAACAAAATAAAAAAACATGAATCATATCATGAACCATAAAAAAATAGGGGTTTTATAAACACCATATCATAACCCATGAATGAAATTGGTATCATAAAAATTTAATCATATCCCAACCTATCTGAAATACATGGGTTTTAATATAATTTCATCCTAGAATTACCCTCGAAAGGAATCAGGTTTCATAATTATCTCCCAAGGTATAACCCATTGAATGAAAACATGTTTCATTAGAATTTATCCTTGAATAACCTATTGAATATAAACTAGTTTCAAAAGAATTTATCATTGTATTACCCATTAATGAGGAACGGGTTTCAAAAACAATTCACCATGGAAAATTAATGGGTTTCATAAGCATATATATCTTGGAAGAAGAATAGGTTTCAAAAAAAGATAACTCGAGAAAGATAAAAAGGTTTTCCCAAAAATTATTACACAAAAACATAAACAATTTTGATAAATTATATATAAGTATCAATTGGATCATTTCCAATAATTTTATATGTATCATTACCAAATGAAATTATAGACGGAATATAATTTTAGAATATATTTTAAAAACCTTTTTTTATGAAAATATCATTTCTTTTTCGAAAATGTTTTTTAAGACATACAAACATTTACAAATAATTTTCATTGAAAAATATTTGTTATAATATAAAAAAGGCTTATAATCATTTTTAAAACTTTTTCATAGAAAAAAAATAAATAATATTTGAAAAAAAATAAAATTCTTTTTCTTGAAAACATAAAATATTATCTCAAACTATTCTAAAAATAACTCTATTAAAAACTCATTGGGAAAATTTAAAATAGAATTCTTTATAATATAAATCCATTTAATAGAAAAAGTTATTCTAAAAACATATAATGGAAACATTCAAAATAATTTAAAACATTTTTAAAAAAACATATGTTGGAAAAAAACTTTTCATTGATAAAAATTATTAAATCGTCAATTTTCCAAAATATTAGGAAAGAATTCCTTTAAAAATAACCCTTAAAATATTATAAAGGAATAATCATGGAAATTATGGTTATGATGGTGGATTGTACTTTACATACTAAACATTCATTTTCCACATTAATAGTTATAAAAAGTTCCTTGATCAGAAAACGTAATGAATATTCCATTTAAAATCATTTTCTAAAAAAGGAATACATGGGTAAAAATTTTCATTTAGCTTCATATTAAATCATTTTTGAGATCATTTTTTAGAAAATATTGTTTTCTAATAACTCATATTTTCAACTAAAATGATAAATAAAGTTAGATTTTTATAAGGAAAATTTTATTAATTATCTTAAGTATAAAATGGGGAAAATGTGTACCATTACATGGATATAAAATTAATATCCATAGGGTGAGAATATTTTTTATATTTCATGAGATATGGTGGGCTAAATTTCATCAATGGATGTATTATCATAAATAATCATGATAAATGATGAGTTAAAGTTAAAAACATTACAAATTTGGTAAATTTAAGTCGAAAAAAATGGAATGAATAAAATTAATATTAATAATAAAAAATCAGACTAATATATAGGATTATGATATAACATGTCAAAAGGTAGTATATACACATTATAATAATGTAGGCTCATAACATGGAATTTTTCTAAAATAATATAAATTAAGAAAAAAATTATATAATGAATTTATAAATTATTCATCATATCCCCATGAATAAAAGATCATAAAATGGATATTAAAAAATACAAACGTTTATTTATATTAATCATATAATACATACATGGGTATTAAACACACCACACAAATGATGTGAGTTCTGAATAAGTCATTTATCTCAAACAAGTAAAAGGAGAGTTGAAAATCACTTACTTTCATTCTAACTTGTCATGTTTTTCATTATCATCATGTATTATAAAATTATGTTAATTATATAATTTATCAATTAAAATTTTAATTTTAATTATTAATTTCACATCACTTGATACAATTTTTTAAAAAACATCAAAAACAATAAGGTTTTCATTGGGTGTTTTCGTCAAATTTAGATCATGTGTTAATACGGCATTGGTAGGTAAACTATGGCCAATGTATTAATTAAATTATAAAATATAGAATAATAATCACAGTATAATTTTCATATTTAAATATCATTTTTCCTTTAAAACCAATCATGTAATATGGTAATGAAAAATGATCCAATTTTACCATCATGGAGATGGTAGGTTGTATGTACACATTAATAATGATCTAATTTTTCAATGATTCTTACGTAAAGAAACTAAGAAACTATATATATTTCTATAATTATAATTATAAAATAATTAAAATGTTAAGAATTCATATATACTTATATATGTAATTATCTTAACATTAATGTAATCACATCGTATTGAGGATGCGGTAGTTCCCAAGTCCACGAATGACTCAATAATCTTGGTCCTGTGTAAAAATTGTAATAGTTAAAATGATATATTATATTTTTAAAAAGGTAATTATTCAATCAATATAACATATATGGGATTTTTGTCATTTTTTATGAACAAATAATTTATATGTTCCATGTATAATGTGAATGAATCACATTGCTTTTAGGAGGTGTAGTCCACACTTCTACAAATGTGGTTTTTGAATTTACCCAAAATTATAATCATGAAGATATGTGTTATATAATATTTAATGCAGTAATATAAAATTATAAATATTATTTATATCATATGAAAATAGATTTTCGTCATAATTTTCAATCATGAGATGTGTTAAATGAAAAACAAATAACATCACTCCATAGGTTGGTAGATGACCGTAAAGAATAAAGGGAAGTTAATTACCCATAAGATGGAAGGGTGTTTAAATTTCCATTAAAAACCCATAATAATATTATATATTTATAATTAGGATACTTATTTTATTATGTATGTGTTGAATAATAATATTGTATATAGTTCATAGTAAAAAAATAAATGATATTAAGGAATGATCTTACCTCTTCTTTGGGAAACACCATGTTTTACAAAAGGGATTACTTGGATGATTTAATGCAAAAGGATGATCTTTTATGTTTATGGTAGGGATTTTTTGGACTTATTTTATATGATATTATTCGACCTACTGTGTCTTGAGAGGTGTGAGGAAGTGGGAGAGGTGGTGGACTTTTATAAGTGATAGAGGTGATATACATAGAATTTTAATAATATTCCATAAAGAAAATTCAATAATAAATGGTTTATATAAAACATATTTCCATTCAATTTTTTTAGACCTGTGGGTAGGTAATTTATTACTTTATTTTTAAAAAAAATTCCCGTGTAATGATTAATTTTACCTTACCCGATGTGATTAACATTAATCTCATTAACAAACATTTTTGGTAAAATTTTAGGCATCTTTAATTATATTATAAATATTTTTATTATTAAAACTATGTATATAATTTTAAAAATATTAAATTAATATACGTCTAAATGTAATTTTAAATTTTAATCATGCATACATAGTGAAAAAATGGGTTTTTAAAGTCATAATTTTAAAAATTTCATTAATTTTATTATAAAAATTAAATATAAAATGATAAAAACAAACTATGTTTTTTAATAGTTATATAATTTTTCTATTTTCACCTTTAAAAAATATAAATTATAATTTAACTACGTAAATTAAAATATAAAAACTGTAGTTTTTAATTAAAATTCATTTTTATTCAATATTCATCTATAAATGTTTACTCTTTGAAATATCCCAAACATTCACAAAGATATAATTTTGAAATTATACATTAAAAAGATATATTATAATAAAAATTTATATTTTTATGAGTGTATAAATGTAATTTTATTATTTTTAATAAATGGACCAAAAACAATTCCATTTAAAAAATTATGTTTTAAATCATTTAAATACTTTCAACAATTAAGTATTCCATTATAAATATGTTTTATTTATTAGATTTAATTATAAACATAATTAAAAAATTTTCATTACTATTCATATTTCAATGTTTAATGTCTTGGTTTTAACAATCTTTTTTGAATAATTATAATAATACATTCTTATTTCGCAAAAACACAATGTTGTGTTTAACACATTCAAAGTCAGTGTTGCATGTTGTGTCTGATTACATCAGTGTATAATGAAAGATAATTATGACATTGTGATATAATATAAATACAAATAATTTCAATGTTTCCTAAAAATACAAATATCAAATATATTAAATTGATTTTAAAAATAATAATTCACAAAATATCTTGTTGTTACATTTAACCCCCTAAAGTTGATGATTTCCCTTGAAATTTGTTAGGTTTTTCAGTGCTTTAATTCATGAAATATCCTTTAATAAAAAACAAAAATTAAAAAAACAATAAAAAACATTTAAAGAGGTATTTTTGGGAAAATAATTTTTACACAATGTAACTCATATTTAGGTAACAACATAGTAGAATATAATTGGCAACTAAAAACATTGTCATAGATGATAAATACAACTACCACATTATGATGAAAAGTGATAGATAACACTCTTTGGGGAATTTTAATGATGAAAATCAATAATAAAAATAGGTATGAAATAGTTCTTTAATATCATAATTTTTTGGATATACATACAATGTAATACATAATGGTCCTTTTCTCATGGTAATGGTTTTTCATTAGAAGTAATACATACATGATTTCATTCAATTTCATAAGAAAAAGTTCATTATTTTATTTTACCAAGATCAATTAACACTTCATATATAATTACTGTAAATGATTGTAAATTTTTTACAATGGAGAAGAAAAAAGATTAAAATATCCATAATAGTTATTTATTTTCTATATAGTTAAATGATAACATTGGTAATCCAATATGCTAAATCATTATATTATAAGGTGATACATTAATCATTAAAAACTCATCCAAAAATCATCATAAAAATTATATAAATGTATAACCTTGAAACCCTTAAAAAAGTTATATGTCTAAAACATTACATATAAAGCCACTAAACTAATCAAAAAAAGATTAGAATTGATCCATCATATATCATAAATTTTGTATTGGTAGATTCATAACAAATATGTTAATACATTAAATAGGTAATCTCTTGAAACATGGTATCAAACTAAATTAGCACAAATGCTTATTGAAAAAAAAAATACATTTTCCCTTATTCTAAATAATAGTGGATATATTCCACAAATGCATGAAATTATACACTTCATCCATGATGACATAGACCTAATTTTTAAGAAATCCTTTATTATTTACGTGATCAAAATTATTATTCAAAAAATTTTATACGTATCATCATCTCAATTGTCATACTAAATATCATTTCCTCTACCTCATGAATATGTAAAGGCTTAGCATCACAAAATGAATTGTTTCTATAAAATCACTATTCTAGGTCATCAGTATCGGATAACATACTCTTGAAAATACATGAAAAAAGTGTTTTACAAACAATTCCCATATATACATCATGATTCATATTACATTATCATTGAGTTCAAATACAATAATACATAAATCATTTAACCTTTTTTTTATGAATTGAGATATGGTTCAATATATTATTCATCAATAGACATATAATAAGATATCAAATATGAATCATGTATTAAAATTTATCACACTAAATCTAACAATTCTTATAAACACATATATTTGGAAAACACATAGATTTCATATGTCATTTGTGGTCTCGTTATCATTAGTAGAAAATATAATATGTTAACCACCATACCAATTTTCATTATGTGCCTTCCATATAGGAAATCAATTTTCATAATTATTTTACATTACACATTTAAGGAATACATAAATTGATAATATCTTATGGATTCCAATATTATAATACATAGAAATAACTAAACATTTCATTTTTCTATTGGAGTTAATTTCTCTGTGTCCTTCTTGTCCACAGTAAAAAAATATTCACGTTTCATTGATACATTTTCTCCGGTGTTTCATCCTACATTTTCAACATGTATAAAACCATATATTAATTACTTCATGGACACACCTTCCTGAACTCTATGAGAAATACTTCCTTCACATCTATGGCCATTCCAATAGATGGTTAAAGTACACATTTTAATAAAAACATCCATGAAAAAATATTATGAATAATAAAAATTTTGTCACCCCATTGATCATCTAATATAACATCTTATTATAAAATGGTTAATAAAATTTATTAGTAACATATTTTATTTTTTCTTCCCCCGAGTTTCTATAAATATAAATTAGATTATGAGAGACATTTATCTAAGAATAACTAATCATAATCATCATAATTTGGAAAAATGATGTTTAAATATTAGAACCTAATCCATTAATATATGAACCATTAGTATTATCCATGTTTATTCATTATAATTTTTATTTAAATCATTCATGAGGGTTAATAAACATTTTTTTTCAGTTCCTAAAGCATATCCCTAAGGACTTTCAAACCAGGTGTGTAGCAAGGTATGTTTTCATGTAACATTTTATGTTTGACTCATTCTTGACACACCTTGTCAGAGTTGTTACACGTAGATACATCTATTCAAAAAACACAAAAAAATATACTATCCACAAAGATATTTATTTCTATAATCCACTATATATATCATTAAAAGACATTCCATGATATATTCTTAAACATTTTGTTATCCTTATACTTATCTTTAGAGACATCCCTAGACATGTCCTTAAAAGAGTCATAAGGGGTCTCAGTAATGAATTATCATCCTAGTTTCTAATTATTTATTAAAACAACGCTCCGATTGAAATTATAACAACCCAAATTTAATATATATATATATACTTTTCATAATTTTTTCTTAATACATAAAACATTACACTAAAAATTCCCCAAATAATTTATTAGTTTAGTGAATTTAATAGACTTGAAATATAGAATAGGGTACATGATCGAGCAATGTTATCTCCCACTAGGTTCTCCAATACTACCATCCTTCTCAGAAATATTGAAAATAAAATATATCTTGACATTACAGGGAAGGAAATATAACAAATTGTTGTTCTCATATGCTTAGTAAGGGTAAACAAGGAAGATATGTAAGAATAAACATGAATAAAAGGTAATGAGAATGTGATCAAAACATTTGAATATCATAAAATGAATCAAGAAATAGATTTTATCAATTAATAATTGAATAATCATTAGCTAATCAAGGGCATAATCTATGAAAGAAAGAAATAGGAGTGAGACATGGAAGTTTAGATTAAAAAAAATTAAATTTATTCCTAATAAGTCAATACGCATTGGTATTACTTAAAATTGCACTTCATGGGGACTACACTTACTTTGTTCAAACCACTATCCATAGACATAGTCCTCCCAATGTAAGTTATTTTGTTACCTCATCATAAAAAAGTGGATAATGGTTTCCCATCTCTCCATTGTGGATCCAATTTCCCAATCTTTTAATAGTATATCAGGTTTCCCCATCTTCCCATAATGTATTGGGAGTCTATATATTCACAAAGACGATCATGTTTCCCCATATTTTCATAGTAGATCAGGTTTCCCCATCATCCTATAATGGATCATTAATGTTTACTTGATTCCATTAATTATCTAATGTGATATATATTTTTACCCAGTTGATTGGAGGGAGATATAGGTCCAACCAAACTCGTAATGAGATAAAACATAAACGTACAACCTAAAAATAAAACATGCATCATATCATGACCCATAATAATAGATGGGTTTCATAAACATCATATCATAACCCATGGATGAAATGGGTAAGATAAAAAATTTAATCATATCATAACATATGACAAACATATAGGATTATTATTCATTAAATCCTATAAAAACCTATAAAAGGAAGTGGTTTTCATAATAATTTTTCATGAAATATATTTTTGTAGAGAAATGGGATTCATGATAATTTTTCAAGGCATCACTTATTGAAGGGAAACATTTTTCATTCGATTTTATCAGGTTATAACAATATTATGTTAAAATGGTTTCATAATGATTAAACACAATGAAGATGAATATGATTCATATATATATAACCAAAATAATAAGAACGGGTTTTAGAATCATATATCCCCGGAATGAGATATGTTTTTTCATACACATTATTTCATCAAAACATAAACTATTTAGAGAAACAATAGGAATGAAATCATTGGAAAATTTCTATAAATTGAATGGGTAACATCAATAGACTTCATCTTAGAATGAATATAATTTTTAAAAAATATTTTATAAAAATTTATTAAAAAAACATTTTTATTAAGGAATTATTCTTAAAAAATAAAGCCCTTTTCAAAACATTTTAATTGAAAATACATTGAAAAAAATGAAATAATGCTTGAAATCTTTTTGAAAAAAAAAATTCCATGAAAATTTAAAAAATATATATATGAAATTTTTTTGAAACAATCTAACCACGAAAACATATACAATAATATTTGAGGACATTTAAATACTTTTCTTTGAAAACACCCTTTCGAGAACATATAAATAATTCTTTAAAATTAATTTAAATCTTTTCTTCAATATAAAAGAATTTTTTGAAAAAATATGTTTCATGGATGATAATATTTATAATAAAAAAATATCAAGAATAATAGGAAAAAATTATTTAGTAAAATATCATTGTAATCATATAATACATGCATCATGGAAATGTCAGTTAGGATGGTGGGTAAGATAGTACATACCAAAATATCATTTTACACTTTAAATGTTCATAAACATTAATTGATCTGAAATTAAAAAGACCATTATTTTTAAAACCATTTATTAAAGAAAAAATAGATGAGTAAAAATTTTAATTAAAATTAAAAGAAAAAAATTATGAATTTATTTTATAAATTTTTTTTCTTCTAATGAACAGATATTTTGAACTGAAGGAACAAATAAAGTCATATTTTCATAAAATAATTTTATCTAATATATTAATAACCATTAAATGGAACAATGGTACAATTATTTGGGTATGACTACCATATATAGATGGTGATAATAATAATGTTGGTTCTTGAAAGACGTACTATAATAGTTAATTAATGGATACATAATCATAAACAATATTGGTAAGTTATTTGATCAAATTTGTAATCTTTTACCACATGGGAAAATTTAAATCATAATAAAATTGAAATAATTAAATTTAATATAGATTAAAATATAACAAAAATAAGTAATTTCGTGATATAACATGTGAAATGGTAGTATACACACCACATAAGAAAATTTTTGTGCATAACATGATATGTGTCTAAAAGATGGAAAATTTAACAAAACATTACATTAACACGTAAATATCTTTTGAAATATTATCTCCATGAATGAAATATAATAATATATATATTTAAATAACCATAAAATAATTAATATGAATCATATAATACATCCATGTTCAATATACACACCATAGAAATGAAATGAGTTGTGAGTAAACCATGTGCCTCGCTGAAGTAAAAAGTTACATGAAACACCCTTACCTTGAGTATTACTTGTAAATAGTGTCCTTAACATACTGAATAATAAAATAATTTTAATTAATTTCATTCTCAAAACTAATTTTATCCTTTAATATTAATTTTATTTAACTTATTATAACTTTGTATGCAATTACATTAACAATTAAGTTCATATCATGTATTTTGATAAAATTTGGTTCATGTGTTAAAACGAATTTGGTAGGTCGAATGTAGTCAAATGAGTGATTATATATAAATCTCCCTACAAATTATTAAGAAATAAATATCATATTTATAAATCAATTATAAAATTAAACCTAATCATGGGAAAAGTTTATGCGAACTGAACAAATGTTTCAATGGTGGAGACGTACTCATGAGTAAGGTTCCCATTTTTTGTGGTCATTAATTAAAGTAGGTAAGAAAAACTATATCATTTCAAAATGATATTTACATAATTTATAAAATTTTATTTAATCATATATAGCTATATATTTAATTACTTATATGTAAAAGGAATCACATTTCATCGAGGAGGTGGTAGTCCACAGGTCCACAAATGAAGTTATTACCTTTTTTAGCTCTAAAAAGTGTACTAATAAAAATTATATATTATATTTAATGAAAGGTTATTATATAATTAATATCATAAATATTTTTATTTATGTCAAAAAATATTATTAAAACCATCCTTTATTCATTCATTGTATAATGTGAACAATTCACAATATTTTGAGGAGGTAATAGTCCACACTTCAAGAAATGAGGTAATCTGATTTACAAAAAATATAAGGATTGATGTTATGAGTTATATAATATGAAAAAATATTTTTCCATCATAATTCCCATAAATTATATGTGGTAAATGGAAATCAAAATACATTGTTTCTTGAGGCAGCAGTTGGTCGTACACAAAAACGGTAAGTTATTACTCATTAGATTGATGTCTCTGTAATTGTCAACCAAAAACTAAGAATATAAAAATCTCAATATATTTAGGATACATAGGGTATTATTTAATAATGGAATCAGATTATTTAATGGGGTCTATATTGAAAATAAAATTAAATAGCTTCGAGTAGGGTGTTACATCTTCTTTGGGAAACTCTTTTTGGTTTTCACCAATGGACTTCCTTGTATGGCATTATGCTGAAGGTTATGATTATAGAAATAGTGTAGAGATTTTTTTTAGATAGTTTAGAATATATTTTTGAGCCAAATTGGTTTGAGAGATGTTAATAAGGGCCATAGGTAGTGAACTTTTATATGGGAGGGAGGGGACACACTTGTTATTTTTGAAAACATTATTGGTATACCATCCATTTAAAAAATAAATGTCATAAAAAAGTCTCCCAAAAAAATAATATAAGGTTTATAGAAGGAATATGGAAATAAAATTGGATTTGTAGAAGTTTATTATTAATTTTGGAACTTATCATTACTTTTTAGTCCCTTATTAAGCATAATTTTACCTTAATATATATAATTAAATTTAACCACATTCACTATTTTTTGTATATAATTAAATATAGCGTATTAGAATATATATTATACTTATTAAAACGTTTTATGAAAAAAAAAATTAAATTAATTTCCAAGAATTTGGGAATTTATTTTTATTTCTAATACAACAAACAATGCAAGAAAATGGATTTTTAGTGTGATAATGTACATCTATTAATTATGATTTTATATAAAATTCCAATATAAATATTGTTACAATGAAAAAAAATTGGGATTGATTTATATATAATTTATAAATTTTGAAATTTAAAAAATATAATATATAATTTATCTATAAAAATAATTTATTTTAAATAGAAGTTTTGAATTAAAATTCAGTATTTATCACTATTCATCCAAAAATTATTTTTCATAGAAATATCCAAAATAATTCATTAAGATTATTTTTATATTGTGAATTTAAAAAAATCTATTATATCACATTCAATTTCTAAGATTGAATACAGTTTATATTATTAGGTTTCACAAAATAAAATTAAAAAATTTCATCCGAAAAAATAGATAATGAGATAATGTCTTTAAAAGAAATTATATGTATCATTTTCAATATGTTATTACATTAAATAATTATAAATACATTTTTTAAATTTATTATTAATTTTTAGATTAGCATGTTTAATTGAATGTTTATAACTACCCCGTTTAAATAGTAATGGTAATAAAGTGTTGTTTTTGTGAAACTCGTTGTTGCATGTAACACAATCCATATTGGTGTTTCATATAGCACAATCTTACATAGATGTAGAATATAATGAAATTATGAAATATTGATTTAATTTTAGAAAAAATATTGTTATTTTATCATGAAATAATTAAAATATAACATATTTAATTAAATCTGATCAATAATTCACAAAACTATTAGGGTGTAATAATATTCTGGTTTGGATATCATTATAATATATAAAAATCATTTCTATAAGAATTATTGATTTTTTCTTATTCTAGGAATTTTTTGTAATATAAATTATTTTATAAATATCATATTTAGTAAAAAAAATTAAGATAATTTTTATTTAATAAATTATTTATTAATTTAAGTGTTCCATTATTGGTGTTATCAAATCCCTAATTTGTTTTGTAAAACATGTTGACAAACACATTAATCATGGATAATGTTTTTCCAAAAAAACAATTTTCTAATGTATGTAGTACAATGTGATAATTTATAAACTATGATTCTTTAATACAATTATCTATAATAATTTTTCAAATTAATTTGTTTTCAATCTACTTCCCTTATTATATATGAGTAATATAATAAAATTAGAAATATTTTCCAAAATAACCCAACAATGATAGTAACATAATAAATAATAGTTATGTAGAGAGTGAATCTACATTATTACACTGTAATATGATATTATGGGTCATATCTCAGTTTTTATATTAGTTTAGTAGATTTGAAGAACTATATTTTTATATGGTTCACAATTAAATTGGGAATATAGAAAATATAATAAAACTTATCGCAATATTAATAATAATTATCATTTTCATATCATTTTAAAAGGAATTTTATGAATGGTAGATAAAAAATACATCGAAGGGATTACATATAGTGGAAGTTATCATGAATAAAAAACCATAATCAATATGTAATGAACAATAAAATAAAAACATTACATTTAATCAATATCATTAGGAAAAATTATAGACATTGATAATTTCAATACATTTACATAAGAAATAATAATTTTGTAATTCTAAATGGTGAATATTAATTTTATTTTCTTTAATTTTCTCATATATCATGATATATTTACTATTATTTCATTTTGTAAATATATTTTAATCGATATGTATGTTTAAACGAATAAATCAATTAATTGGTCTATATAATGTGATCGCCTCATAATAATATTTTATGGATCACTGGGACATCCATAAAAAGTAATGACTATTATTTTTATGTCCAATTAATACTTATCATGTTGAATTATCAATTTAATTAATAAACAATATGAGTTATCAACAAAAAAATTATATTGATTAATGAATAATGAATATTAATATTTCCCCAAAACGATAAATTAACATTCCTAGAAAAATAGTATATGTTGATATGTTATATGTTTGGAGAAATACTCATATCCATGATTCAAATAATATATATATTTAAGATTAATATAATGTCCAATAAAAATTGAACACAGTGGAGGGAAATTTTATTGATAAGGATAATTACTACAAAATCAATAAGAGATAAAAATTGATAATGATTTAATCACTATTTTTTGAAACAAATTAATTTATTTTGGATAAATATATAAATTTTAAGATAACCATTTAATAATCATGTATCATGGTGTTTTATTTATATACACCTAAAAACTATTATTATAATCTAAATTTCATGAAATAGTTATATTAGTATTAGAATACATTAACATAATATATATTTAAATTGAACATTCCTTTTAAAATTTGAAAAAATGTTGAAAAATAAACTTTAATAAAACCTTATAAATTATACTATAAAATCATCCAACAAGTCAACTATAACATAAAATTTTGTTAATTAATCAATTGACTATGCTAAATGGATCTTTATAAAGAAATATTGAAATATATAGACAATGAAAAAATATACCCAATCAAAAAGGAAAATAATATCATGTTTTCTATGGAAAATTTATTAGATTGATTCATGTTACGTGTTGGGGAAAATATGAAATAAAATAATGAAACTCCTTAAATAAAAAAAGGATATAAAAATATAAAAAATTTATATAGTATTCTTGATAATATTACATAAATTGAAATAAGATCAATAAAAAAAAGATTGTAAAATAAATTTTACCCACTTTATTAAAATTTAAATTTTAACCCCATAAAAGTGTAAACATTAATTGAATCATTAAAAATAAATAATTAATAGATATTAATTTTCAATACATCAAATGGGTTGTATGTACTCCATATAAAAAAAATATGTTCATAATATAAAATATACCTTAAATGAGTGTACATTAAGATGAATGGAATTACCTAATGTGAGAACTACCGCATACAAGCATTTAACATTTTGTATAAGAAATTTTCATTTATTATAATTACATAATAGAATGACATAAATATTTATAGTATCATATATGTACCAATTATTACATCTAATAAGTTTTTGTTAATGATCATTTAATATTAACACTATTTAGGTTGTTAAATTCTTTTTTGATGGTTGTTTTGATTATGTTGTTTTGTTCCTTATGTACTAATCATGCTTATATTATATCAAGAATTTTAATTACTATTTTGATTGGAAAACCTAAGGGGAGTGTTTGTAGGATTTCAACATAAATGATTTCTTCATAATATTATAAAATTTTAATCCCTAAATTTTAAGAACAAAATATGTTTAATATAATACTAGAGTTATATACATTGATATTTGAAATATCATCTCAATATCATGATCGAATATATGTTAACATATTTTCAAAAAAAAAACATTACCTTTAGAAATTAATTTTATAAAAATCTATTTATAAAAACAAAAAAAATCAGTAGGGAATGTAATTTTTTGTAATTATTTTAGAATATATATATATATATATATGTTTTCTTGAGAATTGATGTAAATAAAAAAAAATTAAATGAATAGATGAATTGAATAAGTGGTTTTATCTCAAGATAATACATAATCCCCTCAACCTTAAAATCACCCACTTCCTGTATATTGTTTTATATAATAATATAACACACATCCTAGATTGTGTTTTACCACAATGTAGAATTTTTTCAGAGGATCACAGATCCTAGTTCACAATTCATTAAGGGAAAAATAAAAATATAACATTAATATAGATAGTCTAGACTGATCATCATATTAAAATATTATTCATTGATTCTATAGTAAATATATATGGGATTTTTTATTAAAATATAATATTTAGTGTAATATTCTATGATAAAATAAAATATGTATGTCACACACAATAGCAATGTAGATAAAACGAGTAAGAGAATGATTAAATTTGGTGTATCATATCATTTTGTACTATTGTACTCCAAACGATTATTCTCTACTGATATTCATATATTATTATAACATTGTGTGTGGAGATGTTAATTACTCTCATGTAACGACCCGTCCTCTGAGGCCCATGTCATTACTACCCCAAGTTGTCCATCCACAGGACAGGGGTTGGCAACTAGCACCAGAATGTCAAATACCTAAAAAGGGAATGTATTACCTCAAAACTTGTACACACATATAAAGAGAACATTGTGCAAAATTATAACATAATGGAAGAATAAAGGCATAACCAAAATTAAAAACCTCAACTGACAGTTAATGTAAGTACTGAATCTAAAAGGGGCCAGAATACAAGCCCAACTAAAATGGAGATATATGTAAATGTAAAAACAGCTCTTGAGGTCCCCCTCCAAGGATCCTACCTTAAGGGTAGGTACAACTCGTCACTGCGGCATTCCACATCAACCAATCACCTTTATACTTCATCGTGTCCTTCTTACCGAGTCTTAGTAAAAACTATATGTCTTCTGTGTAAAGAAAAAAAATTTGCATTTAAATTTTTCATAAAATTATTTGGGATAATTATGAGTCTGAAAAAATTAACAATGTGTGTTTCTGAGGCACAGTGTTCCTTGAATAAAATTTTTTCCCTTTTAAGTAAAGTTCAATAAATGCATTGGTGGTATTTTCTATCTTTTGATCTGGTTCTATGATTAAAAATTTGAGGGCACCATTAAATCTGTAGTATTGGGATTCACATAAAAGATGATTCACATCGACCGTAGTGGGTCGGGTGAAAACATTAATTTTTTAGACTATTGAAAGATTAATAAAATAACATTTTATTTCGTTTTATTTATTTTGTTTTTCTCCAGTGGATAAATGGTGGTGGCTGGACCAACAACATGTCAAGCCATTAATTTGGTTGACTCATCCTTGTTTGTAACCGTACCGTTGGAATTTGTGAGATTCATTATTTAATTGAACATCACAAATTTCTCGGTACATTAACCACCCTAACCCCTTTAATTTATATTGATCACAGGGAGGGTTGTTGGAACGACTTCCCCAAGTGACGACCCTCTAGAAATGTACCACGACGACAACCATTTAGAGCATGTGACCATTTTCAGTGAGCAATGACGAGCACCACTGAATCACGAACCGACGACAATGAATAAGGAGGATTCGTTTATTGTCGTCAGTAGACTTATAATATAGTTTGGGGGATTTTTTTAATGTTCATATTTATGAGATAAATTTTTTCTCACTTGATAAAATGCTAATGCAGAGGGAGTGGGCCAAACAAATAAGGCTCGAACCCTCCGCTTCTACAGTATTTTCCACGTTATTCTAGAAATGTTTTCAAAATGGAGAGGCAGAATGAAATCGGAGGACATGTTCTAGCGATGGGGACCCTAGATGTAACACCCTAGGTAAAGAAATAATATGACATTTTTATATTTATCCATATTTGTGAATAAAATATTAATATTACTTTAAAGGGGATTCCTGATCAATGGCGTACCCAATACGCAACAACGAGTTTCTTGGGAATCTTGCGTTGCACTCTAATAATAAAATAATACTTTTTAAATAGTAGTTAATGCCTAGTCGTTGTAATGGAGGTAATGAACAGAACTAACTAAAAAATGATTATATATGTTTGTCAAATATTTTTTACTTTTTACAATAAATGTTAGAGGATTAAAAATGCAAATGAATCCAATTTTAAGCGTAAACATTCTAATATTCTTTAAAAGTTCGATTAACCGCCTTTTGATGGAGAACCTCTTTTAAATACACTTTTTGACAATTTTATGTGTTATATTTGAAAAAATAAAATTATTCTTTAGAATCGGGACTTCAAAATTTACTTTGTGTAAATTTTTGGTATCTTTCTGATAAAGTTCATTTTTTAATTAATAGTGAAAAATGTTTGTATTTAAATTCAAAAACACTTTTTAATATAATTTATTTATCTGATTAGATTATATTTTGAATTGGTTTTAAAGTGAAATTAGAATATATTTTTACCATTTAATCCAATGGTGTACATTGGAATTAATTTCACTTTGAAATCGGACTTAAACTAGTGTCAATCTTTTGATACATTTTGTTTCATAAAAACACGCTATTGTTTTCCCAGCGGGAATTAATTATTAAATTAATTAATGCAACTTATTTGTTTTGAATTTTGTAAAATAGACATTATTTTTGAATTTGGAATATCTAATATAGCTTAGGGTGATCTTTTGGTAATTTTCTGAAAAACGTCAATTTTTGATGAATAGTGAAACCACTAAGTGGTACTTATAAAAACTGATTTTCCATTTAAATGAAATTTTTCAATCTTTGTGTTTTGAATATCAAAAATCTAACATACATGGTTGTCGTGAAGAAGTAAAAAAGTGGTTCAATGGGGTTAAAATAATTTTTTAGTGAATAGTAACTTATTAAGATTTTAATCGCGGTTAGAGGTAATTAGTGTAGTTTAAGGTAAAAATTATGTTTTAATAATATGAGATGAGCTTGACACATGTCCTACCCTCATTGGATGTGTCATGGACGACCAAGAAAATCCATGGGTCAACTTGGGGACCCCATGGAGCCACTTTGGTTGAAAATGACATAAATACCTTTTTATTTAATGTTAAAGTAAAAAATGACACACACATGAAATGTTTTACTAAAAAACTTTTTAAATGGAGTTATACAAGTCTGATTTTTGATTATAAATATTAATTATAAATCTAAAATGATTTCCTACATCATGATATTTTTTTATAATTTTTAGACATTAAATATAATTAATTATTTATGACGTCATGATGATGCAGCGATTACCTCATTAATAATGGATTTAAATAAAATGAAACGATAATGTAAAATATATGACCTACACATTTCCAAAACCTATTGTATGGGTGGATTTAGAACCCTTATCACCTTATCCTAGAATCTCATCAATTTGGGACCATTAAAATCTGAATCTCATTCTAAAATAACGTAACATTTCTTTACTTTCCAAGAGTGCCCCTCCTCTCCTCTTATAAAAGGCCCACACCTCTACCTCCTTACCAACACTTCCAAAGCCTTTGTATCGGCCAAAACTTGCCCATTTTGTCTCTCCACATCCCTCTCTAACTCCTTAATGCCTCAATTTGGGATGAAGTCTTCCCAAGGAAGCCTTTGAGCTTAAACCAAAGGGAGTTACCCGATTTTAAGGTAATGTCTTCACTTGTGTCCTTTTGTTTTATTTTTCTTCTCCAAACCCCTAAAATCTTTTTATTCGTTTCTTTTGTAACAACTCATGTATAGTAAATATACTATGATTTTTTTTATAAGAATTATTCGAGCTACACTTACACACACCTTCGTCTAATGGTTAAAGAACATACTGTTTCTATGGTTGGCGATTTTCTGCCTCACGAAACGATAATTGTTCAATATTCTTTTAACACCTTTGAAGGTGGCCATTATGATTTCACTGTATTTTATATATGGTATTTATGTTTAATATATTCTTATGTATTTTATATTTAAACCATACCGTTATTCTTTTCATTTTGTGTAAATGCGATAATTTCATTTGATGAAGTGTCGACTACCGCCCCCTCAAGTGATGTGACTCGTACATGCAATACATGGAACGTATAAAGATTTAAATTAATGAACATATGTGACATATATAACATATATATTATACTGTAATTAATATATATATATATATATATATTTTATTTTTAATTCTGTTAATATGACAATGAAAAAAATGAAAGTAGCGTTCATGCGTACGTACGGCCTACTGTCTCCATGAACGGTGCTTTTCATTTTTTATCTCCAAATGATACAGAATATTATAAAATGAATATGTACTGGATATATATATTATTTTAAACATTAATACTATTCTGGAAATTATTTACTTATAACTACATGGACAATCATTTTTCAAACAAGTTCATTTTTGACTCATGTACCAAACATCGGCAAAAACGTCTGATATGAACTAAAATTATTAAAAAATTATTGTATCATTATAATATGTGATATGAACTGAATAATAATTTTTAAAGGAGTTCCTTAGGAAATTATAAATTGACCAAAGTTTATTATTCAGGAATATAAAGAAATTAACAAGACAAGTTGGACTTGAGGTAAGGGATCCAATCTCTCTATTTCCTTTTAAGTACTCTCCTTTATGTCACTTATTTTAAGCTCCTCTTTGTTATGTTGGGGGATGTTATTTTATATTCCTATAGCTGTAAATTTTATTTTAATATGATTATAGACCGTATTTGATCTCATCATTCCATTTCTGGATGTTTTAAGTGGTGCCGTTATGCTGCCGAGTTTTCGTAAGGGATTTTTCATCTCACTTTTTATTCCCGTGAGATTTATACTACATTTGACACAATTTACTTTGAGTGGTGTATGTAATGTCCATTATTATACAAATTTTTAGTATAATTTCATTTATGGGTATTCACATCTTCATTGTATGACCCTTCATCCATCGGGTGTACGTTTCGAAAGTTACCCAACTCGGTAAGGGGACCTTTCACCCTCCTCTTTTTAAAATACTTCTTTTGTCATGTCTTTTAATTCACAAACTATTATGTTGGGATATGTTCTTTTATATCCTTATTGATGTAAATTTTATGACCAAGTGATGAGATGCCCTTTTTATCTCTCATCAACTCATTTTCCGAATTTTGAATTAATGTCGTTAGGCTGTCGAATTTTACCAAGGGAACTGTTTAACCAAATTTCGATTTCTTTGGGTTCAACATATATTTATTTAATATGTCATCTTTTGAATATGTGTGAATGACATTATATTGTTTTACACTTAATATCCACTTATATTGGGTGTATTTATATTTTTCACACATAATTTTGAGATTGATTTATCCTTAATTTAAGGATACCTTCTTTATAAGGGATTTGATCACATTTGACATTTCTATTGAGACTTCATTGTTGTTATGAACCAATTCACTCTTATATGGTGTATATACTGTCCTTTGGAATATTATATCATGAATCTATTTATTCTCATGATATTATAATGTTCTGACTAAATGTTATTCCTCAATTATTGTATTCAAGTGTCTCTAATTTTGGTAAAACCCCTTTAACCAAAATATCACTTTAAATGTTTTAATTATTTGTTCTTATTAATATCCATGTTTTCAAAATGGTTTTAAGGATTAATTTATATGGATATTAATGGTTTAAATTTTTAAAAGCTTCAAGGTGGTATGGGACACTTTGATTCCAAAATCTCTTTATTAAATGTTTTAAATGGTTTTGGAAATGGTTTCTTTTTGAATGGATTCATTATTTCAATATACTCAAATGTTATATTGTTATTGAAATGTGGAAATGTTATGTTTTTTTTATACATGTTTTATGTGATACGTTTATGTTATGTTTCTTGGGCATTGTTATGAAAACGGGTGGTTCCGTGATAAACTAAGGGAGGGTGAGCCCGTTATAGCTCTTCAATGCATTGGGTAACGCGAAGGAGTGAAACATTAAGGTTTCTACAAAGAGATTTAGGTAATATACTGTGGTGGGTATTCCAGACGTAACCAAGAGGGTTAATCCCTACGTAAGAATGTTATGAATGCCTCAAGTTACCTTTATGTCTTATGATTTCTATGATTTATTCATGATTTGATGAGGTATGTTAAAGTGCTTATGTTTTATGGGTAAAGTATGATTTCATTCATATGTATATATGAACTCATGTTTCCTTTACATATTTTTATAACCCTTAATGAGCTTTTTATACTCATCCCAAGTTTTTGAAATGTTTTTCACAGGTCAAGGGAAGGGTACATGATATGATGATAGTGTCAAGGAAGTGCCAAGAAAGGTTCCATGTTTTATTTTAAATATGTTTCCGTTGATGGGAAAAATGAATACTATATTTTATGTAACCACTTTTTTTAAATGTGGAATGCAATGCAATTTTTATGATCTAATTCTCTAAAACTCTAAACTAGAAAGAATCCTTAATGTGTAATCTTGTTATAACTCGAGATTAAGTAAGGATTAAGGTTGGGGCCTTATAGTTGGTATCAAAGGTCGGTTTAGATAACTTTAGAGGTTAGGGTACTCTTTAATCATAAGTGACATTACCATAATGGTTAGGATTTCAGAAAGATTCCTATTTTTAGAAAAATTGAATGGGTAAGTATATCTTAGTGTTTATCTCCCTCATTAGTACATGATGGTTTTGTTGATATACTCACACTGACATTTTTGGTTTTAGTAAATGGATGGATCTAGCAGCCACCAAAGTAACAGTGGATGTGAAGGAAACTTTGACAGTTTTTTGAGAAAGAAATTGAATGATATGGGAGCTGCAATGAGAACTCTTGTGTTTATCCTCAACCAACTATCTGGAGTCATGATTGACCACCTAAACCTTGGTGATTTTTCTAAGGTATCATATATGCGTGAAAAAAATCTCTACGGAACTACAAGTAATAATCATAAAGGTAAGTTTGTTCAAAAACCTTTGTGTCAAAGATGTGGAAAGAAACACCTAGGAAAATGTTTCAAAGGTACAGAAATATGCTATAGATGTGGAAATGAAGGTCATAAAGCAGGAACCTGCCATGGAAAAAGGAAGCATCCAGTTGACTCGAGGAAAGGGAAAGAAGTTCTTTCTTGGTGATCAATTGAATGTTTTAAATGTGGTGTGCATGGTCATTATGCAAACACATGTCCTATGAAGAAGTTTTGTGAATGGGATCACCAAGATTGTACAAATACTTGTTTACCAATACCTAATGCCATTCCGATTGAGGGTGAAGAAACTGAAAATGACCAATCAAAATTATGGATTATTTCATAACTTTTGTTTTCCTATTTTGTAATCTTAGGATATGATTCATGATTTTGTTTTTAGGAAAGAATTATTTCAGAATAAGTTGGAAATGAATGGTTAATGGATCATAAAGAATGTAGAGTGAGTAAGAAGTCAAGATATAATGACATCAAGAGTTATGCTGAAATTCTTAAGATTATTAAGTCTCTTTTGATGATGGGTTTACATTAGAAGAATTTTTATAGTATGTGTAACCCTGATGTTTAATATATGAAAATTTTATTCAAGGAAAAGTTATGAGTTCTTTTGTGGACATAGTTATAAAGAACCATTTGGGTTTATATGATCCTTACATTTGAGGTAATTATGGGTTACTATATGTTATGATGGAAGTGAAAGGCATGAGATAAATTTAAGGTTAAATTATGTTATGGATATTTTTGATGATTTTATCTCTTTTTGGGGAATGATTTGAGAATTATATAGTTTTGGAAAAAGGACAACACGCAGACCATGTCACAACCCGTCGTGTCGGACAAAGCTATGGGAATCGAACCCACAACCAAAGTGCGACTGGTATTTATCGCCTACCACTGGACTATGTGAAGTCCCTGGATAGTTTGACTAATTTTTTTTAGTTATATGATTTTATGAATCAAGAGTATGTTAATTTTTGGTTATCTATGGAAATGATTAACCAATCGTCGAGGATATGTGATTAGGATAATTATTTTTCAATATGAGAATTTAAGAGCAACAGATATTATTTGGAGATAAAAGTTAATATGTACCTTGCAAGACTTTGTGATTATATCCATCAAATATTTTGGTTTCCATCTTAGTTTGGTTTACTTTGAAGAATTTTATGGACAAATTTTTTGTCGAATGGTCCTTGTTGAACATTGGGTGTTGTGGGACAAATTTTGGAGATTACGAATAGATTTTCTTTTTATAAAGGGTTATCCTTTTCTAGATTATCAGATCTTGTACTAACCTTTTTGGTTTCGTTTCTGGTTAAAGTCTAAAGACATGGGAAGTATATAGTTCTCTTTTGTGGATTAGGTGATTATCTAGAAGTTGATTATAGTGAACAAGTCTTCCTAAATGCTCGCCTTTTGGAGAAAATATGAGTTTGTGTAAGAAATCTAATAAAAGTTGAAAGTCAACATGATAAGTAATTATGTTTCCTTATGAATAAATTCCTCAATGAAAAGTAACTTAAAAAATGTTGTCTATTAACTTTTCCTACTAGGGAATCAAATACCGTTTTACACATCACAAGTTTGTGATTTTCTTGTGGTTAACTTTCTCCTAAACATGTTTTCTATCACTATCAATCAGAACATGACCCTATGTATTCTCCACCATGTCCATGTTTTCCTACATGGAATCCTAGTATGGGTTAACTCGGGTGACCTCTGTACTTATCTTTCTTTATTTTAAAGTGACTGTTTTACTGACTCTTGTTCCGATGTGGGACTTTCAAGGATGTTTCCAAGCTCAAATTTAAAATTGCGGGGATGCAATTCCCAAAAGGGGGGAAGGATGTAACACCCTAGGTATATAAAGAATTTTACATTTTTATATTTTTCCATATTTGTGAATAAAATAGTAATATTACTTTAAAGGGGATGCTATGCTCGATGGCGTACCCAATACGCAACAACAAGTTTCTTGGGAATCTTACGTTGCACTCTTATAATAAAATAATATTATTTTAAATAGTAGTTAACGCCTAGCCGTTGTAATGAAGGGAATGAACAAAACTAACTAAAAAATTATTATATATGTTTTTCAAATATTTTTTACTTTTTTCAATAAATGTTAGAGGATTAAAAATGCAAATGAATCCAATTTTAAGCGTAAACATTCTAATATTCTTTAAAAGGTCGATTAACCGCCTTTTGATGGCGAACCTCTTTTAAACACACTTTTTGACAATTTTATATGTTATATTTGAAAAAATAAAATTCTTCTTTAGAATCGGGACATCATAATTTACTTTGTGTAAATTTTTGGTATCTTTCCGATAAAGTTCATTTTTTAATGAATAGTGAAAATGTCGTATTTTAATTCAAAACAAACTTTTAATCTAATTTATTTATATGATTCGATTATCTTTTGAATTGGTTTTAAAGTGAAACTAGAATATATTTTTACCATTTAATCCAATGGTGGACATTGGAATTAATTTCACTTTGAAATCGGACTTAAACTAGTGTCAATGTTTTGATACATTTTGTTTCATAAAAACACGCTATTGTTTTGAAAGCGGGAATTAATTACTAAGTTAATTAATGCAACTTATATGTTTTGAAATTTGTAAAATAGACATCATTTTTGAAATCATAATATCAAATATATCTTAGGGTGAAATTTTGGTAATTTTCTGAAAAACTTCAATTTTTGATGAATAGTGAAACCACTAAGTGGTACTTATAAAAACTGATTTTCTGTTTGAATGAAATTTTTTCATCTTTGTGCTTTTAATTTCAAAAATCCAACATATATTTTTGTGATTAAGAAGTAAAATTTGGTTCAATGGGGTTAAAATAATTTTTTTGGTGAATAGTAACTTATTAAGTTTTTAATCGCGATTAGAGGTAATTAGTGTAGTTTAAGGTAAAAATAATGCCTTAATAACATGAGATGAGCTTGACAGATGTCCTACCCTCATTTGATTTGTCATTTCCGACCAATAAAATCCATGGGTCAACTTGGGGACCCCATGGAGCCACTTTGGTTGAAAATGACATAAATACCTTTTTATTTAATGTTAAAGTAAAAATGACAAACACATGAGATGTTTCACTAAAACAATTTTTACATGGGGTTATACAAGTCCGATATTTTATTATAAATATTTACTAAAAATATAAAAATATTTCCTACATGATGATATTTTTTTATAATTTTTAGACATTAAATATATTAAATTATTTATGACATCATGATGATGTAGTGATTACCTCATTAATAAAGGATTTAAATAAACTGAAATGATAATGTAAAATCTATGACCTACACATGTCCAAAAACTCTTGTATGGGTGTATTTCGAACCCTTATCACCTTATCCTCTAAACACATCAATGTGGGACCATTAAAATCCTAATCTCATTCTAAAATAACGTAACATTTCTTTACTTTCCAAGAGTGCCCCTCCTCTCCTCTTATAAAAGGCCCCCAACTCTACCTCCTTACCAACACTTCCAAAGCCTTTGGCTCGGCCAAACCCCACCCATTTTGTCTCTCCACATCCCTCTGTAGCTCCTTGAATCATCACTATGGGCATAAGTCTTTCCAAGGAAGCCTTTGAGCTCAAATCAAAGGGAGTTACCCGATTTTAAGGTAATGTATTCACTTGTGTCCTTTTGTTTTATTTTGCATCTCCAATGCCCTAAACTCTTTTTATTAATTTATTTTGTAAAAACTTCATTGTCTTCAATATACTAGGATTTTGTTATAAGATGTATTCGAGCTACTCTTACACACACCTTCGTCTAATGGTTAAAGAACATACAGTTTATGTGGTTGGTGATTTTCTGCCTCACGAAATGATGATTGTTCAATATTCTTTTAACACCATTAAGGGTGGCCATTATTATTTCACTGTATTTTATATATGGTATTTATTTTTAATATATTCTTCTGTATTTTATATTTAAACCATACCTTTATTCTTTTCATTTTGTGTAAATGCGTGAATTTCATATGTGGAAGTGTGGACTACCGCCCCCTCAAGTGATGTGACTCGTACATGCAATACATGGAACGTATAAAGAATTAAATTAATAAACATATGTGACCTATATAACATATATATTATACTGTAATTATAATATATATATATATATATATCATTTATTTTTAATCTCGTTAATATGACAAAGAAAAAAATGAAAGTAGCGTTCATGCGTACGTACGGCCTACCGTCTCCATGAACGGTGATTTTCGTTTTTTATATCCAAATGATATGGAATATTATAAAATGAATATGTACTGGATATATATGATATTTTATCCATTAATACTATTCTGGAAATTATTTACTTATAACTACATGGACAATCATTTTTCAAACAAGTTTATTTTTGACTCATGTACCAAACATCGGCAAAAACGTCTGATATGAACTAACATTATTGAAAAATTATTATAACATTATAATATGTGATATGAACTGAATAATAATTTTTAAAGGAGGTACTTAGGCAATTATAAATTGACCAAATTTTATTATTCAGGAATATAAAGAAAGGAACATGACAAGTTGGACTTGAGGTAAGGGATCAAACCTCTCTCTTTCCTTTTAAGTACTCTCTTTTATGTCACTTCTTTTAATCTCCTATTTTTTATGTTAGGGGATGTTATTTTATATTCCTATTGCTGTAAATATTATTTTAGTATGATTATAGACCCTATTTGATCTCATCATTCCATTTCTGGATGTTTTAAGTGACTCCGGCTGCAGAGTTTTCGTAAGGGATTTTTCATCTCACTTTTTATTCCTATGAGATTTATGCTACATTTGCCACAATTTCCTTTGAGTGGTGTATGTACTATCCATTATTATAATCTTTTTGTAGTATAATTTCTTTTATGGGTATTCACATCTTCATTGAATGACCCTTCTTCCATGGGGTGTACGTTTCAAAAGTTACCCAACTCGGTAAGGGGACCTTTCACCCTCCTCTTTTTAAAAGACTTCTTTTGTCATGTCTTTTAATTCACATAATATTATGTTGGTATATGTCCTTTTATATCCTTATTTATGTAAATTTTATGTCCAAGTGATTAGATTCCCTTTTTATCTCTCATCAACTCATTTTCCGAATTTTGAAGTGATGCCGTTAGGCTGTCGAATTTTACCAAGGGAACTTTTTAACCCAATTTCGATTTCTTTGGGTTCAACATGTAGTTATTGAATATGTCATCTTTTGAATATGTGTGAATGAACTTTTATTGTTTTACACTTAATATCCACTTATATTGGGTTTATTTATATTTTTCAGACATAATTTTGAGATTGATTTATCCTTAATTTAAGGATACCTTCTTTATATTGGATTTCATCACATTTGACATTTCTATTGAGACTTCATTGTTTTTATGCACCAATTCACTCTTATATGGGGTACATACTGTCCTTTGTAATATTATATCATGAATACATTTATTCTCATGATATTATAATGTTCTGAGTAAATTTTATTCCTCAATTATTTTATTCAAGTGTCTCTAATTTTGGTAAAACCCCTTTAACCAAAATATCGCTTTAAATGTTTTAATTATTTGTTCTTATTAATATCCATGTTTTCAAAATGGTTTTAAGGATTTATTTATATGGATATTAATGGTTTAAAATTTTAAAAGCTTCAAGGTGGTATGGGACACTTTGATTCAAAAATATCTTTATTAAATGTTTTAAATGGTTTTGGAAATGGTTTCTTTTTGAATGGATTCATTATTTCAATATACTAAAATGATATATTGTGATTAAAATGTGGAAATTTTATGTTTCCTTTATGCATGTTTTATGTGATGCGTGTATGTTATGGTTCTTGGGCATTGTTTTGAAAACAGGTAGTTCTATGATAAACTACGGGCGGGTGAGCCCGTTATAGCTCTCCAATGCATTGGGTAACGCGAAGGAGTGAAAAAGTAAGGTTTCTCCGAAGAGATTTAGGGAATATACTATGGTGGGTATTCCAAACGTAACCAAGAGGGTTACTCCCTATGTAAGAATGTTATGAATGCCTCAAGTTACATTTATGTCTTATTATTTCTATGATTTATTCATTATTTGATGAGGTTTGTTAATGTTCTTATGTTTTATGGGTTAATTATGATTTCATTCTTATATATATATGATCTCATGTTTCCTTTCCATATTTTTATAACCCTTACTGAGCTTTTTATGCTAATCCCATGTTTCTGAAATGTCTTTCACAGGTCAAGGGAAGGGTACATGATATGATGATAGTGTCAAGGAAGTGTCAAGAAAGGATCCATGTTTTATTTTAAATATGTTTCCGTTGATGGGAAAAATGAATACTATCTTTTATGTAACCACTTTGTTTAAATGTGGAATGTAATGAAAGTTTTATGATCTAATTCTCTAAAACCCCAAACCTGAAAAGATCCTCAATGTGTAATCTTGTAATAACCCAAGATTAAGTAAGGTTTAAGGCTGGGGCCTTATACTAGAGCCTCGTAGGTGCTGATGGTATCAAAAATGGACCATTAGAGCACGTACAGTTGCCCTCAGAAGAAACCGCTGGGCGCGCCATGTTGGCGGCGGTAGGCGGTGGTATGAAGAGACCTGCGATGATCGGCCATGGGTGGTGGAAAGCGGAGCTCAATCCTACACCACGATGTAGAAGGTCTTCTTCCTTGAGAGGGTTGTGCTAAATAAAGACAGATCCCGCAAGCGCCGCTGGGGTTAGCATCCATAGAAGGAGGAGGGTGGCACGACACTGCGCAGCACCACGTTGGCAGAAGACGGTTGGAAATATAGCTAACCTTTGAACTTGGTGGGGTAGTGCCCCACCGACTAGAAAAAATGGTCCCACAACCACTGGGCCAGTGGGAGAAAACTTTCTGCCTTCTGGAATACCGGGATGGACATGGGCCGACCGAGCGGACAGGACTAACACAACGAGTCGGGCCAAGACCGCGGCCCAGCGGCCCAGTATGGGTGGAATGAGCCCCACCTGGCAGGCCAGGCCAACCACGGCATGGCCCAATGAACCGATGGGATGAACCCAATGGCCTAGACCAAATGAACATGGCTGACCACTAATGGGTCAGACCCGAGCTACGTTAGATGGACCTCGGGTACCGATGCACCGGGTCGGTCAGACCGAGTTGGACCGGGCCCTTACCATACTCGCTGCTGAATAAATAAATGATGGTAACTGACAAACCATGTGTTCATTTTACATTTCATTAGTGGTGTTGGGACCCCATTTGGGAAGATCTCCTTTTGGCATATTCTGAGGGGGGCGACTGAGCTGGGCCGGACTGAGATGTGATCACTGTCGTTTCATAGAAAGAGATGTAACTAACAGACCGGGTGTCCAATCGATGCACCGTCGATGGAATAAGGACCCTTGTGAAAAGGTGGTACTTTAGAGACACTCTATGAGATTTTTGATGGAGTTTGACTACAAATTCGGTTGGATCATACTTGAATCCAACCAGGCCTTTTTTTACAAAAGTTCCCATATCTCAGAGACCAGGCGTTCGATCGATGCGTCGTCTGTCGCGTTGGGACACCTATGACGAGGTCGTCCCTTGGATATTGTTTTTATGGGACATAATACCAATTCAAACATGATTGATGTCTTGAGGAGCGGTTCCTCCCAGAAACAAGTGTTCTATATGTGGGAATCCTGTGATCGACTGTCTTGGAAGTAGTGACCCTCTATGGATCAACATCATAACGACCCTATGTATATCATCATCCTAACTACTAGATGAGGAACAGTTATAGAGTGGTCCATCGAGGATCACCAACTAGTGACCTTGTGTGGATCAGCATCGAGCGACCTTGTGTGGATCATCCTTTCAATGACCTTGTGTGGATCATCATTCCAGCGAACCTATGTGTATCTGCATTCTAGTGACCCTGTGTGGATTAATATAGTGTGACCTGATGAGGAACACCCTTAGAGAGTCCTGTTGTGGATCAGTGATATACACCCATATGTGGATTGACATTGGAACAACTGCAACGTGGTTTAGTTGTGAAATGTCTAAATGGAATAATATGATATTGCATAAGAGTATTCATCTATATTCTTGATCTTTGATTTGTATTCTTTATTGGAGTTGTGATTATTGCTTCATGCTTTGTTATTATGGTCATGATTTGTGGTTTTCTATAGTGGAACTCTAAAAGACCTTTGGGGTTCTGGGGTTCCCTACTGAGTATTTTTATACTCACCCAAACATGAATTTAGCCACAACTTTGTAGTGTCATGTGTAGAAAACAAACAACTTTGACTAGGGATTGGGAGCTAGGACTAGACGGCGCATAGAGGTGGATAATTAGACATGATGTTCTAGAGTGATGACCAACCATGAGATGTACCTACCCTCAAGGTAAGAACTGTGGTGGATGATTCTGGGAGTTTTCTTCCTGTTGTTGTTGTACTTTTTAGTTGGTCTTGTATTTCGACCCCTTTAGATACAGTACTCACCCATTTTTACTTTCATTAATTATCCTTTTACTGCTGCTATTTTACTATGTTGGTTGTGCTCTTTGTATTTGTAGACTGTGTTTTTGGAGGATCCAAGGAAACGATTTCGCATTTATCATGGATATTCCTTTCATTTCTTGTCTCCAACCCATGGATTATAGAAAGAGGTCATGGGGGTAGTCATGGTACATGCCCCGAGTGACGGTTCCTGAAAAATTGGTATTAGATGAGTCAGTTGAACCAAAGAAATAGGACTCTAATATTTTTATTGGAGTATTAGTGTTAAGTGTTTTGAGTGTGGTTTTCAGTTCGGTGAGTCTAGTGTTGTTGTGGTGGCCAACGTATCCATATACCAAGACCCTAAATTCTGATTTCCAACTCAGTGCACGAAAACAATGCTTGGGTGTATTTTTGAAACTCTTTTACTTTTGATATCTTTTGATTCTGGTCACCAGGTATAACATGTTGACCGTGGCGCACCTGTTTCTTTTCAGGATGACTCCACATAGACAGCCAGCCAAGATTCCTGAGAGAGTTCTCAATGACAGCCCACTATGTGACAATACTTCAGTTCAAGGCCCTCTTATGATGATAGTGCCATAAGGTGGTGTACCAGTAGCACCACTACTCATTGGGAATATGTTTCCTCCATCCCCACTAGTAGACAGTCCAACCCGATAGAGTGAATTGCACGAGTTCTAGCGGAAGAGGAATTAGAGGTTCTGAGGTGAGACAGATCAGCAGGTGGTTGAGCACTAGCTAGATGATGTGTCCAGATTTTTTCACCTCATTGGCACAACAGCTGACTATATGGTGATCCTAGCTGCCGGTATTTTCCAAGGAGCAGTAGGGAGATAGTGGAGCCTGACACTCCAGATACATGACAAGGAGACCATCACATGGGTATATTTTGAGGGCCTTTTCAAGGAATATTTCATTTCAGCGACTCTATACTCTGTGCGTATACTTGAGCTACAACACATACAGTAGGGAAGCCTGACTGTGGCCCGATACACTCTGAGGATCACTGACATCTCATGCTACTCTACCGACATGGTTCATGACCCTTTCATCAGGGTCTTGACCTTGGATTATTGACTTATACAGAAGATTAGAGCTTCATTGTTATCTCTCAGCATCCCAACAAATGCTAGAGTGCCAGAGATAACACTCTTGGTGGAGAAATTCCTTGCCGAGTAGGCACCGATAGCAAGACCCACTACTGGGTGACTCATAGAAATGTCATCTACAGCTAGTAGTATGTAGATGACACAAAGGTCCAAGAAGACTATACCTTCTGGTTAACGAGCCAAGGATGTAGGGTCAGAGGTCTGTTTCTCATGAGGTAGAGCAAGCCAGCAGAATAGTAGATTGTGATTCACATGTGTCGGGCAGGGTAACCTAGCTTGTGATTTCCTGACCATCCACACTGACGACCATTAGACGGTTGAGTGACCGTAGAGGAAAAGGAATAGATTCTAGCGAGGAGGTCCCAAGGGTGGAAAATATGGAAAAGGAGCGGGTCGTGTAGTAGGTTCTCGATGACGGGATAAGATTGGACAATTAATCACCAGTGCAGGCAGTGTGATTTCACTCTTTTGAGGCGAAATCATCAATTGGGATCTTCTAGTAATAGCGCCGAAGCCTTACTACATAATCCGGGGTATGGATCATCTATCCACTGTCTATGTCTAGATCGACTATTTTAGGCGCAATGTGTGGTGTGTCGGTGATGTTGGAATCAGGTTTTTTTACCGGTTAGAAGGAAACCTTTTCAACACATGATAGACTTACCCGGAAGAGGGAGCAGTAGATCACACAACAGTTGGCTAGCCTTAACCTCAAAATAGATGATGTTGAGAGTTTATTATATCCTGTAGTGGTGGACCAATATGTTGTTGTCTTTCCGAATGATGTTCCAGGACTACCTCCATTCATAGAGATAGACATTTACATCGACCAATACCCTAGGGTGACACCAATTTCTACACTAGCATATTGGATGGATTCTGTGGAGCATTGTATGTTGTGGGTATAGATGGAAGACTTTCAAAGGAAGGGGTTCATAAGGCCTAGTTTTTATTCATGAGCAGCCCTAAATTTGTCCTCCAAGAACGCATATGGGAGTTTAAGGCTATTTGTGTATTATCGGAGAATAAACAAGGAAAATGTGAAGAACAAGTATCCCCTTTATAGGATTGATGATCTCTTTGATCAGCTAAATGGATCTCATTGGTTTTAGAAGGCATACCTTAGATCAAGATATCATCAGCTCAGGGTACGATATGAGGATGTGTAGAAGATAGCCTTCAGATGTCGATATGGCCATAATCAGTTTGTGGTAATGCGATTTGGGACAACCAATGTCCTTGCAGTGTTAATGGGAATCATGAATAGGATCATTCATCAATACCTTGATTGCTTTGTGGTGGCCTTCATCGATGACATCCAGATATACTTGGTATCAGAGGAGGATCATGCCTATCATCTATAGATAGTTTTGGATACACTATGAGATCATCTAATTTATGGTAAGATCATGAAGATGTAGTTCTGGATACGAGATATCCATTTTATGGGAAACATTATCTCTGAGGATGGCGTTTCAGTGGATCTGGTTAATATAGAGGTTCTACTTTCTCGAGAGCCACCGAGAAGTGTGACCAAGGTGTGGATTTTCCCGGGGTTGGTTGGGTACTACTGGAGATTCGTACCTGACTCTTCCATAATTGTGACATACTATTCAGCATGTACAAAGAAGGGAAAGCCCTTAAATGGGACGGAGAGAAGCTCGCGGTGTTTTCTGTACCTGAGTCCAAGACTGACGAGTTCCCCCATTGTAAGGATAATAGAAGACATTGTTGTTTTGTAGTCTAATGCGGTACATCAGTTTCCAGACATTGATGTGTCCTAATGAAGGAACATGCAGTGATCACTTATTTTTTACGATAGTAGAGACACCATGAGCAGAACTGTGCTACTCATGACCTGGAGTTAGCATCAATTTTCTTCGCCTTGAAAATTTTGTGACACTACATGATGGGAGAACATTTTATAGTCTATAATGATCATAAGAGTCTCTCGTATATATTCTCATAGAAGGAATTGAACCTGAGACAACATCAATGTATTGAGTTCCTCCAGTACTTTGAATTTGATATATTCTATTCTCCTAGGAATGGGAACGTGGTAGCAGATGAATTCCGTAATAGGTCTGTTCTACAGTTTCTGAGTGACGTGAGAGAGAAGATAGTCACGTCACAGATATCCTCATTGGATAGATATGGAGAAGCTTACCTCAAATCTATGATAGTCTCTCCCACACTCAATCAGTGAGTTTGGGACATGCAGCTTGGAGACATTGACAGTGAGTCTCGATGGGCTTAAATATCCTTAGGACATGCACCTGCTGCGTTTTATGAAGTTGGGGAGCATTTCATCCTCTTCAGAGGATGCACCATGGTACTATTGGTTTTATGAGAGTATTTTTTGACGTAGTTCCATATATCCCCTCTAGGGTTATATCCTAGTTTGGCGAAAAAGTACCAGGATCTATGGTGTTATCACTGGGTGTCAGGGATGAAAAAAGTCGTGGAATAGTTTGTTTCATGATGCCTCACTTGTTAGAAAGTGAAGGTCGAGCATCACATTCTAGCAGGCTTAGCATATCCACTAGATGTAATGGAGTGAAAGTGGTATGGTATCTTCATGGGCATTGTGACAAAGCTACCATGAATGTCGAGGGGACATAATTCAATCTGGATGATCATTGAATGACTCACCTAGTCGGTCCACATCCTACCCATCTGAGATAAAGTATCACTAGAGGACATGGTATGCCTCTACTTACATGATATTGTACATCTCCATGGGGTTATATCATTGATCATATCGAACTGTGACCCAAATTTTACATCCGGTTTTTGAAGGGATTACCAGAGGCATTTGGGACTCTGTTACATTTTAGTACAGCATTTCATCCTCAGATGGATCGTCAAATGGAGTGGGCCATTAGAACACTGGAGGACATGATTCATCCTTTCATTCTATATTTTGACCATAGTTGTGAGGATCTCTATCCCTAGGTGGAGTTCGCGTACAACAACAGCTATCACTCCACCATCGTTATGGAACCGTTTGAGACGTTACACGGCTGACTATACAAATCACCTATTTGCTGAACAGGCCTAGGATAGTTATCCCTTGTGGGTCCATTGATAGTATAGGCTACCATAGATAAGTTTAAGGTCATCCAGGATTGGATGAAGACTACACATAACCAGCAGAATCTTATGTCGACAAGAGACGAATTCCCATGGAGTTTGAGGAGGAAGACCATGTCTTCTTATGGGTCTCACCCTGATGTGGATTACAGATGTTTCTCCAAGGAGAGAATCTATCTCTGAGGATTATAGAACCTTTCCAAATCCTCAGTAGAGTAGGTGAGTTGGCCTATCGTCTAGCTCTTACCCCACTGATGTACTGAGTGCATAATGGTTTCCACATGTCACGGATGAGGATATATGTGCATGATCCATCGCACATTATCGACTTGGGTGAGATAGACATTAACAATAGGTAAATATTTATAGAGGTTCCAGTAGAGATTGAGGATCGACTGGAGCAGGTCCTTCATGGATGATCGATACATCTGGGGCCTATTCTCTGGAAGCACATGAACCTCCATGAGATCACCTGGGAGCAGGAGGCTTAGATTCAAGCTCAGTACCCCCATTTGTTTCTATATTTTATTTTTTATATTTTAGGACCAAAAATACCTAAGGTGGGGAGAATATATAGACCAAAAAAATGAAATTCAATTTTTTGAAAAAATATTTGAGATTGTTATGAGTTTGTGAAAATTGACGGCACACGATTCTGAGGCCTCGTGTACCCCGAAAAAATTCATGAACTTTTTTTTAAGTTGCGTTCAATAAATGCATGGGTTAAATCTTCTATAATTTGAATTTGTTTATGGATTAATAATTAAAGGGTGTCGTGGAATATACATCACAAATATTCTCTTAAGGGAGGCTTCACATCGACTGTAGTAGGTCATGTAAAAATGTTAATTTTGTGGATTTTTGAAAGAGTAATAATATAACATGTTATTTTGTTTTGTTTCTTTTCTTTTTATCCAGTGGATAAGTAGTGGTGGAGTGACAGACAACTTGTAAAGACATAAATTGGCATGACTTCTACATGTTTGTAATTGTACCATTGGAATTTTGGAGTTTTATTAATTAAATGAACCTCATAAATTCCTCAAAATTTAACCACCTCTCCTTCATCCTACTTATATAGAGCTGAGGGGGTATTTTGGCATAGATTCACCAAGAGACAAAGCTCTATCAAAGTACCATGGTCCAAACCACATGGTGGTCGAAACCAGTTTCAGCAAGCAGTGACGAGCACCACCCTATCACAAACTGACCAAAACGATGAAAGAGGTTCTATTGATCTTCATCAATGAACATGTAATATGGAGTGGGTGTGTGATCATTTAATTGAGTATGTCTCCATATTCATGTGATCATGACTGTTGAGTGAATATATTTCTATAAGTTACATCTTGCGTGTGTATAGATATTATTTATTGGATGATAAAATAAAGGTGGTTTCATGGGTTGATAAGAATAGAAAAAAAAATTATGAATGATTACTAGGTTTCTAATTGGGACATATCTTATAGATATTTAAAAGAGTTTCCAATAATATATAGTCATAAGAATAATATTTGTTTTATTCTCTCATATTGGTGTTTTTTTTATCTTAGAATCCTTATTCAGATGTGGTTTTCATAAGGATAATAAAATTTTCATATTTTGGAGGAATTTTTGTAACGAACTGACATGAGTCACCCTCTTACCTAGCACCCTACAGATTCTGGTGCATACCCGAATGGCGTTCTCGATCCACATGGGCTGGGGATAATAACCCGGGCATTGAACAACACATAAGAGGGAATTATTTCACCCAGCCTGATCAATCACATGGCATATATGTATACATATAATGCAAATGATTGTGTAAAAATAATAGAATATAAACTCTATAACACTCAAAAGGTAGTTGAAATGAACAAAAGAATGTGTAGTTAAAGGCCCAAAATTGATTCATATTGTAATAACTAAAACCAAAAAACTTCTCCATGGGATTAAATGGAAGAACTCCCCCCATATCACCACAAGATACCCAAAACCAGCTGACATGAAACTCACAGCCACACTTCTCCACCTTTCTATTACCTGCACTATAATACATATAAAATCTACACTCCATCGCAGAGGTTTTTAGTGTGTGAGATAAAAAGATTAGGATGATCCCACCTTGATGTTTCATATCATGTATCATTATAAAAACTAATGTATTAATAATTGAAATAAATAAATGATTGTTAAGTAGTAGTTAATTTTATAGAAAATGTGGTACACATTTCCATTTTCACATTTCTAAACAAAATCAACTACAATCTGCATTTCAGGAATAACTCATAAAGGGTTGATCTACAAAAAAGAAGAAGAAGAATATAAATTAATAACAAGGAACACTATCAGTAACACTATCAGACTACTCATACCAAAATAAATAAAGTCCACAATCTCATTCATAGGACACAGGCCTACGATGTAGAGGAGTATCATGTGAGTAGACCTCAGGAAAATTTAAATATCTATCCCATAGAACAATGAGCCTAGGAAATAGAGGAAATAATCATAAGAAAACCTACTAATAATCACATTAATATGATCATTTTACTCAATCTAAACCTTCGTATTATATACCAATGGTAACCCATGTGCTCATTTTTACAAATCAATTTCAATGATTCAAAAGTACCCATTTCCTTTTCATTTATCAAAATCCTGGGAAGAATGATATATCATTAAAAAACCATTTTTAAAACAAAAAAAAATTATGAGAATTTGATAAATCAATATATAATGCAATATCAATAATGAAAATTTTTATAGGCTATATACAAAACCACCTAATTCAAAACTCAAGTTCACACACCCTATGTGAGATCCACCACCAATGAAAACCCATTAACACTAGTAGAGACCCTTGAATCCAATCCACCATTCATGATTTATCCAAAATAGAAGACACGTGGTTTTTGGAAGAAGAAAAATCTACATACCACAAGAATAGATGTCGGAGGGACCACAACAAACCAAATAATGGTCTTTGGAATGAGATATCCAAAATGATATTAAGACATACATCAAGAATAGCCAAATTGGGCAACCAAATCTAAATAAAACCTTAGGGTGCCATCTTGATCATGTGAAATGAAGAATCATAATGATTTCATACCCGAAGAGATACATCACAACTAATACAGAGATCCAACATCAAACTGATCAATCTAGATAGAGAATAGTCTCCCAAAATCTCCTGGAAGATATCTAATTTGAAAGCTCTGGGTCTGGAGAAAACAATTGAAGAAAAAATAGTTACTATCCTAATATAAAAACTACACATTGGCCATTTCATGACCTGTAATATAGTCACACGATGTGATCCATGTTGAACAAGTATTCTGAGAAATTCTATTTCTTAGATTAAAAATCCATTATATAATGAATTAAAAATGTGATACCACTCTTCATGATGTGTAAAATTTTACAGCATGAATCTCGTTTCACATATTATTCCTAGAAACAGTTACAAAACGTGTAACCGCATTGCACGGTGTGAAATCGTAATTCAACATGATGAAAAAGATGGGTAAAGTTGAATGTCCAAAAATCACTGAATTTACCATTATAGTTATCCTTCTAATTTAAGAGTGGGATAATTAAACAAGGATGATAAGGGTGTGCCTGAAAAAATGGTAATGAGATGTTACAAACTCCCCACCATGAAGACTTTCCTTCCCAGAGAAGGCTTTTGGAAGATGTAATACCATGAAATTGATGAGGCCACTACTCCCTCATCAGTGATTTGTTTTTCCAAGAACCATCAGAACATGATCCTTGTTTCCATATAACTCTAATGAACTGAACCAAATTCCCATGAAATCCTTTCACAAGATTTTCAATCATCTCAACTGGTTCCTCACAAATAGAAACATCGTTCTATGACTCAATTTTTTACCAGCTCAGAATGTGAGATGTAGCATGAAATTATTTCTTAAGTTGAGACATATGGAAAACATCCTGAATACCAATCAACTCAACTATAAATTCTAATTTATAATAAACATTTTTGAGCTTCTTAGTGACATAAAAATGTATAATATATCTCATAGCCAACTTTCCCTACTTTCCAAGAAGATGGTTACCCAACTGAGGAGTAACTATCCAGAAAACCCAATCACATTTGGAAAACTCCAATGTTCGGCACCACCGATCCACTTATGATTTTTGTCAACATTTGGATGTTATCAAACATCAAGGTACATCCTAAATCTTTATAGATGTCTCCAAAACCATTCCTGGTCTAACTATAGATACATATCCCACCTTAGATCAACAACTATGTGATCTACACAGGTGACCATACAACAACTCAATGGGAGCCATTATTATTGATGGTTGATAATTTTTTTATAAACGAACTCAAGCAGTCCACGATGGATATCCCATTATCCTATGAACTCTAATTAAAAAGTACAAATAATATCCTCTAGGGTATAAATCACACACTCTATCTTACCATATATATATGGATGGTTAGTTGGGGACAACTTGACCAGAGTTCCCATTACTACATCAAGAATCCTCTTGAACCAAAAGGTTAATATATGGTCCATATCCTAAATAATGGAATATTTCCTCCCATGTAACCTCACAATATCATGCATATACAACTTACCCAGAAATTCAATTGTATTGGTGTCTTTGATCAGAATGAAAAGATAAGAATTCATCAACTGATCATTACCCACCAAGAGTGAATTCATCATTTGGGGAGTCTATGGTAATCCAACAAAAAAATCCATATACACGTCATCCCATTCCCAAATTATCACTGGAAGTGTACAGAGTAAATAATATGTTTTTTAGTTCTCTAAATTTATCATTTGGTTGGTGTAAAATAGTTACACAAACTATGTGATGTTACGTGTCATACCGGCCACAGGAATCACCACCTCAAGTCATATTGTATAATCATAGTCATTAGATGATCGTCCTATGATGATCTATGACATTGAAACAACACTAAACTTCTTAAAGATATAGGGATGACAACCCACCTACTAAAGTGGAGCTTACCATTAGTAGAAAGAGACAATCTTGAAAATGTTTCCCCATTATAAAAGTATCCTATATTCTTTTGAAACTATTCATATTTCCATAGAAACATTTATTTAGAATTAAATGGTGATGATTATAACTAAAAACTTGTCAGAACCATGATTTAAAAATCCACATAATCCTCCATGTACAATTTAGCAAATATCCCATAATGATACAGACCTTTAATTCAAGAATATCTTTTGATGGTTTTATCCCACAAAGAGTATCTGAAATGCAATTTCCATTTCTTGGGGTGTTGGCGATATCGATGTAAAAAATATGATGGTATTCTACCCAATTCCTTTTTCTGATATTCAAGTATTTCATAGAATAGATGTATCTCAATCTCTTATGATTAGGAAATATGGAAAATATTTTCCAAAAAAGATAGTTCCACCAACATTTACGAAGAATAATGAATATAGAATAATATTTATAATGATCGGGATAACTCTTTTCACATGGTCAAAGATGAAGAAAGACATAAGCTATCACATGGTCACCATACATAAGAACACATCCCATGATAGTAGAAAAAGAGTCACAAAACATGATGTAGCCCATACTAGGATCTAGTAAAATATTATTATAAGCTTTGATGTCATAAGTTGTTTCAATTCATCAAAAGTTAACTGACACTTCAGACCCCATTTGAATTTCACTAAATTCCCTTTAATAGTAGTCAATGGTGATTCTAGTTCATATAAATTTTTAAAAACACATAAGTATAATCTAGATAGACCACAAATCCTTTGTATCTTATTGAAATTTCATGGTTCCTTCCATGACAACACTTCCTTAACCATCTCCAGATCAACTGATAATCCTTTTTTAGGAATGATTTTCTCTATGATCATCACCTCTTGAATAAAGAAAATACACATATAATGCTTTTAATTCAAAAGATGATTTCTGATTATTTCAATAACTAAACAGAGATGGTGCATATGATAACTCTCTGATTTTAAATAAATCAAACTATCATCCACAAAAACAACCAAATATATGTGTCAAGACATTGATTGAACATTTTATTAATCAAATTCATAAAAACAAAAAGATTTTTAGTTAGAACAAAAGGCACAATAAGATATTTATAATGGAAATACCTAATCATAAAATATATCTTTGGTATATCAAACTCTTGAACAATAAGATGATGATAACCCAAATGAAGATCAATATTTGGTAAAAACCTTTCCCCCTTTAATCGATCAAATATATCGTCCACACCAGGAAAATGATATTTGTTCATAACCATCACTTGATTCAAATTTTAATAGTATACACCTCACCTAAGTAAAAAACATTCTTTCGTGGAAAAGAGCACTAGGGATTCCCATGGAAAAGTGTAAGGATGAATGAAAACCTTTTCTAATAGGTCTCCCAACTAAACTATGAACTCGTTCATCTCTTCTTCTTTCATACAATAAGAAGGAATCAATATCATCAATGTACCTAGAATTATGTAAATCATAAACTCTACTTATCTCTCTTGTGAAAGACAAGATAATTTGTCTAGGTTAACATCAAAAAATTCACAAAGAGATGACGACAATATCGTTGAAGGGGGAGATGGAATTTCCCTCAAAACTACAATAGATATTAAACTACTAAAATCTATGTGGTCAGTTCATACCCAACCCGAACATCGGTTCAAATCCCCTTGAAAGCCACGGGATCTCCGATCAATATCAAGAAATGATACATGCCAACGATAATAAAAAACCTCATCTCGATGAGTGACAATACATACTATACCTATAATTATGTGGAATAGATCTAGATTATGAATATGGAAATCCCAAACCAACTATATATTAGTAATTGTTGACGAATAAGAAGTACACAAAAACCCATTCTCTTTCCTGTTATCGATTGCTAACTCCATCGTAAAGGATATATGTTTTATTGGATGTTCATGAATATCAACAAAACACATTGATATAAAATAGTTGGATGCATAAGTATTTAATAATATAATTGATATTGAGGATGAAATAAGGATAGTACCACTCACTATTTCTAGACCTACATCAACTTCTAATGGAAATTCATCTACTACGTGAATATTGTTCACACTGGAGGCATGAGGATAGTACGAGATAGTCTATAATTCTTATGACTGCACTACAATAGCCTTTGGAGCTGACAAGACCAGACTATAACAAGGTGTAGTCATGTCCTAATTGAAGTAATGTATGTGACCAATGCATCCACACCTATTTCTTTTATTCATCGGCATATGAAAGGAACATCTTGTGTGTCCTCCCATGCAACACAGATATCATTTTAAAGGTGCATTTCCAACTGCAATGGATGTTGCATAGGAGGATTTCTACTGAGACCCACCTCTACCACTCTTGTGATAATCCTTCCACTTACTTTTCATCCCATGCACATTACTAAATTTTAAACTAGATGCAATAGTATAGTTAGGAAAACCAACTGTCCCTGCGAAATCCATCTCTTCCATCATTTATATGTCTACCGTATCCACATAGGTTGAATGATTAAACATGAACTCTTGAAGTCATATATCTGGTGTCAAACCCTATTGTAGTTTTGAGCCATCATCTTGTCATTCCTCACAATATTTGAAGCAAAATAGTGAATGTAAGAAAAAACAATGGTGTTCGATGACACCGAATGTTCTCCCTATTATAATGATATAAACTCCAATTAATTTTATATCATTATGGACTCTAGGAAAAACTTCTGAAAGAACCGTGTTCTGAAACCTGTAACATCCAAATCCCCTTTATAACTTCCAGGCCCATTGAATCCCACCATCGCATAGTAGAACCCTAGATGCTACACACTACACACATTAATGAAATACTATAATATGTATCCATTCTCTATATGAAATTATCGACCATTTCCATTCAGTCCTCCACCGCTTGAGGTTTTGTCAATCCTTAAAAGGATTGTGGCATCTCAAGAAAGAACTCACGTGTTCGATCTCTCTCACTACTAGTTCCTTGTTGTACCTCAGCTACAGTGTTCTGTACTCCAGTTAGACCCTAATTAATTCCATGAACTACTTATACTATAGTATCGATGATATTCTAATATATATTTGGATTTCTGTGAAGAGCATCAGTTGCACCCTCTTGGGGAACTCAAGGAAGACTTCTCGGAGGCTTATTTCTACAAACCGAAACATAAATATTATAAGAATACAAAACAAATATCAATTTAAACTAGTAGACCATATGAAGAAACATATATTTAAAACCAAACCCAACACTATAGACACACATCCCCAAATCCAATGGAAACATCACATGATTTACGAAAAGAACAAGCTATGAACTTATCAAAACATATCTTTCATGTCCCAAATATCCTATTTCTAGTTTAATGGGCGTCCCATGACAAGAAAAATTTAAGACAAGCCTCCAATAATAACAAATAATAATGAAAAAACCTAGGATACCCCCAAAGCTAGCACGTCACCCATTCTATTACATAACTAAAGTCTGGTATCGATCCCTATGGGATAGTGACAAGAACCCAAGCATCGAACAACACATCAGTGGGAATGATTTTTCACAACCTAATAAAAAACATGGCATATATATACACAGAATGAAAAATAAATTGGGAGACTATTGGAATATATAATCCGTAATAGTCAAAATGTATCAGAAATTAATAAATGAAAATGTAGTCCATGATCAAAAATCATGTACAACTCCAAGAACCGAAACCAAAAAACCACTTCAATCTATGGCATGAACGAACTCTCATTATCTCACAACAAGCTACCCAATACTTACTGACACAAACATCACCACCTTAGAATAGAACATTTTCTATATCTACATTAGAAGACTAAAAATGGTCTACACAAAACCAAGAATGCGAATTGGGTGTGTGGAAATATGATTATTAGGATCCCACACAGGTGTTCCATAACTCGTCATTGTATAAAAAATAATATATACTTATTTTAAAAAATTAATGGATTGATATATAGAAATATAATTTTATAGAAAACATGGAGAACAATTCCCTTTTTTATGATTCGAAAAAAATTTGTATAGAATCCTATTAAGGATAACTCAGATAGAAAAGAAGTATAAAATTGAAGCAGCAACAGAAGCATTAATACCAAGGAACACTATAGTTTATACTAGCTGACTACTCATACCATAATTAATAATGGGCACAATCTAGTTCATAGAACACATTCCTATGAATCATAGAAATACCCCAGGAGTAAACTCCTTGTTAATGTCTATATTTTTTCTCTAGAATAACGGGTCTAATAAACAGAGAAATCCCCAAGATAAACCCTATTGAAAAAAACAAAAATAAAGATGATGGATTCAAGATAAACCTTCTACAAAAGTACCAAAGGTAAACCAGGATTTTATTTTCACAAGTCAACTTCAATGTTTCAAAAGTATCAATTTCATTTTTCATTTATAAAAACCCACAAAAAATAATTTCTATTTATAAAACATTTTTTAAAATCCAAAAATATTCATGGCAGTATAATAAATCAAGTAATACAAAAATAATAATATGGGTAATTACCAAAGTTTTGAGATAGAACCACCCACCTCAAAACCCATGTCCCACATTCTCATAAAGAGATCCACCAACATTGAATAACCAATGACACCAACAGGGAATCTAGAATCCAATCCATACTTTATTATTGAAACAACATAGAATAAAATGAGTCAGAGGAAGACAAAAACACCACATACCTAAAGAACATATGTATTTCGCATCTCAACGTACCAATATGTGGACTATATAACAAGATCACCAAAAGTATCTAGTGGAAGACTTGAAAAATCACTAACATAGGCTACTAGATCTGATAAAGCAACCCTAGGGAACCATAGTGTTCAAGAGATATGAAGGACCATAAATATTATTTACCTAGAGAGATGCTGTGAAACCACAATAATGACCCAATGTTAAATGGATCGATTTATATGGATCAGAGTCTCCAAAAATCTTCTGGAAGAGCTCAGGGTTGATATCCAAGGGGATGGAGAAAATTATCGATCCCAAGACAGTTGTTATCCTATTTTAAAAACAATACATGGGCGGTTTTATGATTTTTAATATAGTTACACACTTTGAAATCCACAGTGTATAATTACCATAAAAAATATGTCACCTCAAATTTAAATTATATTATTTCACGAATTTGAGATATTAAACCACTCATCCTGACAACACAGTGTGAATCACCTTTCATATCTTGTAACCACGAATAGTTACACTGTGTGTAACCAAGTTATATGGTGTCAAATCCTTCTACATCTTGCTGAAAAATCTGGTTAAAGTTAAATGTCCAACAACATTATGACTACCGCATTATAGGTATCATATAAATCTCAAATAAGGAAAAAACCATGACAAGGTTAAGTGATTAATAGATAAAATGGTAATAATATTTTATATTTGAAACTAATAAAAAATTTCTATGTTTTTAGTGATTTTATAAAATATTATAGATTGCAATATTGTAGATGCGGTGATTTTATGATGATTTTTAGGTTTTGAGATTTTATAATGATACTGGGACAATAGATTAGAATTTTCAGAATTGTGGGTGAAATAAAACTCAATCATTTAGACAGCTATTCCAGAGGATACAAATATTCAGAGATCTGGGGAATCAATGGAGTTCATGCACCAAATTGAGGTTGTGTACAAATCAGAAAAAGTTCTAACAATGTTTCTCCCCACAATACGGGGTTCACATAATAACAATATTATGTATATATATATGTATGAAATTTTTAATTGTTTTTTATATGATGTTCAAGGATAATATTCCATATAATGTACTCATGTACATCTTCATGTTACCATCACGAAATGTCCCAAAAAATTTAGTGTAAAAATGAATCTTATAATAGTCAACACCAATATGTGATCGGGCTAGTGGAGCAGCTAGTGGATCATAGATTGCATCCACCAACTAGGTGAAATAATTGATAAAACAATTTAAATCTAGAATGGTTTATAGTGATGCATATTTTCAAGAAGGACTTAGGATGGGAACAAAACATAGGGAGACGTTAGGAAGGAGAGTACTATGTGGGGTTGAACCGGAGTTTCTTATTCAATACCACATATGGAACTCTTGGATATTTAAGACTGGTCTGCGAAGTAAAAATAATTCATTTTTTTTATAAGACTATTATCTTTCAATCTCGAATATTTAATACATGCAATTATTTTATTGAAACATCCTGCTAGATGTTTCTTTTCTATTTAAAATATTACTAGGTTATGTTCATGGTGATGGGTTTTCTGAAGATTCAAATAAAAAACCAAACTAGATTCCCAATTATTGTCAGCCACGGTCTGTAGGAGATATTCCAAAACAATTTGATGAAAATGTTGACACACCATAAATTCATGGGAAGTTTCATGATAAGATAATGGAATAATAAATGAATATGGATCTTGGATATGCATGCTACAACACCTCTAATCACAAAATGAGTTTTTTGAACCCATGTACATTTATTGGGGATCAATTGATTATTAAAATCAAGAAATATCATTTCATAATTTGAGTGGTTCCTAATTAATGATTTCAAATTTTATAGATTTTATGATATATTATACTATTAATTAGTATTTTTCTCTTGTATTTATTTTATTAATATATTTTTTAGGCTTCTTTTCATTCATTAAGAATGTTTCATTAAACATTCCTTTTAATATAAGTATATTTTATTCATAATTCTTTCTACTATATCATTGTTTTAATTATCTACTTTGATCATTCTTTAAAATGTTTCCCTCACATATGATGATGTTATCAACTATCATGTGTTACTAATCTCCTATGGGATGAGGAATCTATAATTATATGATGAGTACATCAATGAGTCATTAATTACTATAATTTTGTAAGCCATTTCAGTATGGAATTGATTTTTATAATTTAACTAAATCATATATTCATACAAGAATCAATCTAAAAGGGTATTAAAGAGAATAAATACATTAAAATTGAATAAATATAGTAATTAATAGTTGAACATGTTTTCATAAACATTAAGAGTTTAGGATAATAAATTTGTGATAGATACATTCATGTATTAATTGGATTTTACTTATCTTTCATTGAATTGGACGAGTTGAAAATAGGAGGGCATACGACATTATATGAAATAATTTAAAAAAATTGACCATTTCATGAATGTGGTAGATGAATATTTCTTCAACAAAAAGAATTTGAAATTTTTCATGAGACATGTTCTCATATATTGATTTTTAATAGAATTTAAATTATTTTTATTTAATCTTGATCCAATTATTTAAAACTCAACTATACATCTGAAAAATCATCTTTGAAGAGACACAATGTTATCCTATTCAATGGAAAGTTGTAGACATGCACTATCAACCCACTTTTAGTAGTGGAATACTTATGAAAATATTAAAATTCTTATTAGACTCATCCAACAATGGCGTAGATATGTTATGTGAGTTCCCAAAAAAATAGTGAGGTTTTATTAGTTGACGACTCAAATAATATACCATATGTAAACAAATCTATAAAAACAATTATAAAAAAATGTTACAGATTATATTAAAAAAATATTATATCATATTAAAACCCATAAAATTATATTTAATCTTACAATAAATACACAGATATTTTATGTGATAATATTATAAAAATTTTATTAAATGAGCTAATTAAACCAAATTACAAATCCAAGGATCTACATATTCCATTTCTATCCATAAAAGCACCACTCGTGCATTGAAATAATCACCAACTTATATACACCATCTTCAAGGAAATATCCCACTTATGTTTAATGGACCCAATTTTCAACATGTTTTCTAGAGGTACCATATAATATGTCACTGTGAACTCATTATGATAACACCAATGGATTCCATTGTCAAAATCCATAATTATAAGATTGTATAGATGATTTTCTAAATAGATGATGATACACTCATAAAAACCCACTCCACTCCCTGAATAATTTTCTATGCATGTTTACATTATATGCATTAGTCAATGAAATTGTGTGATGATGCACCAGTGACCTAAAAATGCCTCCATGGTGTATGATCAATAAACCCTCATCAAATGGTATTAATATACTACTACATATACTAACATATTCCTATGGAATGAGTCATTATTAAAACACAGTATGTATATTTTTTTCTAAAATCCATCTAATAATGCCTAATGATTCACCCAAAATTATTATAAATTAATAAAACACTTATTCCATCATCCAAAATATAATAACCAATTTCAAATCATATTCTCCCCCAATCATGGATTTAAATCACCAATTGGTATGTAGTCCCACAAACATTGTATCCCTATACAGATTCGATAGTTCATACCATTACATAAATATTTTTGTTTGTAGTGGATTATTCTATTTATTGTGTTTTAATATATACCTATTAGAACAATTTTATTCTATACATGAGCATAATTCACATGTCCCTACAGTGATAAATATCATAAAAATGGTTTTATTCTATCTATCGAATAAAATTTAATCAATACAAAAAATATAATATGAAGGATCAGTCCTAAGGAAACATTTGCATGAAACATAAATCCAAGTATTATAAAAATGAGCGATTTAAGTACCATAATGTATTTATATGAACCAATAATACATACTCAACAATTTTTGTGATAAATACCAAAAAGGAATAATAAAAAATATATCAACCTCATGGTGTTGTACTAAATAATCCACTTTTTCACACATGAATCTCATTTCTCCAATGATTAAATAGTACATATATATGGATTTGGGAGATATAGAAATATAGAAAAATGGATAATGTAGAATAACATACACACATAATAATGGAACCAACTATATTCCTTAAAGATGCATTGAATTTCACATGCAGTATTTTGGCACTGCAATGCATATAAGATGTTATGAATATGCCTATAAATTTCTTGTAAACCTTGATGACTGTTATTCACCAAAAATATTATTATTTTGAAATTTTATATAATGATGATTTATATATGTTGAAGATACATAATAATTGAGTCATTTTTTGTATAATAATATATATTTTAGGGTGATTTTGTTTTATGTGTTATGATTAAGGGATATTTTGTATGTATATGATATAGAAAACAATATGGAATAGTTGAATCTATAAAAAACATGTCATATAATATTCCCCTATAATATAATAGGATATAATAGATTTAAGGTATATATTCAACAGCCACCCACTTTCAATATTTACTTATAGACAGAGTTTCATTCCAAAATATATTTTATCAGATAATATGATTATAAATCAATATCTAAAAGTAATTTTGGATTTAATGCCAAAAATTGGAATGTTATAATTATCATTATCATATATCACATTATATAATATTAAAATTTACACACATTAAAAAATACTTATATAGAAAAAATAAAATAATTTTATAATACATCTCCTCATGACATGAAATACCCATTCAGTCAACTATGTTATGTTACCTAATGATCTTATGTTTTATTGAAAAAAAAATATTATAACATGAATACTAAAATATAAAAAAATGTGAATCATTCATAAAATGATATGTTCTACTCAAACTATAATTAGATTGGGAGTGATCACCATTAATAACAAATAACTGTATATTTATATACAATATTTTTATTTGGTGAATGATTTATCCATAAAATGATCCCTCTAGAGATAAAATTGTGTAATGAAGTGATTAATATAATTCCCAAACACCATCATATTAACACATACTCATGAAAATTTTTAATGGTATCAAATAATGAATATTTTATTTCTAGGAATCTCACTAATATTATTGATGATATAATTTTTATGTTAATAATTCTGCCAAGAATATAATATTTATTGACAATGAAGATCAATGTGGTAACTATATTGGATTAAAAATAGAAAAAACTATTTTCCACCATATATGAATAATATATATATATGAAATAATTCCCATAATAACCGAAATAGTAAAAAGAAATCTATAAAACTCTTTGAGTATCCTTTGCTGTGGAAAATACAATATTTCATGTTATGTTGTTAACTTTCATTTCACATAACAAGTATTCTCATCCACAATGAATAAATGATGAAGTAATGATTTTATTTTTTTCAGATATAACACATATTCCAAATCACATTTAAAATTTTTACAAAACCAAAAATCATTTCTTTCAACATCACATCACCTTCTATAATATACCTAACTAGAAATTAATTCACTTTTTATTATATTATAATAATCATTATATCATTACGTTTTTCTTTTCAAATCTCTATGTCGCCACCTAATAAAATAAATCCATCCATTATATTTATAAACTATTATATATTATGTATATTGGTTTGAATAAAGGTGAGATTATGTACCCTATTTCTAATGACACACACATAGAATCTTTTTTAATACTTATTTACTCAAAAACAAAAAAAAATCTATAGTATTATTAACATTAGTTTTTATCCTAAAATGTGGTGAATTTTAATAAATTTAATCAATCATAGAATGTTTCCATCAAATATTAATTTCAAGTATCTCATTATACAAGTTAACTCTTTAGATTAATATTTTTTTACCATATAATAAATCCATTTATGATTTTATATGACATCAACATTGTTTTGAATCTATTGTAATTTTTTATTTTTTGAATAGTTTAACAGATTAATTTAAAGACCTAATAATATTCACATAATATAGAATATATTTTTAATGACCCAAGATAAACGTACATAAAATTAAATCAATTTTTAAAATAATTTAAACAATACATCGATAGACACCCAAAAAAATATATAATATCAGTGCCTTTTGAAACATGGAATCATATTCACTTGTACCTGAGTGAGATACATTATCATCTATTAGGATCTCCAAGAATAAAAACATTCATAGACATGTCACAGATAAAAAATATTTTCATATCCCGAGTAAGGGAAAATAAAAAGTGGTGAGATAATATGCTCAATAAGGGTAAACAATGGAGCTAAGTAAGCATAAAATGAGAATAATGTTATAGGAGCATGAATCAGCATTATATGATCATCCCTACATATCAAATATCATAAAAATGAATCTTAGAATAAGTATTATCAGTTCATAAATCACGAATCATAAAAGAAATAAAGAGAATAATCCATGAATGAAATCAGATTATTAAGACATAAAAGTGTGGCATACAGATAAATATATACCATCATTCACTATAAGTAAATAGGCATGGTAAAACATATCAGGGAACTTCCTATGGACAACACCTATTAAAAAAGATATACCGTTATCTAAAATCCATGTCTATTCAATATATGGGATCGGGTTTCCCAATATTCCCATTATGGGTAAGGTTTCCTAATCATTTTATAGTTGATCGGGTTTCCCCAATTTCACATAGTGTATGGGTTTCCCTATCTTCCCATTGTTGATCGATTTTCCCCCTCATACCATTTTGGATCAATATCATCGACATGATTTTTATAATTATCTCTTGAGATATAACTATTAACCCAATTCATTGGTGTCTGGTATAGGTCTTACCCATCTCATAGTGAAATCGTACATACACTTACAACAAAATAAAAAAACATGAATCATATCATGAACCATAAAAATATAAGGGTTTTATAAACATTATATCATAACCCATGAATGAAATTGGTATCATAAAAATTTAATCATATCCTAACCTGTATGAAATACATAGGTTTTAATTTAATTTCATACTAGAATTACCCTTGAATGGAAGCACGTTTAATAATCATCTACCATAGTATAACCCATTGAATAGAATCATTCTTCATGAGAATTTATCCTTCAATAACCTATTGAATATAAACTAGATTCAAAATAATTTATCATTTTATTTCCCATTAATGAGGAATGGGTATCAAAAAAACATTTCCATGGAAACGGAATGGGTTTCATAAGCATATATATCTTGGAAGAGGAATAGCTTTTAGAAACAGATAACTCGAGAAAGATAAAAAGGTTTTTCCAAAAATTATTACACAAAAACATAAAAAAAATTGATAAATAATATGTAAGTATAATTTGGATCATTTCCAATAATTTCATATGTATCATTAACAAATGACATCATATATGAAAAATAATTTTAGAATATATTTTAAAAACCTTATTTTTATGCAAATATCATTTCTTTTTCGAAAATCCTTTTTAATACATACAAACATTTGAAAATAATTTTCATTGAAAAATATTTTATATTATATAAAAAAGGCCTAAAATAATTTGAAAACCTTTTGCATTGAAAAAAAATAAAGGATGTTTGAAAATAAATTCTTGAAAACATAAAAAATTATCTCAAACCATTCTAAAAATAACTTTAATGAAAACTCATTGGGAAAATTTAAAATAAAATTTGTTATCATATAAATCCATTTAATGGAAAACATTATTATAAAAACATATAATGGAAACATTCCAAATAATTTAAATCATTATAAAAAAACCTATGTTGGAAAACAACTTTTTATTGATAAAAATTATTAAATCATCAATTTTCCAAAATATTAGGAAAACATTCCTTTAAAAAATAACCCTTATAATATTATAAAGGAATAATCATGGAAATTATGGTTATGATGGTGGATTTTACTTTATATACTAAACATTCCTTTTTCACATCAATAGTTATAAAAAGTTCCTTGATAAGAAAATGTAATGAATATTCCATTTAAAAGAGTTTTCTAAAAAGGGAATACATGGGTAACAATTTTCATTTAGCTTCATATTAAATCATCATTGAGAACATTTTTTAGAATATACTTTTTTCTAATAACTCATATTTTCGACTAAAATGAAAAATAAAGTTATATTTTTATAATGAAAATTTTATTAATTATCTTAAGTAACAAAGGGGGAAATCTGTACCATTAGATGGATATAAAATTAATATCTAGAGGGTGAGAATATATTTGAGATTTCATGAGATATGGGGACTAAATTTCATTAATGGATGTATTATCATAAATAATCATGATAAATGAAGAGTTATGGTTAAAAACGTTACAGATTTGGTAAATTTAAATCGAAATAAAATGTAATGAATAAAATTAATACTAAAAATAACCAATCAGAATAATAAATATGACTATGATATAACTTGTCAAAAGGCAGTATATAAACATTATATAATAATGTAGGCTCATAACATGGAATTTGTCTTAAATAATGTAAATTAAGAAAAAAAATTACATAACAAATTTATAACTTTTTAATCATATCCCCATGAATAAATGATCATAAAATGGATATTAAAAAATACAAATGTTTATTTATATGAATCTTATAATACATAAATGGGTATTAAAAACACCACATAAATGATGTGAGTTCTGAATATTTCATTTATCTCAAACATGTAAAAAGAGAGCTGAAAATCACTTACTTTCATTCTGACTTGTCATGTTTTTCATTATCATCATGTATTATAAAATTATGTTAATTATATAATTTACCAATAAATATTTTAATTTTAATTATTAATTTCACATCACTTGATATAAATTCTTAAAAAACATAAAAAAACAATTAGGTTTTCATTTGGTGTTTTCGTAAAATTTGGTTCATGTGTTAATACGACATTGGTAGGTAAACTATGGTCAATGTATTAATTAAATAATAAAATATAGAATAATAATCATGGTATAATTTTCATATTTAAATATCATTTTTCCTTTAAATCCAATCATGTAATATGGTAATGAAAAATGAATAAATTTTGCAATCATGGAAACGGTAGGTTGTATGTACACATTAATAATGATCTATTTTTTCAATGATTCTTATGTAAAGAATGTAAGAAACTATATATATTCCAATAATTATAATTATAAAATTATTAAAATCTTAAGAAATAATATATACTTATATATGTAATTATTTTAACATTATGGGAATCACATCGCATTGAGGATGCGGTAGTCCCCACGTCCACGAACGAATCAATAATCTTGGCCCTGTATAAAAATTGTAATAGTTAAAATGATATATTATATTTTTACAAAGGTAATTATTTTATCAATATAATATGTATGGGATTTATGTATTTTTTTATGAAAAAATACTTTATATGTTCTATTTATAATGTGAATGAATCACATCGCTTTTAGGAGGTTGTAGTCCACACTTCTACAAATGAGGTTATTGAATTTACCCAAAATTATAATCATAAAGCTATGTGTTATATAATATTTAATGCAGATTTACAAAATATTAAATATCATTTATATCATATGTAAATAGTTTTTCATTATAATTTTCAATCATGAGATGTGTTAAATGAAAAACAAATAACATCACTCTATAGGTTGGTATATCGCCATAAATAATAAAGAGAAGTTCATTACCAATTAGATGGATGGTTGTGTAATTTTCCATTAAAACCCAATAATAATATCATATATTTATAATTAGGATACTTACTTTATTATATATGTGTTGAATAATAAGATTTTATATAGTTCATAGTAAAAAAAATAAAAGAGATTAAGGAATGATCTTACCTCTTCTTTGGGTAACACCATGTTTTACAAAAGGGATTACTTGGATGATTTAATGCATAAGGATAAAATTTTATGATTATGGTAGGGATTTTTTGGACTTATTTTATATGATATTATTCGACCTACTATGTCTCGAGAGGTGTGAGGAAGTGGGAGGGGTGGTGGTCTTTTATAAGCGATAGAGGGGATACACATGGAATTTTAATAATATTCTATAAGGAAAATTCAATAATAAATGGTTTATATAAAACATATTTCTATTCAATTTGTTTGGACATGTGGGTAGGTCATTTATTACTTTATTTTTAATTTTTTTCCTATTTAATGTTTACTTTTACCTTAACCGGTGTGATTAACATTAATCAGATTAACTAACATTTTTGATAAAATTTATGTCATATTTAATTATATTATAAATATTTTAATTATTAAAAAGTGTATATAATTTTAAAAATATTAAAATAATTTATGTGTAAATATAATTTTAAATTTTAATCATGCATACATAGTGAAAAAACAGAGTTTTGAAAGTCCGAATATTAAAATTTTCATTAATTTTATTATCAAAATTCAATATAAAATGATTAAAACAAACAATGTTTTTTAATAATTATATAATTTATCTATTTTAACCTTTAAAAAATATAAAATAGAATTTATATACATAAATTAAAATATTTAAAATGTAGTTTTTGATTAAAATTCAGTTTTTTCAATATTCATCCATAAATTTTGTCCCTTTAAAATATCTGAAAAATTTACAAAGTGATAATTTTGAAACTAAACATTAAAAAAGATATATTATAATAAAAATTTATACTTTTATGATTGTACAAATGTAATTTTATTATTTTTAATAAATGGACCAAATAACAATTCCATTTAAAAAATTGTGTTTTGAATCATTTAACGACTTACAAAAATTATATATTCCATTATAAATTTGTTTTATTTATTATATATATTTATAAACATAATTAAAAAATTATTCATTACTATTCATATTTCCATGTTTAATGTCTTGGTTTTAACAATCTCATTTGAATAATTATAATAATACATTCGTATTTCCCAAAAACACAATGTTGTGTTTAACGCATTCAAATTCTGTGTTTCATGTTTTGTCTGATTAAATTAGTGTATTTTTAAATATAATTATGACATTGTGATATAATATAAATACAAATATTCTTAATGTTTCTTGAAAATAAAAATATCAAATATATTAAATTAAATTTTAAATTAATAATTCACAAAATATCTTGGTGTTATATTTAACCCCCTAAAATTGATATTTTCCATTGAAATTTGTTAGGTTTTTAAATGTTTAAATTCATGAAATATCCTTTAATAAAAAACAAGCATTAATAAAACAATAAAAAACATATAATGAGGTATTTTTGTAAATATAATTTTTACACAATGTAACTCATATTTAGGTTACAACATAGTAGAATATAATTGGAAACTAAAAACATGGTCATAGATGATAAATAAAACTACCACATTATGATGAAAAGTAATAGATAACACTCTTTGGGGAATTTTAATGATAAAAATCAATAATAAAAATAGGTATGAAATATTTCTCTAATATCATAAATTTTTTTGATATACATACAATTTATTACATAATGGTCCTTTTCTAATGGTAATGTATTTTCATTAGATGTAATAAATACATGATTTCATTCAATTTCATAATAAAATTTTCATCATTTTATTTTACCAAGATCAATTAACACTTCATATATTATTACAATAAATGATTGTAAATTTTTTACATTGGAGAAGAAAAATGATTAAAATATCCATAATAGTTATTTATTTTATATATAGTTAAATGATAACATAGGTAATCCAATATGCTAAATCATTATATTGTAAGTTGATACATTGATCAGTAAAACCTCATCCAAAAAATCATCATAAAAAAATTATATAAATGTTTATCCTTGAAACCCTTCTAAAATTTATATGTCCAAAAAATTACATATAAAGACACTAAACTAATCAAAAAAATGATTAGCATTGATCCATCATATATCTTAAATTATGTATTGGTTGATTCATAAAAAATATGTTAATACCTTCAATAGTTAATCTTCTGAAAGATGGTATCAAACTATATTATCACAAATGATTATTGAAAAAATACATTTTCCATTATTCTGAATAATAGTGGATATATTCCATAAATTCATGAAATTTTACACTTCATCCATAATGACATAGACCAATTTTTTAAGAAATCCTTTATTATTTACGAGGTCAAAATTATTTTTCAAAAAATTTATACGTATCATCATCTCAATTGTCATACTAAATATCATTTCCTCTACCTCAAGAATATGTAAAGGTTTAACTTCACAAAATGAATTATTTCTGTTAAATCACTATTCTAGATCATCAGTATCGGATAACATACTCTTGAAAATACATGAAAAAAGAGTTCTACAAACAATTCTCATATATACCTCATGATTCATATTACATTATCATTGTGTTCAAATACAGTAATACATCAATCATTTAGCCTCTTTTTTATGAATTGAGGTATGCTTCAATATATTATTCCTCAATAGACATATAATAAGATATGATATATAAATCATGTATTAAAATTTATCACACTAAATATAACAATTATAATAAACACTGATATTCAGAAAACACATAGATTTCATATTTCATTTGTGGTCTCATTATCATTAGTAAAAAATATATTACGTTAACCACCATGCCAATTTTCATTATGTGCCTTCAATATATGAAATCAATTTTCATAATTCTTTTACATTCCACATTTAAGGAATCCATAAATTGATAATATCTTATGGATTCCAATATTAAGATACATAGAAATAACTAAACATTTCATTTTTCTATTGGAGTTAATTTCCCTGTCCTTCTTGTCCAGAGTCAAAAAATATTCAAGTTTCATTGATACATTTTTTGAGGTGTTTCATCCTAAATTCTCAACATCTATAAAATGATATATTATTTACTTCATGGACACACCATCCTGAACTCTCTGAAAAATCCTTCCTCCACATCTATGGCCATTCCACTAGATGGTTAAAGTACACATTTTAAAATAAAATTCCTTGAAAAAATATTAGGAATAATAAAAAAAATATGCCACCCCATTGATCATCAAATTTATCTTCTTATTAGAAAATATTTAATATCATTTAATAGTAACATATTTTGTTTTTGGTTCCCTTGAGTGTCTATAAATTTTAATTAGATTATGAGAGAAATTTATATAAGAAGCAAAAATCATAATCATCATATTTTGGAAAAAATATGTTTAAATATTGGAACCTTATCCATTAATATATGAACCATTAGTATTTTCCATGTTTATTCATTGTAATTTTTCTTTAAATCATTCATGAGGGTTAATAATGGTTTTCTTAGTTCATAAAGTATATACCTAATAAATTTCAAACCAGGTGTGTAGTAAGGTATGTTTTCATGTAACATTTTATGTTCGACTCATTCTTGACACACCTTGTCAGAGGTGTTACACCTAGATTCATCTATTCAAAAAACACAGCCACATATAGTTTCCACAAAGATATTTATTTCTATAATCCACTCTATATATCATTAAAAGACATTCCATGATATATTCTTAAACATTTTTTTTATCCTTATACTTATCTTTAGAGATATCCCTAGACAATTCCTTAAAATTGACACAAGGGGTTTCAGTAATGAATTATCATCCTAGTTTCTAATTATTTATTAAAACAACACTCTCAAAAAATTCTAACAACCCAAACTTAATATATATGGACTTTTCATAATTTTTTCATAATACATAAAACATTACACTAAAAATTCCCCTAATAATTTATTAGTTTAGTGACTTTAATAGACATTAAATATAGAATAGGGCACATGATCAAGCAATGTTATCTCCCACTAGGATCTCCAAGACTACCATACTTCTCAGAAATATGGAAAATAAATATCTCTTTATGTTATAGGGATGGAAATATAACAAATTGTTGTTCTCATACAGCACAATCTTACATAGATGTATAATATAATGAAATTATGAAATATATATTTAATATTAGAAAAAATATTGTTATTTTATCATGAAATTGTTAAAATATAAAATATTTAATTAAATCTGATCAATAATTCACAACACTATTGGGGTGTAATAATATTCTGGTTTGGATATCATTATAATATATAAAAATAATTTCTATAAGAAATACTCATTTTTTCTTCTTGTAGGAATTTTTTTTAATATAATTTATTTTTTAAATATCATATTTAGTAAAAAATAATTTAATATAATTTTTATTTAATAAATTATTTATTCCTTTAAGTGTTCCATTATTGGTGTGATCAAATCCCTAATTTGTTTTGTAAAAAATGTTGACAAACACATTAATCATGGATAATTATTTTTCCAAAAAAACAATTTTCTAATGTATGTAGTACTATTTGAATATTTATAAACTATGATTCCTTAATACAATTATCTGTTATAATTTTTTAAATCAATTTTTTTTCAATCAACTTATTTTATTATATATGAGTAATATAATAAAATTAGAAATATTTTCCAAAATCATCCAACAATGATAGTAACATAATAAACAATAGTTATGTAGAGAGAGCATCTACATTATTACACTATAATATGATATTATGGGTCATATCATAGTTTTTATATTAGTTTAGTAGCTTTGAAGAACTAGATTTGTATATGGTTCACAATTAAATAGGGAATATAGAAAATATAATAAATCTTATCATAATATTAATAATAATTATCTTTTTCTTATCATTTTGAAAGGAATTTTATGAATGGTAGAGAAACAATACATAGAAGGTATTACAAATAGTGGAACTTATCATGAATAAAAAAATCATAATCAATATGTAATGAAAAATAAAATAAAAACATTACATTTAACCAATATCATTAAGAAAAAATGTAGACATTGATAATTTCAATACATTTACATCATAAATAATAATTATTTATTTCTAAATGGTGAATATTAATTTTATTTTCATTCATTTTCTCATAGATCATGATATATTTACTATTATTCTATTTTTTAAAGATATTTTAATCGATGTGTATGTTCAAACCAATAAATCATTTAATTAGTCTGTATAATGTGATCGTCTCATAAGAATATTTTATGGATCACTAGGACATCCACAAAAAGTAACCACTATTATTTTTATGTCCAATTAATTCTTATCAATTTGAATTATTAGTTTAATTAATAAACAATATGAGTTATCAAAAAAATTATATTGATTAATGAATAATGAATATTAATATTTCCCCAAAACGAGAAAATAACATTCCTAGAAAAATAGTATACGTGGATATGTTATATGTTTAGAGAAATACTCATATCCATGATTCAAATAATATATATATTTAAGAGTAATATAATTTCAAATAAAAAATGAACACAATGGATGGGAATTTTTTTTGAGAAGGATAATAACTACAAAATCAATAAGAGATAAAAATTGATAATGAATAAATCATTATTTTTTAAAGCAAATTAATTTATTTTGGATAAATATATAAATTTTAAGATAACCATTTAATAATAATGTATCATGGTGTTTTCATTATATACACCTACAAACTATTATAATATTCTAAATTTCATGAAACAGTTATATTAGTTTTAGAATACATTAACATAATATATATTTAAATTGAACATTCGTTTTAAAATTTATAAAAATGTTGAAAAATAAACATTAATAAAACCATATGTATTATACTATAAAATCATCCAACAAGTCAACTGTAACATAAAATTTCGGTAATTAATCATTGTAATATTCTAAATGGATCTTTATAATGAAATATTGAAATATATAGACAATGAAAAATATATACCCAATCAAAAAAGAAAATAATATCATGTTTTCTATGGAAAATTTATTAGATCGATTCAAGTTATGTAGTGGGGAAAATATGGAATTAAAAAATAAAACTACTTAAATATAAAAAGGATATAAAAATATAAAAAAATTATATAGGATTCTTGATAATATTACTTAAATTAAAATAAGATCAATAAAAAATAAATTGAAAAAATAAATTTTCACCTCTTTATTAGAATTTAAATTTTAACCCAATAAAAGTGTAAACATTAATTGAATAATTAAAAATAAAAAATTAATAGGTATTCATTTTCAATACATCAAATGGGCATTCTGTACTCCATATAAAAACAAATAAGTTCAAATTATAAAATATACCTTAATTGAGTGTATATTGAGATGAATTGAATTACCTAATGTGCGAACTGCCATATACAAGAATTTAACATTTTGTATAAGAAAATTACATTTATTATAATTACATAATTGAACGACATAAATATTTGTAGTATCATATATGACCCAATTATTACATCTAATAACTTTTGGTTAATGATCATTTACTATTAACACTATTTAGTTTGTTAAATTCTTTTTTTAATGAATGTTTTGATTATGTAGTGTTGTTCCTTATGTACTAATCATTATTATATCATATCAAGAATTTTAATTATTATTTTTATTGGAAAACGTAAGGGGAGTGTTAGTAAGATTTCAATATAAATGATTTTTTCATAATATTATAAATCATTAATCCCTAAATTTTAAGAATAAAAAATGTTTAATATAATACTAGAGTTATATACATTTATATTTGAAATATCGTCTCAATATCATGATCAAATGTATGTTAAAATAATTTCAAAAAAAATTACCTTTCGAAATTAATTTTATAAAAATCTATTTGTAAAATGAAAAATAATTTCAGTTGGAAATGTAATTTTTTGTTATTATTTTAGAATATATATATGTTTTCTTGAGAATTGAAGTAAATAAAAAAATTAAATGAATAGTAGAATTGAATAAGTGGTTTTATCTCAAGATAATACATAATCCTCTCAACATTAAAATCACCCACTTCCTGTATATTTTTTATAGAATAATATAATACACATCCTAGATTGTGATTTACCACAACGTGGAATTTTTTCAGAGGATCACATATCCTAGTTCATAATTCATTATGGGAAAAATAAAAATAAAAAATTAATATAGGTAGTCTTGACTAATCATCATATTAAAATATTATTCATTGATGTTCTAGTCAATATATATGGGATTTTTTATTAAAATATAATATTTAGTGTAATATTCTCTGATAAAATAAAATATGTACGACACACACAATAACAATGTAGATAAAATGAGTAAGAGAATGATTAAATTAGGTGTATTATATCATTTCGTACTATTGTTCTCCTAATGAATCTTCTCCACTGATATTCATATATTATTATAACATTGTGTGTGGAGATGTTAATTACTCTCATGTCACGACCAGTCCTCTGAGGCCCATGTCATTACTACCCCAAGTTGTCCATCCATGGGACTAGTTTTTGCGACTAGCACCAGAATGTCATATCCCTAAAAAGAGAAGGTATTGCCACAAAACGTTTATACACATATAAAGAGAACTTTTGCACAATTATAACACAATGGAAGAAGAAAGGTACAACCAAAACTAAAAACCTCAACTGACAGTTAATGTAAGTAATGAATCTAAAAGGGTCCAGAATACAAGCCCAACTAAAATAGAAATATATGTAAATGTAAGAACAGCTCCTGAGGTCCCCCTCCAAGGATCCAACCTTAAGGGTAGGTACAACTCGTCACTGCGGCATTGCACATCAACCAGTCACCTCTATACTCAATCATGTCCTTCTTACCGAGTCTTAGTAAAAACTATCTGTCGTCTGTGTAAAGACACAAAATTTTCATTTAAGTTCTTTTAAAAATTATTTGGGATTATTATGAGTCTGAAAAATTAATGATGTGTGTTTTTGAGGCCCAGTGTTCCTAGAATAAAATTTTTCCCCTTTTATGTTATGTTCAGTAAATGTACGGGTGATTATTTATATGTTTTCATCGGGTTTTAAGATTAAAAATTTGAGGGCATCATTAAATCTGTAGTGTTGGTATTCACATAAAAGAGGCTTCAAATCGACAGAAGTGGGTCGGGTGAAAACATTAATTTTTTAGACTATTGAAAGATTAATAAAATAACATTTTATTTCATTTTATTTCTTTTGTTTTTCTCCAACGGATAAATAGTAGTGGCTGGACCGACGACATGTCAAGCCATTAATTGGGTTGACACTTCCTTTTTTTGTAACCGTACCGTTGGAATTTAAAAGATTCATTATTTAAATGAATGTAATATATTTCTCGGTACATTAACCATCGCTACCCCCTTTAATTTATATTGATCAAAGGGAGGTTGTTGGAACGACTTCACCAAGTGACGACCCTCTAGAAATGTACCACGAAGACACCCATTTGGAGCATGTGACCACTTTCAGCGAGCGGTGATGAGTGCCACTAAATCACGAACCGATGATAACGAATAAGTAGGATTCTTTGATTGTCGTTAGTAGACTTATAATAAAGTTTGGGGGATTTTTGTAAATTTCATATTTATGAGATAATTTTTTTCTCACTTGATAAAATGCTAATGTAGAGGGTGTGGGCAAAAAAACAAGGCTTGAACCCTCAGCTTCTATAGTAAATTCCATGTTATTTTGGAAAGGTTTTCTAAATGGAGTGACATGATGAAATCAGAGGATAGGTACTAGCGATGGGGACCCTAGAGCCTCGTAGGCGCTGACGATATCATAAATGAACCATCGGAGCACGTACAGTGGCCAGCATAAGAAACCATAGGGTGCGCCATGTTGGCGGCGGCAGTCGGTGGCTGGAGGAGACCTGTGGCGATCGGCCTTGGGCGGTGGAAAGTGGAGCTCCATCCTACAATGCGATAGAGAAGGGCATCCTTCTTGAGAGGGCTGTGTGAGATAAAGATAGAGCCCGCAAGCACCGCCGGGGTTAGCAGCCACGGAAGGAGGAGGGTGGCACGACAATGCGCAGCGCCGCGATGGCGGAAGACAGTTGGAAAAATAGCTAACCGTTGAAATTGGTGGGGTAGTGCCCCATTAGCTGGTAAAAATGGTCCCACAACTGCTGGGCTAGTGGGTGAAAACTATCTTCCTTCTGGTATAATGGGATGGACACGGGCCGGCCGAGCGGACAGGACCGACACAATGGGTTGGGCCAGGACCGCGGCCTAGCGGCCCAGTACGGGTGGGCTGAGCCCCGCCATGCAGGACAGGTCAACCACGACATGGACCTGTGAACCAATGGGCTGACCCCGACGGGATATACTCAATGAACATGGTTAACCCTTAATGGGTCGGACCCGAGCTACGTCAGATGGACCTCAGGTACCGATGCACTGGGCTGGTCAGACCGAGCTGGGCCGGGCCCATACACAACCAACTGCTGAATAAATAAATGATTGTAACTGACAAACCAAGTGTTCATTTTACATGTCATCAGTGGCGTCGGGACCCCATTTGGGAAGTTCTCCTTTTGGCATATTCTGAGGGGTCCGACCGTGTCGGGCCGGAGTGAGATGTGATCACTGCCATTTCACAAAAAGTGATGTAACTAACAGACCGGGTGTCCAATCGATGCACTGTCTATGGAATAAGGACCCTTGTGAATAGGTGGTACTTTGGAGACAATATATGTAATTTTTGGATGAGTTTGAGTGTGAATTAGGTTGGATCATACTTGAATCCAACCGGGCCTTTTTTGACAAAAGTGCCCATAACTCACAGACCAGGCGTTCGATCGATATGTTGTCTGTCACGTTGGGACACCTATGATGAGGTGGTCCCTTGGGTATGGTTTTTGCGGGACTTAATACCGATTGAAACATGATTTATGTCTTGAGGAGCGGTTCCTCCCAGAAACAAGTGCTCTATATGCGGGAATCCTATGATCGGCTGTCTTGGAAGTAGCGACCCTCTATGGATCAACATCATAACGACACTATGTAGATCATCATTATAACAACCAGATGAGGACTAGTTATAGAGTGTTCCTTCGAGGATCACCATCTTGTGACCCTGTATGGATCAGAATCGAGCGACCTTGTGTGGATCATCCTTTCAGCAACCCCGTGTGGATCATCATTCCAACGAACCTATGTGTATCAGCATTCTAGTGACCCTGTGTGGATTAAGAGAGTGTGAACTGTTGAGGAACACCCTTAGAGCACCCTGTCATGGATCAACAATATACACCCATATGTGGATTGAAATTGGAACAACTCTTATGTGGTTTAGTTGTGAAACATATAAATGGAATAAGATGATATTGCATAAGAGTATTCATCTATATTCATGATCTTTGAGTTGTATTCCTTGTTTGAGATGTGATTATTTCGTCATGATTTTTTATTAGGGTCATGATTTGTGGTTTTCTAAAGTGGAACTCTAAGAGACCATTGGGGGTCTTGGGTTCCCTACTGAGTATTTTTATACTCGCCCCAACATGGATTTAGCCACAACTTTGTTGTTTCATGTGTAGAAAACAAACAACTTTGTCTAGGGATTTGGAGCTAGGACTGGACGGTTCTTAGAGGTGGATAATTAGACGTGATGTGCTGCAGTGATGACCGACCATGAGATGTACCTACCCTCATGGTATGAACTGTGTTGGATGATTCTGGGAGTTGTCTTCCTGTTGTTGGTGTACTTTTCAGTTGGTCTTGTATTCCGACCCCTTTAGATACTGTACTCACCCATTTTTACTTTCATTACATATCCTTTTACTTCTGCTATTTTAATATGATGGTTGTTCTCGTTGTATTCGTAGACTGTGTTTTTGGAGGATTAAAGGCAACGCTTTCACATTTTTCATTGATACGCATTTCAGTTCTAGTCTACAACCCATGGCCTATAGAAGGGGGCATGGGGGTAGTCACAGTACAGGCCCTGAGGGATGGGTCCTGGAAAATTGGTATTAAATGAGTCAGTTGAACCAAAGAACTAGGACTCTAATATTTTTATTGGAGTATTAGTGTTATGTGTTTTGAGGGTAGTTTTCAGTTCAGTGAGTCTAGTGTTGGTGTGTTGGCCAACGTATCCATATACCAAGACCCTAAATTCTGATTTCCGACTCAGTGCACCAAAACAATGATTGGGTGTATTTTGGAAACTCTTTTACTTTTTATATCTTTTGAGTTTGGTCAACAGGTATAACATGTTGACCGTGGCCCATCTGTTTCTTTTCTGGATGACTCCACATAGACTACCAGCTTAGATTCCTGATAGAGTTCACAATGACGGCCCACCGAGCGACAATACGTCAGTTCAAGGCCCTCTTATGATGATATTACCATCGGGTGGTGTACCTATATCACCACAACTCATTGGGAATATGTTTCCTCCATCCCCATTAGTAGACGGTCAACCCCTATAGAGTGCATTGCACGAGTTCTAGCGGTAGAGGAATCATAGGTTCTGAGGTGAGACAGATCAGCAGGTGGTTGAGGACTAGCTGGATGATGTGGCCAGATTTTTTCACCTCATTGGGTCACCAGCTGACAATATAACGATCCTAGCTGTCAGTCTTTTCCAAGGAGCAGTAGATAGATAGTGGATCCTGACACTCCATATACATGACGAGGAGACCCTCACATGGGTATATTTTGGGGGCCTTTTCATGGCAGATTTCATTTTAGTGACTCTATACTCTGTGTGTATACTTGAGCTACAACACTTACAGAAGGGCATCCTAACTGTGGCATGGTACACTCTGAGGATCACTGACATCTCATGCTTCTCTACCAACATGGTGCATGACCCTTTCATCAGGGCCAAGACCTTTGATCATTGACTTCTACAAGATATCATAGCTTTGTTGGTATCTCTCAGCATCCCAATGAATGGTGGAGTTCCGGAGAGAACACTCTTGGTGGAGAACTTCCTTGCCGAACAGGCACCGATAGAAAGACCCACCACTGGGAGACTCATAAAAAATTCATCTGCAGCTAGTAGTAGGTATATGACACAAATTTCCAAGAAGACTATACCTTCTGGTTGACGAGCCAAGGATGTAGGGTTGGAGGTGTGTGGCTCACAAGGTAGGGCAAGCCAGCAGAATAGTAGATTGTGCTTCACGTTTGTCGGGTAGTGTAACCTGGCTTCTAATTTCCCGACCATCCGCACTAACGACCATTAGATGGTCGAGGGACCGTAGAGGAAAAGGAAGAGATTCGAGCGAGGAGGTCCCAAGGGTGGCAAATATGGAAAAGGAGCGGGTCGTGTAGTAGGATGTCGATGACGGTTCGAGGTTCTACCTCTACCACCTCCAGGTGCTCCACCTTGACCACAGGTTGTAATTGGACAAGGATTAGATCAACTCAATGCAGATGAGACCTACAACCATGACGCTCCAAAGATGAATAGATGACTGATCTGTGTCTACTCCACCTTATCTGTAGTGCATATAGGAACTGGTGCAAGTCAGTCTTTCATTTCCAAGGCACTAGTTCTGTACTTAAAAATTACAATGGAGAATTTGGAACAATTGTTGTTATTATAGAATTATATAGGAGACTAATCGACAATTAAAAACTAGTTCAGGAAGTGCGAGTTCACTCTTGTGAGGCGAAATAATCAATTGGGATCTTCTAGTTGTAGCATCGAGGCCTTACTACATAATCATGGGTATGGAACATCTATCCACTGTCTATGTTTAGATCGACTATTTTAGGCGCAATGTGTGTTGTGTAAGTGATGTTGGAATCAGGTTTTTTCCACCAGTTAGAAGGAAACCTTTTCCACATATGATGGACTTACCCGGAGGAGGGAGCAGTAGATCACACATCAGTTGGCTAGCCTTACCTCAGAATAGATTATGTTAGAGTTTATTCTATCCTATAGTGGTAGACTAATATTTTTTTGTCTTTCCTAATGATGTTCCCAGACTACCTCCTTGTATAAGGATAGACATTTACATCGACCTATGCCCTAGGGTGACACCAATATCTACACTACCATATTGGATGGATGTTGTGAAGCATTGTGAGTTGTGGGTATAGATGGAAGACTTGTAAATAAAGGGGTTCATAAGGCCCAGTTTTTCTTCATGGGAAGCCCTAATTTTTTCCTCCAAGAACGCATAAGGGAGTTTAAGGCTATGTGTGGATTATCGGTGAATAAACAAGGCGACCGTGAAGTGCAAGTATCCCCTTTAGATGATTGATGATCTCTTTGATCAGCTAAAATGATCTCATTGGTTTTAGAAGGTGGACCTTAGATCAAGATATCATCAGCTGAGGGTAAGAGATGACGATGTGTAGAAGTAAACCTTCAGATGTCGATATGGCCATAATGAGTTTGTGGTTAGCCATTTTGGATAACCAATGTCCTTTCAATGTTAATGGGACTCATGAATAGGATCATTCAGAAATACCTTGATTGCTTTGTGGTGGCCTTCAGCAATGACAACTTGATATACTCGGCATCATAGGAGGATCATGCCTATCATCTACAGATAGTTCTGGATACACTTTGAGATAATATTCTTTATGGTGAGATCTTGAAGTTCTAGTTCTAGATACGAGATATCCTGTTTATGGGACACATTATCTTTGAGGATGGAGTTTCTGTAGATCCGGTTAATATAGAGGTTCTACATTCTCGGGAGCCACCCAAGAGTGTGACAAAGGTGTGGATTTTCACAGGATTGGTTGGGTACTACTGGATATTCATACCTTAATTTTCCATAATTCTGACATACTTTTCAGCATTGAAAATAAAGGGAATGCCCTTAATAGGGACAGAGAGAAGCTAGAAGTGTTTTCTGTACCTCAGTCAAAGACTGGCGAGTTCCCCCATTGTAATGCTAATAGAAGACATTTTTATTTTGTAGTCTATTGTGATTCATTAGTGGCTAGACATTGATGTGTCCTAATGAAGGAACATGCAGTGATCACTTATTGTTCACGACATCTGAGTCATCATGAGCAGAACTATGCTACTCATGACCTGGAGTTAGCAGCAGTTTTCTTCGCCTTGAAAATTTTGTGACACTACATGATGGGTGAACATTTTATAGTCTACTTTGATCATATGATTCTCTGGTATAACTTCTCATATGAGTAATTAAACCTAAGACAACATCAACGTATAGAGTTCCTCCAGTACTATGAATTTGATATATTCTATACTCCTGGGAGGGGGAACGTGGTAGCAGATGAACTCAGTAATAGGTCTGTTCTACAGTTTCTGTGTGAGGTGAGGGAGAAGATAGTCACGTTGCAGATATCCTCATTGGATAGAGATGGAGAATCTTAACTCAAATCTATGATAGTCTCTCCCCCACTCCATTAGTGAGTTTGGGACGTGCAGCTTGGGGACATTGACAGTGAGGCTCGATTGGGCTTAAATATCCTTAGGACATGCACCTGATGCATTTTATGAAGGTGGGTAGCATGTCATCCTCTTCAGATGATGCACCATGGTACTATTGGTTCTATGAGAGGATGTGTTGATGGAGTTCCATATCTCCCCTCTAGGGTTATATCCTGCTTTGAAAAAAAAGTACCGGGATCTATGGTGTTAGCACTGGGTGCAAGGTATGAAAAAAGCATTGGAATAGTTTGTTTCATGATGCCTCACTTGTTAGAAAGTGAATGTTGAGCATCAAGTTCTAGCAGGCTTAGCATGGCCACTAGATGTAATGGAGTGGAAGTGGGATGGTATCTTCATGGGCATTGTGACAAGGCTACCATGAATGTCTAGGGGACATGATTCCATATGGAATATAATTGAATGAATCACCAAGTCGATCGACATCCTACCCATCTGGGATAAGGGATCACTAGAGGGCATGGGATGCATCTATGTACATGAGATTGTAAATCTCCATGGGGTTCCATCAATGATCATCTCAAATTGTGACCCACATTCTACATCCTGTTTTTTGAAGGGATTAGCGGAGGCATTCGGGACTCTGCTACATTTTAGTACCGAATTTCATCCTCTAAAGGATCGTCAAATGGAGTGGACCATTAAAAAACTAGAGAACAAGATTCGTCCTTGCATGATATATTTTGACCATATTTGGGAGGATCACTATCCCTAGGTGGAGTTCTCGTACAACAACAGCTATCACTCCACCATCGGTATGGAACCTTTTGAGAAGTTACACGGCTGTCCATACAGATAACCTATTTTCTGAACATGCCTAGGAGAGTTAGCCCTTGTGGGTCCACTGTTATTATAGGCTACCACAGAGAAGGTTAAGGTCATCTAGGAGTGGATGAAGACAACACATAGCTAGCAGAATCTTATGCCGACAGGAGAAAAATTACCTTGGAGTTTGAGGAGGAATACCATGTCTTCCTATGGGTCTCACCCCGTTGTGCATTTCAGAGGTTTTTCTAGGGCAAGAATCTATCTCTGAGGATTATAGAACTTTTCTAAATACTCAGTAGAGTTAGTGAGTTGTCCAATCATCTAGCTCTTACCCCACAGATGCACCGAGTGCATAATGGTTTCCACATGTCACGGATGGGGAGATACGTGTATGATCCATTGCACATTATCGACATGTGTGAGATAGACATTAACAATAGGGTGATGTCTATAGAGGTTCCAGTAGAGATTGATGATCAACTGGATCGGGTCCTTCATGGATGATTGATACATCTGGGGCCTATTCTATGGAAGCACAAGAACCTCCATGAGATCACATGGGAGCAGGAGGCTTAGATTCATGCTTAGTACCCCCATTTGTTTCTTTATTTTATTTTGTATATTTTAGGACCAAAAATACCTAAGGTGGGGAGAATATATAGACTAAAAAATTACATTCAATTTTTTAAAAAATTATTTGAGATTATTACAAGTTTGTGAAAATTGACGGCACATGATTCTGAGGCCCCGTGTACCCCAAAAAATTTTATAATCTCTTTTTAAGTTACATTCAATAAATGCAAGGCTGACATCTTCTATAATTTGAATTGGTTTATGGATTAATAATTAGAGGGTGTCGTGGAATATAAAGCACAAATATTTGCTTAAGGGAGGCTTCAAATCGACTGTAGTAGGTCATGTAAAAATGTTAATTTTGCAGATTTTTCAATGAGTAATAAAATAACATGTTATTTTATTTTATTTATTTTCTTTTTATCCAGCAGATAAGTAGTGGTGGTGGGACTGATGACTTGTAAAGACATAAATTGGCATGACTTCTCCATGTTTGTAACTATACCATTGGAATTTGGGGGTTTTATTAATTAAATGAACCTCATAAATTCCTCGAAATGTTAACCACCTCTCATTCATCCTACTTATATAGAGCTGAGGGAGTTATTTTGGCACAGATTCACCAAAATACAAAGCTCTATCAAAGTACCCTGGTCCCAACCACATGGTGGTCGAAACCAGTTTCAGCAAGCGGTGACGAGCACCACCCTATCACGAACTGACCAAAACGACGAAGGAGGTTCTGTTGATCTTCCTCAATGGACATGTAATCCTGGTAGGAGGGTTGTTTTAAATTTCATCTTTGTGAGATAAATTGTTGCCCGCTTGATGTAATCCTAATGTGGAGGGTGCGGGCCAAAAAAACAAGGCCCAGACCCTCCGCTTCTATGGTATTTTTCTCATTATTTTGGAATGGTTTTCAAAACGAAGCAGCAGGATAAAACCGGATGCCATGTATTAGTGATGGTGAAATGAGAGGCTCATAGGCGCTGATGGAATCAAAAAACGATCAACCAATGTGTGTTTGGTGGCCCGCTAAATAAATGGTCAGCATTCCAGGTCGGCGGCATGCGGCGGTGGCCGAAGGAGACATGTGGTGTCCAGATGTATGCAGTGGATAATGGAGTACCGTCATGCGTCACAGTGGCCAAGGGCGGCTGGCCCGAGCTGGTAGCATGGGAAAAAGACGGTTCCTGCAGGTGCTGCTGGTGGCAACAGCCACGGCTAGCGGGTCGCAGGAAGAGGAGGGTGGCATAGCCCCATGCCACACCGTGTTCGCAGAAGCTGGTCAGCCGAACAGATGACCGTTGAACATGGTGGGGCAGCAACCTAATTTCTTGAAAAAAAATCCATGCAAATGCAGTGCTAGGAAGAAAAAATTCCTCCTTCTGGGTGACCAGGCCACACGTGTGTCGACCGAGCTGACCGGACCTACGGCCCAGCGGGCCGGTGTGGGTGTGTCGAGACCCACTCGGTGGGCCAGGCTATCCATGAACCAGGACCACACACTATTGGTTCAACCATGATGGTCCAAACCCAGTTAATATGGAAGACCATTAACGGTCCAGACCAGTGTGGGGTTATATTGAAATTGGGAATTGATGCAACGGGCTAGTCAGACCGAGTCCAGTCGTGCCCAGACCCAACCAGCCCCTTAATAAATTAATGACCATAACTGACTAATGAGGTGTCCATTTGACAGTTGGTCAGTGGCATTGGGACCCTTTTTAGAATGTGGTTTCTTTGGAATATTCCAGTGGGCCCGACCGAGTTGAGCTGGATAGAGGTGTGATCACCTTCATTTCATGGAAAGTGGTGTAACTAACAGACCTGGTGTCTTATTGACGCGCTGTATATGTCGTAAGGACCCTTGTTACAAGGTATTCGATTGGAGATACTCTATGTCAGTTTGGAAAATGTTTGATATGCAACATAGGTTGCATTAGTCCTCAATCCAAGAGGGCCCTTTTTTGAAAAAGTGTCAATATGTCACTGACTGGGCATCCGATCGACATTTCGTATGTCATTTTCGGACCACTATGAAGGGGAAGCCCATGGGTATGATTATTGTGGGAATTTTTAATGGTTGAAATATTACAGATGGCTTGAGGAGCGGTTCTGTCAAGACCCGTCCTAGTGGGGCCAGCGTTGTGGCTCCCCATGCCCGCCTTCAATAGGCCAGGGGCTGGTGACTAGCACCAAGTAGGCATATCACTAACATGGGAGGCATTGCCTAAGTACCTGTACAGACACACACATCTCCAAGCCCACAAATCCTGAAATGTAAAACACTAAGGAACAAAAAATTCATGCATACAATTAAACCCAACCAATATAGTACCACGAAAGCTAGAGTACTGTAAAAGTAAACTAGGCCAGAATACAAGCTCTCCAAAAGAAATTGTCTAAAAAAAATTGCAAAGTACAACCTGTAAGCACAATGGTACTGGGACTGCCGCTCGTAGCCGTAGGAATGCCTCGACATGTAGGGAACTCAAAAATCTCGGTCCTGTCCTGGTCTACCTTAGACTCTATCAAAAGGTTGCTCGTCTACACAAGCCACCAGACGTGTGGGAAAATCCCATGGAGGGGTGAGTATAAAAATACTCAGTAGAGGACCCTGAAAACCACAAAGAAGTACACAAAGTAAAGGTACAGTCAGCTATGCACAATATATTTCTACAGAACATATAGAACAAACTAGATATACTCAAAACACAGACCGTAGTCTAGAGACAAGTCACATGACTGCATACCTCTGCAAGGGATTCCATTCGAAGATTCCGTGATGCACTTGTTCCGGGAGAACACACTCCATGAGTCTTATAGCTCTGATGACGTTCGTCTGAGAAGTGATGTTCGTCGGGAACTGTCATGAGATATAGCTACACTCATTATGGGAGACACACTTTTGAGTGGGAAAGATTTCCATACACAGATGAGGATCACCTCCAGGGCCATGGAGGATACCGAGACTCATCCAGAATTCACCTGCTAGGTAGAGGATCAATGCCCGGTAATGTTGTTCACGTCGATGCCTGACTCTACCTAGGTTCTGGAATGGATAGAGGATCTCAATCCATGCATCTCGGATGGATTCCTAACTCTATCACAGAAATTACTGCTGAAGGGATCATAAACCTGTGTGAGGGAATGATTTCTGACCTTCAGGGGAACAAGAAGAAGGGGCACTATCCCAAACAAAAGATGTTCACGGCATAGTGAACAAAAGGACCAGGACTTTTTCCAAAAAGCACACGGCGTGTAGAAATGATACATGTCGTGTTTTCCAACCCCGGGTACTACCCGTGTACAACGGCCCGTGTCGTGAGGCTAGTCGTGTAGAAAAACTTAGTACACTGCGTGTATTACGGAGTACACGTCATGTCTGAGTAACTGGGGTTGGCTCCATGTACTTTGACCATGTGCTCGTACACGGTCACCAGCCCATGTACTCCAACCCATGAAATCTGCACACGGGGTGAACCGCGCTGTTGACCACGTCTGGCCGGGTGATGGAGTACATGGCCGTGTACTCCATCTCGTGTCCGTGTATCCCTAGGATACACGCCGAGCTCTGCGTAGCTGCCTCTGCAAAGCTTTACAAGTCGTGCCACCTCTGCCAAGCTGTACACGCCGTGCCGCCTGAAGCCGTGTAGATCATCCTATGCCCGTGTACTACCCAAAGTACACGCTGAGCTTCAGGGAAGGTCCCACATGCTGTGTGACCAAGTTCACACACCGTGTGATTCCTCTATAACCCTGAAACCCTAGCCGCCACCACCAGAACTACAGGGCGTTCTCCTCGGAAGTACACACCGTGTATTCTGGAAATTTCTAGAAACGGCGCCCTTCACCGGCGCGCCTCCCGTGGTGCTCTAATCATTGATCCGGCCATCCAATCGCCACAAAACATCTAGGTAATGGCTTCCTCGACACCACGAATCCTCTGTCGTCATTTTAGAGCCTTCGATCGGCTCTGAAAACGTGTTCCGATCTTCCCGCACGAAGAATACTCGAAGAACGCTCTTTCTGATCCGGTCCGATTTGTCGTCTGCCATCATCGCCACATCTCCACAAGGTCGTTGCGGTGTTGAAACTACGATTTGGTATCGTTGTGTCGCAGAACGAATGTGCAATGATCCGTTGTTCATCGCCCCGCGAAGAACGTGTAGAACACGTGAGGAAAGAAGGGGGAAGAAATCCAAATAAACAAAATGAGGAAAAAACCTCCACCGTCGTTCGTCACAGCATTGATCCACTCCCGTTAATAGGATTTAACGGAGCAAGAATCAACAACAACATAATGCATGAATCAATTCCCCAAAATCAACCAAAGGAAAACCCTCCTGCAAGAACACACGAATCCGCAGATCAACTTGTTCGTGGTTGATCCACGTTCATCTTTTAAACTCAAATACGTGGAAAAGTAAATTGAAATAACAACCCCTACCTTTTGAAAGGATCGATCGTTGAAGAAGGTGACGCGCTGCCGTTATTGTCTAGATCCTTCAACATTGTTGGCGTAGAGATTCTCTAAATCAATCAGTCGTCGTCCGTCGCCGAGAGTTTTCTGCAACGTGTCGCAGATTCGGTAGAGGTTCCTCTCAAATGTCTCCAATGATCAACAATTGTTTAACCCATTAAAAAGGGAAAAATGTTGTCATTTAATTACGCAGCAAACATTAGTTACATTGACTCACAATTTTGAAGTTATTATGACGTGCCATTAATTTAGGAAATAGTTTCACCATTACCGCGCTGCAGCAGATGTTTCCTTAAATGAAATAAAATAGACTGTTTAATTTATTTAATTTAGTTTTACTTAAAACGTCTGAAAATTAACTTTTTCCATCAACCCGCTCCAGTCGAGGTTAGCCTCATTATTTGGTAAAGTCGTCGTCTCGGACGCAACTGTGCGCTCATATTTTTAATCTGGGAATCCGTTTGGAAACTGCCATAACTGCGCACAAGTGGCGACTCACTTAACTAAAAAAAGTTCATAACACCATTCCGGGATCACTGGACCTCGGAATGATGTGCCGTCTTCGTGTCCGGTCTTGAAATAATTCCATATAATATTTAAAAATAATAACAAGAAAATCTGATACATTACATTCTCTCCACCTTTGGGATTTACATCCCTGAAAAGCCAAAACAAAAGCTACTCAAAAAGATGAGGGTACTGGGCACGGATCTGGACCTCCCGCTCCCATGTGCTCTCTTGAAGATTCTTGTGCTACCACTAGACGCACACTAAGGGAATCGTTCGCCCACGAATGATCCTCTTCTACCGATCCTAGATATCCATTGGGTACTCAGCAAAGGTCCCGCCGTCCTTGATGTCCAGCTCGCCCCAGTCGATGACGTACGATGGGTCGTGCACGTAACTCTTTAGCTACGACACGTGGAAGACATCATGTACCCGATGCAACTGTGGCGGTAGAGCCAGGTGGTACGCTCCCTCGCTAACTCTGCCCAGGATCTGGAAAGGTCTGATGAACCTCAGAGATAGCTTGTCACCTCATCCAAATCTCTGCAACCCTCATTGAGGTGAGACCCAAAGAAATATGAGGTCTCCCTCCTCAAGCTCCAGAGGTCTCCACCATCTGTCAGCATAAGACTTCTACCGGCTCTGTGTAGTCTTCACCCGCTCCTGGATGATCTGCACCTTCTCTGTGGTAGCTCTCACTAACTCTGGACCCATGAGTGCTAACTCTCCGAGGTCAGTCTAGCAAAGTGGTTGCCGGCGGGGTCTCCCATACAAGGCCTTGAACGGTGCCATACCAATGGTAGAGTGGTAGTTGTTGTTGTACAAAAACTCCACCAGTAGTAGGTGGTCCTCCCAACTACGATCAATGTCCAAGATACATGCTCACAACATATCCTCCAGAACCTGAATGGTCCTCTCCATCTGACCATCCGTCTGGGGATGAAATGCAGTACTCAAGCGTACCTGAGTCCCAAAAGCCTCCTGCAACCCCTTCCACAATCGGCATGTGAATCGTGCGTCTCTGTCTAAGAATATAGTCGAGGGGATGCCATTATGCCGAACTATCTTCTGCATGTAGGGGCATCCCAAACTCTCTATGGAACTCTTCTCCCTGATACATATGAAGTGGGACGACTTGGTGAGTCAGTCAACGATCACCCAGATGGAGTCACGCCCCTTGGACGTCCGTGGTAAGTCTTTCACAAAGTCCATAGATATTCCATCCCAATTCCACTCTGGAACTTCCAGGGGTGAGCTAACCCTATTGGAACCTGGTGCTCAGCCTTCACCTGCTGGCATGTGAGGCATTGAGAAATGAACTCTGCCACCGCCTTCTTCATGCCTGACCACCAGAACTAACGTCGGAGGTCCTGGTACATCTTTGCCACTCTAGGATGTACTGCCAAAGGGGAAGTATGGAAACTCCATCAGGACCTCCTCCTATAATGCCACTGGTACAATAGTGCATCCACTGAAAAGAATTACGTTCTACCCACCTTGCGGATATCCATCAAGATCATGTCCTGTGGATAATTAAGTACGTAATGAAACAAAGATGACATCCCCAAGTTGTGTCTCCCTAACTCGATGTAAGAGTGGAGGGGTGACAACCATCGACTGTAGGTAAACTGTATTCTCTCCATCCACGAAGGATAATTTTAACATGGCTAATTGTTGTGTCGCCTCACTCAACAGATGTGAGCTCAACCTTCTTCTAAGAGCATCTGCCACCTTGTTCCCCTTTCTGAGGAGTATAGATGATCTTGAAATCATATTCCTGGAGGAACACTATCCAACGCCTCTGCATCAGATTCAGATCCTTCTATGAGAATATGTACTTGAGTCTCTTGTGGTCATAGTAGACAATAAATCGCTCGCCCATAAGGTAGTGTTGCCACATCGTCAATGTGAAGACTACCACTGCCACCTCGAGATCATGGGTCGCATAGTTCTACTCATGTTCCCTAACCTGGCGCTAACCATAAGCAATCACTTCATGCCGCTGCATTAGGACACAACCAAGCCTGGTCCCTGATACGTCACAGAAAACTACGTACCTGACACCCTCCTCTGTCAATCTCAAGACTGTGGCACTCATCAAACTCTGTCTCAGCTACTCAAAATCCTGCTGGCACTTTTCTGTCCACATGAAGTTTTTCCCATTCCTGGTCAAGGCCTTCATTGGTGATTATATCCGAGAGAAGTCAGAAATGAACCACCGTTAATATCCTTCCAACCCAAGGAATCTTCGCACCTCCGTTATGCTCCGAGGTGGCTCCCATGCTAACACAGCCTCCACCTTGGCTGGGACCACAACCACTCCATCTACTAAGATGATATGTCACATAAAGTGTACTTCCTGAATCCAGAACTGACACTTCGAGAGCTTCTCATAAAGCTGGTTCTCTTGAAGTACGTCCAGAACCATCCACAGATGTATCACGTGCTCCTCCTCTGACGCTGAGTACACAAGGATGTCGTCGACGAAGACCACTACGAACCGGTCCAAGTACGTCTTGACGATCCGGTTCATTAGTCCCATGAACACAGCAGGGGTGTTCGTCATGCCAAAGGGTGTCACCAAGTACTCATTATGACCATAGCGACACCTGAAATCCGTTTTCGGTATATCCTCTTCCCGTACTCCCAGCTGGTGATAGCCTGATCGAAGGTCAACCTTCGAGAACCACTATGCCACTCTTAGCTGATCGAAGAGGTCATCGATCCTTGGATGTGGATATTTGTTCTTCACCATCACCTGGTTCAAGCTCCGGTAATCCACGCACAACCTCAGACTCCCATCTGTATTCTTGGTAAACAAGACTGGTGCCACTGAGGGTGAGACTTTGGGTCTTACGAAACCCTTTCTCTACAAATACTACAACTGCACCCTCAACTTGTGAAGCTCTGCGAGAGCCATCCGATAAGCTGATGAGGAAATCAGTGTCGTCCCGGGGTGTAAGTCGATGCAGAAGTCGATTTCCCAGTGGGGAGGTAGTCCTGGAACATCTTCGGAAAAGAATTCTTCATACTCTTCCACCACTGCTGGGAACTGAGAGCTAACAACATCTACTGCTCCGACGGTAAGGCTAGCTAACTCGTAACTGATTGGTTACACCCTCCTATTCCTGAGCCCATTTTGTACTGCCTGGGTTTCCTTTTATCTGACAAAGGAAAACATCGTTCCATCACGGCGGACACACCACACTCTTCACCAAAACAATTCAATCTGGGCATGGACTGAAGATAACCAATCCATACCGAGAATGATGTCATAAGGCCTCGATGCTACAACCAAGAGGTTCCAACTAAAACACTCACCTTAAATGTTAATATCACACTGTCTGCAAAGGTGCGTGATCGTCGAGTCTCCTCCGGTAGGTGTCTCCAAGCGTAAGGATTGAGTCAACGGTTCTACCCAAATCTCAAGGATTTGTTCAAGACATGAGTCTATAAGCGAATGACCGGCACCTGTGTCTGTGAGTATGGTAGCTAAGGTAGAAAAAATATAGATCATACCTCGAATCATCCTTGGAGCCCCTGGGTCATATGCCTTGACCACATACAGTTGTCCTCGACCATATCCCCCAACTCCCTGAGCCTGGTGCGGACCTCCAAGGGGTGGTGGTGGAAGTAAGTTGAAGAATCTGCCACCACCTACAACACTCCCAGCTCCTCTGCCACATCCGCCGCCTGATGGATCTGCCTGCTCCTTTCTCTGCCTCTACCTCGGTGGTCCATCCACCACATCCCTGCCAGCAACTTGAAGTGCCGGGTAATCTCAAGCGAGATGTGCCCTACCATCGCATGTGTAGCATCACTTCTCCCTAGTCTGACTGGATCCAGCCTGAGAGCCCTGGACTATCAAACCTCTGTCCTGGGTCATCCTATGAAGTCTCCCACATCCAAATCCATGTGCCTGACGTCGGCTCCCTGCTGTCAGTGTCTCTGCACCTGTCTTCCTACTACTGACTGCCAGCGGCTATCTCTGCTCTGCCAAGAAGCTCTCGATCCCCAAGTCCCACTTGAGCACTCCAGCATAAGTCAAAATGTATAGAGGCATGACACTAGCTCGGATGTCATGCCGTAGACCTCGCTCGATGGTTCGAGCTCTGAAGTACTGATCCCTGACCATATCCATCGAGTACCTTGTGAGGTTGGTGAACCTCAATGAATAGTCAGCCACCGTCATGCTACCCTGCTAAAGATGAAGATGCTCATGGATGTGCACAGCTCTCATCGTAAACAGAGAGAACTCCTCCCTGAAGAGTCGTTCAAAATCCATCCATGAAAGAGTCTCCTGGTTGTGATTCTGTGTGGTCAGACCTCACCATCGTCCCATCGAACCCTGAAGAAGGCTCGCTCCTTGGATCACCATCTGGTTTGCTGGTGTCCTCACTAGACAGAAAACTCTGGTCACCGCCTCAAGCCAGTCCTCAGCCGCCTGAGGGTCGGGCTCTCCACAGAACCTGAGGGGCCTCTATCTCTGAAACTCATGGAGCGCGCTGAGCCTGCGCTCCTCGCCGGTCTGTACATCGGGTACCACTGGTTGCTCCACTGGTGGTGATATAACGTGTGCACCACCTGGTGGAAACGCCTAGGGAGCTGGTCCCTATATCGATGACTCGACACTAAGGGGGTCATCCTCATGATCGTGCTGCTGGATCTTAGCGGGTACGCGTCATAGAAGAATCCTGTAAACAAACTAGAGGTACCACAGTCAATGAGTATATATGGATAGATAACACCAAGGACATGGAAAACACAACCCATTACTATATGATGCATTTACCTTTTCCCCCGCAACCAGTGTTTTCGTGTACCGAGTCGAAAAGAAGGTTATCAGAGCCCTGGTGTATGGATACGTTGGCCACCACACCAACACTGGAGTCTCTGGACTAAAAGCCGAACCCAAAACACTCAACACTGTTTCCCCAATCCAAACTCACAGACTCTTGGTCCTAAGGTAGAACCGGCCACCTCTGATACCACTCTGTCACGACCCGTCACAGTGGGGCCCGCACCGTGACTCCCCAAGCCCGCCTCCAATAGGACAGGGGCTGGTGACTAGCACCGAGCAGGCATATCACTAACTTGGGAGGCATTGCCTAAGTACCTGCACACAAACACCCATATCCAAGCCCACAAATGCTGAAATGTAAAACACTAAGGAACCAAAAATGCATGCATACAAGTAAACCCAACCAACAGAGTACAACGAAAGGTAGAGTACTGTAAAAGTAAACTGGGCTAGAATACAAGCCCACCAAAAGTAAGAGTCTGAAAAAAACTGCAATGTCCAACATGTAAGCACAAAGGTACTGGGACTGCCGCTCGTAGCCGTAGGAACGCCTCAGCCTATAGGGAACTCAGAAAGATCGGTCCTGTCCTGGTCCGCCCTGGACTCTGTCAAAAGACTGCTCGTCTGCACAAGACACCAGACGTGCGGACAAAGCCCATGTAATGGTGATTATAACAATACTCAGTAAAGGACCCCGAAAACCACAAAGTAGTACACAAAGTAAAGGTACAGTCAGCTATACATAGTATATTTCTACATAACATATAGAAAAAACCGGATATACTCAAAATCCAAACCGTAGTCTAGAGGCAAGTCACATGACCACATACCCCTGCAAAGGATTTCATTCGAATATTCTGTGATGCACTCGTTCCGGGAGAACACACTCCATGAGCCTTATAGCTCTGATGACATCCGCCTGGGAAGTGTTGTTTGTTGAGAACCATCACGAGGTATAGATACACTCATTACGGGAGACACACTCTTGAGTGGGAATGATTTTGATACATAGATGAGGATCATGGCCAAGGCCATGGAGGATACCGTGACTCATCCGGAATTCACCTGCTTGGTAGAGGATCAATGCTTGGTAAAGTTGGTCACGTCGATGCCTGACACTACCTAGGGTCTGAAATGGATAGAGGATCTCAATTTGGGCCTCTCGAATGGATGCCTGACTCTATCACAGAAAGTCCTGCTGAAGGGATCATAAACCTGTGTGAGGGAATGATTCCTGAACTTCATTGGAACAAGAAGAAGGGGCACTAACCCAAACGAAAGATGATCACGGCATGGTGATCAAAAGGACCAAGCTGTTTTCCAAAAATTACATGGCGTGTATAAATGATACAATCCATGTTGTCCAACCCTAGGTACTACCCGTGTACAACAGCCCGTGTCATGAGGCTAGTCGTGTCAAAAAAAACATAGTACACGGCGTGTAGTACGGAGTACACGTCGTGTCTGGGTAACTGGGGTTGGCTCCGTGTACTCTGGCCATGTGCCCGTACACGGTCACCAACCCATGTACTCCAACCCATGCAATCTGCACATGGGCTGGCCCGCGCTGTTGACCTTGTCTGGCTGGGTGATGGAGTACACGGTCATGTACTCTATCCCATGTCCGTGTATCCCCAGGATACACGCCCTGTTCCACGTAGCCACCTCTGCCAAGCTGTACACACCGTGCCGCCTCTGCCGAGCTGTACACGCCATGCCGCCTGAAGCTGTGTAGATCATCCTGTGTCTGTGTACTACCCAAAGTACATGCTGAGCTTCGAGGAAGGTCCAACACGCCATGTGACCGGGGTCACATGCTGTGTGATTCTTCTCTGACCCCGAAAACCTATCCGCCACTGCCAGAACTACATGGCGTGTTCTTCAAAAGCACACGTCGTGTATTCTTGAAATTTCCAGAAACGGCGCCCTTCACCGGTGCACCTCCTTTGGTGCTCCGATCATCGTTCTGGCCATCCGATCGCTGCAAAACATCCAGGTTCTGGTCCCCGCGACACCAAGAAGCCGCTTCCATCATTTTTGGGCCTTCGATCGGCTCTGAAAACATGTTCTGATCTTCCCGCATGAAGAACGCTCGAATAGTGCTCTTTCTGATCCGGTATGATTTGTTGTTCACCATTGTCGTCGCACCTCCACAAGGTCATTGTGGTGTTGAACCTTCGATTTGGGATCGTTTCGTCATAGAACGGATGCGCACCGATCCGTTGTTCGTCGCCCTGAGAAGAACACGAAGAACGCGCGAGGAAAGAAGGGGGAAGAAATCCAAATAAACAAAATGAGGAATGAACCTCCGCCATAATTCGTCACTGCCTTGATCCACTCCTATTAATAGGATTAAATTGAGGAAGAATCAACAATAAAATAACACATGAATCAATTCCCCGAAATCATCCTAAGGAAAACCCTCCCGCAAAAACGCACGAATCCGCGGATCAACTTGTTTGTGGTTGATCCACGTTCATCGTTTAAACTCAAATACGGGGAAACATAAATTGAAATAACAACCCCTACCTTTTGATAGGATCAATAGTTGATGATGGCATCGTGCTGTCGTTATCATCGAGATCCTTCAACGTTGTTTGCGTAGCGATTCTCGAATTTGATCCGTTGTCGTACGTCGCCGAGAGTTTTCTCCCACGCGTCGCGGATTTGGCAGAGGTTCCTCTTAAACGTCACCAAAGATCAACAATTTTTTAACCCATTAAAAAGGGAAACCAGTTTTCATTTAATTACGCAGAAGAATTAATGACGTTGACTCGCCATTTTGAAGTTATTATGACGTGCCATTAATTTAGGAAACAGTTGCGCCATTACCGCACTACAGCGGATGTTTCCTTAAATGAAATAAAATAAACTAGTTAATTTATTTTATTTTATTTTACTTAAAACGTCCGAAAATTAAATTTTCCCCTCAAACCCCACTGGTCGAGGTTAGCCTCTTTCTTAGGTAAAGTCATCGTCCCGGACGCAATAGTGCGCTCAGATTTTTAATTTGGCTAACTGTTTGGAAACTGCCACAACCACACACAAGTGCCGACTCACATAACTAAAAAAGTTCAAACAACCATTCCGGGCTCACTGGACCTCGGAATGAGGTGTCGTCATCATGTACGGTTGCAAAATAATTCCATATAATATTTAAAAATAATAAACGCAAAATCCGAGACATTACAAGTTCTCCCAGAAACAAGCATGCATTGAGCGGGAATCATGTGACCGGTTGTCTTGGAAGTATCAAACCTGAGTTGATTGACATCATAGAGACATTGTGTGGATCAACATCAAACCTACCTAATGAGGAATAGTTTTAGAGTGGAAAGTCCATGATCAGCAACTAGCGACCTTGTGTGGATCATCATCAAGTGACTTTGTGTGTATCAGACTTCTAGCGACACTGTGTTTATCAAAATTCTAGCAACCATGTGTGGATCAGTATTCTTGTGACCCTATGTGGATCAGCAGATCATAACCTGATGAGGACGAGCCTTAGAGCAGCCCATCGTGGATCTGTGACGTACGCCCCTGTCTGGATCGACAGTAGATCAACTCCTTTGTTGTTTAGTTGTAGAAGTTATAAATGTAATAAAATGATACAGCTTAATATTAATCATTTATATTCCTAATATCGTAGTTATATACCTTCTTTGAGTTGTGACTATTTGTTAGTGCATTGTGATTGAGGTCATGATATTTGGTTTTCTATTAGGGAACTCTGGGATACCTTTGGGGTTCTCAGGGTCCCTACATAGTATTGTTATACTCACCCCTATAAGGGCTTTACCTGCACCTTATTGTGTCTTGTGCAGTTGACAGAAATCTTTGACTAGGGTTTGGGAGCATGGACTGGATACTGCTCAGAGGAGGATCTTTAAACATGACATGCCGGAGTGATGACTGACCGTGAGTTCTACCAACCCTTTATGTAGGAACCATGGCAGATGATTCTGAGATGTGTTTTTCTGTTGTCGTTGTACTATTCAGTTGGGATTTTATTTTTGAACATAAATTATCAATACTCACCAATTTTTACTTAGAGTACACATCATTTAACCACTAAATTTTTATTACATGGGATGTTCTCATTTTATTCTTAGACTATGTATTAGCAGGTTTAAAAGTAATGCCTTCCCATTTTTTTGGGATATTTCTTTCAGTGATAGTTTCCAACCCATGGCCTATGGAAGGCATGCACGGGGTAGTCATGAAATGGGGACTTGGGGAAGGTCATGATAGGATGAACTAGACACAACAAGTCGTGTTCAAAGCCAATATAGGGGTGAGTATAACAATACTCAATAGAGACCCTAAGACCCCACAAATGTCTCTCAAAATTCACCAAAGGAATAACCTAAAATCATGATCTCAAGAACAAATCACAAGGAAATACTCAAATCCCATTAGTTATAATAATAATATATAATTACATCTCATTTGATGTAAATATAGATAATTTTATTATTTAAAGAGGCTATACTGCTAACCCACACATGATTGCTCGGTGCTGGCCCACAGAGGATCACTCGGTGCTAACCCACACATGATCACTTAGCAATGACCCACACAAGATTTCTCGGTGCTGACCCACACATGATCGCTTGATGCTGACCCACACAGGATCGCTTGGTGCTGAACCACATAGGAACGCTCGGTACTGACCCGCATAGGATCGATCAGTGCTGACCCACATACGATGCCTCAGTTCTGATCCACACAGGTTCACTGGGTGATGACCCACATAGGATGGCTTAGTTCTAACTCACATAGGATCTCTCAATGCTGACCAACATAAGATTCTTTGGTGTAGACCCAGACAAGATGTCTATTAATTCTTCACATCACAACCAGCCACGTGATTCTCACACAGAGAATGCTTGATTTCGGTAGGGTCCTCTCCTAAAACCATCAGTTATATTTCAACTAGAACAAATTCCAAAGAATAAGATACTAGATTATCCTCCATGTCACAGGGGTTCCAACTCAACAGACAACATGTCAACTGAATACCCAACCAGTATGTTAGAGGAATTTTTTTGCTGATGTCCCTGTTGGATTTGGGTTCTATCCAACCCATCCATACTCTAATATTCTAAAAAAGGAATTGAAGTATCTCAAAAGTATTAACTCATCCTAAGAGTTCTAGTTCCACATATGGTTCATTAAGAAAATGTTCTATTTACTAGATATGCCTGTTTATGTGTAATTAGGCCAAAAGGTGTCCAGTTCCGGTCCGATGAGATCAGACCGACCCAAACCAACCTGTTGGGATGTGGGTTCGGCCCGGCCCACCCAGTTGGGTAGGGCCAGTAGGGCCGTATAACCATCTAGACTGCTGACCGGGTGTGGCGGTCCACTCCACTCCCGAACGGCTAAGTCGTTCGGGTCATCAAAGCAATGGCGTCAGATGGTGCCACCACAAAGTCAGTCCCACTAGACTGGTCACTTATGGAACCCGTAGACCATGAGTTTTCCATCCTCCATGGCTTAAAGCCACGAACATCCCTTGTGTTCTGCCGTTATAGCGTGCGGCCCTGCTCTGATGTGACTGACAGATTTTGGCCTCCCATTTGTCTGCCAAGATGCCTTCGGGCGACGCCACCTTCTGGTAGCTAGAGGTAGGCGGTCAACTTCTTCAGTTTTTGGAGCCACCCTGATAGATATTCTTCATTTGTCCACTGACGAAGCTCTAGTGGTTTGATTCATTTCCCATATACAGCTTTGGGCCATCCAGGATGGCGCCTACACCATAGGGCCTGATGTTTCCCAATTCCACCATATTTCTCGATCGCCCGCAAAGAACGCCACGAACTCGAAATCGGTGGAGGATCTGAGCCTTCTTCGCCTCGACCAACACCCTCTGTGTTAGCATTATAACATCATAAGATTTATTTAATCATAGGAACACCCATAAAGAATCCTTGTATTATTCTCCTACATTAAATAACAACACACTAAGAAACCCGTATGACCGTTGAACTATTTTTTTCATAATATTCAGGAATGGGGAAATGGGATGAATTAAGTACATAACCCCCTACCTTGAGGTCATTGGTAGTAACTATAGATAAGGAAGGAGGGTACACTTTTGTGGATTTGTCAGATGAAGAAAAACTTTCATGTCCTTTGGTGCTCTTCATTGAATCCTCCAACGGGCGTCGAAGCTCTATTCTACATTTGTGGAAGACGTCGTTGGTACTTCAGCAGAGGTTCCTCTCGTGAATCCCAAAATCCCATGCCCACACTTTTTATAAATAGAAGGAAGATAAGAGTTTAATACACCTCAAAATTAATTAATGTCATTTAGGAATTCAATTAATGAACCCATTAATCTCCCAACAATGCGGTTACACAATAAAGTGTATTCGGCCATTAAATGGTCTGACAACCCAGTGGTCCTTCAACCGTCTCTCATCGGTTACAATGAAAGAAATAAAATAACCCATTAAATTATTTTATTAATTTTTTGTAAAGTTCAAAAAATTTACTTTTTCATCTGACCCTTATCGGTCAAAGATAAGATAATCCTATTTGAATCATGTCACTAAGAATTCAAGGTTTCCCATGGATTTTAATATGATCACTAGTTAAAAATATAGAAATCACTGCCCGCACGTTTACTAAATATACCTTAAAAGGTTCAAAAATTATTAGCATCCACCTTTGTCCCTCACCGGTTGAGGTTAGGATTTACATAAGGGGAAATCACCTTCATGAGCTCAAAAGTACTCTCAGGATTCCAATCAGAGTTACCATTTAAGAGTTAAGGAATTTGACAATAAATAAATTGTTACTTATTTATTTTATTTACATCAAAAAAATAGCATCTACTTTTTTACTATGCCGACTAGGGTTAGGATCTTCCTAAAGAAATAATACCCTCATGAGCTCAGTGGTGGTCTCATATTTTTAATCCGAGTCACCATTTGTGAGTTATAATCATTTGAAAAATAAAACAATTTTATTTAATAAATTTATTTATGGTTATGCTATTTCATTTCTCACAGGTGTCCATCCATGACTAAATTTAAGTCACGCCAAGGGTAAACCCACCATCTTGAACTCAATGGATCCCATGGTATTCACATCCAAACACCCATCTAAGAGTTATTCCATTTTTTCAAGAAAACTTCTCAAATGATCTATTAAAAGGTTAACATCTTTTTCAACGGATCATTCCAAGCAGTCCGTACCTCAGAATCACATGCCGTTAATTTTTTAAGTCTTGTTATAATCCAATATAATTAAAAAACTATAAAAATATTCTTAGTCAATACATAATCCCCACTTTAGGGATTTCTGTCCCCAGAAGCCACAATAAAGAAAGGGAAACAAATGGGGGTACTAAGCACATATCAGATCCTCCCGCACCCATGTGCTCTACTATAGGTTCATGTCATTCCACCAAAATCTAGCTGGAGGGCAAAACCATTTATGAAGGACCCACTCTTTTTGATCCTCTATCTCTATTGGGAACTCCATGAACATCTCCCCATCATTAATGTCTAGCTTTCCCCCGTCGATAATTTGGGATGGATATTGCACGTACCTCCTCATCTACGACACATGAAATAAAGTATGAGCTTAGTGAATCTATGGGGGAAGATCAATATTGTATGCCACAACTCCTTCTCTACTAGGTATCTAGAAAGGTCCAATGAGCCTCATAGATGGCTTGCCGCCCCAAAAAAAGCATCACTATCCTCGTCGGAGTGAGACCTATAGGAAGACATTGTCTCCCTCCTCAAACACCATGGTCCTCGGCCTTTTGTTGGTATAAGACTTATGATGGATTTGTGCAGTCTTCATCCACTCTTGGATGATCTTCACTTTCTCATTGGTAGCTCATACCAACTCTGGACCCATAAGTGACGACTCCTCTAGGGATTTCCAACATACTAGTGATATGCATGGTCACCCATACAAGGTCTCAAATGGTGCCATAGCGATGGTGGAGTGATAACTATTGTTGAATGCTAATTCCACTAGGGGCAGGTGGTCTTCCAAATTGTGGCCAAAATTAGTAATGAAAGAATGAAGCATGTACTCAAGCATCTGGGTGGTCCACTCCATCTAACCATTTGTCTATGGATGAAAGGTGGTGATCAAGCGTAGCAGAGTCATGAAAACCTCCTATAATCCCATCGGCAACCAAAATTTAAAATGAGCATCAGGATATGAAATGATTGGTGATGGAACCCCATGAATTCGTACAATATCCTATAAGTATAGGGGTCCCAATCCCTCTACTGATCCATGATCTTGGATGGGTAGGATGTGGAATGACTTTGTGAGTTAGTTAGTGATCACCCCAAGGAAATCGTTGCCCCTCGATGTATGTGGTAGGCATGTCACAAAATCCAAGGAAATGTCATCCCACTTCAACTATTGAACCTAAAGTGGATATTTCAAGCATGTTGGAACCTAGTCTATTTCTCAAACTTCACTTACAATCATGTGTGGCACAGTGAAATAAACTTCACCACTAATTTCTTTATCCATGGCCACTAGTACTGATGTCAGAGGCCCTGTAACAACTTTTCCACAAGAGGATGTACCACCCAAGGGGATGTGTTTAACTCCCCCAAAAAATCCTCTTGTTGCATCATTGTCACCCTGGTATTCCCTATCAAATTTATGAAAAGTTCCCCACCTTCAAAAAATCAATCAAGAGACCGTCTTGAGGATATATGAGCACGTAGGGCCTCGCAGTCAACTTCCCCATGTTGTGCCTCCATGACTCACTCATGGAAAAAGTGAGCCACTTTTATTGACTGGACGTAAGCTGCTCCATCACTATCCATGATAGATATCTGAAACGCATCTATCTGCTCTATCGCATCACTAGAAAATTGTAGTCCAAACCACATTGTGAGTGCATCTCCACAATGTTCCCCTTCCCAAGAGTGTGGACTATCATAAAGTCATATTCTTGGAGGAACTAAAGACATCGCCAATGTCTCAGTTACATTTCCTTCTATGAAAATATATAACTAAGAGTCTTGTGATCAGAGAAGACATTAGATGGTTCACCCAACTATACTCTCATCTCCCAAAGCTTTGCAGGACCCACCCGATATGCATTTGTATAAAGTGTTGTTTTACTTGGGTATAATCAAATTCAAAAGACCCTCTCCTTATAAGGAGGTAATCATGGAATCATATTTTGAAAGGATGTTCTTGAACTCTTCCATTACTATTGGTAACTGAAAACTCAAAACACCTACTTCCACGAGGGTAATGTTAGACAACTCAAGAGTTATTAGTTTTACCCTCATATGCATGATTTTATCCCGTACTACATGGGTTTCCTTTTTCACCAAAAATGGAAAACCACATTACAATGTTGTAGATATACCACAACATTTTTTCATAAAATATTCAATACGAATATGAACTATGGATGACCATTCCATACCCAAACTAATGTCGTAAGGCTGGAACACTACCGCCAAGATGTTCCAACTGAAACTTTCACATCAGGGGTCAGATCACATCGTCGGAATAAGTGTGATTATCAAGCATCCTCTGATAGGTATCTCTAGAATTAAGTGTCAAGTCAATTTCTTATCCTGAAATTCTAGGTCATGAACATGATTCATGAAAAGAATGTATAATTAGTACTTATATCTATTAAAATAGAAGCTAGTAGTATACACAAACTGTAGAACAAATCATTCCTAGACCTCTTGATTTGTACTCTTTGACCGCATGCATCTTGTCCCTTACCATATCCTCTAGCTCCCCGAGCCTAGTGGGGACCACATTGGGGTTGTGGTTGTAATATGTCATTATGTATACCACATCATTCTACACTCATATCTCCTCTTCCCAAATAATTTTACACATCCATGTATGTGAGACTATCTTCAGTTTCCAAACTTCCCAACTACTGACATTCATTGGTTTTATCTACTCAGCAAATGAATTTTCCACCAAAAAGGTTCACTTCAGCACCATAACATATGTAGGAATGCACATAAGAATTGTGCTAACTCAGATTTCCCTAAAAAAATCTCTCTCGGAGGTCCATTCCTGGAATCACTGGTCGTATCATATTAAACAAGTACCGAGAATGGTTTGAACACATTGATGAATACTATGATGCCGACATTCTATTCTTCCAATGATATAGAAGCTCTAGGGAATACATACCCCATAGGTATTTATAGAAAAATACCCCTTCTCAAAGAATGGTTATTAAGCTGTGTCCATGGAAAAGTCAACTCATCCAATGATAGGGGTAATCTAAACCATGCCATTTCCCTTTTGAGCCACATAGAATTCAAAATGTCAGGACCACCATCAAATATAATTGTGCGCTGGCTAGATGGGAACTTATTCACCACCTCAAGCGAGTCCTAAGCCACATGTCATTCAAGATTGTGTAGGGACCTGAGGGGTATCATTCACTAAAACTTGTGGAAGGAACCAAGTATATATGTGTCATATACGAGTAGAGCCGATATCAACTACTGAAAAATGGGTAATGGTATCGTTGGGACACCACCTGAAGGTACCATCTCAGAAAACATTTCATGTACTGAATCCTCATCACACTGGGGACCATCCTCATGGTCACACATTGGAATCCTGGTTGGCTGTCTATGTAGAAGAATATTGAAAGTTAATCAAGATTACCAATGTCAATAATTTATTCCTAGTTATCTGACGCCAAAGATATCAACAGAAAAACAATTCAAAAATGCACGCAATCCATGTTTTTGTGTACAGAGTTGGAAATAAGAATTCAGCGTCCTATTTTATGGATATGTCTTCCACTACACCAACACTACACTCGTTGTACTGAAATATAAACTCAAGAAACATAACACTATTTACACATTTAAAACATAATCTCTTAGTTCTTCTAATAGAACAGAACCCTATGATACTACTTTTTCCCGACCTGTCCCCCGAGGCCTGTGTCAGGACTACCCCATGTTTTCCTTTCCTAGGCCAAGGGTAGGTGAATAGCAACAAAAAATCATGCCCAAAAAAATGGAAGTCATTTTATGAAAACATGTACACAAACAAGTAGGGTACACTACACACAATTTTAACAAAATGAAAGAAGAATGGCATGACCACAACGACATAACTCAATTGACTGTAAAAGTAAGTTCTAAAAGTAAAAATGTCTGGAATACATGCCCAACTGAAATAGAAATATAAGTAAATAGAAAAACAGATCCTAATATCTCCCTCGATGGATCCTACTTGAAGGTTGTCAATATATTGTCACTGCGGCTCTCCACATCAACCAGTGACCTCCGTACTCTGTCACGTCCTGGCTCTATGAGTCTTAGTCAACGTTGCCCATCATTTACACAATACATAATAAGGTTCAGGAGAAGTCCGTGTAGGGGTGAGAATAACAATACTTAGTAGGGACGCTGAGACCCTTCAAAGGGATTTTAGAATTCCACAAATGAATAACCTCAATGCACGATCTCAATCACAAAGCACAAGGAAAGACTCAGCTCATACCCAGTATAACATAAGTACATAATTATATATGACTAGTCATAAAGATCGATCATATTATTCTATCAAGAGGATCTACTTCTGACCCACACATGATAACTCTGTCTAGACCCACACAAGATCACTCGATGTTGACCCACACAAGATTGCTAGGTGCTAACCTACACTGGATCACTCGGTTATGACCCAAAAATGATCGATTGATGCTGACCCACACATGATTGATCAGTGCTAACCCACACAGAATCGCTCGGTGCTACACACCACATGATCGCTCAGTTACTAATTCATACAGGATCTATCAGTGTTGACCCACACTGGATTTCTCATTTCTGACCCACACATGATCGATATTCATTATTAACATCACAACCATCCAATTGATTCCCGCAAAAAGAATGCTTGATTTTGGGAGAATTTGCACCGCAATCCATCGGTCATATTTCAACTGGAACAGTGTACCATGAAGATGTAACTCGAAGATCCGCCATGTTATAAGTTTACCAATGAAATAGATGGCGTGTCAACCAGCTGTTCGGTCTGTATGACAATAGCATTTTAGTATTGAGGGCCCGGTTAAATTTGGGTTCAATCCAACCTGTATTTACTCCAACATTCTCCAAAACATATGTGGAGTATCTGAAATATACTACCTCATCCTAAGGGTTTTGGGGCCATATACAGTTTATCAAAGGCACATATGGTTTTGGAGATATGCCTATTTAAGTGTAACTAGGTCGAAAGGGATCCCATTCTGGTATGACCCTGTCGGACTGACCCAACCCGGCCCAACAGGTTGTTGGTTTGACCCCTCCCATCAGGATGGGCACGGCCTACCGGGCCACGGAACTGCCTGACCCACTAGCTGGTAACAGGTTCTGTTCTCCTCCCAAATGGCCCAGTTGTTATGTCTTCAAAGCAGCAACACTAGATGTGGCCGCACTACTTGGTTGGTCCTGCTGTACCAGTTAGTTGTGGGACCCACGAACCGCGAGTCCTCCCTTTGCCATAGCTTGATGTCATGACCTACCTATAGAGCTCTCTTCCATACTCTAATGTAGTTGGTACTGGCTGTTCGTGGCACCTTTCAGCATCTCAACCTTCTCACAGCCCGTGGTAGCCAGCCAGTATCCTCTGCTTGCCAGCGCCACCGCACCAGTGATGCTTTTACGAGCCACTAGCAAAGATTCGATGGTCTTATTCCTTTCCCATCTTCACCTATGGGCCTTTCGGGAAGGCACCTACACCACGTGTCCCAAATATTCACCATGACTCCATATTTCTCAGTCACCCAGGGAGAACGCAACTAACCAGAGATCGGCAGAGGGTCCGAGCATTATTCGACATTGCCCGCGCCTTCCGCATTAGCGTTATAACATGGGAAGGATTATTTAATCATAAAAACTCCCATAATTAATCCTCACATTATCCTCCTACATTAACACACTAAACATAGATCAACCCAAAGGATAGTTGATCTATGTTTTCCATAATATTCATGAATGGAAAAAATGGAGAAATTAAGTGTAGAACCCACAACGTCGAGTTTGTTGAAGTCACTGCAGATGAGGAATGGGTGTCCACATTAGAGGGAGCAACGGATGAATGAGAATGATCACAACCTTTTCTGATCATCATCAATTCTTCTAACGGTGTTAAATTCTCCATTATACATTGATGGAAGAGGTTTTTTTCACTTCAGTAGAGGTTCCTCTCGCGAGTCCCTAAATCTCATGCCGAAGCTTTCTTTAAATTGAAGGAAGAGAGGAGTTTTACTCGCCATACAATTAGTGAGGGTCATTAATAAATTAAATTAATAAAACCAATAATATATTTATGGTGCGGTTATAGAAGAAAGTGTAACCATCCATTAAATGTTCTGAAAACCCAGCTGTCCCACACCCATCACTCATCGTTTACAAAGAAAGAAATAATATAACTCTTTGAGTTAATTTAATATTTTTTTGTAAATTAAAAAAAAAAATTCATTCGACCCTATCTAGTAGATGTTATTCATCCCCTAAGGGAATCCTAGAACTGAAATTCAATAGTTCCCTTATATATTTATTCTGAGCACTAGTTCAAAACATATAAATCACCACCCACGTGTTTATTGAATGTACCGTAAAAAAATTTAAAAATTATTAACAATTCCCCTTGACTCACGTCGATAGAGGTTAATCTCTTCCTAAAAGAAACATTCCTGCAAAAGCTCTACGATACTCTTATATTTCAAATCTGATGTACCATTTGTGAGTTAAATAATTAGATAATAAAATAATTGTTACTTAATTATTTTACGTTCAACCGAAATATAACTTCCACTATTGGACCATGCCGAACTGGTTAATGATGTTCCTAAGGAAAGAATACTCTCACTAACTTAGCAGTGGTCTCATATTTTTTATGAGTGACAGTTCATGAGTTATAAGCATTTGAAAAATAGAATAATATTTTTAATTATTTTATTTACAATTATGCCATTTTTGGGTTTTCGCATTAGACGCATGTGCCGAAAAAACTTTAGTCGCGTCAAGGGTAATCCCACCATCTTGAATGCAACATTTCCCTCATATTTAAGATTTTTTCACCCATTTAAGTGTTATTCATCTTTTTTAGGAAAACTGCACAACCGTGCTATTTAAATCTTAATAACTTTTTTGATGGATCATTCCTGGCACTCCAGGTCTCAGAATCACGCGCCGTCAATTATCACAGTATCGTAATAATCCGATATAATTAGAAAAATATTATATGTAAATTCTAGGTCTTTAAATCTCAGATTCATTTTAACACCCATGTTATCCATGTTACAAATCTCTTTGAATAATATAATAGCTTGTGTTGTACGCAACATCAAGTTCTAGCACATCATGACAAATCAAACTAGCTGTTTAAAAAGTAGTTATGAATAGGTATACCCACCTTTTGATTCACTATAAATTTTATTTATCAAATTGGACTTTGTTTTTGGATTTGGATTATCAAATTTATCTTTGGTTGAATTTTTTGTTATTTTTCTGAAAATATTGAATTTTCTATGAATAGAGAAAAACACAACATTTTTGTTTAAAACCCAATTTTTTTAAATAATTATTTATTTTACTTAAATTTATTTTATGTCCTAATAGATATATATACATATTAGATTTTTTGTAATTCAGTCGATTCACTTTATAATAAGATTATATATATAAAGTTTTATTGGACTTTTTAACGTCTTTCACCCACCATGTAGGCACATTTAAGAATTTTCATAAAATGTAATTTTACCAATTCTTTGAATTGAATTTAAAAAATCCAAGAGACAAGATTGACATTATTAAGTAATATGTGGTACGATAGGAAGAAATTAAATTTTGGTGAATTGTAACATTAGAATTTTATTTACCATGGTTAAATGTAAATATGGTAATTAAAGGTAAAAAATTATATTAATTACACTAAAACCTCTCTTAATTATATTGTATAAGTGTATTTTGACTTAAATAAGAATTATGAATAAAATATGATCCTTTCTTATTGATATGGATTATATTAGGGAATTTATTATTATTTAATTTATAGAAGATTTAAAAGTGTTAAATTCATCTTTTAATATCTAAACTATTTTTAATATAAGATTATACATAAGATAAAGTTGATTATAAATATTAATTACAAATATAAAATTATTTACTACATCATGGAATTTTATTAATAATTTTTAGACATTATACATTTTAATTTATTTATAACACGATGATGATACATTAGTTACCTTGTTATTGAAAGATTAAAGTAATTGATATTATAAACATTAAAATAAATGTAAACTGAGACTTTTGTTGCATTAAAAGAATTTTATCGGTTAACATTACATGTTAGGGTTGATTAAAAAAATAGAAGTGATAAATTTTATATGACTTTCACGAGAACCACTACTAAATAGTTTCAAAATTGACACAAATGAGTTTTTAAAAACTAATACTATTTTATTAAATAATATAATAGTCCAAAAACACTAATGCTCAGAGAAAACTCATAGATAAGTCTAGATATGTCAAAAATTTACCACATGGGGTTATCACATAAATTTATAGTATGTTTATTAACCATTTATTATAATAATACCAGAATTCAAGGTAAAAGTTAAACTATTTAACTTAGAGTTAAATCTAAAAGAAAAGGTTGATATGGTTACCTAAACATGTCTAAAACCAATTGGTCGTGAGGATTTAGACCCATACCCACCTTTTCCAAGAAATAAATCCATTTTGAGCCATTATAAATCGAAAATAACTTTAAAATAAAATAATATTTCAATCCCTTCCTAAGGTGCCCCTCAAATAACTTATAAAAGTGCACTTTCCCTTCTGTGAAATTCACACATCCAAAGCCATTTGTCTTTGACAAAACCTACTCAAATATCTACCATAATTCCCTCCATTCATCTTATAGGCCTTCCATTGATCATAAATCCATCCTAAAGAGCCCTTTTGATCTAATCAAAATGAACCATCCAAAGAAGAGATAATTATTTCATAACCACTTTCATGCTCTTTTCTTCTTCCACATAGTATTTCTTTGTTGTTTCTATTATAAAATAATAAATCCATTAACTTATACATAATGAGATTTTATAATTAATATGTTACTTCTATATTAATTATTCTATTAATTCAAGGACTGAAAAATTCATGCGTACATACAACTTATCATCTCCCTGTAGTAGTGTATTTTGTTATTCCGCACTTCATTATTTGGATGGGTATAATAATGACTATAATTGATTTAAATAAAAAATATAGCATGTTAATGATTCTCTATATATGAAATAAAATCCAATTACAATTGATTTCACCAACATTAGAATGATATTATCGTTCATGCGTACATATGGATTACCATTTCCATGAACACAATGAGATTCATACCCCATTTTAACCATTCAATAATAATTTTCATTTGATGATTATAAATATTATATCTGAACATAATGTCATTATGGATCTGAATCAAATATATCATATCCATGAAAATCATGACTTATAAAAATATATAAGGGGAAATGAAATAGTTAACACCCAAAAAAATTAAAATACATAAATATTATTAACTAATTAATATTAGAAGAATATTGATGACGTCATATTTATGTATGGTGTTATTTTATAATTCAATAATAATTTTTTTAATATTATACAGGAGGATAACATACCCTCAAATAAAGAAAATTAAAAGTTAATGGTTAATTTTACAACCATTTTATTTATCTGAGGTTTTTTATATGTATGTATCTACCGAGACTTCTTTATCATCCACATACGTGTTTCTTAAATATTTATTTCAAAACATATTATTATATTTACTAGAATTTGAGTTAAATACAATTATACACTTGTAAAATTGTATGAATGGAATCTTTTTTTATCTTTCCAAACAAGGTACACTATGAAATTTTTGAAAAATTAAGGAATCAATGTTTATTTAACTTATAAGGTGGTTGCATATATTTTCTACCATTATAACACCATATAAGATTTAGTTACAATATTATAAGAAATTTTTTCAGAATAAATTTTTTCTTTACATTTAAATGATTTCAAAGTAGAATGATATATCTCACTCTAGTAGTTTTTGGATTGATTTATTCAATGTCAACATCCTTTTTTGGATTTTATGCATGTTTGAAGATGATTTATTTTGATAAAATCTTCCATTTTGTGTTGAAAGTTTTGTGATATGTTTGACTAATGATTTTCGATATTTTTACCATTAATTGTTTAAGCTTAATGTATTGAAATTTAGTATTCTATTTTTAATATGATTATTTATGTTGTGCTTCAATGTTTTCATATAATGAATACATTAGACAATGTAAGTGATCGGTGGAGTCCTCTATAGCTCCACAATGAATCGGTAGGTCTCATGAGACAAACTACTATCTTGGAACATGGCCTTAACAAAATCTTATTTGTTTTAATCAAATGAGGCCTTGAATATGTGGTTCTGATGTCTGACATTAGGAATTCCATTATTATGAAATTATCTGTTGATATTACAAGTGATTATTTTGATTAGTAAATGATACATGTGAATAAGTAAATGAAATTATTTGATTTATATTTTCCATATTATGCTGAAGATTATGTATAAAATGATTGTGTTTTACTCTTATATAATTCCTTAAATGATTATGCTTATTTATGAATTTTTTTGTTATATTGTAATTCTTACTGAGAATCTGAGCTCCCCACTTTCTTATGTTATATTTTCCTAGGATGTGAAAAAGTATATTATGATTGACCTTTTGGGATAGGATAAAAACACTAAGTGTTTTTAAATGGGACAAAAACATGTTGTTGTATTTATTTCCTAATGTAATGTAAAACTTAGGTATGTATCTTGTACATCCATGGCTACTAAACAAATCGATATTTAAACACATGGTATCTTATTATCATGAAACTATTATGTAATAATTTAGAGACCCTGGGTAACTAGGGTCATGCCGTTATAGTTGGTATTAGAGGATGTTTTGTACAAACCTTGGAAAAATAGATTTAGAAAAAACTATGATTATATAACATTACACTAAGATAAACATTGATGATCAGTATAGAATAACATCCTAGAATTTTTTTAATGTAAAGATTTTTTGTATTTTCCCAGAAATACATTCCATTCTGGATACGAGTACGTAGAGGCAGCTCTAGCATAGATGTTCCATGGGGTGAAACTCCTAAACACTACTTAGCGCTAGACCCGAACATGAACTGGTGATTGAAAATTGGCCTCTCTACACTCTTGTTTTTGACACTCCTATAGGATATGATTAGGATAATTTAAATTTTCTTTAAAAATCATTATGAATGATATTTCATTGTATACATCCTATGAGAAAACAATTTTTAAGATTACAGATTATATGCCTAAACTGTTCAATTTATGTTAGGTATTTAACAAGTTTGGAATTATGTAGTGATTCATAAACTAACCAAGTGTATCCCATTTTTTAGAAATGGTGCCTAGTGGAAGGAATGGAAACCATATTAATTCACACATTTCATGTATGTTTTTACCTCCAACTCTTGGTAATTAAAGTGCTGTTGGTTATGCAACTAGTATTGAACAGCTTATAACCATACGCAGACAACTCAATCAGGTTATGAATAATAACCTTACCTGTATTGAGCATCCTAATCCACAACATAGAGATAAATGTTTTACCAATTCATGAAGAAACAACCAAAAAAATTAAATAGAATTATAATTCCATTTGTTTCTGAGAAATGGATAAGTTCCTTAGAGAAAATATTTCAAGCTTTGGGGAGTAGCGAAAGGGAAAAAGTAGTCATGGGAGTTTATCGCCTCACGGGAGATTCAGATCCATGGTGGTCCTTAATTAAAAACACAAATGATGATTAATAAATATCAAATATGTAATAGAGGGTGTTTTAATGGATTTTCATAGAAAAATATTTTTCTCGTGAACATCGACAGGATATGGAAAGGAAATTTTTGAGTCTAAGGAAAAAGTAGTATGATAATGTCACAAAGTATTGAGGCTAACTTAACAAGGATATCAAGGCATGATTCAGATTATATACATAACGAAAGGAGTAATATTTTTTTATTCATTTATGGATTAAATCCATTTCTCTATCAAGAATTCCACTAACAATCCTTCTCATTGTATGAATATATAGTCATATGTGCTATAAAGATAGAAAAGGAATTCTCTAAGTCTTACGACATTAATTAAAAAGAATGATAAGAAGAGATCTTTTGAACACTATGGAAATAAAAATAATGTGAATAAGGGAAAAGTTGAGTTTCTATCCTATAGTAAATGTGGGAAGAAACACCTTCTTACTTGTCTGATGGGAGTATAAGTTTGTTACAAGTGTGGTGAAAAACACCACCAAGCATGTGATTGCAAGGGAAAGAAAGATGATGTAAATGTTGAATGCTATTATTGTTGAGAAATGGGGCTTTATGAAAATGAATATAATAATATCCCAGGAAAGATACCTCAAAAAATCCCAATAGATCAAGGATAATCTTATGTGATCACCACTTTTGAGGATGAATATTCAAATGACATGGTGGTAGTACTTTAATCATTTTCTCAAATTTAGCAAATGATTTATTTGATACTGGATCATATTATTCATTCATATCTTCCGAAAATTCCGAGAAAACTGGATATTTAAAATTTGATTTAACAATAGAGTCTTTAATAAAAACTCTTAAGGGAAGTATCATTGAACCAATGTTTTTTGAATCAGTTACCATTATGGAATATAAATGTGCTTCATCTGCTGATCTTATTTTCACACCCAAGACTGAATTTGATAAAATTATCATTATGGATTTTAATTCGGGCCATGATGAAAATTTTAATTGTATGAATAATGAGGTTACAATTTTTTATAATTTTAAGGAATACATAATCTTTAGAGCCAAAATATTATAATCTGATTCTTATCTAGATCCACTGCAAGTAGCTCTACTAAATTAAATTATTGGAGAAGAAGGAAGTGAAATAACAATGGGTGAAAAAAATAATGTTCAAATATTTTTTGTACCTATTGTGAGATAATATTTTGATGTGTTTATATAGGATTTATTTAGACATCCTCCTAAGTGAGAAATTGATTTATCCATTTATTAAATTCCTATTACATGGCCCTTATCAAAGACCCCTTATCTAATGGACACTTTTTTATTAGTGGATCCAATGAAACAAATAGAGTAATTGAGTAATAATATAGTTATTATCATTAGTTATTCTCCATGGGAAGCCCATGTTCATTTTTTAGAAGAAAGATGGATCTGGGAGGTTTTTCTTTGACTACTGGTAGATAAATGCAATAACAATAAAGAATAAGTATCCCATACCATGCATTTATGATTTATTTGATTTACTTCATGGATCTAATTATTTTTATATTATTGAACTTCAATATGGATATCATCAATTGTGCGTGAAGAATGAAGAAATTCTAAAGACAGTATTTTGAACCAGAATGGGTATTACAAGTTTACAGTAATGCCTTTTTGGACAGACTAATTTACCCTCTATTTTCATGTATCAAATGAATAGAGTATTCAACGAATATCATGATGATTTTTTAGTGTCATTTATTGATGATATCTTGGTATACTCTCAAATCTATGAAGATCATGAAAATCTATTGTGCACTATATTAATGAATCTTATAAGAAATGAATTATATGGGATGTTTAGCAAGTGTGAAGTCTGGATTCATGATATTTTTTTTCTTGGAAAAATTATCTCTATGGATGGAATCTTTCCTGATCCTTCAATGACAAAGGAAATCCATGAATGGCCATCACCAATGAGTATAGCTGAGGTACACCATTTTATTTTATTAGTATGTTACTATCGGCATTTCTTGTTGAATTTTTCCTAATTGGCTAACACATTAACCAAGCTCACACATAATGGGTTTAAATGTGTTTGGAAAAAAGAGTGTGATGAATGTTTTGATGAATTGAAGAGAAGATTAGTAAATTCTCTTATCCTGACTCTACCATCTTGGAATTTTGTGATTGTTATTTACGACGATTCTTCAGAGAAAGGACTTGGTTGTGTCCTTATGTAGAATGATAAAGTTATTGCCTTGGCATCACGACAGCTAAAAATTCATGAAAAAAACTATCCCACTCATGATCTTGAGTTAGTATCTATAATACATTCTCTGAATATATGGAGACACTATCTCTATGGTGAAAAATGTGAGATATATATTGATCATAAGTTGTTGAAGTATATTTTCTCTCAAAAATAAATCAACACGAGGAAAAGGGGATGGACTACTAGAATTCTAGGTATTTCTGAAAAGTTATTTGTGACAGGATCCCATCGCATATAAGCTTTAGGGATGGGGTCCTGTCACAAATAGCCTGTTGCAGAAAATGGCATCGCAAAAAATATTATTTGCGATGGGCCTGTAGAAAATAATAGTTTTTGCGACGGGCAACTTCACTGTCGCAAATAAGTCTCTGAGTATATACTTTATATATATAAACTTTTTGTGAAGGACCCGTCATAAAAAAAAATTTATGATGGGCCCATAATCCCATCGCAAATACTTTTTTGAACATATTTATTTAGACTATTTTTGATGGGCCTGTCACAAATACTTTTTGCGATGGGCCCGTAATCCCATCGCAAATAATTTTTTTATAAATAATTAGGCTATTCGTGATGGGAACCCGTTGCAACAGATTCTGTCGCAAATAATATATAATTTATTAAAATTATAATTATTGAAAAAATAATTTCAATATTATTAAAAGAATAAAAAAGATAAAAAAATATTAAAATTCTTAACATTAAAAAAAATATAAAAAATCTTAAAATATTATTATTATTATTATTAGAAAAATAAACAATCATTAAAAAATATAATACTTAAAATGTATATTTAATAAAATTATGATTAATTAAACAAAAATATTAATATTATTAAAATAATAAAAAAATAAAAATTATTAAAATTCACAATATTCACAAAAAAAAGTCATAAAATATTAAAAATTAAATTATATAATATTCACACCTATCTAAAAGATAGAAACTGTAAATAGTTCATATTACAAAAAATGTTAAATTCAAATGGTTTTAACAAAAAAATCACTGGGTTTCATCTTCTGGAGGAGGTGGTGGAGCTGAAGGAGATGGCAGAGGAAACTCCATCACTAAACTATGAGTCAGATGGCACATGTACCCCATCTTCTAGGGATGCTACTGCTGCCATCGACGCATCTCCTCCTTGTGCAGCTACTTTTGCTGCTACTACTGTTGACGCATCTCTTCTCGTTTCTTTTGTAAACTCTCTATAAGGTCATTCTAAGCTCGGAACTTCTCTTGATAATATGAGATAGAATATGATATCTCTCCAAGATATCCTCTTGAGCTAGATGCCGACATTGTAGCAGTACCATAATAAGTACCAAGAGTCGCATGAGAGCTGGTACCAACTACTCATCCCTTCTCAAATCAATAATGAGTCTCCTCCATCCTTGTAGCCTCATCCAAATGGTGGGCACTAATCTGATTAGTCGCCTCGTCCTAACCCTCATCCTGTGTCTGAGAGGTCGCAGCCTCATATGACTCCTTCAATTCCGATTTTAAATTCAAATTGTGAAAATATTATAGGTAGTTAATAGTCAAACTGGAAAAAATAAGACTAATCACAATCTGACGCTGACAATCACCTATAATCTCTCTGGTGGGTGGATCATTGTACATCCTCTAATAAACATCGTATACTGTAATATCAGGATACTCGATTGCCTATATGAATATAAAAAAACTGTTTATTTTTGATGTTATATAAAATATTTAAAAAATTACTTCCCACATGCTCTCTATGCATTATGAATGTACACCTACTAGCTCGGTGTGTCACCTCTTTTCTTCACTGGTTCTGCCAACCCAATGAAGACCTCCTCTGAAATCCACCACCCAACCAGTGTGCACATAATCCATCCCAAACCTAATATTAAATGTACTCTACTTGGTGGTCTCTTCAAGACTCATCAAACACTGTCGTTCCTTCTTTCTTAATGACTGTCTTTCTCAAATTGTGCCAAAATCAAGGCAAACACTCACGCCTAGACACCTCTCATGCTGCATGGATATCATCACACATGCTAACATCAATGGGATACCATAATCCCTACAAATAATTTATAATATCAAGTTAACAATAATAAAATTTTCAAAATAAATATTATTTATTTACATACCAGCCATTCATTATACATGCCGATCTGCACATCAATAGGAATCTATTCCCATGTGGTCCATGTATGAGGAAAATAATTGCGAAAGATAGTGCTCCCATGTCCAATAGCTACATGTGCAATACTCTGAAAAAAGAATAAATAATCAAACAATTAATATATATATATAAATAAATTAATGAAATCAAACTAAAATATATAGGTTTCCATACCTCCATGTGCATTGATAGATTCCATGACATGGACGTTGCTCATGGATGGGGCCAGGAATCATCAGTCATGCAAGATCATGTGCCTCCGTGTAAATCCTGAACCACGATTAGGTTGAGGGTCAGATGATACCACATCCCCCTAATCCAAAGGTAGCTGAGTCTCCTCTAACTGATGAAGTATATCAGAGTCCATCTAAAACACAAAATGATTGTTGTTAGTAGATAGTTGAAATAACTATTATATATAGATATATATTAGTAATGATCATAACCAGCATTTAAATATGTCAATGTTCAGGTTTATCATCATCTTCATATCTGTCTGCATCAAATTCAAAACAACAACACTCACTTAGACTTCGTCTCTGATCACAATCAAGAAGCCCAAATTACTATGAATCTAAATATGCTTCTTGCCTTCAAAGACAACATCCGCAAGCATACTTTTAGAATCAAATGGCTCACTGATGGTGATCATAACACCAAGTTCTAAAACTCTTTACAAAGAATTCGGAAAGCTAGTAGGCCTCTTGCCTCCCTTAAAGATGGCGATAACCTTTTGGATAAAGAAGATGACATTGCTCAGCATGTTGTTTCTTACTTTGAATCTTTATTCAATGGGCCTTGTATGAACAAGGACCTCATTAATGATTTCATTCCAACTCTTGTTACTGATGTTGATAACAGTTTTCTCCTGGGTGTTCCTCTTGATCATGAAATTAGAGACACTGTATTTGGTTTGAACCCTGACAGTGCCCCAGGACCTGATGGTTTCACTAATGGTTTCTATCAAAAATATTGGGATATCATCCATGCTGATGTTTGCAAGCTTGTTAAATATTTCTTTGCTAATGGTTTCTTACCTCATGGTTTAAATTCCCAATTCCTTGCTTTGATCCCCAAAGTTGAAAATGCCGCTGAAATCCATCTTTTTCGCCCTATAGCTCTGATCAACACTCTCTATAAAATTATTACCAAGCTTATAGCTAACAGACTCAACACTATTACTGACAAAATTATCTCCTGCAATCATTTTTTTTATCAAGGGGCGATCAATACAAGACTGCATTTGTCTTGCTTCGGAATGCACTAACATGTTAAATAATAAAAATAGAGGCGGAAACATCGCCATTCAACTAGACATTCGTAAAGCTTTTGACACTATGGACTGGAATTTCATTTTCAACGTTCTTCATGGTTTTGGATTCAATGATAACTTCATATCTAGACTTAAAATCCTCTTTCATTCTAATCATGTTTCCATTTTGGTCAATGGATCACCTAGAGGGTTTTTCAAATGTTCTAAAGGAGTCAGACAAGGAGATCCCTTATCTGCTATTCTTTTTACCATTGCAGAAGACTATTTTAGTCGTCTGCTCACCCATATGGTTGACCATAACAAGCTCAAACCCATTCAGGCTTACAGAAATGTGAATTCCCCCACTCACCTCCTTTATGCTGATGACATCATTCTTTTTCTAAAGGGTGATCTTAAAAACATCAGAACTCTTAAAGCTACTATCAACCACTGCGAGGAGGTCTCGGGACAAGTCATTGGTTGGAATAAATCTTTTATTTACTTTGGAAAAACATCCCTTCTGCTAGGAAAAATAGTATTATCAATGAGCTTAGTATCAAAGAAGGTACTATCCCTTTCAAGTACCTTGGGGTTCCCATCTTCTGGGGTAGACGCAAAGCCTGCTACTTTTCAAGCATTGTTGACCAGGTTCTTCATCAACGTTACTCTTGGAAAGGAAAATCCCTCTCCATGGCGGGGAGAGTTTGCCTTGTAAAGTCTGTGATTGTTTCCAAACTTGTATACTCGATGATGGTCTATAAATGGCCTATTAGTCTCATTAAAAAACTAAATGTTCACATTAAAAACATTTTCTAGTCTGGAAGCACTTTGGACAGAAAACTTGTGACTATTCCTTATGCTAAGTGCTGTAAGCATATAGCTATGGGTGGTCTTGGTATTAAAAACATTAAGTTCTTCAATGAAGCTCTTCAAGACAGATTAACTTGGAACCTGATTCACAATGACACCCCTCCTGTTTCTTTTATCAAAAACAGGTTCATTGATAGATTGAAAAGATCTAATAGAAGTTTCATGACCTCTTCCATTTGGCCCTTTGTTAGAGACACTTATGAAAATATTATGCACAATGCTAGATGGATGGTTTCGAGAAACTCTTCCATGAGATTCTGGCTGGACAATTGGACTGGTGCTCCTCTAATTTCTGTGACTCCCCTTGACCATATCCCTGTTGACATCAACTCCACTGTCAATAATGTGACTAATTCTCACATTGACTCCCTTCCCGAAAACATTATTCAAATTATTGATTCCTACCATTTTTCTACCTCGAGTGATTTCTTGATTTGGGAGCCTTCTCATAATGGGATCCTTAATACCAAAAACATTTATAATCACTCCATACACAACGCTGATAATGATATGAATTGGATAAATTTTTTTGATAAACCTTGGATCAAACCTTCTAGATTCACTCTTATTTGGCATCTCGCCCACAATAGGGTTCTCACTGATGTTTGTCTTCAAAGTTTTGGTATCCAACTATGTTCAAAATGTCGCCTTTGCAATCAGCATAGAGAAGATACTAACCACTTATTTCTATCTTGTGCTACTGCCACCGCTCTTTGGAACTATATTTTTGACACTTTTGAATGCAGATGGCTAGTTCATAACTCAATTGATGAGCAGCTTAAGTGATGTGTTGCTAAGGATAACTCTCAACAAATCAGAAACTTGTTCCTTGCTGGGGTCTCAGAGCTGATTCATGTGATATGGTACGATAGAAACACGATTCATCACAATAATTGCTCACACAACATTAATGCAGGTAAAACGCGTATTCTTATTGCTATTAGGGAAGCTACGTTGATTCATAATGGTTCCTGCAACAATTCGGTGGATGATTTTATGATCCTTAGACGTCTTCGAGTTGAGCCCATTTTCTCGAAACCGTTCCGCACTCTTGAGGTTTTTTGGAGACCTACCGTTCCAGGTTGGATTAAAATTAATGTGGATGGAGCCTCTAAAGGAAATCCAGGTCCTGCGGGTTGTGGAGCTGTCTTCATAAATCATCATGGTAATGTTATGGGATTCTTTTTTAGAGGCTGCGGTACTGCAACCTCTCTGGAAGCGGAGATACTAAGTGTTATTCATGCCACTGCTTTTTCTCTTCAACGTGGGTGGAACAACTTATGGATTGAAAGTGATTCTACTACTGTTGTTCAAGCCATTTGGAAGGGAGATATTCATCTAGCTTGGCCGATTACTACGCGTTGTATGAATTGTCTTCAATCTCTCCATGACGTCAGTTTCATTGCAACTCATACTTACCGTGAAGCTAACATGGTTGCGGATTCTCTCGCCAATAAAGGCATTGATCAGAATCTAACTTGGCTGGAGGAGCTCCCAGATAACCTGATGCCTTTGCAACTTAAAGATTGTAATTTGATCCCGTCATTTAGACTCTTGTAATCCTTGTTTTCTTTTTGCTAATAAATTTGCTTTACTTTATAAAAAAAATCATCTTCATATCTGACGATATCAATTTCTTCATGTTCCTCCTTGGCATCATCAATATACATATGAGATTCACTGTCATCATCCCTTGTCATTTCAAATTCGTTTTTAACATCATTAACATCGTCGTCACCATCGACCCTTAATTGTGGGGTGTCATCATCGATATTCACATTTTAGTGTGAAAATAATGTATTTTGAGTAGTCTCTTGAGAAAATTTTGATTCCTTCCACATCAGTGAAACCAAATTCAGTTTGATTAAATTTATTTTCTAAAGATTTAATTTTTATTACGCTCCATCAATCACTCTAGTCTCTTGAAGTAGCACATTACTTTGCATAATAAATTTGATGTGCCTGTTGAGCCAGTGGAAATGGTTCATTGGATGGTTCTGGGTGCTGCAGAAGTGCATGGGTGTATGTGCCCATATGGCTTTTGGTCATTAGCAATGATCAATTTGGGATCAATACGTCAATAAATTCCAGTCTCCATTGATCGAATCCCATAAATGGAAAAAGAAAAAGGAATGTCTCGGAACCACAATGTAGGATCGTTACATGTTGATTATAATTAATTTAATCAATTTAAAAAGTACGTTTTTGGTGTTATTTGTTCCTTGATGTTCTTGATCACATTCCAATGTGATTCGTCATTGATTCATATAAGAGAAGTGTAGAAATCCTCTAGCGGTTATCCAAACATGAACCTCGTATCTCTAGACATCGCCAAAGGATTCTCTGGGTACTAGCGTGGAGAAACCTTTGCTGGCGTTTTCCGCCTTAGATCGTCTTGATCCGATGGAAGAGGATATCTCTCGGTCTTGAGAGCTTTCATGGAGGAAGAGGTTCTTTTGGCCTTGAAATAATTCTCCAGAATTGATGTGCACGACGATTATGTTGTGTAAGAAAAAGAGTTGGAGTTGTGATGATATTTATAATCAGGTTTGAGGTTGTAGAGTTATGACAATAAATAAACACGATGTGCGTTTTATTTATTTTATTAACTCCCTTTTGAAAATTCAAGGTTGAGTCATTAATTCAATGACATGCGCCCACACTGATTATAATAAATATCATTTTCTAAAACGATATTTCCTCAAAATCCCTACTGGAAAAACTACACAGCATGTATTAATAAATACACAGCGTGTACTTGTTTTTCATTGAAAACTACACAGAGTGTACATTCAATGTACATGGCGTGTATATCTTGTTTTCATTTATTCATTACCTTTCCAAAATGAATAATACAAGGCATGTACATTTAATAATACATGGTGTTACTTGTTTTCAAAATAAAACTACACAACATGTAATCATTGATACACGGTGTGTACTTGTTTTATTTTATTCCTCCTCCAACATTAAAAATATTTTGGCTTCCTTGATTTATTATTAAACCACGTATGGTAATAATCATTATTCTACTTAAGATACTTGAATACACTTAGTGTGTGACCCTCTAGGCCTCTATCTCGTTGGCATTAGGCGGGCTTGCCTGATGTCCAAGATTACTGTATTGCAATGAGTCAAGGCACCCAAGAGAAAGAAGTTAATGCTGAATTGACATATCACCTCATACGAAAACATATTGTGTAATTTAATCCCTTTGTTTCCATATCTCTTCAAGAAGGTTTCATGGTAGTGTCATAACCATATATGCTTGATCTTTCATTCATTGACTTCTAGAAAAAAACTCGTTGTGACACCATGGACATGGATTTTGTGCGACAGTTCCATTTCATTCAATGGGCCTGAGATATCTACTTCCATAAATATGGATGGGTGAAGTCCTTCCTTGACCTATCCATTAACAACATGTCATTTGTGATGCACCCAACACACCATAAATCTCGCCAACTCTCTTCATGATAGCTTTCGTCAGAAAATATAAGTTTGTGAGTCATGAAATGTGTTAATTATAATCTTCCAGTCTAAAGGCGATTACACACACTCATAGATTGCAATGTTTGATGACACCAAGACATGCAGAACTGCTACTGGTAGGTCTGTTCTCATAATCTCCCATCTTGGAGATTACCAAGTGTGAACTCCATGAGAGAGATTCTCTTCTTCTTATGAGTACTCACACACAACAGTCTGTATACGATGTGTCCTATAATAGTATGTCATACAACCGTAGAACATTATATAAGAGTATTGTTATAGCCTTTCAAGGTTCTCATAATACCGGGGATCTTCCATGACCATATTAATGCAATAAAATATTCTTGGACATTATTATATTATAGTCATCAAGAAAAATGAACAATATATAATAAGAGAACATTAATGTAATAAAATTACAAAATAGTTTGTTCTTGAGACACAAACCCTTACAAACTCCAACATGGACTAGAGCCAACTGCCTACGACTTTTAGTCTGCTAGACCTCACATGATGATCATGTTTCTGCTGAGTTAAGGCTTTAGTCAAGGGGTCAACCATGTTTTCTTCCATGGAAATACAGCTCACTGCAGCTTTACCTCTCTGAGAAAAATCTCTCAAGAGATGATACTTTCGAAGTATGTGCTTTGTCCACTGATGTGACATTTTCTCTTTTTCAAGTTCCACCACTGATGTATTATCACAATAGAGTACGATAGGATCTTTAATCATAGGTACTACATCCAGATCTTGGAAAAATCATCACATCCATACTACTTCTTTAGTTGCCTTAGAATCTGTTATATACTCGTACTCTGCCATAGAATCTGCAACCACACCTTGCTTTGAGATCTTCCAGCTCATTGCACCTCAAATAAAACTAATGATGTATGCAGTTTGCGATGTCATGTCATCTTGATCAGTCTAGAAACTAGAATCTACATGTCCTCTGATGACTAGTTCCTCATCTCCTCCATAAACCAGAAACATATTGTAACACCCCAAGATTTCATAGTGTGTTATTTCTTCAAAATAATTCAATAACTTGCACTACACGCAACACCGAGTTCAAGCGCACCATGACTTACCAAACAAGCCGTTCAAAAAAGGTTATGAATAGTATTAACTAAATTTTAAACTTTATATAATCCTTATAATTTTAGAATCCATATTATGAGTTTCTTAGACATAATGTAAGAACAAATTCATCTTCAGTATTGTAGTTTTACCAACTTTTAATAGTGAACCCTTTTTAAATAAAATATTTTAAACTTTTTGACTAAATGGGGACATCAAAAAAATTTAAAATAAAACATCCCAAGCTTCCACGGTACGCTTTCCTTTGAATAAAACAGTAGCGTGTGTTGTACGCAACTTCGAGTTTTAACACACACCACAACCGATCAAACTAGCCGTTATGAATAGTAATACTTAATTTTTGAAATTATATATATTTTATATTTCAAAATGGACTTCATTTTTGGATTCGGAATATCAAATTTAGCCTAAGGTGAAATTTTGGTACTTTTCGGATAACTTTCATATTTTGATGAATATTAAAAATTACTAAATTTTAATTAAAAACAACTTTTTTAATCAAAATAATTAATAGTGATAAATTATGAATTTGAGTGGTTTTAAAGTATATTTAGAATATATTTTTACCATTTTATGTAATTTTTGTCATTGGACATAATTTTACAATTAAACCGAACATAAACAAGTGTCAAGCTTTTGATAGTTATTATCTCTTAAAAACACGCTTTTTGTTTTGACAGCGGGAATTAATTTTAAATTAATTTCTGCCACTTCTGTGTTTTGAATTTAGAAAAATGGATTCCATATTTGGAATCAGGATGTTCAAATTGTGTAAATAGGTAACTTTTATTTTTAGACATTTTGAATAATTACTGCGGTAAATATTTTATTTACCATGTTTAAGGGTAAATCCGGTAAATAAGGGTTAAAAAATAATATTATAATAATACTAAATTACCCTAAAACGTGTCTTAACCCAATTGGTTGACACATGGTCGACCATGGGCATCTTTGGGTCAATTTTGGGACCCCGTTGATCCACTTGTAAGTGATAATGACACTTTATTTTAATTAAGTTAAAATGAATACAAAAATGGCATAAGCTTACATCTTTTAAAAGAACAATTTTTACATAGGGTTATACATGTTGGATTTTCGATTATAAATATTAATTAGAAAGCTACAACGATTTCCTACATAATGATATTTTATTTATAATTTTTAGACATCAAATAATTTAAATTATTAATGACACAATAATGATGCAATGTTTACCTCACTAATAAATCATTTAAATAAATAAGATTATAATGATTAAAATATTATCTAAAACCTGTCCAATTATTATTGGTTGATGTTATTTAGAATATGAGTCATCTTATCTTCGACCTCAATGATTTTTTGGACCATTATAAACCGAATATAATTATATTATAAAGTAATACTTTCACTCTTTCCTAAAGAGCCCCTCCTCTCCCTTATAAAAGGAGACCACTTCTACTCATTCCTCACACCTCTCAAGCCACTTGGCTCGTCCAAACTCTGCCCAACTAAGCTCCCCACATCCCTCTCCTCCTCCTTGAAGCTTCCCCTTAGGCAGAAAGCATTTCAAGAAGTGCTTTGGTTCCAACCAAAGTGAGTTACCTAAATTAAAGGTAACATTTTCTCTTAAATTATTATCAATTATTTTGCTTCTCCAACCCCCAAACTCTTTTTATTTCCTTTCTTTTGTAACAACACCAGTATCCACAATATACTTGGATGTTGTTATAAGAAGGATTCAAACTACACATTCACACAACTCCATCTAATGGATGATGAACATAATGTTTCTGTGGATGGAAAACTAACGCCTCACGAAACGATGATTGTTCAAATACATCTTACCGCCTCTCATGGTGGCCATTAGGATGGCACTGTAATTAAATATTATATTAATGATATATATTTTATATATAAGCTTCTGTAATTCCATTTTATTTCATACAATTATTCGTTTCATGTTGTATATACATACGATAATTTCATTTGAGGAAGTGCGGACTACCGCCCCCTTAAAATGATATGACTCGTTCATACCACACATGGAACGTATAAAGGATGGTGTTAATTAACTTAAGTAACATATATAAAATATTATATTTTACTGGAATAGTAATATACCTATGTATCATTTGGATTCGATTCTTTTAAAATAAAAATTAAATGGAAGTAGTGTTCGTGCGTACGTACGGACTACCGTCTCCACGAACGCGATGAGATTCATTCTCCATCGTATCCATTCAAGTATAATTATCATTTGATGATTTAAAAATAATGTTTAAGGACTTTATACCATTCTTGATTTGAATAATATACAACCTATCCTTTACAAACATGTCTTACGTAACAAAACATACAAAAGAAAACAAGTAAGTTCACACCCGAAACAACGATAATACTAAGATATTATTATCAAATCAATGTTAAAAGATCATATATGATATCATATTAAAGTAAATGATTCTTGTATTATTCAATAACAATTATTTCACCATTATACAGGAGGTAAACCTACCATCTACCAACGAAAAAGTACAAGGTAAGGGATTCTCTTATCTCACTTTCAATTCCGTGAGATTTCCATTGTTCACCACTTAATTATTGCATGTGGTGTATGTGTACTGCCCATGATTGTATTCATTGTGTAATATACTTTAATTTATGGGTATTTACATCATCATGGTATGATACTTCTTTCATGGGTGTATGTTTCGAAAGTTACCTAATCGATAAGGGAATTTGAGATTTCGATTTCCACTCATTTGGCTTAACGCATATTTCATTGATTATATTACCCCAAGATTATGTGTGGAATCACTATTAATTTGATTATGTCATAATTTCCACTCCCCTTCCTGTGGATATAAGTTTGATACACATAATCACTCCATTGATAATTCTCAAGTCATTGATATGAATTTGATAAGAGTAATTCTAACTCATTCTCCATTTGTTGAGTTAAAAATCTAATTCGTTGGTATTGTTTTTACAAGAATATGTGTGAATGTCCTTTGATTGTTTTACAATGAATATCCAATCATATTTAGTGTATTTATATTTGTCACACATAATTACGTCATTGATTCATCCTTAACCTAAGGATACAACCTTTATGAGAGATTTCATCTCAATTTACATTCCATTGAGACTTCTTTGATGATATACACCAAATCACTTTTATGTGGTGTATATAATGTACTTTGACATAGAATATCATGATTCCCTTTATTCTCATGATATTACAAAGTTTTTATTACCTCAATTATTTGTATTCAAGTGTCTCTTTTGGTTAGAATCTCTAACTAAAATACCATTTTTAAATGTTTTAAAGACTTATTCATCTAAACCTTTCTCATTAATGTCCATGTTTTAAAAATGGTTTTAAGGATTTATTTATATGGACATTAAAGTTTAGAAATCAAAAATCATTTTAAAAAGTTTCAAAGTGGTATGGGACACTTTGATTCAAAAATCTACTTTTAAATGGCTTCTTGACAAATAGTGTGACTTTTAAATGTTTTCAAGAAAAGGGGGATATTTCTCTCAAATAGTTTTGATGATTATCTATGTCAACATCCTTCATTATTCTTGATTGAGGTTAATGTGATACAATACAATCTTCCATATTGTATCGAATGAGTTATGTTTGACTGTGGATATGTTGTTTTTATACCATTCATGGTTTGTGGTAAAAGTATTGACATTTCGTATGCTAGTTTTAATACGAATGTTTATGTTATGTTTAAACATGTTCATATGAGGAATGCATTGGACTTAATAAGTGACGGGTGGAGCCCACTATAGCTCCTCGATGCATCGGTAGGTCTCATGAGACAAACTAGTGTCTTGGCACAAGGCCTTGGAAAAATCTTATTTGTAGTCTTGGCACGAGGCCTTGGCTATGTGGTTATGATAGTCTGGCATTATGCATTCCAACATTATGAAAGTGGATATTGATATTGCATGTGATCATTCGACTAGTAGAATATCCATGTGAGTATGTAAATGGAATTATTTTATTTTACCTTTTCCATTTTATGCTGAAGTTCAAGTTTAAAAGGCTTTTGTTTTAGTTATAAATTGCCTTAAGTGTTTATGCTTATTTATGAAAGCTTATGCTATAATGTTATCCTTACTGAGAATCTGAGCTCACCGCTTTCAATGTTTTATTTTTCCCAGGATTATGAAGAAATAATTTATGAATGACCTGCAGGGATAGTATGAGGGGATATGAAGACAAGATTTTTTTTATGATGTAATGTAAAAAAATTATGGATGTATCTAGTTATTCCAAGTCTACTAAACTAATCGATCTTTCGAGACTTGATCTTTCTCGTGATCATGCCAATGTTATGTGATAATGCACCGACTCTGGGTAACTAGGGTCGGGGCGTTACAGTTGGTATCAGAGGATGTTTAGTACAAACCTTGGTAGCTAGATTTAGATAAACTCTGATTAGAGCACGTAGACCTAAGATGAACTTTGAGGATTAGTATAAAAGAACTTCCTATAATTTTGGTATTGTAGAGATTTTGTGAGTTTTCCGAGCAATACATCCCTGTCTGGATACGAGCAGGTAGAGGCGGCTCTGGCACAGATGTATCTAGGGGTAAAACCTGAAAACACAGCTTTGAGCTAGACTCGAACGGGAACTGGTGCACGACAACGGGCCTTGCTGCACTCTTGGTTACGACACTCCCGGGGGATATTCTTAGGATAATTTACATTTTCTTTACAAACCGATTTAAGTAATATATACATAAGATGAGAGTAAATGACCTTGGTTAATCCTAATATGTTTCAAATTGAGAATATGGTGACATTTTAATCTCTAAATGATTTTACGACTACTATTACTCACACAATGCTTTCTGGTTTTAGTCAATGGCTGGATTCCAAGGAAGTCATAGTGACTTTGAGAATGATGTACAAGGTGGGAACGGTGGTGGCAATGAGCAACAAAATGGAATGTTGATAGGCGTAAAAGATATCGTCTTTATGCCAAATCAGTTTTCCAAAAATATGATCAACAACATATATATTAACCAACTCCCAGACTCAACAAGGAAGAGAAAGGTGATAAATGATAAGATCTCCAACAATGGAGACCATGGAGAAAAGAAACCTCAATTTTAATCATGCAGGAATTGTGGAAAGAGACACCCAGGAAATTGTCTCAACGGGACAACGAAATGTTTTACGTGCGGGAAGGAAGGACATAAAGTGAAGAATTGCCGAAGAAAAATGAAGAGTACTATGGAAGAAGATAAAAATGGTCCCAAGAGTCCATTTACAGTCATTTGTCGTAAAAGTAGGGGACCTGACCATTACCCGAGTGAATGTCCTATTCTATAGGATATTTTCTTGGTCAAAGAAGATGTTATGTGGAAATAAATGGTTGGAGAAAAATTAGCACTCCTTGTTGATGGGTTTACTTTGGAATAATTTTCTCTTGTATTTTTAACCCCGCAGTTTGTCATGTGAAGATGATATTTGAGGAAGAATTGTCTCTTCTCTTGTGGATATAGGTATAAATAACCATTTGGTTTTATATGATCATTGGGGTTTGAGAAAATGATAAGTTATTATAATTTTGGATGAAAATGCAAAGAATGATATAACATTTGTGGTTAAATTTATGTTATAGTATTTTGAGGAATTTATCTCATTTTTGCAATATTATAAATTATAGTTTTTGAAAAAGGACAACACATAGACCATGTGACAACCCGTCGCGTCGGACAAAGCTGTGGGAATCGAACCCACAACCAAAGTGCGATTGGGATTTATCGCCTACCACTGGACTACGTGAAGTCCCTGGTTAGTATGACTATTTTTTTTGTTAAATGATTTTATTGATCAATAATAAGATGATTTGGGTTCCTATGTTTTATCAAATGAATACCCTTGGTATAGGAAAATGATTTGGTGATTAAGTGATAAATGTTATTTTGGAAGCTGTTCGTTTTGTTAGGAACACTATATGCCCAAGGAAAATAGAATACAATGGGGTTTCATTTGTAGAGTAATGGTGGATTTTTATCTACATTTTTATTGTTGATTTATAGTGATTTGGGTTATTTATGGAAATGATTAACCTATAACAGAGAATATGTGATGATGATAATTACTTTTAAGTATGTGACTTTAAGATTATTTTATGTCATTTGGAGATACAATGTAACATGGGAGACTACATAATCAAATTCTTCTATGTTTTGGGTTTCAATATTAGTTTGGATTATATTAAAGGATTTTAAGGACAATTGGTTATTGAATGGTATCTATTTAACTTTGGGGTATTGTTGGTTTAATTTTAGAAATTAAGATTAGTGCATATTTATCTCAATGAATATCCTTTTGGGGGATCATTAGATCATTCACTAACCATTTTGGTTTTGATTAATCTTCAAAGACAATGTAAATATATGGTTTATCCTGCATGGATCATGTGATTCTATAGAAGTTTATTCTAGCTCTTCCAGTGTGACCAAGTCTTCTTGAATACTCATCGTTTAAAAAAATTGAGTTAGTGATGGAAATTTATTAAAGAATTAAAATCTACTTAAAATTTAAGTATATCTCATAATGTTCTTAGTCAATATCATAAATGAATTCCTCTTCCTTATGTAATGTAACTTTAAAAAAAATGTTGTCCTAGATGGTACCTTAAATCATCACTAATTTATGGCTTTGGGATTGTTGGCCTTTTCATAGCCATGTTCTCTACCACTCTCCATCAGATAATTGATGGTTAGATTTCTCCTCCATATCCATATTTTCCTACATGGAACCTTAGTATGTGTTATTTTCGGTAATCTTCATACTTTCCACTCTTTATAGAGGCCTCATTAATTCATTTTTCTATGTGGGATTTCAACTAAGATATTTTGAAATGTCAAAAATGTGTGATCCCAATACCCTATATTTTGTTGAACCGATGGTACTTCAAATCATCATAGATTGATGAGTTTAAGGACCTCAATTTTATACTTGTTTGTGATTGATGACCTCAACCACTACCTATAAATATTTACGTTTTTCCTCCAATTATATGTCTCTAATTGCCACCAATGTTCTCCTAATCGAGATCATAATTTGGTGGTGACCCTTTCATTTCTCTTTTCCTCATATTAAGACTAAATTTTAGTAAACCAATCTCCGATGTGGGTTTTCCAACCAATATATTTTCTATCTTCAACCTTTATTTTCGAAGAACAATTTCAAATTGCGAGGACGCAATTTATTGAAGGAGGGAGAATGTAACACCCCAAGATTTCATAGTGTGTTATTTCTTCAAAATAATTCAATAACTTGCACTACACGCAACACCGAGTTCAAGCGCACCATGACTTACCAAACAAGCCGTTCAAAAAAGGTTATGAATAGTATTAACTAAATTTTAAACTTTATATAATCCTTATAATTTTAGAATCCATATTATGAGTTTCTTAGACATAATGTAAGAACAAATTCATCTTCAGTATTGTAGTTTTACCAACTTTTAATAGTGAACCCTTTTTAAATAAAATATTTTAAACTTTTTGACTAAATGGTGACATCAAAAAAATTTAAAATAAAACATCCCAAGCTTCCACAGTACGCTTTCCTTTGAATAAAACAGTAGCGTGTGTTGTACGGAACTTCGAGTTTTAACACACACCACAACCGATCAAACTAGCCGTTATGAATAGTAATACTTAATTTTTGAAATTATATATATTTTATATTTCAAAATGGACTTCATTTTTGGATTCGGAATATCAAATTTAGCCTAAGGTGAAATTTTGGTACTTTTCGGATAACTTTCATATTTTGATGAATAGTAAAAATTACTAAATTTTAATTAAAAACAACTTTTTTAATCAAAATAATTAATAGTGATAAATTATGAATTTGAGTGGTTTTAAAGTATATTTAGAATATATTTTTACCATTTTATGTAATTTTGGTCATTGGACATAATTTTACAATTAAACCGAACATAAACAAGTGTCAATCTTTTGATAGTTATTATCTCTTGAAAACACGCTTTTTGTTTTGACAGCGGGAATTAATTTTAAATTAATTTCTGCCACTTCTATATTTTGAATTTAGAAAAATGGATTCCATATTTGGAATCAGGATGTTCAAATTGTGTAAATAGGTAACTTTTATTTTTAGACATTTTGAATAATTACTGCGGTAAATATTTTATTTACCATGGTTAAGGGTAAATCCGGTAAATAAGGGTAAACAAATAATATTATAATAATACTAAATTACCCTAAAACGTGTCTTAACCCTATTGGTTGATACATGGCCGACCATGGGCATCTTTGGGTCAATTTTGGGACCCCATTGATCCACTTGTAAGTGATAATGACACTTTATTTTAATTATGTTAAAATGAATACAAAAATGGCATAAGCTTACATCTTTTAAAAGAACAATTTTTACATAGGGTTATACATGTTGGATTTTCGATTATAAATATTCATTAGAAAGATAAAACGATTTCCTACATAATTATATTTTATTTATAATTTTTAGACATCAAATAATTTAAATTATTAATGACACAATAATGATGCAATGTTTACCTCATTAATAAATCATTTAAATAAATAAGATTATAATGATTAAAATATTATCTAAAACCTGTCCAATTCTTATTGGTTGATGTTATTTAGAATATGAGTCATCTTATCTTCGACCTCAATGATTTTTTGGACCATTATAAACCGAATATAATTATATTATAAAGTAATACTTTCACTCTTTCCTAAAGAGCCCCTCCTCTCCCTTATAAAAGGAGACCACTTCTACTCATTCCTCACACCTCTCAAGCCACTTGGCTCGTCCAAACTCTGCCCAACTAAGCTCCCCACATCCCTCTCCTCCTCCTTGAAGCTTCCCCTTAGGCAGAAAGCATTTCAAGAAGTGCATTGGTTCCAACCAAAGTGAGTTACCTAAATTAAAGGTAACATTTTCTCTTAAATTATTTTCAATTATTTTGCTTCTCCAACCCCCAAACTCTTTTTATTTCCTTTCTTTTGTAACAACACCAGTATCCACAATATACTAGGATGTTGTTATAAGAAGGATTCAAACTACACATTCACACAACTCCATCTAATGGATGATGAACATAATGTTTCTGTGGATGGAAAACTAACGCCTCACGAAACGATGATTGTTCAAATACATCTTACCGCCTCTCATGGTGGCCATTAGGATGGAACTGTAATTAAATATTATATTAATGATATATATTTTATATATAATCTTCTGTAATTCCATTTTATTTCATACAATTATTCGTTTCATGTTGTATATACATACGATAATTTCATTTGAGGAAGTGCGGACTACCGCCCCCTTAAAATGATATGACTCGTTCATACCACACATGGAACGTATAAAGGATGGTGTTAATGAACTTAAGTAACATATATAAAATATTATATTTTACTGGAATAGTAATATACCTATGTATCATTTGTATTCGATTCTTTTAAAATAAAAATAAAATGGAAGTAGCGTTCGTGCGTACGTACGGACTACCATCTCCACGAACGCGATGAGATTCATTCTCCATCGTATCCATTCAAGTATAATTATCATTTGATGATTTAAAAATAATTTTTAAGGACTTTATACCATTCTGGATTTGAATAATATACAACGTATCCTTTACAAACATGTCTTACGTAACAAAACATACAAAAGCAAACAAGTAAGTTCACACCCGAAACAACGATAATACTAAGATATTATTATCAAATCAATGTTAAAAGATCATATATGATATCATATTAAAGTAAATTATTCTTGTATTATTCAATAACAATTATTTCACCATTATACAGGAGGTAAACCTACCATCGACCAACGAAAAAGTACAAGGTAAGGGATTCTCTTATCTCACTTTCAATTCCGTGAGATTTCCATTGTTCACCACTTAATTATTGCATGTGGTGTATGTGTACTGCCCATGATTGTATTCATTGTGTAATATACTTTAATTTATGGGTATTTACATCTTCATGGTATGATACTTCTTTCATGGGTGTATGTTTCGAAAGTTACCTAATCGATAAGGGAATTTGAGATTTCGATTTCCACTCATTTGGCTTAACGCATATTTCATTGATTATATTACCCCAAGATTATGTGTGGAATCACTATTCATTTGATTATGTCATAATTTCCACTCCCCTTCCTGTGGATATAAGTTTGATACACATAATCACTCCATTGATAATTCTCAAGTCATTGATATGAATTTGATAAGAGTAATTTTAACTCATTCTCCATTTGTTGAGTTAAAAATCTAATTCGTTGGTATTGTTTTTACAAGAATATGTGTGAATGTCCTTTGATTGTTTTACACTGAATATCCAATCATATTTAGTGTATTTATATTTGTCACACATAATTACGTCATTGATTCATCCTTAACCTAAGGATACAACCTTTTTGAGAGATTTCATCTCAATTTACATTCCATTGAGACTTCTTTGATGATATACACCAAATCACTTTTATGTGGTGTATATAATGTACTTTGACATAGTATATCATGATTCCCTTTATTCTCATGATATTACAAAGTTTTGATTACCTCAATTATTTGTATTCAAGTGTCTCTTTTGGTTAGAATCTCTAACTAAAATACCATTTTTAAATGTTTTAAAGACTTATTCATCTAAACCTTTCTCATTAATGTCCATGTTTTAAAAATGGTTTTAAGGATTTATTTATATGGACATTAAAGTTTAGAAATCAAAAATCATTTTAAAAAGTTTCAAAGTGGTATGGGACACTTTGATTCAAAAATCTACTTTTAAATGGCTTCTTGACAAATAGTGTGACTTTTAAATGTTTTCAAGAAAAGGGGGATATTTCTCTCAAATAGTTTTGATGATTATCTATGTCAACATCCTTCATTATTCTTGATTGAGGTTAATGTGATACAATACAATCTTCCATATTGTATCGGATGAGTTATGTTTGACTGTGGATGTGCTGTTTTTATACCATTCATGGTTTGTGGTAAAAGTATTGACATTTCGTATGCTAGTTTTAATACGAATGTTTATGTTATGTTTAAACATGTTCATATGAGGAATGCATTGGACTTAATAAGTGATGGGTGGAGCCCGCTATAGCTCCTCGATGCATCGGTAGGTCTCATTAGACAAACTAGTGTCTTGGCATAAGGCCTTGGCAAAATCTTATTTGTAGTCTTGGCACGAGGCCTTGGCTATGTGGTTATGATAGTCTGGCATTATGCATTCCAACATTATGAAAGTGGATATTGATATTGCATGTGATCATTCGACTAGTAGAATATCCATGTGAGTATGTAAATGGAATTATTTTATTTTACCTTTTCCATTTTATGTTGAAGTTCAAGTTTAAAAGGCTTTTGTTTTAGTTATAAATTGCCTTAAGTGTTTATGCTTATTTATGAAAGCTTATGCTATAATGTTATCCTTACTGAGCATCTGAGCTCACCCCTTTCAATGTTTTATTTTTCCCAGGATTATGAAGAAATAATTTATGAATGACCTGCAGGGATAGTATGAGGGGATATGAAGACAAGATTTTTTTTTATGATGTAATGTAAAAAAATTATGGATGTATCTAGTTATTCCAAGGCTACTAAACTAATCGATCTTTCGAGACTTGATCTTTCTCGTGATCATGCCAATGTTATGTAATAATGCACCGACTCTGGGTAACTTGGGTCGGGGCGTTACACATATCCTTAGTATGCCTCAGATACTTAAGGATAGTCTTGACATCCATCCAATGGTGGTCTCTCGGGTCAACTTGATATCTTCCTACCACAAAAAATGTGTAAGCAACATCTATCCTTGTACATAGCATATCATATACGACTGAACCAATCACAGATGCATAAGGGATCCTTTCCATTTTCATTCTTTCCACAAGTTTATGAGGACACATTTTCTTGGAAGGATGAATGCCATGTGACACTGGCAACAATCCCCTCTTGGATTGTTCCATACTGAATCTCTTCATTATGTTGTCAATGTATTTACTTTGACTCAGGACCATCATTCTCTTGGATCTATCATGATGGATCTCAATCCCAATAATATATGTTTCCTCTCCCATGTCTTTTATGCATAAGTATTTATCTAACCTATCCTTAACTGACTGTATGACAGGTACTTCATTTCTAGTTAGTAATAAGTCATCAACATATACTATTATGAAAACAACTGCACTTCCACTAAACCTTTTGTAGACACAAGTCTCACATTCATTCTTAAAAAATCCAAATTCCATTATGGCTTCATCAAAATGAATGTTCCATGACCATGAAGCTTTCTTTAATCAATAATTTTATTTCTGTAACTTGCATAACTTTTTGGAATCCTTTGGAGTCACAAACCCTTCAGGTTGTGTCATGTAGACATCTTCCTTTTGGTTCCCGTTATGGAATGCTATTTTGACATCCATTTTCCAAATTTCATAGTCATAGTAAGCGGTAATGGCCAATAGGATTCTGATGGATTTCATAATTGAAACCGGTGAAAAGGATTTATCATAGTCAATTCCTTGACGCTGTCTAAAACCTTTGGAACCAGTTGTTCCTTATAGGTGCTGACTTGCCCATCCAGGTCCAGGTTCTTCTTGAATACCCATTTATTACTAATAGGCATTACATCAACTGGAAGATCTACCAAAATCTAGAGTCGGTTTTGGAACATGGAATCCATTTCAGAATTCATTGCTTCATGCCACTTGGCAGCATCTGTGCCTTAAACTGCTTCCTTGTAGGTAATAGGATCATCATTGTCAACCAATAATGAGTCACCATCCTCGGTGACAAGAAAACCATATCTTTCTGGTTCTCTCACCTCTCTCATGCTCCTACGTAGTTCTTTTGTCTCTGGAATAGATTGTTCTTCCACAGGGCTTTGTGGATTCTATTCTTGTTCCAACTCCTGTGTATCTTGATCCTCCACTTCATCGAAGTCTATCTCACTCCCACAATCTCTTTTCACGATGTTCTCCCTCTTAAGGAATATGGCGTGTCTTTCCACTGTAACTTTTTTCTATGTGGGGTTTTATAAGTAATATCCCCTAGTTTCTTTGGGATATCCTATAATGATACAATTTGTGCCTCGAGGTGAAATTTTTTTACCTTAAGATGCCTTCACAAATGCATCGCTACCCCACACATGTATATTCGATAACATGGCTTTGAGTCCACTCCATAACTTGTATGGAATACCATTTATCAATTTAGATGGTACTTGGTTTAGTATGTGTGCTACTGTTTGTAATTCATATCCCCAAAAGGATAATGGAAGAATCACATGACTCATCATTGATCTCACCATGTTCAATAGGGTTCGGTTCCTCCTTTCACATACACCATTCCACTGAGGGGTGTATGGAGGAGTTAGTTGAGATAAAATCCCAAACTCCCGTAAGAAATCAATGATGTCCTGATTAAGATATTCTAATCCCCTAGAGTTTCTTAATATTCTTACCAAGCTGGTTCTCAACATCATTCTTGTATTCTTTGAACCGATCTATAGAATTTGACTTATACCTCATTAAGTAAATATATCCATATCTAATAAAATCATTAATAAAAGTTATGAAGTACGAGAACCCACCCCATACTTCAACTTGAAATGGTCCACACACATCTGTGTGAACTAATTCAAGAATCTCTTTAACTGTTTCACCTTTCCCACTAAATGGGGATTTGTTCATTTTTCCTTGTAGACACGCATGACATACACCAAGTGGTTTTAGTTTGAAAGAATCTAAATACCCATCATGAGGTAATTTTCTCAAATGTTTCTCATTAACATGACCTAGCTGGTGATTCCAAAGTTGGGTGTGGTATGAGTCATGTGAATTGATTTTGTCATCGATTTCTATAACTTGATTTGTGTTGTCTAACACATAAAGGCCATTATATAAATGTGCCATACCAAAACAAATGATATCTTTATAAAACTAGCAACATTCATTTCCAAACAAGAACATGAATCCATCAGTATCTAATCTAGATACTGAAATAATGTTTTTAGTAACAGAAGGCACATAATAACAACAATTTTACATGAAGATCATTCCAGTTGGCAATGTGGGGTGGTAGTCCCCAACATCTACAACAACAAGTCCGGCTCCGTTGGTTACTCGTAGATCTACCTCACCTCAATCAATATTTCTTAATATACTTGGTTCTTATATTTGGATACATATGTGAGAACCATAAGAAGTATCTAATACCCAATTAGTAGAAATGGATATATTGCATTCGATAACAAACTCACCTGAAGCTTCCCCTTGCATCCATGGATGGGTTTCATTTTTATTCCAGTCTCATGAGAAACAAACAGCCTCATATTCTCTCCCCCCCCCTTTGATCTTCCTTTTCTTTGAAGGCATTGAAGAAGCTTTGGGATTAATTCTTCTTACCTTCCCTTTTCTTTTATTCACCATGAGGATAGAAGGCTTTTCACACTTCATGTAATTTTCCACATGGAAAATGAGGATAAGAAGATGAGAAAGAGATATCTGAATGTTGTTCATGTTGATGTTCACAAAAATGTTTGAGAAGATTTGGGGGAGTGATACAAGGGTGAGATCAGTACCTAGTCATTCGGGGATTTTAAACCCTAGAACTTCCAAGTGCTCAATTTAACCAATGAGCTTGACTACATGAGGCCTAGCTGGGGAACCCTCTCCAAGATTTCTCTGGAATAGATCCTTGGAGATCTCAAACCTCTCATGTCTATCTCTCTCCTGGTATAGACCACAGAGGTGATCAAGCATGCTTTAGGCATCCATGTCTTTATTAGACTTCATGAGCTCACTAGACATTGATGATAGCGTCAAACATTGAATGTTGGGTGCATAGTTCAAATGTTGATCATAGACCAGGAAATCATCATCACTCGCCCCATGGGTAGGAGAATCAAGATGTGAGGACTCCAACATGTAAAAACTTCATTCATGGCATAGGATAACCCGAAGGCAAAAAAAAATTCTTGAATGTTACTGCCAGTGAGGATATTGTGTTTATCCTGAATTGATCGCAGAGAAAATGTAGTTGATGAGTTTGTCATTTGGATTCTACAAATTAAAAGAGAAATTTTATCAGTACCTTTTGATTACATTTTATGAAAAATAATAAATGAATTTATTAATTCTCCCACTATTTTTTCAAGTCCTAATGGCCCCCACCATTGAACTCAGAATGTCATGTTGCTTTGACATTCTACTATCAAGGATCCATATTCCCCTTCGCATAACCCAAAAAATGGTTGGTCATGCTATTTGAATGTATTTAGGAAGGTAGGTCATTGCCAACTGTGAGCTTACTGTTCCTTGATCTGTTGAGTGGACTCCCCAATCCTGAAATCCTGACTTGGATTTCCTCAACTCTTCCCTCCAATATTACATCAGCTATAGAAAGGGATACTCCTCTTGATGTATAATGGTTAAGTTGAGACGAAACCTTGCATAAGGGCTTCCTTTATAAAAGTAAGTGTCCCAACCAGGTTTGTTCAATCACATAGTTTTATGGAGTCATGCCCTTAATCAAGTAACAGAAAGCTTGCTCTGACTTAATATGGAATTGAGGGATTTTAATCTTTTATGGGTAGTTTTTCATTATCACATGATTTTTAATATTAATTGATGCTAGATTAAGTGATTAACCATGTTCTGATAATGTTTACGCATAGTCCAGTTTTTATTATATTCCATCTTTTCATGCTTGTTCATTTTATTAAATATGTTACCATGACAACATATACATAATAAATATACCATGAAACTAGACATAAATAAAATAAGATGGCATGATCATGAGATTTTATTGGTTATCTTATCTAGTGGTTTGATAAGCTTACCCTAACCTAGGGGAAAACACCATGAATCGATGGTTCGTGTTTTGCAACTCCCACATGTCCACCTTTGTATCTTCTTGGGTTGGTTTCACCTCAGCTTCGGGTTTTGAACAGTCTCCTCTGGCTTGGGAGATCCTACATTACATGGGTTTACATTAATGAAACCATGGGCATGCAGGACCTACATTTTATTGGAAGAATGCTCTCATGCTAACTAATTTAAATTAAACACATTTAAATGAACCATACACACATACAAATGGGTATTTTGGTCTAGCTCATGATCATCCATAACATGCAATGACATTTATGCATATTTAGAATTCAAATTATTTTTTTGAAACAAACTAAGATCCTCCTATGAAATGAAAGACCCATATATTAGAAGAAAGGAAAACATACACAAGTCTGAAAGAAGAATATTTACAAATATCCTTCCTATAGAGAGGAAGGAGATCATCTGGCACATGATCCATACACAGATAATCATTACTATTCATGCCCTTATTTGCAAGCCCATCTGCCAACGCATTTGGCTCTCTATAAAAATGAGTAACAAAGTGATCCTATGAGTAATGAAAATCTAGGAATCTAATCCAATGATTAGTGAGCTTCCATGAAAGGTGAATGAACCCAGTTCGTAAAGCAAATACAATATCCATAGAGTCACACTCAATCCATATCTTGTCCCAACCCCACATATCCCCTTGTACACAACCACAATAACACCAAGTATCTTCGCTTCAAGAGCAGAGGTAATACCACATGAGCCTTGAATACATCCAAGAGCATTCCCCTGATAATCTCAAAAGATAGCACCAAAACTAGAGGGGCTCAGATTTCCCCTTGAAGCACCATCAGAGTTAACTTTAATCCACCCACAAAGATGTGCCTGCGAGATGACTTCTGTTATCCCAAGAGGAGGCTGAAAATTACCTTTAATCTCAATCTGATTCAACACAGATAAATCATAAATTGAATTATAGAAAAACACACCTTTTTATCATTCTATTATTTAAGATAAGTCGTGCTTGAATTATACTCTTATAATTAAAAAATTATTTACCGTAAATTCCTTTAAAAATTTCCTTGAGATTCTTCTCATCAATATTCCTTGTACATGTCTATGTACTTTTGGAGGAAACCTAGTAAAATTCCATATCTGGAAAGTACACGGTGTGTAGTTTATATTTACACGGCGTGTATTTCTTTTCACCATTTATCCAAAGTACACGTTGGGGATTTGGCATGTTTTCACTAATTTGGAATTTTTTGAGTACACGACATGTAGATAAATCATACACAGCGTGTACTTCCATGTTATGTGGTAACCGACATGGAAATCTAATGTACGTGATACACAGATTCTCCATTGTACACAGTTTCACTTGGGTCGGATCGGACTACACGGCATGTTGCTCCAACATACACACCGTGTATTCCTGTTCTCATGTGGCGTTCAATTCTGGTCAACACAAGGTGTTAAATTCTTCGGTGTAATCAATTCAAACGGTGTGGTTTGGAACAACAGTACCGGTTCGTTGAACCTAATTACACGTCATGTAATTTTTTCTTACACGTCTTGTATTCCCATTTCCTACAGATAGAATGAACGACTCCTCTGGATGAGTTATTCATTTTTATATTAATCAAAATTAAAATTAAAAGGTTTTTTATATGATATGAATCTAGAAGCGAAGGAGGAAGAACAGATCTCGTTTATTCTGATTTATAGAAATATTTATTTCAAATTGATTCAAATATAAATGCGTAAATTATCAATGAAAGTTAAATAACTATAATCAGTGATATAACCTTGCTCTGATAACATTTGAAGGTTCTGGGGGTAGTGGAAGCATGTGGGTGTATGTGCCCACTGGGATTTTTTTCATTAACAAGGATCATTTTGGGATCAATATGAAGATAAATTCTAGTCTCCATAGATTGAATCACATAAATGGAAAAATAAAATTAAAGACCCGAAACCACAAAGTAAGATCGTTACATGTTGATTATAATTAAATTAATCTATTGAAAAGAATCACCATTTGGGTGTTCTTTCTTCGTTGATGTTCTTGATCACGTTCTGATTTGATTCATCGTTGAGTCACATAATCCAAGTGTAGACTTCCTCTAGCGGTGATCCACACGTGCTCCTCATATCTCTGGACGTTGCCAAAAGAGTCTCTGGTTACTAGCGTCGAGAAACCTTTTATTGTGTTGTCTGCCTAAGATCATCTTGATCTGATGGAAGATGATCTCTCTCAGTCTTGAGAGGAAGAGTATTTTTTGGCCTTGAAACAATTATCTATAATTGATGTGCACAATGATTCTCTTGTGTAAGGAAAAGAGTTGGAGTTGTGAGGATATTTATAATTGGGTTTGAGGTTGTAGAGTTATGACAATAAATAAACACATTACACGTTTTATTTATTTCATTAACTTCCTTTTGAAAACCCCATGTCGAGTCATTAATTCCTTGACATGCACCAATAATTATTATAATAAAGATAATTTACTAAAATGATATTTCCTCAAAATCCTGAGTAGAAAAACTACACGGTGTGTATTAATAAATACACGGCATGTACTTGTTTTTTATTGAAAACTACACGGCGTGTACATTCAATGTACACGGTGTGTATATCTTGTTTTCATCTATTCATTTCCTTTCCAAAATGAAAACTACATGGCGTGTACATTTAATAATACACGGCATGTTCTTGTTTTCAAAATAAAACTTCACGGCGTGTAATCATTGATACACGGCGTGTACTTGTTTTATTTTATTTTTCCTCCAACATCAAAAATATTTTCACTTTATTGAATAATTATTAAACCACGTATGAGAATAATCATTATTCTACTTGAGATATTTGAATACACTTAGTGTGTGACCCTCTAGGCCTCTTTCTCATTGGAATTAGGCGGGCTTGCCTGAAGTCCATGATTACTGTCTAGCAACGGGTCAAGGCACTCAAGAGAAAGAAGTTGACGCCGCATTGACGTATCGCCTCATACGAATTATTACTGTGTAATTTAATCCCCTTGTCTCAATATCTCATCAAGAATGGTTCATGGCAGTGTCATAAACCAATATGCTTGATCTGTCTTTCTTTGACTTTCAGAAATAAGCTTGTCGTGACACCATGGCCATGGAATTTGTGTGATAGTTCTATTTCAATCAAAGGTTCTAAGATATCTACTTCCATAAATATGGAAGGGACAAATCCTTCCTCGACTTATCCATTAGAATCATTTTATTCGTTATGCACCCAACGTAACCTACTTCCCACCTACTCTCTACGTGACGATTATCATCAGCTAATCTAAGTGCGCGAGTCGTGACATGAGTTAATGATAATATTCCAGTCTATGGACCATTAAACAAGCTCATAGATAGCAATGTCCAATTAAATTTCTATCTATGAGTATGTGTAATGGTCCTAGGACTGAATATTATCATTAACAACATGGCATTCATGATGCACCCAACATACCCTACATCCCGCGAACTCTCTTCATGACAGTTTTCGTCAGCAAATCTAAGTGTGTAAGTCATTACATGAGTTAATGATAATCTCTTAGTCAATGGAACATTACACATGCTCGTAGATATCAGTGTCCAATGACACCAAGACATGCAGAATTGATACTGGCATGTCTGTTTTAATAATCCCCCATCTTGGAGATTACCAAGTGTGAACTCCATGAGAGAGAGTCTCCTCTTCTTACAATTACTCACACATGACGGTCTGTATACTATGTGTCCTATAATAGTTATTCATCCGACCATAGAACATTATTTAAAAATATTTTTGAAGAATTTCAAGGTTCTCATCATAGCGTGGATCTTCCATGAACTTATTAATGCAACAAATATTCCATGAAATTATTATATCATAGTCATGCAGAACAATGAACTATATATAATAAGAGTAAAATCATGTAATAAATGTACAAAATAGTTGTCTCTCAGGACACCAATCCTTACATCATTTATTCCAATAAGTCTTTTATATTTAATATCGAAAATTCCATGAGTCAGATGACCATGAAATCTTCTCTCAGTATCCAACCATTGACTTTTAAACATCATTATGTAATTCTGTCCAAGATAACATAGCTCATTAATTTCATCCAGAATGCCGTAAAATTCAAATTCAGCTTCTCTATGATGTGATCCTCTCAAACAAACTCCATTGTTCATTGTTTTTTTGATTCCCCATAAGCACGTGTATGAAACTGAAAACCACTCACCACATATGCATTATAAAATTTAACCATTTTTGATGGTGGGTTACTCAATATACACAGTCTTGTATCAATTTTATCAGCATGTTGAGACACCTAAAAATTTATAATACAATTATAAATATAATAAATAGTAAACTAAATTGATATTCAACCATCAATAATTTATGTTACCAATTTTTGAAACCACTGAGAACATTTTTTTGTCTGTGTTCTTCAAGAAAAGCTACTATAATTTGTGGAAGTTGTTTCTTGATATGATTATCATATAACTTAAAAATAATATAAATTTACATACTGTAACAGAAATTATATAATAAGTGATAAAAGAACTCAAAATAAAAATGATGTCATTTCTTCACAATTGAGAAGAACATATGTATGAGCTTTGTGATGTTCATCGTCGGAAAGCCATTGTTATTGAACTCCACTGAATCCATGATTTTTCTGATTAGAAATTAGTAATTGATTGTCCATTTCTTCATTAACATTTCCCTAGTTCTATCCCATGTGGTTTTGTTTGGAGGGATATTCAGATTCAAAACAGTGAGAACATAAAAAAGAAATTTCATCATGAAAATACACTTCAGCAATTGATCCTTCAACAGATATATTGTTACATATTTTTTTCTTCAGTTTCTGCATGCATCTCTCCAATGGGTACATCCCTCAAAACTATACTGGACTTCCTCATGTAGCTTCATGTGGAAAATGTAATATCAGATGTTCCATTGTGTCAATGAAAGTAGGAAGAATGATTTTTTCTCATCTACATATAGTTATAGAAACATCTTCTTCTAGATTCCCTAGCGCATCGTAGTCTGTTGTCACAACACAAATGTCTCGAAAAAATATATGATATGTCTGTTATCGAATCCCAAATCATATAATTCAACAAATCTCTGAATCCAATCGGCATAAGTCTTTTCATTATTACATGACAATGATGACTTTTTAATCATGTAATATGTCCATTCTTAACAGATCTGCCCAAATTGGAAGCATAACCATTTGGAAGTCTCAAATCTGCAATCCACTGACAAAATAATAAGTTAATCTTTTTGGACAGTGTATAAGCAGCTTTTGTCTTCATTAACCTTTGTGATCTGACATTTTCAAATAGTTTACGTTCTGGTCACCTGCAAATATGGGAAAGATCTAATCATGCTTTTAGAGTATCTTTGGTCATATCTGGTGTATCCAAAACTATATGAAATAAATTATCAAAACTATTCTTCACAATTTGCATGACATCCAACACGTGGCAAACCAAGAAATCAGACCAATATGGGAGATTACAAAAATTCTTCGTTTTATCCAATTATGTTGTTTCCCAAAGCCATGATTTTTATGTTGGTTTACTGTTGGCCCAAATGTGATTGGAGGTAATGAAAATAAAACTCATTTTAACTCAGTACCTGAGATCATTTTTAGAGGTTCATCCCTTTCAATTGTGCCTTTTCTAAAATGATATTTGTTCCATCGAAAAGGATGATCGGTTGGAAAAATATTTGACGACAGTCCAAATATCAAGGTTTTCTTACATTGACAAGCATAATAGCTTTGGTTTATTTCATACAGTAACGACATGATTTCAGAACATGTGTAATCCAGCCAGATAACATGCCATATGCTGGAAAGTCACTGATCGTCAACATCAATGTAGCGTTTAATGTGAAACTTTGTATCGCAGTAACATTATATGTAATAACACCATTACTCCACAATGCATTTAACTCATGAATCAATGGTTTCAAATAAACATCAATATTTTTTTCGGATGTCCTAGGATTAATAATGTTAAAGAGATAGAGGGATCCTTCAACAACATCCATGGAGGTAGATTGTACAGATTTATAAAGACATTCCAACATGAATACTGACTACCATAATAACCAAAGGGACAGAAACTATTAGTAGAAAGAACCAATCTCATGTTTTGGGATTCTAAAGCAAAAGACGGATACAGACGATCAAAATGATTCCATCAATCACCAATAGATGGATGATTCCAGCATTAAACAGTTGAAATATTGGTTTTATATCATGACATCATTGACGATGTGTTATGATACATAAATAAACATTGCAGCCAGTGTGTAAAGGGAAATATCTCAACTATTTTACAAGAATCGATCTAGACTTCCCTATTTGAGATTCCTTATACCTCGATTGTCCACATGTGGGACAACTATCCAATGACTCATTTTCACCAGAATATAAGATGCAATCATTTGAACATGCATTAATATTATGAAAACTAAGGCCTAGATTAGAATACAACCTCTTGCTCTCATAATAATTTGTAGGCAAAACATTTTTTCTTGTGACACTGTTTTATCCAAAGATAATATCTGATCAAAATAGTTGTTTGACATTGGTTTATATGATTTAATAGCCATAAATTTGGAAACCGCTTATAATTTTTTTATCTTGAAACCTAGATATAATGTATCCTTAGCATACCTCAACAACTCAAAAAATTTGGATGCTGCCAACTCTGGAGTTAAATCAATATCATCTTGAGTTTCAGTTTGTTGAACAGATGGATCTGCAACATCATGTACTAAATTTTGGAACCATTATGGATCTGGAATCAAGTAATTAGTATCTTTTCTGGAACTACGTTCACCATGTTGATACCAAAACACATAATCTAGTTGATAAGCAAACCGCAAGAGATGTCCCCCAACCATTTCAAATGTTTCAAACGTTCTCAGAGCACATTTTTTACAAGGAAACTTAATTGTGACTTCTGAAACATATTCTGGTTTTGATGATTCAAATTCTAATAAAGCTTCTACACCCTCAATATATATAGAATTTAAACTAGAACCATTTGGATTTCTACACTAATTTATCCAAGCTCTATTATCTAATAGTGATTGATTTTGACTTCCTTGATTTATATTTTTCTACAAAATATAAAATCATCACTATTTTTGAATAATTTGAAAATATAAAAACTCTATCTGAAAATAGAAGATAAATAATTACTACTACTTCTTAATAATTACAATTAATTAAGGGCGACACAATTTCTAATGGATTGACGGATACTCTTTTATTCGACGGCTCATTTACTTTCATCATTCTCACACAGAATCACAATGAAGAATCTGGTCGGAGCTACGCATATTCCATATCATATGCACAAGAATGAATATAAGTAACTCGGACCAGATTTTTCATTGTGATTTCTTATGAGAAAGATTCATGTAAATGAGTTGTCAGAAAAAGGAGCCCCCTTTTCATCGATGAATCGTCATCTTCCAACTTTCACCGCCTAAAAACATTATAAAAAATAAGATCCAATGAATACATATCCAATCTCGTGCATACGAGATTGAATATGCCTATGTTGCAACACATTTCTCATAATGTTTGGAGTCAGTGAGAGTTGAAAGAAGAAAAGTCATCGTGAAAAAGGAGTGTCGTCAATCCACTAGAAATTTTACCAAGTTCCTAAAATTTATTAAAATTTATTAAAATTTCTTTGTAACTATTTCTATCTCTTCCTAACTAATTATTACTAATTATTACTAATTATTACTATTTATTACTAATTATTCCTATTTATTACTAACTATTCCTATTTATTACTAACTATTCATATTTATTCCTATTTATTATGAACTATTCCTATTTATTACTAACTATAACTATTTATTACTAATTATTACTAATAATTACTATTTATTACTATTTATTGCTATTTATTACTAACTATTCTAATTTATTACTAACTATTCCTATTTATTACTAACTATTTCTATTTATTACTAAATATTACTATTTATTACTAACTATTATTATTTATTACTAATTAACACTATTTATTACTATTTATTCATAATTATTCCTAGTTATTACTAATTATTTCTAATTATTACTATTTATTGCAGTTTATTGCTATTTATTACTAAATATAGATATTTATTACTAATTATTGCTAATTATTTCTACTTATTTCTATTTATTACAAATTATTCTAAATTATTCCAAATTATTTTTAATTATTTATAATTATTGCTAATTATTCCTAATTATTACTAATTATTCCTAATTATTACTATTTATTTCTATTTATTACTAATTATTTCTATTTATTACTAATTATTGCTAATTATTGCTAATAATTGCTAATTATTGTTAATAATTGCTAATTATTACCAATTATTGCTAATTATTGCTAATTATTGATAATTATTGATAATTATTGCTATTTATTCCAAATTATTACTAATAATTCCTAATTATTGAAAAATATTGCTACTTATTGGTATTTATTGCTAATTATTGCTACTTATTTCTAATTATTGAAAATTATTGAAAATTATTGCTTATTATTAGTATTTATTAGTAATTACTAGTAATTATTAGTATTTATTCCTAATTATTAGTATTTATTCCTAATTATTAGTATTTATTACTAATTGATAGTATTTATTAATAATTATTACAATTTTTACTAATTATTACAATTTCTTACTAATTATTAAAAGTTATTACAATTTATTACATTTTATTACTAATTATTACAATTTATTAATAGTTATTACTAAATATTACTACTTATTACAATTTATTACTAATTATTATAATTTATTACTAATTATAACAATTTATTGCTAATTATTACTAATTATTACAAATTATTACAATTTATTAATAATTATTAATAATTATAACTAATTATTACTAATTATAACTATTTATTACTAATTATCTGTATTTCTTCCTAATTATTCCTAATTATTCCAAATTATTCCAAATTATTAATAATTATTCATAATTATCACTAATTATTCTTAATTATTACTATTTATTCCTAATTATTACAAATTATTCGTAATTATTACTAATTATTCCTAATTAATACTAATTATTTCTAATTATTACTATTTATTACTATTTATTCATAATTATTGCTATTAATTACTAATTATTTCCATTTATTTCCAATTATTACTAATTATTGATAATTATTCCTAATTAATGAAAATTGTTCAAAATTATTGCTAATTATTCCTAATTATTGCTAATTATTCCAAATTATTGTTAATTATTGCTAATTATTAGTAATTATTACAAATTATTTGTATTTATTAGTGATTATTATTAATTATTAGTATCTATTACTAATTATTAAAATTTATTACTAATTATACAATTTAATAAGAATTATTATTATGTATACCTATTTAATACTAATTATTCATATTTACTACTAATTATTCTTATTTATTGATATTTATTGCTACTTGGTACTAATTATTGATATTTATTGATATTAATTGCTATTAATTTCTAATTATTGAAAATAATTAATAATTATTGCAAAATGTTGCTAATTATTGCTAGTTGTTCCTAATTATTCTTAATTATTAGTATTTATTACTAATTATTTGTATTTATTACTAATTATTATTATTTATTAATAATTATTACAATTTATTACTAATTATTACAATTTATTACTAATTATTACAATTTATTAGTAATTATTACAATTTATTGCTAATTATTACTAATTATTACTAAGTATTACAATTTATTACTAATTATTACAATTTATTACTAATTAAAAAAATTTATTATAAATTATTACAATTTATTTCTAATTATTGCAATTTATTACTAATTATTACTATTTATTACTAATTATTACAAATTATTAGCAATTATTACAATTTATTACTAATTATTACTAATAATTAATAATTATTAAAAAAATTAATAATTATTACCAATTATTACTAATTATTTATAATTATTACTAATTATTTCTAATTATAACTAATTATTACTAATTATTACTAATTATCAATATTTATTACTAATTGTATTTATTTATTACTAATTATCTTTATTTATTACTAATTATTACAATTTATTACTAATTATTACAAATTATTACTAAGTATTAGTATTTTTTAATTAATATTACTAATTATTTGTAATTATTACAATTTATTAGTAATTATTACGGATTATTACTAATTATTACATTTTATTACTAATTATTACAATTTAATAGTAATTATTACTATTTATTACTCATAATTACTATTTATTACTATTTATTAATAATTATTAATATTTATTACTAATTATTAGTATTTATTATTATTTATTACCAATTATTTTTAATTACTACAAATTAATTATATACAATACTAATTATCGTTAATAATTATTAATTACTACTAATTAATAAAAATTAGTACTAAAATTTTTAAATTAATAGTACAAATAAATACTCATGACAAAACAATTTACATTTAATTTAATTACAACTAATCAACAATAATAAAAATTAACATAAAAATGGAATAATAAATAAATTAAATAAAACACAATTACCTTTAAGCTTGATTTTCTATTGATGTAGACGGCTTCACAACATATTCGATAACAAAAAAATTTACTTAGTGAAATTTTCCGTCTAAAATCAATGTTTAGAGAGAAATAGGATCTAAGAATTGAGAGGAATGAGAGGAAAAACAGATTGGGGTATATATAGGTTAGATTATTTGCAATGGGATACCCCTCACAAATAATATCTTTAGCGATGGGACCCGTCGCAAATATCTACGCCCACATTAATTACTATCAGCAGTTAAAAAGTTATTTGGGACGGGTCCCATCGCAAATAGTCCTCGCCGACACACCTTTTGCGACGAGACGCCATCCGATCGCAAAAAATCTATTAACCGCCACCAAGTATTTTTGACGGTGGGATCCCACCATTGCAAATAACATTCGCGAGGTTTTGCGCGCTTCCCGCGCTAAAAGTTTTGCGCCCTTCCCGCGACAAAAGTTTTGCGATGGGAGACGAAATCCCGTCGCAAATAATTTGTTATTTGCGATGGGTCGTTACCCCCGTCGCAAAAAGTATGTTGCAAAATGTCCTTTTTTCCCGTAGTGATGGCTCTAACTAATCAAGAATTATGATTATACGATATACTACCACCTAGGGAAGAAAAATAAGGTGTCATTTGCTATGGGCAAAAAAATTCATGGAGTACCGAACAAGATGAGAGCTGAAATGGATCATATATTAATGTATCTAGTAAATATGGATATAAGAATAATCATGATAGTTGAAACACCGGTACTTTTTCAAATGTTTGCCAATCCATCTTTACTAGAAAAGAAAAAAGTTCTCAGACTGATGATGAAAAGTTTAAAAAGAAAATTAAATCTTTGAATGATGGGATATTGATTGACTTTGTATATGAAGAGGGAATTTTGAAATTTGTGAAGAGGCGTTGTGTTCCTGATATACCAGATCTAAAAAGGGGATTGTCTAATGATTCTTATAGCTCCAATTTCTCTATAGACCCTAGTAGAACTAAGATGTATAGACATTGAGGGAACATTTTTTTAGGACAACAGGAAAAGATAGATTGCTAATTATGTGTCAAGATATATGGTTTTTCAACTGGTGAAGGCTGGAAGACAACATCCTGGAGGATTCATGCGACCTCTTCCCATACTTGAGTGGAAATGGGATGATATTACAATGGACTTTGTCCTGGGGCTATCAAATACTCCTAAAATAAATTATGCAATATGGTCCATTGTTGATCAACATATCATTTCAGCACATTCTATTGCTATAAGAGAAGATTTACCACTTGAACGTTGAGAAAAACAATATATTAATGATGTTTTAGGACCTCATGGTGTACCCCTATCAATTGTTTCTGATTGTGATCCATGTTTTACATCATGATTTTATAAAAGTCATCAGGAATACCTGGATACGAAATTTCATTGGAGTACTGCCTACCGCCCTCAAACTGATGGACAATCAGAATGGTCTATCAAAACCTTAGAAGACATGTTGATATCTTGCCCACTCGACTTTCATGATATGTGGAATTAGTATTTACGAATGGTAGAAGTTTCCTATTACAATATCTTCTATTCAAGGATTCATATGGCAACATATGAAGCATTATATGGAAATAGATTTTGCACACCAACTAGTTGGGATGAAGTTGGTGAATGAAAATTCACAGGTCAGGATCTTGTTGATGAAAGAACGGGAAATGTGAAGATTATCCAAACCCACATCAAAGAATCTCAAATTAATAAAAAGAGATTTGTCGATAACCAAAGTAATGATTTGAAATTTCAAGGAGGATATCATGTTTTGTAATACACTGACCCTAGTTATACAGAGTTGGTGCATTATTACAAAACATTGGCATGATCACAAAAGATCGAATCTCAAAAGGCCAATTAGTTTAGTAGCCTTGGAGGTACTAGATTCATTCATAAGATTTACATTACATTATAGAATGGAAAACTAAAAAAATGTTTTCTCTATATAAAACACTCATATTCTATAGACTATCCATGCTGGTCAGTCATAATATACTTCTTCAATTCCTTGGAAAAATAAAACATAGAAATGGGTGAGTTCAAATGCTTAGTTTGGAGAACAATATAGCAGAAACATTCATTAATAAGAATAAACATTTAATTCAATGTTTAAAACTAAAAAAATCCATATAATCTTAAGCTTCATCATAATATGGAAAATATAAATCAAAATAATGCCATTTACGTACTCCCATTGATATTATACTAGTCGAATAATGACATGCAATATCAATATCCACATTCATAATGATGGAATGTATAATGCCAGACTTCATAACCACATAGTCAAGGCCTTGTGCGAAGATTAAAAATAAGACTTTTTTCAGGCCTTGTGCGAAGACTCTGGTTTGTCTCATGAGACATACTGATGCATCGAGGAGATACAGCGGGCTCCACCCGTCACTTACTTAGTCCAATGCAATCCTCCTATTAAAAGGTTTTAACATAACATAAACATTCATATTAAAACATGCAAAAGAAAATTCAATACTTTATTCATGAAAATGCATGGTATAAAAATAACACATCCATATTCAAACATATCTCAAAACCATCAATATAATATGGATGATTTTTATCATAATAAACCAACTTCAAAAAAGTTTAAAATCCATCAATGGATGATGACATAAATGAAAGGAAAACTATTTGAAAGAAGTACCTATTTCTATTTTGAAACCATTTAAAAGAAAACATTTATTTTGTAAATATTCTTATAATCTTGTAAAGGAAGCCTCAAAGGTGTTATAATGGTGGGAAATAGATGCACCTTCCATATAAGTTAAAAAAACATTCTTTCCATAATTTTGTTGAAATTGTCGTAAAGTACCTTATTTGGAAAATTATGGAAAGATTCCTTTATAAACAACTTATAAAAAATTAAGAAAAGGGAATAAATTACTTTAAACCATAGTAAAAATGTTTTGAATTTTTTTTAAGAAACATGGTTTAACACTCCAAGCTTCCACGATACGCTTCTCTTTGAGTAATACAATAGCATGTGTTCTATGCAACTTCGAGTTCGAACACACCACAACCAATCAAACTAGATGTTATGAATATTAATACCCATTTTTTGTAATTTTATAAATTTTTTCATTCAAAATGGACTTCATTTTTGGATTCGAAATATCGAAATTAACTTGTGGTGAATTTTTGGTCTGTTTCAGAAAAAATTCAATTTCTAATGAATAGTGAAAACACTGAGTTATAGTTTAAAACTGAATTTTTATTTTAATAATTATTTATTTTATTTATATTTATTTTAGGTCCAAATATATACATAATACCTATATAAGTTAAATTTAATTCATTGAGTCGGTTTATTAAAATTTTAGATATATAAAAATTTCATTGAACCTTTTACCGTCTTTTACCCACCTCGTAGGAGCATTTGAAAATTTACATAAAAATTAATTTTACCAATTTTTTTAGTTTAATTTCAAAAATCCAAGAGACATGGTAGATATCATTATATAAAATTCGGTTCAATAAGATGAAAATAATTTTTGGTGAAGGGTAACTTTTAAATTTTATTTACCACGATTAAAAGTAAATTGGGTAATTAAGGGTAAAAAGGATATTATTTTTACCCTGAATCATGTCTTAATTCTATTGGATAAGTGTAATTCGACCAAAATACACCTTAGTAATAAAATATTAACCACTTTGGTCCACTTGTATTAGATTAGGACATTTATTATTATTTAATTCAAAGAAGAGTTAAAAGAGTTAAAATCAAATTTTAATAAATAAAATATTTTTCATATAGAGTTACACATAAGATAAATTTTACTATAAATATTCATTATATAGATAAAAAGATTTACTACATAATTTTATTTTATTTATAATTTTTAGACATTAAATAATTTAATTTATTTATGACACAATGATGATGAAATATTTACCTAATTAATGAAATATTAAAATAATTGATATTATAAATATCCAAATAAATTTAATTTGAGACTTTTTATGAATTAAAATAATTATATAGGATAATATGAAAAATTATAGTTAGTTAGATAAATTTTTATTGAAGTAATAATGAAGTTATGATTTTAGAAAAGACAAAATACCAAATATTGTTAAAATTGACATAAAAGAGTTCTTAAAACAAAAATTCTATTATTAATTGATATTCTATTCCAAAAAATCTAATATTCAGAAAACCTACTTATATAATGATAGATGTATCATTAATTATTCACTTGGGGTTCTCTTACAAGTATATAGTATGTTTATTAACCATATAATATAAAAATAAAAAGAGACATGGTAAATGTCAAACTATTTAACTAAGATTAAAATCTAAAAGATAAGGTTAATATAGTGACCCAAATCTATATAAAACCTATTGGTATAGTGGTTCACGACCAATACCTAACTTATCCTTTAAATAATCCATTTTTGAGATATTAGAAACAGAAAATGATTTTATTATAAAATAATATTTCTAGCTTTTTCTAAGGTGCGCATCACCCCTCTTATAAAAGGGAACTCCCCCTTATCTCTAATTGACACCTTCAAAGCCATTTGGATCTTCCAAAAACTTCCCAAATACCCTCTGAACATTCCTCCCTTAACCATGTAGGCCTTCTTTTACTCATAAATCCAACCTAAGGATCCCATTTGATCAAATCAAAAGGAAGAACCCGAACAGGTAAATATTTCATCACCTCTTTCAAGTTTCTTTCTTCTTCCACATCTTCTTTCTTTGTTATTTAGATTATAAAATTATAACCCCAGTATTGTCTATATACATTGATGTTATTATAAATATGGTACAACAATATTCATTATTCTATCCATCCTTTGAAAGACATGTCACAGTACGTGCGTACGTACGGCTTACCGTCTCCACATCGTGCTATAATTGTTATTCAATATATTATTATTTGGATGGGTATAGTAATGATGTGTAATTGATGTAAATAATAAATATTGAATATTTATTATTCTTTATATTTGATATACCAACCAATTATATATTTTTTTAATATAAAAATAATGATATTGTCGATTGTGCATACGTACGGATTACCATATCCACAAACGCGATGAGATTCATTCTCCATAGTATACATTCAACAATAATTTTATTTATATGAATAAAAATAATGTTTAAAGACTTAATATGATTCACGGTATGAATAATATACATCCCATCCATAAAAAATATGACTCACATAAAAAATAATATAAAGGAAAACAAATCTGTTAACACCAGAAACGACGATAATACTAAGATATTATTAACAATGCAATATTAAAAGATCATATGTGACATCATATTAATGTATATGATTATTTTATAATTTAATAACAATTATTTCATTATTACACAGGAGGTTAACCTACCCTTGACCATGTAAATGTACAAGGTAAGGGTTAATTCTATAATCTCTTTATTATCTGAGGTCGTTTTTACGTAAGTATCTACTAGGACCTCTTTATCATCCACATCCATGTTTCATAAAAATATATTTCAAAACATTTTTTCTATTTACTAGACAATGAGTTCAAGTCCTTTATACACTATTTTTAAATTATATGTTTAGAAAGGAATCTTTCAGTCATTTTCCAAACAAGGTACATTATGAGCTTTTCGACAAAATTAAGGTAAGAATGTTTTTTAACTTATACGACGGGTGAATTTATTCTCTGCTATTATAACATCGTCAATGCATCCCTTACAAACTTATAGAAATATTTTAAAAATAATTTTTTTTTAATTATGTAACTTTAAATCATTTCAAAAAAAGAAAGAGATATTTCTCTCAAATATTTTTTATTTCATCTATGTCAACATCCTTTGATTGATTTTATACTTTTTTGAATTCGATTCATTATGATACAAATATTCCATATTTTATTGATGGCTTTTTGATATGATTGACTGTGGATGTGTTATTTTTATACCATTTATGGTTTATGGTTAATGTATTGACACATTATATGCTAGTTTTAATACTAATCTTTATGTTATATTTCAACCTTTTTATATGAGTAATGTATTGGACTTCGTAAGTGATGGGTGGATCCTGCTATAGCCCCTCGATGCATCAATAGGTCTCATGAGACAACTAGATGTGGAATTGGCTGAGGCATTTCCCAATTTGATATATGGTTTTGGCCGAGGCCTTAATCATTTTTAGACGTCTTGGCCGAGGCCTTGACAAAATGTTTCAGAATGTACAACATCATACATTCGCTCATTATGAAAATTATATTGATGGTTCATGTAGTCATTCGACTTGTTGAATGCCCATTTTTATGTTTTATTATGTCATTATTTACTCAGGTCATATTATTTCCATAAAAGTATTCATTATTATTATTTTTAAAAGCATGTGGTTCCAATTTATTCACCATGCTTAATATTTATGTTATCATCCACTGTATTGCTTACCCTTAAAGAGAATTTGATCTCACCCCTTTCTTATGTTTAAATTTCTTAGGATATGAATAGTTTATTTATGAGTGACTTGTAGGCATAATCTGGGAGGCTTGGATGATTATAATGGAATAAATTTGTGTTGTATTTCTTTTCAAGTTGTAAAGTCGAACTTATGTATGATTCTTGTTTCCAATAATACTAACCTGATCGGTATTTCGAGACATGATTTCATTGTGATCATGCCAATGTTATGTAATAATGTACCAACTCTGGGTAACTTGGTGTGGGTTTTTACACATGGATGTGGATGATAAAGAGGTCCCAGTAGATAATTACTTATAAACAACCATGGATAATTAAGGGATTGTAGAATTAACCCATACATTGTACTAGTCCTTGGTCGAGAGTAAGTTAAACTACTGTATAATAGTTAAATAATTCTTATTAAATTATACAAGAACTATATATATAAATATGGTATAATATATGATCTTCTAATATTTTTTTGTTAACAATATTATTGTATTATCTTCGTTTCTAGTGTTAACTGATTCATTTTCATTTATATACTTGGTCACATAAGACATGTTTTTCATAAAAAGGATATATTTGATTCATATCCAGAATGAGGTTATGTTAATTAAAAAATATTTTTAATCATCAAATAAAAATTATTCTTTAATGGTTTCGATGGAGAAATGAATCTCATCGCGTTCGTGGAGATGGTAATCTGTATGTACGCACGAGCGACAATATCATTCCTTTGATATTAAAATCATCGGTAAATGGATAGTAAATAATATATAAAGAATAATTATCATGTTATATCTATTATTTACATCATCTATATATCAATATTATACCCATCAAAACAATAATGTATTCAATAACAACTACACCAAGACGTGGAGATGGTAAGCCATACATACACACATATGATGACATGTTATTCATAGGATTGATAGAATAAGGAATATGGTTGTACCATTTTTATAATAACAACAATGTACATATAAGATAGTAGAGTTATTATTTTAATATGGAAATAACAAAAAAAGAAGATGTTGAAGAAGAAAATAACTTGAAATAGGTGAGGAAATGTTTACCTCTTCTTCGGGTGATTCCTTTTGAGTTGTTCAAAAGGGCTCTTTAGGTTGGCTTTATGATTAAACTAAGCCCCATAGGTTGAATTGAGCGAAGTTGAGAGGATATTTGGTCATGGTTTGGCTGAGAGAAATGGATTTGGGGGAGTGAATTGGAGAGAAGGGGATGTGCCCTTTTATAAGATAGGTGAGAGGCAACTTAGAAAAATACTGATATATTATTTTATAATAAAATAATTTTCGGTTTCTAATGGCTCCAAAATGATTTATTTCAAGGATAAGGTGGGGATTGGTCAACTAAATTCAACCAATTGGTTTTAGACAGGTTTGGTTCACCAAATTAATCTTATCATTTAGATTTAACTCTTAGTTAAAAATAATTTGACATTTACCATGTTTCTTTATATTTTTATATTATATGGTTAATAAACAGTCCATAAAAATTCAAGAGAACCACAAGTGGTTCATTATTAATATATATAACAATATATATTTCATTTTACTGAACAATATATTTTCAGGAAAACTATATCAATTAATAATATAATATTTATTTTAAAAACAGTTTTATTTCAATTTTGATGCTATTTGGTATTTTGTTTTTGATAAAGTCATATCATCATGATTACTTCAAAAACAATTCATTTAATCCACTATAACATGTCATAGTAACCTTCAAAATACTTGGAATTCATCTAAAGTCTCAAAATAAATTTATTTGGATTTTTGTAATATCAATTATTTTAATTTTTCATTAATAAGGTAATTACTACATCATAATTGTGTCATAAATAGATATAATTATTTAATTTCTAAAAATTATAAATAAAATACCATTTTGTATTAATTATTTTTATAATTTTAATGGATATATATAGTCGAATTTATCTTATGTATAACCATATATTAAAAATGTTTTAGTTACGAAATCTTGAATTTAACACTTTTAACTCTTCTTTAAATTAAATAATAATAAATGTCATAATCTAATTCTTGAAGACCAAAGAGGATAATATTTTAATTATAAGGTTTTTTTGGTCAAATTACACTTATCCAATAGAATTAGGACATGTTTTAGGGTAATTATAATATCATTTTTACCTTTAATCACACAATTTACATTTAACCATAGTAAATAAAAGTCAAAAGATACTATTCACCAAAATATATTTTGATCTTATTGAACCAAATTTTATTTAATGATATCAACTGCGTCTCTTGGATTTTTGGAATTCAACTCACAGAATCGGTAAAATTAAGGTTTATGAAAATTTTCAAATGCTCCGAGGAGATGGGTAAAAGGCATTAAAAAGTTCAATAATATTTTTATATATCTAAAAATATTATAAAATGACTCCAATGAATTATATTTAACTTATATAGGTATTATTAATCTATTTTCACCTAGAATAAATTTAATTAAAATAAATAAAAATTTAAATAAAAATTTGGTTGAAAACAATAACGTAGTGTTTTTCACTATTCATCAAAAATTGAAAGTTTTCATAAAAAACAAAAAATTCACCAGAATCTAATTTTGATTTTCCGAATACAAAAATGAAGTCCATTTTGAATGATTAAATTTATAAAATATCAAAAAGTGGTTATTACTATTCATAAAGTCTAGTTTGAATGGTTGTAGTGTGTTAGAACTCGAAGATGCGTACAACACAAGCTATTATATTATTCAAAGAGAAGTGTGTCGTCGAAGTTTGGGTTGTTACATTATTTCCTCCTTCAAATAATTTCATCCTCGAAATTACTAGAATATTACTACAGAAAAAGACTCGAGTGGTTTTTCATCATGTGTTCCTCAAGTTCCCACATTTCCTCTTCCATTTTATGGTTCCTCCACAGAACTATTACCACACGAGTCGTCAGGTTTCTCAACACTTCTTCTCTGGTATCCAGAATATTGAATGGTTCTTCACAATAAGACATATCGGGTTCTAATACTATTTCTTCATAGTTGAGTACATGTGTTGCTTCAGGAATCTATTTTCTCAACAGTGAAACATGGAACATATCATGATCTTTGGAGAGACTTGGCGGTATTTCCAAATGGTATGATACAACCAAAATTCATTCTATAATTTCGAAAGGTCCAATGTACCTGGGACTTAGTTTACCATTCTTACCGAAATGTATAACTCTCTTCCATGGAGATAACTTGAGGAAAGCCAGATCTCCTACCTAAAATTCCAAATCATTCCTTTGGTTACCAGCATAGCTTTTTTGGCTACATTGAACCACTTTATTGAGGGTTTGGACAAACTTCACCTTTTCAATTGTTTCCTCAAGAAGTTCTGGTCCAAAAAGTTTTTTTCCACCAACATCATCCCAAAAATTTGGCGTGTGACATCTCTTTCTATATAACACTATATATGGTGCCATCTGAATACTTGAATTGATGCTATTGAGGGTGGTAGGCACTGCTCAATTGTAATTTCGTATCCAAATCCTTTTAAAGAATTTTCCAGAATCATGATGTAAAATGGGGATCGTGATCATGAATCAATTGATAGGGGTACTCCATGATGTCTTACAACTTCATTAATATATTGTATTACTAAATGTTCAAGTGGTAAATCTTCTCTTATATCAAGAAAATGTGCTGACATGGTAAGATGATCAATAATGACCCTTATTGCCTCATTCATTATGAGAGTCTTTGGTAGTCCTATGAAAAAATCCATCGTAATATCATCCCATTTCTACTCAGGTATGGGAAGAGGTTCCATGAATCCTCTAGGATGTTGTCTTCCAACTTTCACTTGCTGACAAAACCATACGTCCCGACACAAAATTAGAAATCTCTCTCTTCAGGTTCTCCCACCAAAAATGTTCCATCAAATCTCTATACATCTTTATGCTGCTAAGGTGTATAGAGAAGATGGAGCTATGAGCATCATCCAAAAATCCACTTTTTAGATCAAGAATGTCGGGAACACAATGCATCTTCCCAAATTTCAAAATTCTAACTTCTTATACGAATTTAATAAATCTCCCATCATTCACAACTTTAATCTACTTTTCAAACTCTTCATCATCAGTTTGAGAACTCATTCTCCTTTATTGTAAAGATGGCCTGACAACCATTTGAAAATGTTTTTATGTTTCACCTTCCATGGTTATCCCCATGTCCAACTTTACTAGATCCTTGTATATAGGATCCCTTTCAACTCGCATCTTGTTCAAAACTCCATGATCTTTTCTTCTCAAAGCACCTTCCACCTTATTTTCCTTCCCCGGGTGGCAGTGTATGGCGAAATAATTATATTTGAGTAGTTCAATCCATCTCCTATTCCTCATGTTGAGTTCTTTTTGTGAGAAAATATAATTCAAACTCTTGTGATCAGTATAAATCTCACATTTTTTACAATATAGATAATGTCTTTATATAATCAGAGCCATGATTACAACTGCTAACTCATGATAATGAGTGGGATTGTTTTCATCATTAATTTTTATATTCCATGATGTATAGACAATAACTCCATCATTTTGCCTAAGGATACAACAATTTCCTTTCGTTGAAGCAATACAATAAAAAACGAAACCATCATTCCCTGATGGTATAGTCAAGGTATGTGAATTGACTAATATACTCTTCAGTTCATCAAAAAATTCTTCACATTATTTTGACCAAACAAATTTATCCACTTTATGTGTGATCTTGATTAATGGGTTAGCCATTCAGGAAAAATTCTAGATGAAGCATCGATAATAACTTTCTAAACCAATAAAATGGCGTGCCTCAGTTATACTTGTCTCTACATGTCATTTTAGGATTGCCTTGGTCTTTGAAGGATCAATAAAGATTCCATCCTTCAGACAATATGGCCTTGAAAAGAAACCTCTTGATGCCCAAATTCACACATTCTAAATTTCCAATATAATTTATTTCATCTAAGAGTCATTAGAATAATGTGCAAGTGATTTTCATGATCTTCATATATTTTTTACTATACTATGATATCATCAATAAATACCACTAAAAAGTCATCACGATATTCTTCAAAAATTATGTTCATTAGATCCATGAAAAAAGAGGGTGAATTAGTCAGCCCAAAAGGCATTACTATAAAATCGAAATGCCCGTACCTATTACGAAATGATATCAATAGAATGTCTTCCTTCTTCACACACAACTGATGATATCCATATTGAAGGTCAATCTTTCAAAAATATTTAGCTCCATTAAGTTGGTCGAAAAAATCATGAATGCATGGTAGGGGATACTTGTTCTTTATTTTATAGCATTGATCTCCCTATAGTCAATGAAGAACCCCATAGATCCATATTTCTTCTTAATAAAAAGAACATGGTCTCCCCATGGAGAAACAAAAAGGTGAATAAATAATTTATTACGCAAATCCTCTAGTTGTTTCTTTAGCTCCACTAATTCCACAGTGGCCATTCCATAAGGGGTATTTGATATGGGCCTTGAACCAGTAATTAAGTCAACGGAAAACCCAATTTATCATTTTAGAGGATGTCCAGGTAAATCCTCTGGAAACACGTCAACATATTCTTGTACAATAGGTACATCTTCTATTTTAACATTTCTTTCCTCACCTATAGATATTTCATTATCTTCTTTATAAATAATGGATTTTAGTTGAGCTACTATGGGGTGGATGTAGGTAAGAATCTGAGGGTGACATTTCTGCTCTAAATATAATTTGTTATTTATCATGGTCATCAAAAATTGTATCCTCCTTATTATTAAAATAAATTTTCGCATCATGGTCCAAAATCCAGTCCATTCTGAGGATTATATCAAATTCAATCAAGGGTATTACGATGATATCAGTAGACAAATAACATTTATATTCCTTAAGGGGAACTGATTCACAAAACATGTTTACAATGATACATCCCTTAATATTTTTTTTCTGATAACTCTCTTGTTAAATAAAATTGGTATTATCTAATTTTCTTGGAAAATTGGGAAGATTTGAAACAATGAAATGATCCAGAATAAAATAAATCATTGTCTAAACATGAGGAAACCATTAAATTACATTCCACTACATTTTTCAGAGCTTCAACCTCAGCAGTAGTGATAATATATGCTTTTCCTTGATCCCTTGTCCTTTTTTGAGGTATGTTTCTTTAGAGCTTAAGACATTCATTTGCATAATTCCCCTTTCTCTACAATTGCAGGATTCAACATTAATAGCCTATTTCTTCCCTTGGAAATCATGAGCTTGATGACCTTTTTCTCCACACTTTTAACAACCTCCCATTCCCTTCAGAAAAGTTCCAGGGTGTTTCTTCATAGATTTACAACATAACTTATATTAAAATTTTCCATTCTTCTCCTTATTTCCATTTATATAGTGTTCAGCAGTTGTATTCATCTCTTGATTTTCAATAAAGTCATAAGACATAGAGAATTACTTTTATATCTTGATAACACATGAGCCAATATCATCGTACGAGAAGGATTGTGAGACTAATGATTGATGGATAAATGGTTTTAAACCATAAAATAATTGATCAATCTTACTCCATGGGTTATGTAAACAATCTGCATCATGCCATGCTATCCTTGTAATGTTATCCTCATACTTTGCGAAATTCTCATCCTCCTTCTGCCACAAACTCATGAATTGTCTTTCCATATCTGGTTGATGGTCAAGAGGAATGTATTTTTCTATGAAGATCTCTTTAAACTCTCTCCATTCCATATTTGATACTTCTTCATCTTCCTTTTTCTTTTGAATTAATGACCACTATTGATCTGCCTCTCTTGTGAGGGGATATACTCCCAGGAGAACTTTTTCACTTTTTCTACTCCCTAGAGCATGAAATATTTTCTCTAAGGAACTTAACCATTTATTAGGTACAAATGGATTTGTATTCCCATTCAACAGAGGTGGTTGTTGCCTAATGAAGTTTTCCAACATTGATCCATCATGTTGCGGATCAGGTTGCTTCATACAGGTAAAGTTATTATTCATAACCTGAGTGAGTTGTCTCAGTATGGAGATAAGCTGATCAGCACCAGTTTTATCACTAGATCTAGTATAATTAACTTGAGTAGGAGGGTAATCCCTATATAGAGTATGTGGGTTGATATGGTTTCCATTACATCCAATATGCTCCATTTCTAAATAATGGCATACACTAGATTAGTTTATGATTCTGAATACATATTTCCAATCTTATAACAAAATTAACATAAACTGAACAGTTTACGGATATAATCCATAATCATAAAAAAAATTCTTTGAGGAAATATACTCATAAATTTTTCATAATGGTTTTTAAATAAACTGTTGATTATCCTCAGCATATCCCCCAAGACTGTCATAACCAAGAGTTCAGCAAGGCCCGTTGTCGTGTACCAAGATAACCCGGGTGAAGCACAAAACTCATTGTTCGAGTTTTCACTCCTAGTTAAATCTGTTCCAGAGCCGTCTCTACCTGCTAATATCCAGACATTGATTTATTTCTCGTAATATACACAAAATATGTATATTAGAAAGATTCTAGGACGTTCTTGTATTCTAATCCTTAAATACTATCTTATAGCAATGTGCTCTAATAATAGTTTTTCTAAATCTAGTTACCATGGTTAGTACTAAACTTCTGCTGATACAAACTGTACCCGTAAAGGCTTGGAATTTCCATGTAATTTTTATTTTTAAATATATAGGAATTTTAAGAGTCTGTTAAAATTGACATTGCGTCATTCCAAGGCCTAGAGTGCTCGGAATGAATTTTTTAACTTTTTTTCAATTATGTTCTGTAAGTGTGCAAGCGAGTTTTTCTAACTTCTGAACCGGTGCTCAGAATTGAAATATTATGGAACCTTTGTGCTCGCAATGCCAGTATTCACTTTAGTGTACTTTCACCTCGATGACAATTGGTTGAGGGTGGAAGAAAATATTTGGGTTTTTCATGGAAATAATAAAATAAAATAATCACATATTTTATTTTATTTGTTCCATCAACTCCATGTGGAAGTTGAGTAGTGGGGACCACAAAAACATAACCTCCAATGACTGTTTATAGTGGTGGGGACCACCCAAGCCTAACCTCCAATGAGAGGTTGTAACACCCCGAGATTTTATGAGATATATTCTATTTAATTTCTTTGATGTCATTTATTGCACACTACACCAAGATTAGCTTGTACTAAATGCAACACCGTATTAGCTTGCAGTATACACAACATTATTCTTGGCTCCTGTTACACACAATTTCATGTTTGTTTTGTAAAAATTATTCTACACAACATTAAGTATAGATTGGGTTAACGTATAAATGAAATAAGTTTTGATTATGTCATATGCAACACCAAAGAGAGCTTGCACTACATGTCTCCCTGACATGGCTTGCAATACACATAATCACGACCTTCCTCGATATCATGTGTAGTACACAATACCAGGTTTCACTAAATAATAATATATTCTTATAATATTATTATGAAAAATATTTTATGAATATTATTAACTAAATTTTTAATTTTATTACATTATTATTCATCTTAATCATTTTCTAGAACATGGTTTGAGAACAAAATAATTTTTTTGGGTAAAATAATATTTTTTTTTTAAAATGCAGTTTTTCCACTTTTTGATGGCACGCCCATTTTAAATCTAATGTTTTACATGTTTATAAGGTCAATTTTACAAGATAAAATTATTCTTTTAAATTAGGATATAAAAATTTACTTTGGATAAATTTTTCATATTATTCTGGTAAATTTCATATTTTAATAAATAGTAAAATCACGGTATATTTTAATTAAAAACAACTCTTTTCATCGTAATACTTTATATGGTTAAATTATAATATTTAATGGTTTTAAATTATAAATAGAATATATTTTTACCATTTAAAATAATTTATGTCGTTAGCATTGATTTTACATTGAATTCATAAGTATAATCATTTCAATCTTTTGCAAAGTTTTAACTTTTAAAAACTTGTTTTCTTAATAGCGGGATTAATTTTAAATTAATTTTTGAAACTTCTATGATTTTAATTTTGAAGATGTAATTCCATATTTAGAATCCGTAGGTCCAAATTAAGTTAATATGTTACTTTTTATTTTTGGGCACTATCAATAGAAACTACGGTAAATTTTATTTATAGTTTTTAAAGGTAAATCGGGTAATTTAGGTTAAATATAATATTATAAAATTACCCTAAAACATGTATTAATATAATTTAATGATTATATTTCGTTTTAAGGCATATTTGTCTCGAAATTTAATCCATTGGAACCCACTTTTTAGTGATTAAGACCTTTAATTTGTTTATTTTAAAGAATGTGAAATGTGTCTCACTCAAACATTAATAATTAAAGTATTTTTAATATAAGGTTATACAGAAAATAAATTAGATTATAAATACTACTTTTAATTTTAAAATGTTTTTCTTTGTTATGGTAATTTATTTGTAATTTTTAAGAGATATTTAAGTACCTTAGTAGCTTATACATTAATGATGGAGAAATTATTTATTTAGTTAAAAATCAGTAATATAGTTTTTATTAAAATAATAATAACCATTAAAATCCCCAAAAACCTGACCGAAACTTATTGGTAGTATGTATATAAACCCTAAACATCCAATGGTCTAATGTTTGATCATTTGGAGCTTTATAAATGTGATTATGACACTTATATTATTTTACATTAAATGAAGTCAAAGTTTAAAACATCATAATTTAATAAATATAAAAATTTACATGTTGTGATTTGAAGATGATAAATTCAAGTAAAAGTATTACATTGAAATATATAAGGTTTATCATCATCATAGTATTTTATGTTTAGTTTTTATACAACTAATAAGTACATTAAGAGGTTATAAAAAAATGATTTAGTAATTGTTTTATTAAGAAAAATATCAAATAAATGGTTTTATAAATAATAAAATAAATATTATATGAACTAATTAATGTTATACAAAAACATTATAGATTAATATGAATTGTTAGGAGTCTATTAAACATATATTTTTAGATATATACTCTCTATGGAGTTTATTAAAATTAAAATAAATAAACATTGTCAAAATTGACACTATTGTCATTTTATAAAAATAACATATTATACAATTGTTTAAAAATCACAAAAATATTTGAAAATTATAAATTGAAATATATATGGTCTCAAATGTCATTAATTTATCAATTATGGACAGTTCACAAGACTTAAGTAATATTTTATAACAATTTAAAATTTAGAATATTATTACCACAAATAAAATTAAACAGAATAACTAAGTATAAATCAAGTTTGTAAGGTTTAAAATAATTTTACAACATGTATAAATCTTGTTGGTTGATGAGATTAATACCCTATCTCATATAATATTCTTATTTGAGTCATTTGTGGTGGTTTGTAATTTTTTTGTGTGTTTATTATAAAGTAATAATTTAGAGGTTTCCAAAAGTGCCCCTCTCCTCTCTTATAAAAGGGCACCTCCTCCCTCTCTCCTCACACTACATTGAGACTTAATACTCGGCCAAAACATGACCATTACTATTCACCACATCACTAGAAACATACTAGAGGTCTTGGTCTTCTTCAATGACCAACGTTGTATCCCTAAGAGGAGGTTTAGAAGAGGTGCGTCGAAGAAGAGGTAATATCCTTTACCGATTCTTTCAAGTTCATTTCTTCTTCTACTTCCTCTTCTTTAGTTGTTTCATAATAAAGTAATAACATCCGTATCAATCATATACTGATATGTTATTATATATATTTACAAACCCTATTTCACCTTTCATCCATCCTACGGAAAATGAAATCACCGTGTGTGCGTACGTAAGGACTATCGTCTCCACATCGTGGTATAATATATTTTTTCCACCAAAACCATACTTGGATGGGTATAATGGTGTAAAGAATAACCATACATGGTTATTATAATATGATAATAATTCTGAGATATTATATCATCCACTATAATTCTGTTCAATAATTATGGTAACGATATCATCGCTCGTGCGTACGTACGGATTTCCATCTCCGCGATGCGATGAGATTCATTATCCATGTTATCCTTTCGAGAATGATTATAAAGTATATATAATCATTAAATATATTAAATAATAATTGTAATATATATATATATATATCTCTTCTACTTACTTCAATTCAATTCAATAAGGAAATGAAAACAACCTTCATGCGTACGTACGGTCTACCGTCTCCATGGACGGTGTTTTTCATTTCGTTATCTATCTATTATATAGATATATATAATGAATATATAAATATTTTTTTACATTCATGATGTAAGTAAATCATGATATATGTAATATTAATATCAATAACAACAAGTCCACACACGTACAATAAATGAAACGATTTTACCCAAAACATGACTTTAACATGGAACTGACAAATGAACGGGTAATATAAAGTCATAAGTGAATCATATATGATATCATAAATGTTATTATGGTTCAGGTTACAGGTTAATAATATATTTAAACCCACTATAGAATATTCTTGGACACATACGGAAGAAATTGGACATAAGGTGAGGGATAATTTTTCAATTCTCATTTTTATCCGAGATTTCTTATACGTAAGAATTTACTGGGGTTTTATTTTTCATTCATGTCCATAAATATATTTCTCATAAAGTGTATAACATTATTACATTATTGTTTAAAGTCATGTTTACCCCTATTTTACTTTTACATTGTGTTATGGAAGGAATCTTTCATTTGTTTATCATATGAGGATCTTTTTGACTTTTCCGGTAAAAGTACAAGGAGAATGATTTTTTATCTTATACGGCATGAATGGATTTTAACAGTTTCATAACACCTAATTTTCATGAAGCATACTTTACAAGATTTCATGATTATTTTTAATAAAATAATTTTCATTTATAATTTCATGGAATTTTGTGAAAAGAAATTTCTTTTGAAGAAGAAAGGATATTTTCCTCAAGAATTCATTTCATGTTTTTTATACAAACAATTTTCCATATAAGATAAAATTATTTAGTATGTTTATGTTTCAAGTATAATGTCTCTATGATTTACATGGTTTCATTTTTTTACGATCAAATTATATCCATTTATTCTATATGGAATTTTTTATGATTGGATGATGTTTTGGAAACCCACATTACTTATTGGGTTGTGATGAATAACTTATGTTTATTTTGTGGCACATGAATGAAAGATTTCAATATGATATGGGTGGTACCTATATCTCCCTCCAATTAATTGGGTAAATATTTATATCTTATTCGATAGACATGGATGGAATGGCAAGTAAATCTAGCTCAGTAATACAGGGCTAGAATGACAAGTAGACTCGGTTCAGTAATTGTCATTGTCCACTATGATGGTCTTGGCAGAAATGTGTTGGCTACTATGGAAATCGTATCATGAGATTAATGGTTTTCCAAAATTACATGTTTTATTACCATGCTATTTTATCATGATTAATGTTCCTTAATGATATATGCCTTACGTTCTTCCAAGATTTATTTTACAACTGAATATTTTAATGTTTAAACATTATGTTCATGTCTTTATGTTCAAACATATATGGTTTGTTTTATTTTCTCCATGCTTACCCTTACTGAGAATTTGAGCTCACCATTTTTATGTTTTATTTTCCATAGGATATATATAAAGGTTTTAGGTAAGAAAACCCAAGCGGAATATCTTTATGGGAGATGTTGAATATCTTTCACCATGATTAGAAGATTATGTTCTGAGTTTCCAAAGACACTAAACTAATACTGTCTTTGGCATATATTTTTTTCATGAATTAAGTGTTCTCCAATATTAATGTAATTTCCATCTACATCATGCTTTGGGTCTCTACAGTTGGTATCTGAGCGAAGGTTTAGTCAACCATTGGAAACTAGGATGCGAAAATTTTAGTGAGATCCATAGAGATATTTCTATAGTATGTCTATGGATGTCCCTGAGGTTAGGTATAAGTATAGGCTATAGTCTTAGAGTTTCAGTAAAAATCATAGAATTAAACCTATTATCTTAGATATTTAAGGTACACCCCCTTTATTATGTTGTTTTCCTTGCATCATTTTTGCCTCTCACACTATAATTTTTGATTTCTAGAAAATGGATGGCAAAAGGAAGATTCATGTTAATGGAGAATATGATGGACAATGGAACGATATTCTTCATGAGATACAAAATGAAAGGGTATTTTGAAGGAGAAACATAGTTATTATTCCTAATCAAAAATCTCATAATATGATCAATAATATCAAATTTGGTAAGATTCCTAACTCAGATAATAATAGAATGATGGTGTTTCATGATGATCATAGAGGAAAGAAAGATCAATTTCCCTCATGTAAGTCATGTGGGAAGAGGCATCATGGAGAATGTTTCAAAGGAACTGGAATATTCTTTGGGTGTTGAAAAGAAGGACACAAAGCTAGTAATTGAAAAGGAAAAGGTTCAGTTAACACAATGGAAAAGGATAATGTTATTGCTAATACATCAATAACGGTTAAATGTTTTAAATGTAAAATGCATGGGTATTATGAAAACCAATGTCCTAAGGTAAAATCTCATGAATATAATCAGCACGGTCGCATGGGTAGTATTTATGTTGATGATGATGAAGACACATCAAATGATATATAAGATGAAAGAAGTGTTGAGGAATAAAATGATGAAACTCAGTCAATGGTTTGAGAAGGTAGTGGAATGATTGCATGTTTATCAAGAATAATGTATGGTACTATGGAATAATGAAAAATCTAAGGATAATAACACTTTTGTCTTTCCGTGAGTATTTGAAAGTATACGATGAATAGTATCATTAACCATGAAAAGTGATTGAAATATTTTTGGAAAGCAGATGATATGAGAATAATGAAGGGATAAAGAGAAAATAATATGTTTGATAGTATTAATGAGCTCATTATTGACAAAAGGAAAAATTGATATCATGGTTTGAGTATATATAAATTATGGGATTTTGTTATGTTGAAAGAGTTACCTTTTGACAACATTCATGTTCTCACTAAGGTTTTATGAGAATTATGTTTCAATAGAATACATGATTAAGGTATTCACATGTTTGGAATGTGATAAAAAAGATATATCTTATGATATATGGGGGATAAATGATGGAATTCACGTTCTTGATATGTGACTTTTCGAGTAATCATTTTCTTTATACAATTAGTTTGGACAGATGTATTTATGATAAGTCTAAATATTGGAATGGATTTTGTAGGACATCAGATTGTATTGATTAAGGCTAGAAATTTTTTTCAATATTATTTTTGTAATGCTATAATAGTGTAGTTTTAAAAAAAGTACATCCTACAGGACGGGGGATAACCCATCGCTTTAGACAAGGTTGCGGGAATCAAACCCACAACTGAAGTGCGACAAGCCTTTATCACCTACTACTGGCCTAAATGATGTACCTGGTTATTAGAAACAAGTTTTATTTTATTATGCAGGATGATAGATGAAGTATAAGTCCATTTTTGGAACCATATATGATTAATCTCACCATAGAGGGACTAATGTATATAAATTTTTCTAACCTTATGTTTGAGACATATGGAATGACCTATCAATATATCGTATGATCTGATAACTATTCACGAAAGACAAATTCAACTTCATTTTTTTAAGAGATGAAGTGGAAATTGTTCATGGAACGAGCAATGGTGAGATTTTACCAAAATCAAGTAAGTAGTTCTTTTAATTCAAAAAATTTTCAAAATTTGGGAAATGATCTTGAAAACCAAAAATGTTGTCCTAGTGCCCTTATATCTGATGAATCAGATGGTACCTTAGATCATCAAAAATTAATGGCTTTGTTATTATTCGTTTTTTCATAGCCATGCCCTCTACCACTCTTCATTAGAAGTTGATGGTTATATTTATCTTCCATATCCATATTTTCACATATGTTCTCCTATGTGGAAACCCAGTAATGAGTTAATTTGGTTAACCTTTATGCTTATTACTTCAGTTTTTAAAATTAGGTTTTAGAATTCCTTTTCATGATGTGGGTTTCTATGAATGAATCATTCAAGTAGTGAACGATTTATAACCCGGATGAATTTAGAGGGAAAATTTAATTTTAAGGGGGGTAGAATGTGACACCCAAGGATTTTATGAGATATGTTATTTTTAATTTCTTTGATTTCTTTTATTTTACACTACACCAATATTAGCCTGTACTATATGCAACACCTTATTAGCTTGCAGTATACACAACACTATTCTTGGCTCATGTTACACACAATTTCTCATTTGTTTTGTAGAAATTATTATACGAAACATAAATATAGATTTTGTTTAATGTATAAATGAAATAAGTATTTATTATGTTATACACAACACTAAAGGGATCCTGCACTACACGCAGCACTGACTTGTCTTGCATTACATGAAATCACGACCTTCCTTGATAGCGTGAATAGTACGCAGTACAAGGTTTCACTAAACAAATATATATTGTTATAATTTTATAATTAACTAGCTGTTACGAATAATATTAAATGAATATTGAACTTTATAACATTATTATTCATGTTACACATTTTTTAGAATATGGTTTGAGAACAAAATAAATTTTTCGGGTAAAATAATTATTTATTTAAAAAATGCAGTATTGCCCCCTTTTGATAGAGCACCCAATTTAAATATATTTTTGACATGTTTATAAGTTCAATTTCACAAAATAAAAATTTTCTTTGGAATGAGGATATAATAATTTACTTTGGAGAAAATTTTCATATTATTCTAATAAAATTCATATTTTAATGAATAGTAAAAACACACTATATTTTAATTAAAAACAACTTTTTTCATTGTAATAATTTATGTTGTTAAATTATAATATTGAATGGTTTTAGAGTATAAATATAATATATTTTTACCAATAAATATAATTTATGTAGTTAGAATTGATTTTACATTGTATTCATACGTAAAATCATTTCAATCTTTTGCAAAGTTTTAACTTTTAAAAAATCATTTTTTTTACCACAGGATTAATATTAAATTAATTTCTTCAATTTATGTGATTTGAATAAGGAAAAATTGATTCTAGATTTGGAATCAGTAGGTATATATTATTTTAATAGGCTACTTGTATTTTTGGGCATTATAAATAGTAACTACGGTAATTTTATTTATCAAAGTTAATGGTAAAGAAGGTAATTAATGGTAAATAAAATATTATAAATTTACCCTAATACTTGTATTAATATAATTTGATGATTATATTTCATCATAAGGAATATTGTGGTCGAAATGGAATCCATTGGAACCCACTTGGATGTTATTAGGACCTTTAATTAATTTTATTTTAAAGAATGTGAAATATGTCTCACTCAAATTTTAAAAATTAAAGTGTTTTTAATATAAGGATACACAGAATAAAAATTCGATTATAAACACTCATTTTAAATATCAAATGTTTTTATTTGTTATGGAAATTTATTTTTAATTTTTATGGGATCTTTAATTACCTTAATAGCATATACATTAATGATGCAGAAAATATTTATTTAGTGAAAAATCAGTAATATATTTTTTATTAAAATAATAATACCTTTTAAAAAGCCCAAAAACCAAACCAAAACATATTGATCGTATATATCTAAACCCTAAACATACAATGGTCTTATATTTTACCATTTATATCTTTATCAAAATCATTATGACACATATATTATTTTATTTTAAATGATGTCAAATTTATCAGCTTCATAATTTAATAAATATAACAATTTACATGTTGTGATTTTAAGATGATAAATTAGAGTAAAAGTATTCTTTTGAAATATATTAGGTTTATCATCATCGTAGTATTTTATATTTTATTTTTATAAAACTCAAATGTATATTAAATTATTATACAAAAATGATGATTATAATTATTTTATTAAGAAAAATATCAAATAAATGGTTTATAAATATTAAAATAAATATTATATAAACTAATTAATGTTTTACACAAATTTTATAGATTAATATGGCATGATAGGAGTCTATTAAAAATTTTCGTTCAAATATATTCTCTCTGGGAATTTTAATTAAATTCAAATAAATGAATAGTGTTAAAATTGACACTATTGTTCTTTTATGAAAATAACATATTATAATTTTTTTTAAAAATCACAAAAATATTGAAAATTTATAAATTGAACTTCATATGGTATAAAATGTCATAATGTATCCAATTATAGAAAATTCACAACAAATAAGTAGTTATTTATAACAATTTTAAATTTAGAGTTTTATTACCACAAATAAAATTAAATAGATTAAATTAGGATAAATCAGGTTGATAAGGTTTAAAATAATTTCCAAACCAGTCTAAATCATGTTGGTTGATGAGATTACAATCCTATCACATCTAATAATTACATTAGAGTCATTTTTGAAGGATTTTATGTGGGGTTGGATGTTATTATAATGTAATATATTAGAGGTTTCCAAAAGTGCCCCCCTCCTCTCTTATAAAAGGGCACCTCCTCCCTCTCCTCCTCACACCACTTTGAGTGTGCATGATCAGACAAACGCTTCACATTTCTCTTCTACACTTCCCTATTCACATACTAGAGGTCCTGGTATTCTTAAAAACAAACTTTGTTGCCCTAAGAGGAGGTGTATAAGAGGGGCGTTGAAGAACATGTAATATCCTTAACCGATTCTATCAAGTTAATTTATTATTCTACATCCTCTTCTTTTTTTGTTTAATAATAATGTAATAACATTAGTATCATTCATATACTAATATGTTATTATAAATATAAACCAACCCTATTTCACCTTCTATCCATCCTTTGGAAAACAAAATCACCACACGTGCGTACGTACGGAATACCGTCTCCATGTCGTGGTGTAATCTATTTTTCCACCACCACATTACTTGGCTGGGTATAATGGTGTAAAAAACTATATATGGTTATTATAATATGATAATAATTCAGAGATATTATATCATCCACTCTAGTTCTATTCAATAATTATGGGAACGATATCATCGCTTGTGCGTGCGTACGGATTACCGTCTCCATGACGTGATGAGATTCATTATTCATGTTTACCATTCAAGAATGATTATAATGTATATATAATAATGAAATATATGAAGTAATAATTCTAATATATATATGTATATTACATAATTACTTCCATTCAATTAAATAAGGTAATGAAAACAATGTTCATGCGTACATATGGTCTACCATGTCCATGAACGGTATATTTAATTTCATTTATCTATCTATTATATATATATATACTAAATATATAAATCATTTTTTACATTCTGTAATAATTAGATCATGATATATGTAATAGTAATATCAAGAACAATAAGCCCAAACATGTACGATAAATGAAATGTTTTTACCCAAAACGTGACTTTAACATAGAATTTACAAATCAACGGGTAATATAAAGTCATAAGTTAATCATATATGATATCATAAATATTATTATGGTTCTGTTAAAAGTTAATAATATCTTTAAAACCACTATGCTGGAGTCTCAGACACATATAGAAGAAATTGGACATATGGTAAGGGATAATATTGCAATCTCATTTTTATCCGAGATTGCCTATACGTAAGTATTTTCTAGGGTTATATTTTTCATCCATGTCCATAAAAATGTTTTTCATAAAGTGTTTAATATTCTTACATGTATTATTAAATTCATGTTTACCCCTATTTGACTTTTACGTTGTATTATGGAAGTAATCTTTCTTTTTTTACTATACAAGTAACTTTTTTACTTTTTCGGTAAAATTACGAGGAGAATGTTTTTTTAACTTATACGACATGAATGGATTTTGAAGGTTTCATAATGCCAAGTTTTCATGAAGATTCACCTACAAGAATTCATTATTATTTTCAATTAAATCCTTTTCATTTAAAATTGAAAGGAATTTTATGAAATGGAAACGATTTTGAAGAAGAAAGGATATTTTCCTCAAGAATTCATTTCAAGTGTTTTATCAAAACTATTTTCCATCTGAGATGACATTATTTATCATGTTTATGTTTCAAGTATAATGTCTCTATGACTTACATGGTTTCATTTTCCTTATTATAATATGATATTCATTTATTATATATGGATTTTGTTATGATGGGAAGATGATTATGAAACCCACTTTACTCATTGGGTTATGATAAATGATTTTTGTTTATTTTGTGGCACACAAAACAATTATTTCAATATGATATGGGTGGGACCTATATCACACTCCAATGCATTGGGTAATGATTTATATCTCACAAGATAGACATGGCTAGAACAACAAGAAAATCCAGCTCAGTAATACAGGGCTGGAACGGAAAGTAAACCCGATTATGTAATGGACATTGTCCACTATGATGGTCTTGGGAGAAATGCCTTAGCTACAATAGAAATAATATCATGTGATTAATGGTTTTGAAAAATTACATGTTTTATTACCATGCTATTTTATCATGATTAATGTTCCTTTATGATATATTTCTTACGTTCTGCCAAGATTTATTTCACAACTCAAGATTTTAATGTTTAAACAATTTGTTCATGTTTTTATGTTCAAACATATATGATTTGTTTTATTTTCTCCACGGTTACCTTTCTGAGCTTTTGAGATCACCATTTTTATGTATTATTTTACCCAGGAACTAAAGAATGTTTTTAGGTAATATAACCATAGAGTAAGATCTTTATGGGAGATTTTGATGATCATTCACCATGATTAGAAGATTATGTTCTGAGTTTCAAAAGACAATAAAATAATACGGTCTTTGGGCGTTTGTTTTTATCATGTGTTAATTATTATGAAAAAGTAATGTAATGTCCATGTACATCAAGATTTGGGTCTCTACAATGTTTATGGTGGTGGGGACCACCTGAGTCCTAAACCTCTTGATCTTCCCAATTAATGAGGGAGACATCTCTCAAATCTATCTTTAATGTTGAGAATCCTCTTGACCTTCCTCCGCATCATTTATGCCAACACACCACATTAATCTATCCAATTTGAATTTTTAGCCAACAAACTAAATAATATATATCGTAATCTTTTAATTTGGGGATAACACTTCAATTTTGTGGAATTGGGAGAAGGTGCTTTGGGAGAAAATCTCTCCAATGAAGAACACAAAAGAAGAATGCCTCTCCTTAGATAAATTCTTCTCCAAACATTGTCGAAGAATCTCCAAGGATGCACAAACTGAAAATCAAGGAAAAGTGTTGATGACCCCGACGTCCATCATTTTCCAATGATTTGCCTTCTTCCTCATGTCCTCATCGACCTCATCAAGAGAATGAGGTAGGGGATTATTTATGATTGATTTTATATTCTCATGTTCATTCCTACTAAAACAATGAACGCGGATCAAATATCTATTTTAGATTTATCCATGAATGTTTTTCATTTGTGGGATTGAGAATGAATAACTGTAGAAGCTTGAATTGAGGGTGTATGAATTATTATTTTTCACTTACCCCTTCTTAATATTCTTTTGTTTCAAGTATAATAGCTGCTTGTTATAACTCTAATTTGGATAATTCAGGTGAAATTGACATGACTTTCCTCTCTGTAAATTCTTGTGTTGAATTTTGTTGTTCTTCGTGATGGTGGAGGACATAGACCAACCACTATGGGGAATGAGAACGACGGCCGACAGTACTGTCGATCGTGACGAAGGTGATGGCGCAACAGCGCTGCTCCACGGCCCCCACCGCCTTGGCCGAACAGTTGTCGCGGCCTCGCCGTGCCAGCACGACCTAACTGATATCGCGGCCTTTCCGCACTACCCCAGCCGAACCACCACCACCGCATCACTGCGGCCTCACTGTGCTGCCCAGGACGATCCACCTAGCGGCCTCACTGATCCACCCCGCAGCCGCCTGCTCTGCCTTGACACTTCGCGATGTCCTGGTGGCCTTCGCGCCCTTGTGACCTCCGCGCCCTCATAACCTCCGCGAAACCCATGCACCCTTGCGAGGCAGGCAGACCCAGTGGGTCAGGCCTGGTCGATCTGAATCGGGTCAGCCCAGGTCAGGTCATGCTGGGTAGGGCCGACCAGGTCGGACCGAACTCGTGCCCACTACGACCTATTTACTTCCTTCTGGCCACAACTTTAGAACTGGACAACCATTTGACGAACCGTCAGTGGCGCTGGATATCTCGTTGTGAGATGGTCCCCTTTAGTATACCCCACAGGAGTTTTGGATTTAGATAGATAATGGTCTGGTAGGATCGAGCATGAATCCAATCATGCCCCCATGACTAAAAGGCTAATAAATCACAGATGGGGCGTCTGATTGATGCACCGTCTGTTGCATTGGGACCTCTATGTCATGGTGGAAATTTGGGATGATTCTTCATATGACTTCGTGGCAGTGGGAGTATCGACCAGTAGCTTGTGGAGAGGATCCTTTCAGATACATGCGAGCATAGTGCGGGAACCCAGTAGGTGGATGAGACTTGACAACTGCTGACCATTTTGACTCAAAGTGACTTGACATGCCTAGTGGGGAGATCCTTTGTGTGACGCAGTAGACCCACAGTGGGAAGAACCTCTATGTGATGTGGCATACCCATGGTACTTGACAGGAGGAGTACTTCACTTGGACACGAGGGGGATCACCTCTGTGTGATGCGGCAGACCCACTATAATTGACAGGAGGAGTACCTCAGCAAGTCAGGAGGGGGAGGTCCTCTATGTGACATGGGAAACCGATAGTCGAGAGCGCCTCTGTGTGATGTGGACGACCCATGGTACTCGACAGGAGGAGTGCCACAAAAGTCCAAGTTTATTGGGAAGTGCCTCTATGTGACATGGTAGGCCCACTATACTCGATAGATAAGGTGTTATCCAGCACCCTAAGAGTTTGACGATGTGACTGGGGCAGTTACTTGTTACTACCCCTAGAATAAATCATAGTGTGAGTTCATTCACTACCTCTGTGTTTTCCTCATTACTGAGATGGATTACTTGATAACAAAGGTATATGTATGGGAATATACCTATGTAGGGTTATCTGTTGATTTCATACATTGTGGTTGACCCTTTCTGGATTTTGTGAGACCATCAGAGTTTAGGGGTCCTTACTGTGTATCGTTATACTCACCAATGCATGGGATATGCCCGCACATCATTGTATTTGGTGAAAATGGCCAACAACGCTGACTAAGGCTGTGAGTACTAGGACTGGACGGTGCCCAGAGGTGGACCATACAGCATGTTGATATGGAGAGTAGATATATGGATGTGTAGTGCTGAGGAGGTGACCTGTACCTAAACTTTAGGTAGGATTCTTGGAGGAAGACCTATCAGGTGATTTTTCCCTTTTCTTTAGTTGTATTGTATCACAATTGTACATGTACTTTCTAGTTTTTCTTGTATTCTGGCCCCTTTAACTTACTTCACTCACTCTGTTTATAGTTCAGTGTACTTCAGTTCCTATCATGATGTGTTCTTGGTTACGTGGGCTCACATGTTATAAAGGCAATGACTTCCCTGTTTTAGGGAATAGTCGCCAGCCCCTGGCCTATGGAATGAGGGCTTGGGGGTAGTCAAGACACGAATACTTAGAGACAGGTCATGATAGTAATGCCCCGACCCATTTTTCCAAGAGTTGGTGCCTTATTACATAATATTGGCATGATCACAAATGATCAAATCTCGAAAGACCGATTAGTTTAGTAGCCTTGAAAGTACTAGATACATTCATAAGCTTTACATTACATTATAAAATGAAAAACTACATCAACATTGTCTCCATAGACCACACTAATATTCTATAGACTATCCCTGCAACTCAGTCATAATATACTTCTTCGCATCATGGGAAAAATAAAACATAGAAAGGGGTTATATCAAAATCTTAGAAAGGATAACAATATAGTAGAGACATTAATAAATAAGCATAAACATTTAATCCAATCTATAAATATAAATCAAACTCATTTTAAATTTAAACATCATAATAATATAAAATATATAAATCAAAATAATTCCATTTACTTACTCACATGGATATTCTAGTAGTCGAATATTCACATGCAGTATCAGTAGCCACTTTCATAATGATGGAATACATAATGATAGAATTCATAACCACATAGTCAAGGCCTTGTTCCATGACAACAAATAAGATTTTTTGAAGGCCTTCTTCCAAGACACTAGTTTTTCTGATGAGTCCTACGGATTCATCATGGAGATATAGCATGCTCCACCCATCACTTACAAAGTACAATGCATTCCCCATATAAAAATGTTTAAACATAACATAAACATTCGTATTAAAACAAGAATAAACAATGTCAATACTTTATCCATATTCAATAAATGGTATAAAAATAACAAATCTTGATTCCAACATATAAAAAAACTATCAATAAAATATGGAATATTTGTATCATAATAAATCATCTTAAAGCATGTTTAAAATCCACCAAAGGATGTTGACAAAGATGAAATGAAAAATATTTGAAATAAATACCAATATATATTTTGAAACAATTTAAAAGAAAACAATTATTTTCGAAATATTATTCTAATCTTGTATAGGATGTTTCGTTGGTGTTTTATTGGCGGAAAATAGCTGCACATTCCATATAAGTTAAATAACATTTTTTCCTTAATTTTGTCAAAAAGCCAATAAAGGACCTTGTTTAGAAAATGATGGAATGATTCCTTTATAAAAATCATATAAAAAGTAAAACAAGGGTATAAATTACTTTAAAACATAGTAAAAATGTTTTGAAATATATTTTTATGAAACATGGATTTGGATGATAATGAGGTCCCATTAGATAATTACGTATAAACAACCTCACATAATGATGAGATTGTAGAATTAACCATTACCTTGTACTATTTCATGGTTGAGGGTTTTTTAACCTCTTGTATAATAGAAAAATCATTGTTATTAAATTATACAAGAACCATATACATAAATATTATATCATATATGATCTTCTAAAATTGCTTTGTTAATAATATTTTAGTATTATCGTCATTTCGGGTGTTAAATGATTCGTTTTCATTTATATACTTGGTTACATAAGACATGTTTATTATGTATAGGATGTATTTTATTGATATCTAGAATGATATTAAGTTCATTAAATATTATTTTTAATCGTCTGTTGAAAATTATTCTTTAATGGTTTCGATGGGGAAATGAATCTCATCACATTCCTGGAGATGGTATTCTGTAGGTACGCACGTGCAACAATATCATTCTTTTGATACTAAAATCATAAGTAAATTGATGATATATCATATATACAGAATAATTAACATGTTATATCTATTATTTAAATCAATTAAACATCATTATTATACACATCATAATAATAATATATTGAATTACAACTACACCACGACGTGGAGATGGTATGTCGTACGTACACATGTATGGTGACATGTTATTAATAGGATGGATTGAATAAATAATATGATTGTACCATTTTTATAATAACATAAAATTAAATATAATATACTGGAGTTATTATTTTATAATATAAAAAACATTAAAAGAGGAAGTGGAAGTGTAAAAGAACTTGAAAGAGGTGATGAAATATTTACCACTTTTTCGGTAGATTCCTTTGGAGTTGATCAAAAGAGAACCATTGGTTACCTTTATGATTAAAATAAGGCCTCTATGTTTAAGTGAGGGAAGTTGAGAGGATATTTGGGTAGTGTTTTTCTGAGCCAAATGACATTGGTGGAGTGAATTGGAGAGGAGGGGAAATTTCCTTTTATAAGAGGGGTGAGGGGCACCTTAGGAAAAGATAGTAATATTATTTTATAATAAAATAGTTTCTACTTTATAATGGATATAAAATTATTTATTTCTAGTATAAGGTGGGTATGGGTCAAATAAATTTCAACCAATGCGTTTTAGACAGGTTGGTTCCCTACATTAACCTTATCATTTATATTTAACTGTTAGTTAAATAATTTTACATTTACCATGTCTCATTGTACTTTTATATTATATGGTTAATAAACATACTATAACAAGACAAAAACCCCAAAGTGGTTTATTTTTAATATATATAATCTTATATAAGTCATTTGGTAGAACCTTAGATTTTTAAGAATACCATATCAATTAATAATATAATATTTTTTAAAAACACTTTTATGTCAATTTTGACACTATTTGGTATTTTGTTTTTGTTAAAGTCATAACATCATGATTACTTCAAAAAAAACTCATGTAATCCACCCTAACATGTCATAATAACCTTTAAAATTAGTTTAATTCATCAAAAGTCTCAAAAAACATTTACTGGGATATTTATAATATAAATTTTTTTAATTCTTCATTAATAAAGAAATTATGGCATCATCATTATGTAATAAATAAATTTTATTATTTAATGTCTAAAAATTATAATTAAAATAAAATTATGTAGGAAATAATTTTATCTTTAAAATGAATATTTATAGTCTAATTTGTATTATGTTTAACCCTATATTAAAAATTCATTAGTTAGGAAAACATGAATTTCTCATTTTTAACTATTCTTTAAATTAAATAATTATAAATGTCATAATCTACTACAAGTGGACCAATGAGGATCATATTTTGTTCACACATTTTATTGGTGGAATTACACTTTTCCAATAGAATTATGACATGTGTTAAGGTAATTATAATATCATTTTTAACATTTATTACCATATTTACCTTTAATCGCGGTAAATAAAAGTCAAAAATTACTAATCACCAAATATTATTTTCATCTTATTGAACCACATTTTACATACTGATATCACTTTATTCTCTCAGATTTTCAAATTTCAACTCACAGAAGCAGTAAAATTATGTTTTATGCAAATTTTTAAATTCACCAAGGAGGTGGATAAAAGACGGTAAAAGTTCAATAATATTTTTATAAATCATAACTTATTATAAAATGACTCAAATTAATTACATTGAAATTATATATTTATTTTGTATATATTTTGACCAAAAATAATTATAAATAATATAAATAATTATTTAAATAAAAAGTCAGTTTTAAACAATAACGTAGTGTTTTTCACTATTCAGCAAAAATAGAAAGATTTGAAAAAAATACAAAAATTCACCTTAATCTATTTTTGATAATCCGAATCCAAAAGTATAGTCCATTTTGAAAGATGAAATTATAAAATACCAAAAAATTGGGTATTACTGTTCATAACAGATAGTTTGAATGGTTTTGGTGTGTTAGATCTCGATTTTACGTACAACAAAAGCTATTGTATTATTCAAAGTGAAGCATACCATTGAAGGTTGGGGTGTTACATGTTTTCTTTTATGATTCTCTATGGGAGGGTGTTATACGATTCCTTTAAATGAATAAATTATATCTGAGGTATATTGGACCTTTTGAAATTCTAGAATGAATTGGAGTTGTAGCTTACTGTTTAGAAATGCCGCCAAGCCTCTCAAACATTCATGACATGTTCAACATTTCACTGTTGAGAAAATTCATACATGACCCAACACATGTACTCACCTATGAACAAATAGAACATGAACCCGATCTGTCTTATTTTGTAGATTATATCATGATTCGTGATATAAGAGAACAATTGTTGAGAACCCGGATGACTTATCTCGTAAAAGTTCTTTGGGAAAACCATAAAATGGAAGAGGAAACATGGGAACCTAATAAACTAATGATGAAGAACCACGCGAATATTTTTATGTGATAATATTCTGGAAATTTTGAGGAAAAAATATTTGAAGGACGGTAGAATTTAAAACCACTTGCTTCCACAACACGCTTCTCTTTGAATAATACAGTACATTGTGTTGTACGCAACTTCGAGTTATAGAACATCACGACAAATCAAACTAACCATTTGAAAATCATTTATGAATAGTAATACCCACCTTTTAAAATTTTATATATTTAATTTTTCAAATTGGACTTTGTTTTTGGATTTGGAATATCAAAATTAGCTTAGGGTTAATTTTTGGTATTTTTTTGAAAACATTCTATTTTTGAGGAATAGTGAAAAACACTGCTATTTAGTTTAAACCTAATTTTTTATTTAAATAATAATTTTTTTTTTTTATGATAATATATATATATAATACCTATATTAGTACAATGTAATTAATTTTAGTATTTTATAATATGATTATGTATATAAAATTTTATTGAACATTTTAGTGACTTTTACCCACCGTCTAGGAACATGTACAATTTTTCCTAAAACGTAATTTTACCACTTTTGTGAATTGAATTTCAAAAATACGAGAGACACAGTTGGAATCAGTCATTAAAATGTGATTCAATTGGATGAAACTAATTTTTTTTGAATAGTAACTTTTGAATTTTTTTACCACTGTTATAAGTAAATAAGGTTATTAAAGGTAAAATTGATATTATAATTAACCTAACACATGTCCTAATTCTATTGAATAAGTTTATATCAACCTAAATAAACCTTAGGAATAAAATATGATCTTATTTGATCCACTTGGATTAGATTAGAACATTTATTATTATTTTATTTAAATAAGAGTTAAAAGTGTTAAATTCAACTTTTAATAACTAATCCATTTTTAATAGAGGGTTATAAATAAGATATATTCTACTATAAAAATTCATTTGAAATCAAAAAATATTTTCTGCATCATGGAATTTTATTTATAAATTTTAGATATTATATAAATAAATTTATTTATAAAATAATGAATATGTAGTAATTATTATTAATGAAAGATTTAAATAATTTATATTATATATATTAAAATAAATTTATACTGAGATTTTTGATGTTTTCCACGAATTTTCAATGTTAATATGTCATTATTTGGATTATTAAATAATTTTGTTTTCAATGTGACAATGTTTCTCTAACTTTCACAAAAACCAAATACAAAATAGTTGAAAAATTGACATAAATGAGTTTTTAAAACAAAAACTATTTTTTTAAACGATATAATATTCTTAAAGAATTAAGGTTCATAAAAAAGAATTAGAAAATGATTTATATGTAAATAATAAACCACTTGGGTTTTTCTTGGCATTTTATTGTATGTTTATTAACCATGTATTAAAATAACACAATAAGACATTATAAAAGTTAAACTATTTAACTAAGAGTTAAATATAAAAGATAAGGATAAAATGATGACCTAAACTTTTCTAAAACCAATTGGTTGATAGGATCTATATCCATCAACACCTTATAACCGAAATAAATCCAAATTCATCCATTATAACAAGAAAATTACTTTATAATAAAATCATATTTTAATCATTTCCTAAGGTGCCCCTCACCTCCCTAATTAAAGGGCACTTTCTCTTCTTTGAAATTCACACATCCAATGCAACTTGGCTCAGAAAAACCCTACTCAAATATTCTCTGAACTACCCTCACATCAACCTAGAGGCCTTAATTTGACCATAAAGTGAACATGTTGAGCCATTTTTATCAAATCAAAAGGAAGAACCCAAAGAAGAGGTAATTACCTCATAACCTTTATCTAGTTCTTTTCTTATTCCACTTCCTCTTGATTTGCTGTTTTCATTATAAAATAATGTTAGGTCTACAAGGCTGAACACCCTGAGAGGGGGTGAATCAGGGTATGACTAATTTAAAATTAAAGCTCGTTCTGATCTTGTTTTGCTGTTAAGAGAAACACTCTTCTCTCTCTTTCCTGTTGCACAATATAAACAGAAAGTAATGAAAGAACAGGGCACATCAATTTTACTTGGTTCACCACTAAGGGCTACGTCCAAGGAGCATATGCCGACAGGTTTCCGGTCGTACCAAGTCCACTAAACTTCACTAGCTGTGGATTACAATGTTTGGGCACAGTCACTCTGTCCCAGGCTCACTGCCTTTACTTGTTTAGGGTCAGCTCATTGCATTCCCAAGGGTCACTCCTAGTTTCACTCTCTCTGGATCACTGCCGGTGGAGAGATCACCTTTTTCCTCTTCCTATGCTCACTACACTTAGAAGGGATCCACTCACATTTTATAGACCTGTAGGTCTCTTCATTTGCATGAATAAATGTATCATCAACTGTTGATAGATGCTCTGTTATAGTCCACCTTTCATCCACTGATGAATACCACTTTGCCTCTTAACCACTGGGAAATTCACTTTGTAAACACCTTCGCAAAGCACACTACTTCGCTAGGCTCCCAATTTCGCGAAGCTCAAACAAGCATTCACGAAGCTCCTGCCATTTCGCTAAGCACTCTCGCGAAGCTCTTTCGTGAAGAACTCTCGCAATGCCCAAGCCATCGTAGAGAGACGTCCCTCATGAAGCTTACTAAGTCAATGCAGAGCTCGCAGGTTTCGCGGAGCTACAATAGCCACCGCGAAGCTCCTCTTTCGCGAAGCACACTGGCTCTGCGAACCACCTTCACAAAATGAGAGCAAATGATCTTCTCTAAAAATTATCTCTACTTCTCTCGAGGGGGTGGCCTCTATTTATAGGCGATTCCACCGACCCTTGACCCTTTCGCATGAAGTCAATGCCATGTCATTGCCAATTGCGATGCTCTGATGATTCTGCCGGAATTCTGTCCAAATCGCGAAGCACCACGGAAATTTTCCGTTCGCAGAGCTCTTCGTAATCGCGAAGCATCACTGTCAACATTCCTTCGCACCTTCACCGTGAAGCTTCCTCGCAAGCCCTTCACCGCCACGATGCGCTTTAACTCTTCCGTTCGCGAAGCTTTGACTTAATCGCGAAGCATCACGGCCTCCATTCTTCTGGTCTTCGCAAAATCCAAACCATGAAGCCTCTCCTCACGAAATTCATGTCATTTCCATATTTAATTATGATATTCATGGAAATCCTATTTTCTCGATGCTCACCAAACTCCAAATTTTGGACCCCAAAAATTGGGAAAACACTGGGAAACAACACCACCTTGTACTTCTCTTTTGTACCGCCTCCAGATTTTCCTTTCCTTTGTGATCGTTCATTGTAAATATGGATTGTCCACAACTTATCGATAACTCTATAATTCTTCATGGAAACCTACTTTTTCAACAAACACAATCAACCCAAAAAAACTGCAATGTCACCTTGAGGGACTTTTCCCAACAATCTCCCCCTTTGGGTTTGTTGACAATTCTTCATAACTCTTCTCAGAATGATTTTCTGCTCGTTGATACCTCACTGAGTCTTCTTCCAGCCGCAATCACCATTCGCCTCTTGCGACTCTGATAGCATTCAAGGATTCACTTAACACATACTCTAAGCCCACATGAGCAATTATCGGCGTGAGAAACAAAATTAGTATGAAAAGTTAATCAATGAATCATTTCATGTCAAACACCAATTGTTGATTCCAACCTGATACCAATTCTTAAATTGATACCAATTGTTGAACCACACTTATACCAATTCGTGATAGCTGGAAACCTTCTCTCACCATTAAAACACCATTGTTCTGCTTTTATCACGATCCTCATCTGTTGTGATTTATATGCTTTGATCAATCACTTCTAGCATCGTCTGATTTAATACTCTCCCCCTATCTCATTGCACTCCCCCTATCTAGCTGCTCCACCTGACAGCTTCTCCCCATATCATTCATGATTTATCAAATCTCCACACTGTCTCCCTTTTGAGAAATCACTATTTTCTCCTCCTTTGTCAACGAACCAAAAGGTCACTCTTTTGCAGTCTGTAACAGAGTAGAGAGCACATCAGCACATTAGGGGAAACAAATCATACCTCGTGGAGAGGGGGGGTGGCCCACATCCACATTGTTTCAAGTATGGGGAATCAACTGAACTCCCAGAGCCAGTCGATGCCTTTCAAATGCTTCCTTGGGTAAGGCCTTTTCAGAATTTCTGCAACCTGTAGCTCTGTTCGCACATACTCCAACTTCACAATTCCCTGCTCAACCTTCTGCTTGATAAAATGATACTTTATCTCAATGTGCTTTGTCCTAGAGTGATGGATGGGATTTTTTCTGAGATTTATTGCACATGAGTTATCGCACTGGATTCCGATCGGAGACTTCACTTCAACTCCAATATCTTCAAGATGCTGCTTCATCCACAATAACTGTGTGCAAGCTTGAGTGGCCACAATATACTCAACTTCCCTGGTGCTCAACGAAATGCAATCTTGATTCTTGCTTAAATAAGAAATACAAAATCCACCAAGTTAGAATGCACCACCTGACGTTTATTTTCTATCAACCCCTAAACTGGCCCAGTCTGTATCAGTATATCCCAATAACTCTGTCTGAGATTTATCAGTATATGTCAAGCCAAAATCCACTATGCCCTGGATATACCGAAGAATTATTTTCACTGAAAGCTTGTGGCTTTCCTTTGGATTACTCTGATATCTCACTGCTTGGCATGTGGAAAAAACAATATCAGGCCTTGTTGTAGTTAAGTACTACAAACATCCAATAATTTTCCTGTATTCGGTGATATTAACTGTCTTTCCATCCTCATCTTTTGATAATTTCATCCGGGTAGCAATCGGAGTCTTAATCTCCTTGGACTTCTCCATTCCAAACCATCTCAGAACCTCCTTGGCATATTTAGATTGAGAAATGAATGTTCAATTCCTTCCTTGTGTCACCTGTAGACCAAGGAAAAATGTTAGCTCTCCAATCATTGACATTTCAAACTCATTTTTCATGAATTCGGAAAACTGTCTGCATTGAGCTTCATCTGATCCACCAAAGATTATGTCATCGACATACACTAGCACCATCATCCTTTGATTACTATCATTGCTGAAATAGAGGTTTTAATCATCTCCTCCACGTTGGAAACCATGTTTCTTCGAATACTGATCAAGCCTTGAGTACCATGCCCTTGCTGCATGTTTTAGCCCATACAACGCCTTCTTCAGCCTGCAAACTTTGTTCTCATCCTCATGAATGAGAAAACCATATGGCTACTCAATATACACCTCTTCTTCTAAAACTCCATTTAAGAATGCAGATTTGACATAAATCTGGAACACTTTGAACTTTCTTTGCACTGCAATAGACAAAAATAGTCTGATCGTTTCCTGCCTTACAACCGGTGAAAATGTCTCATCAACATCTATTCCCTCTATCTAGGAGTATCCCTTGCACACTAGTCGTGCTTTGTTCCGAATCACTTTTCCATCTTCGTTCATCTTGTTGTTATAAAACCATTTAGTCCTGACGACATTCTTGTCTGCTGGCCTCGAAACAATCTCCCATGTCTGGTTCTTCTCAATCTGATCAAGCTCTTCGTTCATAGCCTGAACCCAGTTTTCATCTTCAGCTGCATCAGAAAAACATTTCGGCTCCAATTGAGACAAAAACGATGTTTGCTGTAATGATTTCATTCTTCGAGTCTGAACTGGAGCTGTCTGATCACCAATGATATTCTTCCTATCAATTTCAGCTCGACTCTTTGGCTTCCTTGCAGACACAGACTTGAAACTTTCTTGTTCATCATCAGTGTCTTCTTTTGAGTCAGCCTCTTCCACTTTTTCTCCCCCAATGTTGCTTACCTCGTCATAACTTTCATCTAGGAACTGTTCACTAGATCGTTGAGTATTCTGTTCATTTTCAACTATAGTGACATCATTTCTCTCAAAAAAACTTCCCAGCCACTTGTTGAAGTATTTATATGCTTTGATTTTCCCTGAGTAGCCAAGGAATATCCCCTCATCTCCTCGTGCCTCAAAATTCCTGTCATTTTCATTGTTGAAAATGAAACACTTACATCCAAAGATTCGAATGTATTTCAGCGTTGGCTTCTTTCCGTACCACAGTTCATACGGAGTCTTCCCTTAATTCGGACACAACATAGACCTGTTCGAAACGTAGACCGATGTCAAAGCTTCTTCCTTCCAAAATTTCTTTGGTAGGTCTTTATCAATAAGCATCATTCTAGCCATGTTTTTGATGATCTGATTTATCCTTTCAACCGCTACATTCTGTTGGGGAGTTCTCAATGATGAAACTTGATGCCTTATCCCGTGTTTCTTGAGATATTAATCCACTTGACTGTATGTGAATTCTGTACCATTATCTGTACGGAACTTCAAAATTATCTGCCCAATCATCCTTCTTGATTCCCTCCTGTACTGCTTTATGCAACTAAACACCTTTGTCTTATGGGTAATGACAAATACCCAGGACATTCTGCTATAGTCATCAATGAAAAGGACATAGTACCTTTTCCCATTTATAGCTCATGGTGAAATGTCTCCACATACATCAGCATGTACCAATTCGAGTACTCTGGATGATTTCTGTTCCTTTGGCATGTATGTTTTTCTGATGATCTTCCCTTGTTGACAAGCATCGCATGTATGAGTATGATCACGTGATAGTTTGGGAAGGACTCTAGCAGCATCACACTTTACCAGATCCTCCATAGATGGTTGGCATTGAGGACCAAGTCGCTTATGCCATAGCTGGTTTTCTTCTTCTCTGGATAAAAGGCATGTATCTTCTTCGCCACCTACAAGGTAGAGATTTCCCTTTGTCCTTTTTCCCTGTAGAACAACTGCTCCATCCTTTCCTTTCACAACACACATCATCCTGGTAAATCGGATAGAGTGCCCAGAGTCACATAGTTGACTGACACTGAGTAAGTTATGACTAAGACCCTCTACTACCAAGACATCAGCGCGTCTCATTTATTTTCCCCGAAACTTGGATTTCCCTGAGCCAAAAATCTTTAGGACTTCGTCGTTTCCAAATTTGACAACTCCTTCTTTTTCATATTTTATGCCTGTAAAAATATCCTTATTACCCGTCATGTGGGATGTGAAACCACTGTCAAGGATCCACACACCATATCGATCTGATGCTTTAAGGGAAATTTCCATAACTACTTCTTTTTCTTCTTTCTTCTTCTTGGTCCATACTTTTTCCTTCACACTCGGCATAGATTGAGACTTCTGTTCTTTCTCAGAGTATGATGGACTAGCCTCATTTTTCCAAACCGCAAATCTATTCTGCATTTTTAACTCACCAGTCAGTTTATTGATTTTCTACTTGTGAACATTTTGATTCTGGTTTGGCACATTTCTCTGAATGGTCGAAGTACAGTACCTAGCCATGTGCCCAAATCCTCCACCCCAAAAATAGTGTCCTTCAAAGTATGTTCTGTAAAACCGTTCTTTGTTTGGATGCCACCACTATTCTTTTTCCCTATGATATCTCTTGGATATGGAACACACATACTGTGAATGTCCCATCTTGCCACAAAAATAACACCTGATATATGGTGCATTAATTCGTGACACTTCAGCACTCCAAGTTTCCCCTTGGGATCTCTGAATATTCTGATTTTTCTATGTTCCCAAATCAATCTTCAATCTCGGGACAGGTTCTTGCGGTCTGACTTCAATTGCCATAGATTTTTCTTTTTGATCAAGCCCTAAGTCAGCCTTGACAATTGAGTTAAATCGATGCTTCTTTCCTGCTAAACTACTAGGCCCCTCTTTCATCTTTTCAGTCATCGGAATGATCTACTTTCCCAAGAATGTATTGGGAATCAAAGGATTTTCCTAGTCTTTATCTTTTCTCCATAGAAAAACAACTTCTTCTTCAAGCTCTTCGATATGCTTGATGTGATCTTTCACTTTTATGTTCAAGCCATCGATCTCCCTTTTCTGTTCTTCAATATTGAGCTTATACTCACTATCTGATTTTGAGTTCTCTGGTGTTGATAACCAGAGATTTTCAATTTCTTCCATCAACTCAGACTTCTCATATTCCTGCTACTGCATATAGAGTTGGGAATCACGAACAACATTATTGGCTTTCTTTGTTTTTTCTCTCCAAACATTTATCTCTTCAAGAGCTGCTTCCAATTCATCTTGCATATCAAATCTTCCTTCAAATTATTCTTCCTCTTTTCCAACGTTAGTTTCTTCCTTTTCCTGAGAACTACCGACGACAGCTACCATAACATTTTGTCTATGATCTTTATAATTTTCAATCTCCTCAACTTCTTCATCCTCAGACTCATCTGAACTTTCTATTTCCTGTGAAAGAAGATTCTTCCTCTTGAAGAAATTTCTATTGAACTGCTTCTTTCCTTTCAAATAGGCTGAAGATTTATTTTTGGGATTTTCAACCTCATCTTCATAATTTTCTTCATGACACTTTTTGGGGCATCTTGCTACAAGATGACCAACCTTTCCACATAGAAATCATGCTAGTGGAAGTTTCCCATTAAACATTCCTATTTCTCTTTGCAGATTTGAAGAAAGGAATGACATCACCTCATCTATCTCTTCTTCCTCCTGAGAATCTTCAATAGTGAGCTTCTTCATGGCCTTAAATGACACATCTTTAGATTTCCCCTTTTCCACAGCATCGTTATCATCATTTCACATCTCATACGCAACAAAAGTGTTGTGCAGGTTATCCAATGTCAGCTCTTTCAAATCATTATCTTCCAAAACAGAAACTTTCAGATTGAACCGATGTGGAAGTTTTCTCAAGATGCGCTTTAAAATTTTAATGTCTTCGATGATCTCACCAAGACCTCGCATGTCTTCTACCACATCATTTACCCTGTCAAATAATGCATCAACAGACTCATTCGGGTTCATTCTTTTATCTTCATACTTGTTCCACAACACTTGCATCTTTTCCTCTCTGACCTTTGTATCCCATTCATATATATTCAATAGCTCTTCCAACATGTCACGTGACGTTTTTCATGACATCACCATTGTATAGATAGGATTGGATAGAGCTCCCCATAAGGAATTAATATCTTTGGAATCCGTATCAAACTCTCTACGTTCAGCTTCTGATAATGCGCTACTATTAATATCAGCTATTATTCCATGCATTGCTGCTGTGAATACATCCATTACCAAAGATCGGAAGTAGTGTTGCATCCTATTCTTCCATAGCTAAAAGTTGTTCCCGTCGAATATTGGAATCCCTTTATGATTGGTGACTGCCATTGAGAGAAGAACTAATATCAACCTTTTCCTCTGATACCAATTGTTAGGTCCACAAGGCTGAATACCCTGAGAGTGGGGTGAATCAGGGTATGACTAGTTTAAAATTAAAGCCTGTTCTGATCTTGTTTTGCTGTTAAGCGAAACACTCTTCTCTCTCTTTCCTGTTGCACAATATAAACAGAAAGTAATGAAAGCATAGGACAGAGTAATTTTACTTGGTTCACTGCTAAGGGCTACGTCCAAGGAGCATACGCCGACAGGTTTCCAGTCGTACCAAGTCCACTAAACTTCACTAGCTGTGGATTACAATGTTCGGGCATAGTCACTCTGTCCCAGGCTCACTGCCGTTACAAGTTTAGGGTCAGCTCACTGCTTTCCCAAGGGTCACTCCCTGTTTCTCTCTCTCTGGCTCACTTCCGGTGGAGAGGATCACCTTTTTCCTCTTCCTATGCTCACTTCACTTGGAAGGGATCCACTCACAGTTTATAGACCTATAGGTCTCTTCATTTTCATGAATAAATGCATCCTCAACTGTTGATAGATGCTCTATTATAGTCCACCTTTCATCCACTGATGAATACCACTTTGACTCTTAACCACTGGGCAATTCACTTTGGAAACACCTTTGCAAAGCACCCTACTTCTCTAGACTCCCAATTTCATAAATCCCAAACAAGCCTTCGCGAAACTCCTGCTTTTTCGCGAAGCACTCTCGCGAAGCACTTTCGCGAAGCACTCTCACGATGCTCAACCTGTCGCAGAGAGACGTCCCTCGCAAAGCTTACTAAGTCAAGGCGGAGCTCGCAGGTTTCGCGGAGCTACAATAGTCTCCGCGAAGCTTCTCTTTCACGAAGAACACTGGCTCCGTGAACCACCTTTGCAAAATGGGAGCAAATGATCTTCTCTGAATATTCTCTCTACTTCTTTTGAGGGGGTCAACCTCTATTTATAGGAGATTCCACCGACACTCAACCCTTCCGCCAGATGTCACTGCCACGTCATCACCAATCGCGAAGCTCCGAATTTTCCACTGGAATTCTATCCAAATCGTGAAGCACCACATCAATTTTCCGTTCTCGGAGCTCGTCGTAATCGCGAAGCATCACCGTCAACATTCCTTCACGCCTTCGCCACGAAGCTCCCTCGCAAAGCCCATCACTGCCGCGATGCGCTTTAACTCTGTCGTTCGTGAATCTTTGACGTAATCGCGAAGCATCAGCGCCTTCATTCTTCTGGTCTTCGCGAAATCCAAACCATGAATCCCCTCTTTGTGAAATTAATGTCATTTCCATATTTAATTATGATCTTCATGGAAATCCTTTTTTCACGATGCTCACCAAACTCCAAATTGTGGACCCCAAAAATTTGGAAAACATTGGGAAATGATGCCACCTTTTACTGCTCTTTTGTACAGCCTCCAGATTGTCCTTTACTTTATGATCATTCTTTTTCAACATGGATTGTCAACAACTTCTCAGGAACTCGACAATTCTTCATGGAAACCTGCTTTGTCAACAAACACAATCAACCCAAAAATACTGCAATGTTACCTTGAGGGATTTTTTCCCAACAAATAATAACTACAGAACCTTTTATATACTGATATGTTATTAAAAATATGTTACAACCATATTAATTATTCTATCCACCCTGTGAATGAAATGTTTTTCACACCTGTGTATGTACGATTTACTATCTCCACGTCGTGGTGTTGTTTGTTATTCCAAAATAAATTATTTGGATGGGTATAATAATAAGTATAATTTATTTATGTAATAAATATAAAATTTTAATGATTTAGTATATATTAAATACTATACAATTACATATGATTTCAGCATCAATATAATAATATCATCGCTCATGCATACATACAAATTACCATTTCCACGAACGCGATGAGATTCATTCCCCATCGTAACCATTCAAAAATAATTTTCAATTGATGATTAAAAATAATTTTTATGAACATAATATAAATATAGATATGAAGAAAATATATCCTATCTATAACAAACATGACTTACATAACCAAACATATAAAGAAAAATGAATCAGTTAACACCCGAAGCAATGATACTATTAAAATATTATTATCTAAGAAATATTAAAAGATCATATATGATGTCATATTTATATATGTGGTTCTTTTATAACATGATAACAATGATTTAAATACTATAAAAGATGTTCATTTACACTATAATAATGAAAATTAAAAGGTAATGGTTAATTTTACAATCTCATGTTTTATCTGAAGTTGTTTAGATGTAAGTATCTACTGGGACTTCTTCATCATCCACATCTGTGTTTCATAAAAACATATTTCAAAAAAACAATTACTATTTACTAGAATATGATTTAATGTTATTTATTACCATTTAAAATGGTTTTAATGGAATCTCCTTGTCACTTTCCTAACAAGGTACTTTATGAAAATTTTAAAAAATTAAGGAACAAATGTTTTTTTAACATATACAATGGGTGAACCTATTTACCATCATTATAAAACCTTCTATGCTTCCCATAGAATCTTATAATAATATTTTTCATAATAAATGTTTTCTTAAATTTTAAATAATTTCAATGTAGAAAAACATATCTCTCTCTTATTTATTTTTGATTGATTTCATCTATGTCAACATCAATTGTAGGATCATATGCTTGTTTGAAGTTGATTTTTTATGATATAATCATCCATTTTATATTGAAGTATTTGGATTATTTTTGTATTTGGATGTGCTTTTTTTATCGAATTCATTATTTAAGGTTAAAGTACTAACATTTCATATGCTATTTTTAATTTTCATTTTTATGTTATGTATCATAATTTTCATATAAGGAATGTATTTGACATAGTAAGTGATGGGTGGAGCCCTCTATAGCTCCTCAATGAATAAGTAGGTCTCATGAGAAAAACTAGTGTCTTTGCACAATTACTTGACAAAATCATATTTGTAGTCCTATAACGTGGCCTTGACTATGTGGTTATGATGTTTGACATTATGCATTCCATCATTATTAAATTAACTATTGATATTACATGTGATTATTTCGACTTTTAAATATCCATGTGAATAAGTAAATGGAATTATTTGATTTATATTTTCTATATTATGATGAAGATTAAGTTTAAATGGCTTGTGTTTTAGTCTAATATATTTCAATAAATGTTTATTCTTATTTATAAAAGTCTCCACTATTTTTTTATCCTTTATGAGAATATAATCTCACCACTTTATAATGTTTTATTTTCCTAGGATGTGAAGAAATATATTATGATTGACCAGTAGTGATTTGATATTGGATATAAGAGTGTTGAAAGGGTACACAATGTTGTGGTTGTTTTTATTTCACGATGAAATGTGAAACTTATTTATGTATCTGGTACTTATAATTCTAGTAAACTAATCGATCATTCGATAATAAATCTATTGTGATCATTCCAATTTTATGTTATAATGGAATGACTCTGGGTAACTAGGTTCAGGGTGTATTATGCATTGTAAATGTTATACTGAGAACATCATGTCATAGGCATTCGAAATAGAGTAAATGTTATTCATTATCATTCAATAATAGTTTGGATATCTCACTATTCATGATAGTATGTTTTCCTCTATTATCATTTAACAACATGTGTATTTAGTATTTGAAATTCATTGTCCAAAAAATTGATGTTGATAAATCTACATGACGATCGTTATATTTTTCTAGAAAAAATTTGAATCATTGAATAATTATGATGGAATTTAATTATGCATTATAAAATTATTGGATTGATATAATTAACAATATATATAAATATAATAATTACCTTTTTCACATGTTTTATAAAAGGTTTCCCATAGAAAATCAATGGTAGTGGTTACTCTCAGATGTTCCATTTATGTATCTATGATTATATGAACATTGATATTTCTAGTTGTATCTCTAGATAGCTCATATAGTTGTGGTTAATTAGATTAACATAGAGTTGATCATTTAAAATTCTTATTGGAACAAAAAATTGACAAATAGTAAACTACATTCCATGATCGACTCACATGATTGTTTGGTCGATTCTTAACATGAAAATACGTAACATCATATATCCTTTCGATAGCATGATTATTCTTACAATTGAACCTACTCTATTTATGGTCACTCAATTAGGTATAGTGTTGATATAATTCCTTTTAAATGTTGAGCATGCCATTCCTATGAGAAAAAATACAATTGTTTTGTTTTTTATTTTAATATATGGGTTTTTGTAATTTTATGATGGTTTACCATGTGGTCATGTAATTGATCACATATATCATGGGGTCAAATCTAGAGTAAAACATTTTTTTCTATATAATAAATTTGCAACCATATAAAAGATTTGAAAATGTTAAACATGATTTTTATATTCTATAAAAAGGAATTTTTCAATTGAGATAGAAAACATTACCCTTTTGATGAAAATAAACCATTGAATAATTTTCTATTAATGACAAATAATTGTCTATTTTAATAATATATTTCTATTCAATGAAATTATTTTTATTTTTACGTTTGTCAATATTCCATTTTTAAAAAATATTTTCTTGTACCTATAATAGGTTTATACCATATGTAATACTCCCCCTTTATCTAAATGAATTTATAAATGGTTTAACAATGTAAATTAAATAAACTAAATAGAAATATTTTAGAATATGAAATATAATAGGAACATAATTAATAATTAAAATTATTTGTCATCAATTTTAGAAAAATATACTATAAAATCCATATCAGAACTGAATAATAATCTAAACATAAAGGTACGATATGGGTTAATGGGTTAATGGGTTCTGTAGATATTTAATAATATGAGAAATATTAGGATGGTTAAGAGTTATAGTGGTCTAGTAGTGATGAATAATTTTAAAAAAAGAATGATACGACCAAGGTCAGGTGAAAGAGTGATAACAAAAAAGCTTGTCAAAGGTATTAGTGATGTAAATGTTGTTATAGAAGAAACAATAGTTGAGGTTTCTCTAAGAGTGGTAGAGATATGAGGTAATGGTACAACATGATGTTCTACCACTAGTGCAATAGAATCATACATATACTGAACTGAAATACTTTTTATATTACCCATATCTCTTTTTAATTCTCATTAATTTGATGAAACTCATCCTTTTCTATCATGAGTGGATTTTTGAAAGCTTTCAATAACAAAATCACCTCTATAGTGGCATTGAATGTGGCATTCATACGTGCAATTTTTAAATCTGTAATAATCGATAGGAATTGAATATTATGGTCTAATTTGGTGTAAATCCATTGTAGATAACCCTAAATTACATGAATTATAAAGTTATTATTTTTATAATAATTGTATTCATCTTCATTAATTAAAAAATATATACTCTCTACATGAGTAGTAATTTCTATTTGATCATAGTTTCTTACATCTTTGTCTCAATCACAAATATTCTGAATCTTTTCATGGAATATCATTCAAACTAATTTGACATCCAAAATTACTAAAACAACATTATATTTTGATGAATAAGATAACATTTGATAAAAATTTGTTATCACTAAAATATAACTTTCATTATTTGTTTCTAGTTTGTCTAATACTTCAGGCTTTAAAGAAACAATTTTACGTCTTTAACAGAGAATATCTCTTCCAAAACATTATATTTAATTAATTAAATTGAACTATTTTCAGAAACTCACTTTTTAGAAGTTATTAAACAATACAAAAAATCATATATACAAAATCCTCTTCTCTATCATGAGTATTTTAATAGTTATAGTAAAAAATGAATTTTTTATATTTCAAAATATCATTCATCAGTATTTTAAAAAAATTATAGGTAATTATTGAGGGTTTAATTGAGGATGTTCTATCTTATATTTATCATGATGATCATTCAAGAGGATGATAACATTCAGAAAAAAATGGATCATTATAGTAATATGAATAATTATAACTAAAATTATGATTATTTCTCTGAGAATCATCCATGGGAGAAAATATTCTAAGATATATTTCAATTTCCTTCTAGGTGGGCTCAAATTCATCTTCAAGATCATTTATTTACACAATATTAGTTACAGTGGATGAATTATAATCATGATAATCTTGAGAAATATTAGAAGGAACATGTCCAGGACAAGGTGGGTTTTCCATTATCTTCCAGAAAATTTTATTAGATTTTTGTTTTACTATTAATTCTGACATTAGAGTATCAAGAAGCTTTTGCTACTCTAATTCTTCTTTCCTTGGAACAACTATAATATAATCTCCACCATACATCCTTTTAGATCATCATCATCAAGTTTTCTATCCATAACACTCTTATTATGTATATTATCTATTTTAAGAGAATCTATATCATCCACATTGTACTTATTTATATTTAAATCTCAAGGAGTGGTTAAAAACAAATTAGAATAGGTTTATTTGTAGTGGATTATTTATTATAATTATATGAATCAAAAATATGAGATCCCACAATCTCGGACATTAGTATGAATTCTATTAATTTGGATCCAAATCCTTAATTATTTTAGAATATAAATGAATTCGTCCTAATTGTAGAGACTTGGGATAATTTAATTCATTGGAGTGTGCATATTCTCTTATATAGTCTCTTAAAATATGTAATTTGGGTGTTTTTACATTATAAACTAAAACATTAGTAATCTTTTAAACATCATGATGTGAATAAAATTCCTCACTCACATGTTCTTATTGCTAAAGAATTTCATGGATATGACTATTTCCATGAAATTTTTCAATTTCCATATTCATTCTAAAAAAGTATTCTACAACTAAAGATTCATCCTCATCCAATGAATACTTAGAATCAAAGATTTAATATTGAAACAAACTGGGAACAATTAAATACCATGTACTATATGAATTAGGGATAAGATTAAATATATCATTTAATATCTCCTCATCATCAATCCAAATTCATTTCTATGGATTCTAATTGATCTTTATTATCATAAATGTATTCATATATAAAAGTAAACCTCTTATAAAAATCATTCTTTCAACTCCTAAAAGAATCAAAATTTCTATATTTCATCTACATGGAAATGAAAATCTTGAAAAGTATTTTGTTTAATCTATAATATTTTTTTCTTAATTAACCATATATATCATTATTAAATTAAATAGATGAATTTTAATTCCATGAACCCTCATATATTGAAATAATAAGTCATAATATATCTAAAAACTAAAATCTCCCTTTAATGGGTAAATACAGTTCTAAATGTTCTTTAGCAGAATTATACATTCTACACATAGATAATTCAAGATTAGAATTATGAATTTTCATTCATTATTTAGTTTCTCTAACATATTTAAAATTTCTAAATGTGGTTGTTTAACATATTTGCATCTTTGATATTCCATGTATTCTAAAATATAGGAGACTCTTATATAGACTAGAAAAGGTCAAATAAAACATACATTGTAGACCACCAATGATTTTTCAAACAAATTACTCATATTTCCAATATTGAAACACCTTTTATAGATATAATATCTTTATAAATAATGATTATCGAGTTTTAATTTCAATTAAAAACTAATGTTTCAAGAACTGACACATAACGACTCTACATTGGACTGTATGATTTCTTATAAGTAGTTAAATATTGTTTTCTATTTTATCCATGAATTCAAAATAAAGAATATATGGTATTAAAATATTTGAAGATATTCCAAAATATTTAATCTATCTATTACATAATTCTTGATTTTTTATCATGAATAAAAAATCATCTTGACTAAGTAGACTAAAAGATTCATTGTAGAATCATTGAATTTAAAATAGTGGCTAAAGAAATAGCTTTACAAAATGGTTCTTGTTCCAGTTATGAAGGATATGAATATTCTAATCTAATTTCGAATGTTACTCATTTATTTATTTATACTCATACAAAGACAGTCATAAATTAATAATACACATTTAATGCATTTATCAAATCAATATGATCTATTTTAAAATATTAATATATAATCATCATCTTACTGAATATTATAATATTATTGATTGTTTTAAAAAATTATTTTAATAAACTTTAATGAAAAATAAATAATTTTTCATATTTTTCATTATATCAAGATTGAATATCTTAAGCAAATTATTAATCTGATGATCATTACAATAAATTCAAAAGTCATATATCATATTTATAAATATTTCACTTAAAAATTTGTGTCACATATCAATATGAATTATTCTACAATGTTTTTTTTGGAATTCATAGAAATATTTATTTGTTATTTATATTCACTATTTATTAGAAAATGGTGAAATCGATTTCCAAAATCTAGTAATATGTGTTTCATCTAGGGAATTTATTCAATACAACTGTCTGTTGTAATATAATATACTTATGTATTGGATAATAATACATAATTCTATTTTATACTACACCATGAAACTAATTACTTTGCTAAAAGGTGGTATTTTCAAAATTTTATTGTTATATAAAAATAACAATATTATTATCTATATTTGAATATAAAAAAATCAAATGTATGTCCTTTAGGATAAAATAATATTCTGTTGGTTGTATTTATGAGACATTTAAGTATTCATTCTGTAATAAGAAAATGAGATTATTTTTTATTTGATTAGTATAATTAACACATACGTACAATAGAAATAATATTTGGTTGGGCAGTTTTTTGTATAGTAAATATATAATAATACCTCTGAAGTGGCTTGACCTACTGCTTTCATAGTTTTATCTAGATCTAGTTTAGAGATAGTGTTAATGGGAGTATCACTAACTTTAGTAATATCTATACCAAAACGTTTAAAAATGTTCTTTATGAAAATTCACAAATTTAAAATGACCTTATATATATTTTTAAAATTGTGGAAAACAATTAAAAATTTTATCTCACCCATTATAATTGTTTCAAATTCATTTGTAATAATTTTTTAAAATTCAATAAAAAATATTTTTTAAGTGATCCAGAAAAATATCATCTACATATATTCGAACCACAAAAACACCCTTTGAGAATCATTTGATAAATAATATAAGGTAATCCATTCATATAGAATAACCTTTATAAATCAAAATTTAGGTGAGCCAATAATTCCATGATCTACGATATTATATATAACCATATAAAAAATTCATTGTTTTAAAATCATTATTTGGGAAATGTGGGTTTTGAAATAACTGGAGTTAGTTCGACGAAAAAATAACCCATTATAAAACCATTTATGACTACACTCTCGATATCCATTTTATTTAATTTTAAATCAAAATGTGTCTTATAGGTAAGAGACATTATGATAATTTCATGTTTAGCTACTAATGTAAGGTTTCATCATTAGAAATAAAATTCTCTTGAATATATCCTTATGAAACTAGTTTTTCAATGTTTTTTAATACTATATCATAGTAATAAAAATTTCTTCTATAATTCAAATTATTGTTATTAGTTTATAAATCCTTGGTTCTTACCACGATATCATACACATTTATTCACTCAAACTGATTCTTGTCTTCTAAAATTTTCATTATTCCATACTCATCATTTAAATATCATATTTTTTTCACTGAATAAAACTATATTAAGAGATGATGATGCTCAACATGGTTTCATATTGAACATCTACAACATTTTCCGTTGTCTATGTATTTAAAAAAATGCATCTAAGGTGTAATCTCTATGATTTATAAGGAGTTGAGGAAGATAATTATTTACCATGTCATATTTATCGTCAATAACAAGAAAAAATATAGTTTCTATTGGTTATTTTTATATATGTTTAATCTTATAATCAATAGGTTTTGAATTTATATATAAATTATTGAGGTCAACATCATGGTTTTATAAAGAGTTCTTATGTTTATGTGGAAGGTTTTGATTAAATTTTACATGTATATATTCTTAAACACATTTTATCCTTGTATTTGATAACCTATATTATTTACTAGATATTGAATATCCAATAAAAATTTATTAATAATTTTTTATACATATTTTAATAAATTTATCTTTTTGTTGAATAAAAAATGATTACATAAAAAAATAAATTTATTTATCTTTTATAATTCTATAATTCAAAAAATTAAATGTGGTTTTCATTAAAAAAATTATAACTTGAAATCTACTAGTAAAAATATATATATTAACAACCACTACCAAAACATGAACATGTAAATCCTAATCATTTATCCATGTCTATTAAATTTCATGAGGAGTTTTTTATTATCTTTCTACTACACCATTCCAATTTTTTCCCAAGGATCATAACTATTGTAATTATATCCATGTTGTGGGTTAAGTTATTCAAAATATTAAATTTTAATATCATGATCATTATCATATATTATTGTATTAATATTAAGTCCACTAATGTTTTAAATATAAATTTCATACATAGAATAATTAGAAATTCATCACTACTTTTATTTAGAAATAATACAACGTTTCATCGGGAAAATTCAACTATAATAATTTAATAGTAGTACTATCCATATATGATAAAAAATTACAAGAGTACAAAATTTTTTAACCATATCTATTGAATAATAATTTTTATCTTCTATCATTGGTTTTATATATATTTATATTTTAATTGATTTTATAAATGGATTACATAATTTTCTTTTAGGTAATATAGTACAGGTAGTTCATTTTCTAGTGATTTCATAATTATCATTCTATGCGAGTGTAAATTGAAATAGAATTGGCTCCAATTACAAATACAATAATATTTATGAATGTATCTTAAAAAAGAAATAATTTTTAAAAATAAAAAATTCAAATCAACGTCTTAAACATTATCATTACAAAAGAATGTTAAAAGATGATACATTCAGAGACTGATAAATCATGGAAAATAATAATAAAATTAAATTAATTCTATCATCACACAATTTTGATATTATATGAAAATAATAAATTATTTTTTCTATAAACAAAACATTTTCAATATAAACAATATTATAATTACCAGTTTCACCATGTCTAATTAGTTTTACATTAGAGTTACAACCAATAGTGACATATCAGACATTCACTTTGTTAAGGTTATTGATGCAAATGTTATCCCCAGTAATGTTACTACATTATCCACATTATAGTATCATTACTTCATACTATTACACATAAGGTAGGTTTCATAAAAAATGTGTAATTTAAATTTTATTTTTACACATGTTATATTGGTTACAAAAATGTTATTATTAAGAAACTATGGAATCCAAATGTGTTTAACTAGATTCCTATTGGATTATATTATTTTTTAAATGAAACATTCATTTGGTCAATAATTTTTATAACAAATTAAAAATACGGGCAAACAATATCATGGATAAAGTTTATTAACTTAATTTTTTTTCTATGTTGGTAACCAATTCATATATTTTATATAATAATGGATTGTTTACCATGTATCATAGTAATGTATTTTCTTCTATTTTTTAGTCTCTCTATATCTTTCATGTGTTACCCATTAGCCATAAATCGTTCATTTCTTCACTTAAAATTGATTATTAATGACATTGTCTACATAAAACATAGTTTTATAGTGAACTATTGTTGAATTATATTTCTTCATCCATTCATATGTATCTTCAATTTAATTAAAAAAAATACAACATATTATTGTACTCATATAAGACATCATTTAAAATATTTATATAATTTTTATCATTCTCATATTTCATTGATAATTTTATATGAGTTACAAAGAGTGTATTTAGTTCCTTGGATGGTTTATTTATCAGAACACATGTTATCCCAATCATCTTTTGGATCACTTCATCACTCATAGTCACTTGAACTATCATTAGAGGGACTAAAATTGGGTTTCGAATGCACTATAAATCATTTAACTTTGTCCTCAAACCTTTTTTTATATCTTAGCTTAGTATGTTTTTCTATTATGTATCTTATTATTTAGCATACATAATACATTACCTTCCTAGTGAAATCATCCTATTTTCACAAAATAGGAAAATTAGAATTTTTATACACACTTCTAAAATTTTATTTGTAAATAATTTATTCATCCTGTAGAATTTATTGAATAAAATTAATTGATTTTATTTTTCCACATTATTTTACTACTTCTATTCATTATCATTAAACCTTTTATCCCTAAATTTTTCATTTATAATTCACTAAAAACATTAAAATTGACTGACACTCTCATTGGATAATATTAATAATCTTTATTCTATTTTAGTTTCTACTCATAAATCATATGATTTACAATTTTTTATTCACACATAGTGGATTTATTTCATTTCATTGTAAACAAATAAATGAATTTTCTGTCCACTTCTCCAGTTTATATCATATAAGACTCATCACAAGATCATTGTCTATAATTTTGATAGCAAGTGCATTAATGGTGTTGGTGAATTCATTAGACCTAAGATACATATAAAAAAATGCATTCATCATTATTCATTAGCAATATAACATATTTATTAGTATAATAATTCAACCCTATTTATTTTAAATTTTTGGTTCCCTCCTAACAAATTAAAAGAGTATTCATATTATCATAATATATAGAGCAATTATATATCTTTTATGTTTCACATCTTAAAATGATAGTATAAAGCCATTATTACATAAAAATTACTATCATATGTGAACAAAGTGTCATATATCTACTCAAATCTGTCATCATTTTAATTAATATATTAATATTAAATAACATTGATGATGCCGAAGCACATATTACCTTTTTGAATTTCCTTCCTTATCATCCATTAGCATATTATGTACTAATAAAATAATATTGTTCGTTATTAGTATTTACTTTTAGATTATTATTATCAATAAAGGCTAAATTTATAACTAATTGAAATTATAGTGGTTTTTTAACACTATATAATAACATAATGCAATATAAATTGTATTTGATACCAAATTTTAGTCACATAGGAAGACTCAATAATGGGGAAAATTGAGTTTCATATTAGTATTTTTTGTAAAAATATATCAAATGTAAATACCTAAATTTATATAAATACACAAAATAATCTAAAAAGTAGTTTTATTTAATTTCCATTTTCAAATAGATTCTAAATATACTTGTCAGAAATAATTTATAATAATTTTTAAAACACTTTAAATTATTAAAATGATTTATTATAATCTGAAAAAATATATAAATAAAAAATTATTGTAAAATATCAAATTATTATTTTTGTATAACGTTATAAAAAAATTGGGGTTTGTTAGAAAAATATAATAATGAAAATAAATAAGACACGCCAAGGAATTAAATAATGGGTCCATATTGAGTACACTCTCAATCCCCACATCTTGGAAATCAGCCACTAAAAATTATTTTATCATGAAATAAACTAATCCATATACTAAATTGTTTTTAAAAAATATAAAAAGTTGGACCATGATTCAGAAAGACCTTTTGACAATAATGTTTTAGTGACACAAATTCATGTAGGATGTCTACTCTAAATAACATCTTCAAATGTGCTTGATGGGAGTATAAGTAAATATATATGTAATGTCCTAACACAGGTTCCATATAATGGTTCACAGATCTGATTGATCACAAGAACCTAGGTGTACCTCCCAGCATTCTAGAGAATATCGACTAGAAGATAGGATCAGATATATGTGACATAGGGAGATTATACCCTCTTTATCAATGAATCACAATAGTAGAAAAAGTAGACAATAACCCAATAACAATAAGCATTAACCAGAATAATACCATATCCAATAATAAATAGTAATGCATGATGAACCAAAACATGTTTACAATATCCAAACAAAAGTAGTAAATATTTAATGCCATATATGAGACTTGTTTTTAAATAAGACCCACAAAAAGAAACATTGGAAACATCCCATGAATTTCCAAACATCACATTTTTCCCTAATCCATGATCAATCCCTACTTGGCCACATATCAAAGGAATACATCCTTTTTATGTACTTAAAAATGGAATCTATTTTATTATAGATTAATCATATGATGTATGGTGTGATAACCATTAAGTAGTCCCAAACTAACCATATCTAGAACAATAAATATTTTATAACAATGTGTCAAGTTATATAACAACATATGTATAAGTGATATAGGATATATTTTACATATTTATCTATTTTCAAATTATTATAATATTCATTGGGTTACCAATGATACCTAAATCAGGAAATATCTTCTTCGTCCCACGTCATAGTCTAAACCATATAACAAAAAATTCATTTCCTGATAACCTGGATTTTTTATCCATTTATTTCATTTAAATTTCATGTTATGGCTACATGGATCTATAGTCCAATGCCAAAGTCTCATGCCTAGATCATCATGTTTAGTAACAAATTCTAATTTGAATCAATAATCCAAATTATACACCACATTTTTATCAGATATGTATATTTGAAGCATCAATTCATATCTCCCAATCAAAGTTATCACATATTTGTATTTGGAGCATCATTCCTTATACAACACAATTTATCACATATATCACAATGTCATATGTATCACATTTATCTGGATTAATAATCATTAACCTTATTATAAAACATTCAAACATATCACATTTATCACATTCACTAGGGTTAATCACAATTATGAATTTTATCAAAACAATCATTATTATTCACTATAATCATATGGAATAATTTGAAAATTCATCATTTAAATGTTTAACCCCATTTCATTAAAACACCTTCATAATTCTTCATATTCTTGAAAAATAACCATGATCCAAAATTCTATTAAGATGTACTAAAAAAGGGAAAATGATTATTTTTAAACAAGAATCAGACATCACCAAAGAGTATGGGATCTTATAATCTCATCACCTTATAAAACTCATCCTCAAGATGTAATATAAATAATATCTCTAAATTTGGGGTAAAAATGTTAGGTAATTGAGCCTAGATATCGGATTATAACACCCATGATTCCATTTAAACCAGATCATGTTCCCACAGAACATGAAATATCTTAATGATCTTTCCCCACAAGACATTGTTGTTGTGATCCATAACATGTATCATAATTTCCTCAAAGGATTCATCAGTATAAATAACATCATCATCCATAATGATAACTTGCGAATGGTAGGGGTGATATTGTGAAATCTACGACACATGAAAAATAATAATTCATAGATCCATATCTATATAGAAGAGCCAGTTGGTATGACACCAACCCAATACTCAAAAAAATTACAAAAAATTCATAGGTTCTATCTTACACTTCTTCTGAATCCAATGGTGACCCATTCAAGGTGACCCTCAAATGAATTGAAAATCACCCACAATACACTCAACATGCCAACAATATTGATTAAAAATAATTTTATACTGACTATGATATTTTTTCTTACATTTCCAAATCAGGAAAAATGTTCTAACAACTTTTGTTGGAGACTCGGTCCTAACAGTTCGTACTCACCTTCCACTGTCTAGGAATAGGGTGATTTAATGGGATCACATAATGTGTCATATATATAACCATCTGAATAGTCTTCTATTAATTTTTTTAAATGAAACCTCATTAAGGACAATGTGTTCCTCAAAAGACATACCATATACTAGAAAACAAGCTCATAGAATATATTCCCAAACCAATATTTTTTGTTTAGACTACCATTATTATTTATGTGGAAATATCTACTTGGAAATTTTTATAGTTCAAGAGAATTGTGTAATCCATTCCATAAATGCACTGTAAAACATGAGTCATAGTCTAAAACTATACTCAATGGAAACCCATGAAAATTAAATATTTCATAATCATGCATGTATCCCAAATATTCCACTAAAAAATTATTTATTATATGCATGAATTTTGATAAATTCATCAATATGTCAAAAATTTCCAAAATAGTATCATTATTCAATGTTTTCCTCAATATACCCACAAAAATTCCATATTAACATCATCCTCATTCCATTATAGAATTGTAAAATACTAT